>CM068385.1:60957283-61560965 GCA_034770075.1 Aralia elata
GTATGTTCTCATGATGTCCTCAATTGATTACCGGTTCAACATACACCCTAGGAGTTTCTTTTCGCTGTCTCCACTGTAAATCTTCATTCCTACGAACCTTCTTTCCATTATCACAAGCTGAACGCCTTGAAGGTTGCTCTTAATGTTTCGGAGATGCATGTTCATTCCTCCTACTAGGTTGTCCTGGAGCATACCGCTTTCTCAATCACGGTTTTCAATTCTTCCCAAGTCTCAATCGGATGCTCTCCATACCTTTTTCTGCTACGCACAAAATTCAGCCCACCATGTAGATGCATAATGAGAAAAATCTTGAACTGCAAGTTTGAACTTCTTGTACTCCGGAATAATTATAATAGCCAAACTCTCGTTCCTTTCCTTTCCTCCCAACTCAAATAAGCTTCAGGATCACGCCTTCCTTGAAAAGAATCTCTTTTTTTGCCACTCATAATTATTTTCACAATTATATCCATACATGATTGCTGCAAAACAAAGGTTAGTAGATAAAGAAAATTTTTCCTCACACACTCCCTTACGTGTTTCGCTCAAACAATATATCCCACAATTATGAAACGCTCGTGTATCACACAATTTAGGCTTTTACCCTCAATTGATCTCACACTCTTGCCTTTTACCACTCTAATTCCCTCTTATAGGTTCTTTTTGAATTCTCCAAATAAATATCTCAGTTCTTCTAATCAATTCAATAAGAACTTATCACAAAACAAAATATAGCAAGTGTGACGTACGATAACCACCAAATTTTCACGATCACCAATTAAAATCCTCTTGAGTGAGATTTCAATGTCTTCAAATTTCACAAATTCCAACAATAGAATCAAATAATAACTTCTTCAATACGATCCCGATAATCACGAACTTATGAAACCCAAGCAATTGCAACAATAATAATTTTTCCAATACTTTTTTTTTTTATACTCACGAAATTTTTTTTTTTTTTCAATATATAATCAACACGAAAAAAAATAAAGATAAGTAACTCGCTAGGAACTTAGCTCTGATACCAAATGATGGACTCCACGGCACGCTTGCGTGAGGTGGTCGTCGCCCGGATCGTTTCCAGCAAGTTATGAAGGTGGAACGCTCACAACACCTTAACCCTTCGCCTATATTGAGACGAGAACCTTGGTATAATTGCTTTGCGCTAGGAAGCTTGCGTTGAATGGACACCAACGACACCTAAACCCCGTGTTTATAGAGAAACAGGAACCTCGGTACAATCGACGATTGATGTATGATAGAATGACGCCACAAACAACTATGATCCGTTGAATGATAAGTCGATAATTGAATCTCAAGAAAACTAAGAAATTAATCTAGGAATTCTTAAAGAACCAAAAGATGAGAAAATCTCACAAGAATTTCATTGAATAAATCTGAATAATAATGATTACATCAGCCATGTATTCTATTTATACTAATAGAATAAAACCCTAAATCCTAAAAGGAATAGAAATCCAATTGGAAATCAAATCCTACCTAACTAATTAATATGGAAATCAAATCATATCTAATAAATATCCTAATTACATTAGAAATCTAAAAGATATGTAAATCCCTAAAATAAAAGAAAATCTGTCAAAATCCGCGTGCCTCGAAAAACGCGCCAACCAATTCTGCATGTTCTCGCCGGGGCGAGAAATTTGTACTGAAATCCTCGCCGGGGCGAGACAGTTCTCGCCGGGGCGAGAAGTTTGAACTGAAGTTCTCGCCGAGGCGAGAATGGACAGAGACTTCTTTTGCCGGGGCGGATCAAATTGAGCCGGGGCGAGCTTGAACAGTAAGTTTCTCGCCGGGGCGAGAAAAATAGGCTTGCGATTCTCGCCGGGGCGAGAACCCTGTTTTCCAACCTGAATAATTTTCTCCAATTCCTTCGCTCCGAGCAATCTAAAACTCATCATGCTTGAATATCCATCATATAAGAACTCTAATCCCTTCATGAATTGAAATCTAACTTTGTCGATGAATACACAATACAAACGAACATGACGAACACTATCTCGAACGCTTGACTTGCATTGATTTGGTCTTACTACATAGATCGTATCTAGCAATCCCAAATCACATGAATGATCCTCTCCTCGATGTTCATATGAATTGAACTCCGATGTAAGCATCCTTGAGTAGATTCTAGCCCAATTACTCAAATTCGTTTGTTGAACCCTCGAAGCTTGAGTAGAGCCGATGACGCTTGATGCGAGCCTGGTCAGGATCGTATCATAGGGCGATAGCAGTCGCATTGGTGGCCTTGAGAAGGCAGCCTTGACTGAAGAAAGACTTGATAGCAGCTAAGAAATCCAGCCCAACAATGTCCCAGTTGAGAATAAAGAAGTTCACATTGAACCCATCAGGCCCAGGGCTTTTGTTCTTCTTCATAGATTTGAGGGCAGCTAAAATTTCATCGTCAGTGACATCTCTGTCCAGCAACTGGGCTTGGGAAGGAGAAAGAGTTCGCGAGAAGATATGCCTCCAACCATCTAGCCCAGGATAGCAGGACTGGTGAGGGGAACCCAGGAGTTTATGGAAGTAGTCCACTGCCACCTGCTTTACATGATCATGCCCATGAACAAGGTCCCCATTTTCATTTTCTATAGTTAAAATTTTGTTGGTATTCCACCTACTTTTAACCATGCTATGGAAGAAGCCAGAGTTTGAATCACCCTCCTTAAGCCAAAGAACTCTGGACTTCTGTTTGAGGAAGGCCTCTTCTCTGTCCAAGGCAGCCCATAAATTTTGAGAGCATTCCCTTTGCAGACGCAGCAGGTTTCTATCACCGGGGTTGACATTCAATTCAGTTTGGATCTGATGAAGTTGTTGCTTGGCCTGCCGAACATTTGCTGTTAAGTTCCCCACTTTCTTATTCAGGTCACAAATAGCTTTCTTAGATCGCCTAAGTTTTTCAGACAAAGCGAACATAGGATCCCCAGCAATAGGACAAGCCCAAACAGATCTGAGAGCACTCGCGAACCCATCCAAGTCCTGCATGAAGTTAAAAAACTGGAAGGGCTTGGGAATTTTGGGCAAAACAAGCCCAGAGAAAAGTATGACAGGGCTATGATCGGATAAGCCCATAGTACCAAACAAGGCAGAGGAAGAACCCAATTGTACCAGCCAAAAGTCATTAACCAATATGCGGTCCAGTTTTTTATAAATAGGATTACCATCCTGAGAGTTCCACCATGTAAAAAAAGCCCCCGAGGCTCTGAGATCCTCCACCGATATACTATCCAAACAGGCTTTAAAATCATCATTCCCTATGTCCCAAGTAAAAGAGCCACCCTCTACTTCACTTTCATGCTTTGTTTCATTAAAATCCCCTAAGATGGACCATGGTGCACTTATGGAATGAGAGATATTGCAGAGATCGAACCACAAGCTTCGCCGTTCTTCCAGAGTGTGAAGAGCATACACAATAGAGACAAAAACCATCATATTAAGCTGCACAGATTTAATAGAACAGTGAACTACTTGAGAAGATTTAGAGAGAATATCAACCTCCCAAACATTGGGATCCCAACCAACCCATATTCTGCCATTGTAATGAGATTCATAATTAAAAACCCAATTCCAATTTCTACAGATTTTAGCGGAGACAGATTTAGCCTTATGCTCTTTCACCCTAGTCTCAATAAGGCCAACAAAAGATATATTGTTAGATACCAAAAAGTCACGGACTGACCTCTGTTTAGGTCCCCGATTTATTCCTCTAACATTATATGAGCATAAATTAACCATTAAGAAGAGGGGGGGTTTTAAAAAGGAGCCTCTCCCCCCACCACGTTTATTCTTCTTCTTAGACACAGGTTCTACATCCAACTCGGATCGAGGTTTGCTTTTTAGGTCCCTGCAATCCTTTTCATCAACTTTTTTCAATTTGGCAACAAGGGGATTGGGAACAGGGGTGATATCTGTACTAGATGGAGATACCTCAGCGATGTTAGAAATTAGCAAGAAGGGGTTCGAAGTAGGGGTACCATAGGGACCAAGGGAAGCCACCAGAGGTACAGAGGAAGAAACACCCTTACCTCTTTCAACCTTAGTCCACTCAGCCTGACCTAGGACAACAGGAACATCATTAGACAGGGGAGTAAGGGATTCTGCAGGAAGGGAGGGCCCCTCCGAGACCACCTTGTCACCATTCATGGGCTGAATGATGGGAGCAGAGGATGATTTGGATGATTTGGGAACCCACTGAAAGTTTGTACGGGGACATTTGAGTAGAGAGTGGCCACAAACTTTGCAAGAGGAACAGGATATGGGTTTGCTCTGGTACTCCACTTTAACCTCCAAAGCCTTCTCACAACCAGCTTCCTCATCATAAACTGTGACCATGAGACGATCGTGCAAAACAGAGTTGACATCAATTTTAATACAGACTCTGGCAAATGTCATAGGGTCCATCTTTTCCGTTAGCTTATCAGCAAACAAAGGTCTCCCAATACCACTTGCAAGATAGCTAAGCCCCTCCGCCGACCAATAAGAGAGGGGGATGCCAAAGAATTTCACCCAAATAGGAGCTTTGGTACAAGCTTCAGACTGAATATCAATCCCCTCTTTCCAATACTTGAGAGTGAGCAGTTTATTAGCAAAGTACCAGGGACCAAGAGCCAAGACATTATCCCGAGCAGATGAGTCCTGGAATTTGAAGATAAAAAACCCCTTTTCATGAAGATAAACCCTTTGGAGCCCATACTGGTTCCATAGCTTGAAAGTCGTTTCCTCGACAACTTTGAAAGGTAATCTAGAATGAAGAAAGAAACCCACCAGGCTGGTGCTCCACTGGCTATTACCTTTTTTGAGAATGTCAATCGGAGGCTTAATCGTAACAGCCCCATCAACCAGGACTGGGGGATAGTAAGACAAGGTGCAAGAAGGATTAGGCTTAGCACCTGTCACAACCTCACACCAAGAAGGCGGCAGAGCATCACGAGGAGGGCCAGCTTTGGCATCCGCAAATTCATTAGGACAAACTACAGCGGCCTCCCCACCCTCCATGACAGCACTGGGAGGGAGCGACGGATCAACAATATCCTTGCGAATCCCCTCAGGGGAAGAACGCCCAGGAACCAAAGGAGATTTAGGACATTCAACAAACATGTTGTGGGCATTGACTTGCCTTATCTTGGAACCCCCTTGAAGAAAGCTATTGACATCATTCGTAGAAAAACCCTGTGCCGAGATAAAATCAATCAAGTCTTGGGATTTCTTTCTCTCAGCCACAGCCTCAAGACGATCCTTCTGAGTGAAATGTTGGGCAGCTCTAACAATATCTTGCAAATCCGAAGCATGAGTAGGGTTCACAGCGCCTTCAAGGCCACCATTAACAGAAGATTCATCAGATTCAGCAGATCCAATAGACACATCCAAATGAACAGGGTCAGATTCTATCATATTGATAGTGTTCTGACTGGAAACTCCAAACTCAGCGAGTAAGTCCCTAGGATGACTGCTCTCAGAATTACCCGCAGAGAGATGAGAGTAATCAACCATGATGAGAGAAGAAAGAAAGGACCGAGAGAGAGAGGGGAAGAAAGAAAGAGCTAGATGAAAGGAGAGGTCTAAGTGGTCGGAGAAAGGGGGGAGGCCGGGGAAGATGGGGAGGAAAGCAAAAGAGGTAAACTGAAAAATTTGGTGCGGACAGAGAAATTAGGTGAGAGAGGGCGGGAGACAAAAGAGGAAATTTTGGGTTAACGGCAACAACGGAAAGGCAGTTTGGGAAAACGGGTCAAAAATCGGGTATAGAGAGAAGGGAGAGCATAATTCTAGAGAGAGAAGCTAACCCATTCCCCATAAAACCTTATTACCGGGTAATGCTCAAGTCCATTTGGATTTTACTTGCAATTGCAGCTTATTACGAAATCTGGCAAAATGGATGTGGAGACGTCCTTCCTCAATGAAGACTTGAGGAGAATGTATGTATGATACAGCCAGGGGAATTTGTTTCAAAGGTTGAAGCAAATCGTGTTTTAAGCTACAATGATCCATTTATGGATTGAAGCAAGCTTCTCAAAGATGGAACATTCGTTTTGATGAGACAATCAAAAGAGTTTGATTTTATCAAAGACGAGAATGAACCTAGTGTGTACAAAAGGGTCAGTGGGAGCGCTGTGACATTCTTGGTAATTATATATTTGATATACTACTGATAAGAAATAACACACCAATGGCTACAATCAGTAAAGATAAAATTGTCTAAACATGCCTCCATGAATGACTTGGGAGGAGCATCCTATAAAATGGGGATATAAATTCTATATAGATAGATTTATTTAAAAGGATGTTTCGGCTTGACCCAAGGGAACGTATATTCATTTGATGCTAAAAGGCGTTTAGCATGGGCAAACTCCAAGAGAGGTCTCATGATGATGAGCCATGGAGTGTATCTCTCTAAAATTGTCCCAATTAAAGGAGAGATCGCATGATTTACTATCATGTGTGTGTGCAATGAATATACTAGGCCTGATGTTTGATCAGTCATATTCTGGAGGAAGATCACTGTAAGACAGTTGATAAACATCTTTAAGTACTTAACCGGTATTAAAGATGTGATCATGATTCATGGTAGGGTCTGAATTAAAACTAGAGGGCTTAACAGACTCAAGTTTTTTCAGATTGACCAAGACGATAACAAATCCACATTTAAGGTAAATCGTTACCTTAAAAAGGTGGTGCAGTGAATTGGAAAGGTTCCAAACAACAAAGAGTTGTTGGTTTAGTGGACAAAAGACAAAGTATTATAGCTGTAAATAAAGCTGCAAGTTGATTGTTTGGATGAAAAGTTCATCACAGAACTAGGAATAGTTCCTAAGTCTCATCTTGGATTCAAACATGTGTTGCCGGCACTTTCATTTGATTAGTGGAATCATTGAAAGAGGATAAGTCACTATAGAGATAGTGGACTCTCAAGAACAACATTGCATATCCATCTACTGAAGCTTTATCCAAACAGCAGGATGATCGTCACTTAGAGAAGAAGAGTATTAGATACCATGACGATTGGCTTTAGTGCAAGGTGGGAGATTGAAAGTAGTATGCACACAAGCCAATCATATTTGATTATGATGTAGCATATACTTTGTAATCTTATTCGTCTTATTAAAGGCATTTTACTTTATCTACATGGTGTTGTTATATGAAATGTGATAAACCCATAGTTTTGAGCAATGCTTTTAGAATCATGATGGTGATCATGCATAATGAGATCTAAATTCTAGATAGCTCACAAACTAAAAATCGTTCCTAATCGATGGATTACTAAAAAGGGGATTTATTAGTGAATCCGGGATAGATTAGTACATACGTTGTTTGCTCTTATGAAGAGGATGATTGATCTCATAATCATTTGTGTGGAGACACTAAAGCAAGTATGTAGGTGCTTATTAGAGAATAAGTTCACTGAACGTGGCTCGCTAAGGAATGCCTAATGGAGTTTTACTCGCCTGTCAATAGGAATTCCTCTAGTGATAGTAGTACAAGTTGATCCTTGGACTTGAGATCATCATAGTATCTTGTGTTATGATGAGTTATACTTTGACATGTCCCTTAAGACCCTGAAGGGTATATCAAAGGGTATGATTGGATATAATAAGATTATACATGGAGATAGGTGAATGATCAACAAAGAATCTACCACTTCTAGTAAAAGGAGAGAATGTCCTATGTGATTTCGATAAATGGACGACTCAGAAGTCTTTGGCCAAAGCAGAATGAAATTAGAAAGGAGTTTCTAATTAACATTAATCAGAGTTGTGCATTTCAGAATCGAAATACATATAATTTAAATTAAATAAGACTTGACCAGTAATTCCATGTCCTATATATTTAATTGGGACATTGTATGGTAGAAGGATTGAATTGTAACGGTAACTATTCACTGAAAGGTTCTTTTGTGATTAATGTTGAAATCTATATTATCTGGAAAGTCGTTGATCGCTAAGGGGGCTTACCCTTATTGTAGAATAAATATTATTTATCTAAATGAATTAAATAGTTTAATTTATTTATTTAAATAAGATTAGAATTGTTCTAATTGATTTATTCACAACCGGTTTAATATGGAGAACCTAAAGGGTCACACCGCAAAAGGAAAATATTTATTTAAGAAGTAAATGGCATAATCGTAATAATAAGTTAAGTGTATTTAATTTAATCTATAGAGATAGAATAAATTAAATATCTTAATATTTATTATTTAATATTTTGGAAATATTAAATATAAAGTAATAAGAGGAGTCTTATTATTATTATTATTATTATTATTACTATTATTTAATTCCTAATAGGGATTGAGAATTAATTAATAGAAGTACTCTCTCATGAATTCCTAATTGGATTAGGAGTTCAATTAATTAAAGGAGTTTAATTAAAATAAAAACCCTAATCCTAAATAGTTTAGGAGGGTTCCCTGTATCTATAAATAAGAAGAGTCTTATCATGATTTAGGGTTAGACAGTTACTCACTCTTCCATAAGAATTGGAGAGGGTGGAGAGTACTTGTAATTTTCTATAGAGATAGAAACTAGGGTTTTGCCAACACCCATCTTCTTGAACAACTATTATTCCTTGGTGGATCACCTCTAGAGGCCAACGTTGATCAAAGGAAGAAATTTAATCGGTGAAATTCAAGGAGAACGCGAAGGAATTGGAGGCGAACTTGTACCCAAGGAAGCACGGTTCTACGAGGGTATAATTTCTTAATCTCTATCTCTTTCGTTTAATTGATAATTGAGCACATGGATGATCATGGTGATGGTTTGTATGAAAAATTTTAAAATCCGTTTTATCGCGCTTCCGCACTATTTATGTAATTTGATTGCATATTCGCGCTATGTACAAACCTAACAAGAAGAAGAACCAAGAAAGGTAATATTATAAACCCTATCCATTCTACTAAGTTTTATATAATAAGTATAGTACTTATGGATCATGAAAGTATAAGATGATGGAGATGATGGTTATATGTTTAAACCGTGTAGGAGAATGTATGAAAAATGAAAATAAGAAGAAAACTTAAACCCTAACTTCTTTTATCTTTTAAAGCTTTATAATATTACTTTGTTAGTGGTTGTTGTGGTTTGATTGGGGATCATGATGGATCTGAAGTTATAAGGTGGTGTATGATGGTGTTTTATGTATTAAATCACTGGTAATACGTATGAAAAGCGAAACGATAATAAAAACGTGAGAATCCTATGGAGAGATTTATGTGCTGTGAATCCTGGCTCATGTTGGT
Organism: Aralia elata; assembly: GCA_034770075.1. Classification (NCBI taxonomy): domain Eukaryota; kingdom Viridiplantae; phylum Streptophyta; class Magnoliopsida; order Apiales; family Araliaceae; genus Aralia; species Aralia elata. The sequence goes on from CM068385.1 coordinate 60,966,534, forward strand.
GTCTAATGGGGGATTTCAACGTTATTAAAAACTTGTCTGAATCGGATAGAGAGGATGACTCTTGGGATATTGGTATGGAGGACTTTAAGGATTGGTGTGAATCGATAGGGGTTGATGATATTCGGGGTGTTGGGCGTATTTTCACCTAGTGGAACTGCCAACTTGAAAGTCCCATCCACAGGAAGCTGGATAGAGCTCTTGATAATGCTGATTGGTTCTCCTTGTTTCCCCACGCGATGGTGCAGTTTGGTAACCGGGGGTTGTCTGACCATTCTCCCGTGCTCCTATCCCTGGGGTAAGATCATGTTGGCTCTAGGAAGCCTTTCCAATTCTTTAATTTCTTGACTCAGCTGGATAGGTTTACATATTGTGTGTTGTCCTCTTAGAGCCACCAAATTTTTGGGAACCCTCTGTATGTGCTCTCTGAAAAACTTAAATGTACTAAAAAAGCCTTAGTTGCCTTGAATCGTTCTGTTGGGAATTTGTCAAACTCAGTCAAAACTGCAACAACTGAACTTCATAATGTTCAGACTTTGTTACAAGTTTCTCCCAAAAATCCTGTTTACCTTGATAAGGAGAAGAGTTGTTTTCAATCTCTTCGGAATATTTTGGATTTGGAAGAACAGTTGATGCAGCAAAAATCTAGAGTAAATTGGCTGAATGCTGGTGACAGGAATTCACAATTCTTCTTTAATATGGTGAGGAATAGATGGAACTCCAACAAAATTCTTTCAATCCTGAATGCAAAAGGTGTAGCTGTGCAGGGTCAAGAAGAGGTTAAGGTAGTGGCGGTTGCATATTTCAAAGATCTCTTCAACTCTGATGGTTTGGATTCCTACCAATGTAGTGAGGATTTTGGGCTCCTTTTCTCAAAATTTGTTAGTCCTACTCAAGCCGGCTCTCTTATTGCTCATGTTCATGATGAGGAGATTATTAGAACTCTGAAATCGATGAAGAGAAACAAGAGTCCTGGGCCGGATGGTTTCAATGTTCATTTTTCCTTCACTGCTGGGATATTGTGGGATCGGACTTCATCAAGGCTGTTAAGTATTTCTTTTCTTCTTGTTATGTGCCTAAAGGAATAAATTCCACTGCGATTTCTCTTATCCTAAAAAGTGAGAATCCGTCTTGTATGGCAAATTTTAGGCCTATTGCTTGTTGTAACACTATTTATAAATGCATTTCGAAGATTATCTCTAATAGGCTGAAAGCGGTGCTTCCTCATTTAATTGACCAAGCGCAATCTGCTTTTGTTCATGGAAGAAGTATAAATGACAATATCCTTCTAGCTCAAGAGCTCTTCAGAAACTATCACAGGTCCTCTGGCTCTCCTAGATGTGCCATAAAGATTGATCTGAGGAAAGCATATGATACTGTCTGTTGGGGCTTCCTTTTTGATATCCTCGGGTTTTTTAAGTTCCCATCTATCTTCATTGATTGGATTCATGCATGTGTCACCACAGTTATGTTCTCGGTGAAGATTAATGGCGTTCTTGCTGGTTATTTTGGTGGTAAGAGAGGGTTAAGACAAGGCGATCCTTTGTCCCCCTACTTATTTGTTCTTGTTATGGAGGTCTTGTCTATGAAACTGATTTGGGGGACTTCTCAAATTGGGTTTAGGTATCACTGACGGACAAAAGAGAGCAAAGTTTCTCACCTATTTTTTGCGGATGATATTCTTATCTTTTGTTACGACAATACTCAGTCGGTGGAGATTGTTAATTCATGCATTCAGTCTTTCTCTTTATATTCTGGGCTTATTCCTAATGCGCAAAAGAGTCTCTGTTTTCTGGCTAATGTGGACCTGATCACGTCTCAGCAGATTTTATCTATCTTGGGGTTTAACTTGGGATCCTTGCCTATCAAATTCCTGGGCGTTCCGCTTATTTCCTTGAAACTTTCACATCAAGATTGCATTCCTCTCATTCACAGAATTACCAAGAGGGCTTCGTCCTGGACATCTTTGGGTCTCTCCTATGCTGGGCGGTTACAACTTTTAAAGTCTGTGTTATATGCCATGCAATCCTTCTGGTGTCGACACTTTATTTTGCTAAAGTCTGTCATCAGAGCTATTCAATAAATTTTGTGCAGGTTCTTGTGGAAAAGGCCATCTTTGGCTAAGTTTGGTGCTAAAGTTGCTTGGAAGAAGGTATCTCTCCCATGGCAGGAAGGTGGTCTGGGTTTAAAAAAATATGGTTGAGTGGAATAAGTCTATGATTCTGCTCCACCCCTTGAGTATTATTCAGGTTAACTCTTCTTCTCTCTGGGCTAGATGGATTAAATGTGAGGTTCTTAAAAGGAATAACCTTTGGCATATTCCCATTCCTGCGGACTGTTCATGGACTTGGCGACAGGTTCTTAAGCTAAGACACCAAACTATGCAGGGAGTGCAGTATTTTATGGGGAAACGAGACCAGGTAAGCTTATGGTTTGATCCTTGGTGTAATGGGTCTCCTTTAAACCCATCTCGTGTGTTGCTGCAAAATTCGGGGCTTCCACATGACGCAAAGGTGGCGGATATTATTTAGAATTCTGTTTGGTGTTTGCCGCTGAGCAATCATCATGAAGTTTATTATGTTCCGGCGGCAAATTGTTTCTCTCCCTGTCCCCCCGCCGTCTGAAGATAGAATTACATGGGACGCGTTGGATATTAATAAGATCAAAGCTGTCCAAATCTGGGACTCTATTCGATTCAGGCAGCAACAGGTTGATTGGTATAGACTGCTTTGTTAGGTTTGTATATAGCGCGAACATGTAATCAAATTACATAAATAGTGCGGAAGCGCGATAAAATCAGATTTTTAAAATTTTATACAAACCATCACCAAGATCAATCTATGTGCTCAATTAACGATATAAACGAAAGAGAAAGAGAATAAGAATTATACTCTCGTAGAACAAAGCTTCCTCGGGTACAAGTTCAACTCCTAGTCCTTCGTGTTCTCCTCGAATGCTTCGGTGTGATTCCTTCCTTTGATCAACGTTAGCCACCCAAGTGTTTGGCCTCTAGAGGTGATCCACCAAGGAAGAACAAGTATTCAAGAAGTTGGGTATTTGGCAAAACCCTAGTTTTCTATCTCTATAGAAATTGCTCTCCACAATCTAATGCAAGAGTGTGTAACCCTAATCTATGATAAGACCCTTCTTATTTATAGATGTAGGAATAACCCTTCCCTAAACTATTTAGGATTTAGGGTTTGTATTATAATTAAATTCCTTTAATTAATAATGCTCCTAATCCAATTAGGAATTCATGGGAGAGTACTTCTATTAATTAATTCCCAATCCCTATTAGGAATTAAATAATAGTAATAGTAATAATAATAATAAGACTCCTCTTATTAATTTATATTTAATATTTCCAAAATATTAAATAATAAATATTAAGCTATTTAATTTATTCTATCTCCATAGATTAAATTAAATACACTTAACTTATTATTACCATTATGCCATTTACTTCTTAAATAAATATTTTTCTTTTGCGGTGTGACCCTTTAGGTTCTCCATATTAAACCGGTTGTGAATAAATCAATTAGAACAATTCTAATCTTATTTAAATAAATTAAATAATTTAATTCATTTAAATAAATAACATTTATTCTACAATAAGGGTAAGCCCCCTTAGCGATCAACGACTTTCCAGATAATATAGATTTCAACATTAATCACAAAAGAACCTTTGAGTAGATAGTTACCGTACAATTCAATCCTTCTACCATACAATGTCCCAATTAAATATAAGACATGGATTTACTGGCAAGTCTTATTTTATTTAATTATATGTATTTCGATTCCCAAATGCACAACTCTAATTAATGCAAATTAGAAACTCCTTTCTAATTTCATTCTGCCTTGGCCAAGGACTACTGAGTTATCATTTATCGAATCACATAGGACATTCACATCTTTTACTAGATGAGGTAGATTCTTTGTTGATCATTCACCTATCTCCATGTACAACTAATTATACCCAATCATACCCTTTGATATACCCACAAGGTCTTAAGCGACATGTCAAAGTATAACTCATTATACACAAGATACTATGATGATCTCAAATCCAAGGATCACTTGTACTACTATCACTAGAGGAATTCCTATTGACAGGCGAGTAAAACTCCATTAGGTATTCCTTAGCGAGTCACGTTCAGTGAACTTATTCTCCAATAAGCACCTACATACTTGCTTTAGTGTCTCCACACAAATGATTATGAGATCAATCATCCTCTTCCTAAGAGCAAGCAACGTATGTACTAATCTATCCGGATTCACTAATCCCCAATTTAGTAATCCAACGATTAGGAACAATTTTAGTTTGTGAGCTATCTTGAATTTAGATCTCATTAGCATGATCACCATCATGATTCTAAAAGCATTGCTCAAAACTATGGGTTTATCACATTTAATATAACAGCACTATGTAGATAATGTAAAATGCCTTTTAAGAAAATCAATTCTTTTATTAATAAATGAATAAGATTACAAAGTATATGCTACATCATATCAAATATGATTGGCTTGTGTGCATACTACTATCAATCTGAAAAGTCGTTGACCGCTAAGGGAGCTTACCCTTATTGTAGAATAAATATTATTTATTTAAATGAATTAAATAGTTTAATTTTGTTAGTTTCCAGAGGCACAAAAGTTATCTAGAAGGGGGGGGGGGGGGTTGAATAGATATTTTAAAAAATCTTTTCTTTTTCTTTCCAAAAAGGATGACTTAACAGTTTAGTTAATGTATCCAATAATGAAGCACAGCGGAATAGGATTTGTATGAACCCCTTGTAGAAAATAGAGCAGCGGTAAATCAGTGATATGGCAGTTATGATAGTAGTATGCACACAACCCAATCATATTTGATATGATGTAGCATATACTTTGTAATCTTATTCATTTATTAATAAAGGAATTGATTTTCTCAAAAGGCATTTTATATTATCTACATGGTGCTGTTATATTAAATGTGATAAACCCATAGTTTTGAGCAATGCTTTTAGAATCATGATGGTGATCATGCTAATGAGATCTAAATTCAAGATAGCTCACAAACTAAAATTGTTCCTAATCGTTAGATTACTAAATTGGGGATTAGTGAATCCGGATAGATTAGTACATACGTTGCTTGCTCTTAGGAAGAGGATGATTGATCTCATAATCATTTATGTGGAGACACTAAAGCAAGTATGTAGGTGCTTATTAGAGAATAAGTTCACTGAACGTGGCTCGCTAAGGAATACCTAATGGAGTTTTACTCGCCTGTCAATAGGAATTCCTCTAGTGATAGTAGTACAAGTGATCCTTGGACTTGAGATCATCATAGTATCTTGTGTATGATGAGTTATACTTTGACATGTCCCTTAAGACCTTGTGGGTATATCAAAGGGTATGATTGGGTATAATTAGTTGTACATGGAGATAGGTGAATGATCAACAAAGAATCTACCTCGTCTAGTAAAAGATGTGAATGTCCTATGTGATTCGATAAATGATAACTCAGTAGTCCTTGGCCAAGACAGAATGAAATTAGAAAGGAGTTTCTAATTTGCATTAATTAGAGTTGTGCATTTGGAAATCGAAATACATATAATTAAATAAAATAAGACTTGACAGTAATTCCATGTCTTATATTTAATTGGGACATTGTATGGTAGAAGGATTGAATTGTACGGTAACTATGCACTCAAAGGTTCTTTTGTGATTAATGTTAAAATCTATATTATCTGGAAAGTCGTTGATCGCTAAGGGGGCTTACCCTTATTGTAGAATAAATATTATTTATTTAAATGAATTAAATAGTTTAATTTATTTATTTAAATAAGATTAGAATTGTTCTAATTGATTTATTCACAACCGGTTTAATATGGAGAACCTAAAGGGTCACACCACAAAAGAAAATTATTTATTTAAGAAGTAAATGGCATAATTGTAATAATAAGTTAAGTGTATTTAATTTACTCTATGGAGATAGAATAAATTAAATAGCTTAATATTTATTATTTAATATTTTGGAAATATTAAATATAAATTAATAAGAGGAGTCTTATTATTATTATTACTTTTACTATTATTTAATTCCTAATAGGGATTGAGAATTAATTAATAGAAGTACTCTCCCATGGATTCCTAATTGGATTAGGAGCATAATTAATTAAAAGAGTTTAATTATAATACAAACCCTAATCCTATATAGTTTAGGGAAGGGTTATTCATATATCTATAAATAAGAGGAGTCTTATCATAGATTAGGGTTACACACTCTTGCATTAGATTGTGGAGAGTACTTACAATTTCTATAGAGATAGAAACTAGGGTTTTTTTTTTTTTTTTTGCTAAATTTGTTTGTGTATTAGAAACTCAAGAAATACAGAGGCTAAGGGGCATACCCTAGAGAAAATAAGTCAACATGAGACAGGCCCCATGAAGAACATAAAAGAAAGCTATTCACCAAAGGAAATAGAATCAAAGCATAAAAGCAACCAAATACAACCAATTACAACCAATTATGATAAGAATGACATTTTAAAACAGCTTGTTTGAAACTTCGAAGAACTTGAGAGCCGAGCTTTAATCAAGTTGATGATTTCCTTAGTCAAGGCATGAGGGGGCAATATAAACCCATCATGGAGCATAGAATTCCGAGTCCCCCAAATTTTGTACAGGGAGGTGGCAAGAATTAGTCTCAAAATTTCAGAATGCATTTTCCTTCCTTGGAACTTCTGAATATAATCAATCAGATTATCCCAGTTGGTTGGGATATTGAACCAGTTTCCAACTGCTAGTACATTTGAAATCACAACACTAGAGTAAGGACAGTTAAAGAAGAGGTGGTTAAAAGTTTCGTTGACAGAGTTACATAAGAGACATCTCATTGAGAAATAGTTAGAGTAAGACGTGAAAGCATCATTAGTAGGAAATCTTTTGAGAAAAGCAAGCCAAAGAAAGAAAGAGTATCGTGGAACATAATGCTTGTGCCATAGTATATTTGCCCAAGGGACAACACTACCATGGATACGGATGGAATCCCAAATTTTGTTGGCTTTTAGGAGCCGGATATCAACAGAATCCCAAGTGATAGAGTCGTCAGTTGAAGTTGGAGAGGGAGCAGAGGTGAAAAGACTACGAAATTGGACGACATCATGATGGTTACTCCGTAGGAGGTAGGAGGTAACACCCAATTTGAGTTGGAGATTAATGCTAGAAAAAGGAGTGCAGTAGTTTTTGGGATCCCAGAGTTAGACAACAGATAAGCATTGGGAGATAGAGGCTGGCCATTTAACCAAGGATCAAACCAGAGGCTAAAATGGTTCCCCTCTGCCTACACGGTAAGTAGGATAGAAATTGTTTAGCAAAGATTTCGCAATTTAAGGCACCTTGCGCCAAATCCAAGAACAGTCAGAAGGAATATTGATATGCCCAAAAGTTTTTATTCTTTAGTGCTGTGGCTTGGATCCAAGAAGCCCAAAGGGAAGATGGTTTATATTGGATAACCTTAGTTAAGTGCTGGATAATGAGGGCCTTGTTCCAATCCTCGAGATCCTTAACTCCAAGACCACCTTCATTTAAAGGCATAGAAATAAACCTTCCAAGAGACTTATTTTGCCCCATATTTTCACAAGGGAAGGCCCTTTCCAAAGAAATCTGGTGAGAATAGACTGGATAGATTTCAGAACGGATTTTGGCAAGATGAAGTGTGCTGACCAAAAGGACTGGATAGAAATGAGCACAGATTTAATCAGCAGCAATCTGCCAGAATAAGTAAGTAATTTTGCAGTCCAAGATGATATCCGAGAAGTAATCTTTTGGATAAGAGGCATGCAGTCATTACGAGAGAGCTTCGAGGATATTAGGGGGACACCAAGGAATCGGATTGGTAAGGTACCAACACGAAACCCAAGTAAGTCCATGATTATTTGTTGATCATTATCATCGACATTAGAGAAGAAGCACTGACTCTTATGTGCATTAGGGATGAGCCCGGAGAACAGAGAGAAGGACTGAATGCAGGAGTGGACGATAGAGACAGAAGACAGATTACCATTGCAGATTCCAAATACCCAACTTCTTGAATACTTGTTCTTCCTTAGTGGATCACCTCTAGAGGCCAAACACTTGGGTGACTAACGTTGATCAAAGGAAGGAATCACACCGTAGCATTCGAGGAGAACACGAAGGACTAGGAGTTGAACTTGTACCCGAGGAAGCTTTGTTCTACGAGGGTATAATTCTTATTCTCTTTCTCTTTCGTTTATATCGTTAATTGAGCACATGGATCGATTATGGTGATGGTTTGTATAAAAATTTTAAAATCCGTTTTATCGCGCTTCCGCTCTATTTATGTAATTTGATTGCATGCTCGCGTTATATACAAACCTATCAGTGGTATCAGAGCCTAATCATGTGCTAATTATCGATCTTATGATTCCATGTATGAATTGATATGCGATACGATCGGATTTTGGGCTGGAGAAAATTTTTCTGAATCTGCGTCGCGGCGCGGCCGCGCCGCTTCCAGTTCATTCTAGAGCGCGGCCGCGCCCTAACCCAGAAAAACATTTCTGGGGGTGTTGCAGCGCGGCCGCGCCGCTCCTAGTTCAAAATGGAGCGCAGGGCCGCGCCGGTGTCCAGACTTTGAAATTTTTTTTGTTTTTCTCAATTAAAATAAATGGTTTATTTAATTGATAAAAGTTTAAAATAAAAGAGGTTATTTTATCTGGAATAGGATTTCAGATTGCTAAAATTAAAGAAGTTTAATTTGGATTTGGTTTTTGATTAAAATAAAAGAGTTTATTTTGTTTCAAAACTAAATATTAGCAAAACTTTTGCCCATTAATTGATATCAATGCATATATGGAATGGTTTTATTATTCATGGGATGAATGTTATTTATTGATACATATAGAGATATGTATGATAATAAATAGGGATTGATTATGGACTATTGACCAATGTGTGCTTGGATTTATTTTAGTGGATGCTTGAATGTATGGGTTTTTATAAATGGGGTATGCGTACCTCGTCTTCTCTAAATTTTTCTTAATGTAAATTCTATCTCCCTCCTATGTACTTCCCCTTGACTGTTGATCAAGGTTTCTATTTATTGTAAGTAGTTTTTGTAATAGGAATAGTTAGAATTAATTTTGAAGAATTGGAGACAAAGGAGCAAGGAGCGCTTGAAGACCCGTTTGTAATGGAGCCCGGGTTTAAATGTAATAGTTATATTTAAATTTAATTCTTGCACCCTAGGTTTGACCTTTTGGTTCACTTGGTGGCTCTAGTGAACCAAACTAGAATAAAAGTCCATAATCAATCCGGGTAGAATATAGTATTCTATATGTGCATGCTTACTATATATATATATTATATATTATCTAACATGCTTCGCATGTAAAATAATATGACGCGTATTATATATATATATGTGCATGCGCGCTAAACAAGATGAGACTAATAATAACAAACCCCTCATGGAAATCATATTAAGTCCTAAGCGTTCAGAGATATTTGGAATATCGAACGTCGCCTTCTAGCATGGTAAAACGATAGAGCATTAAATATTTAATATGTGTTTGTTGTGCACACACAAGGCGAGTATTAAATATTTAAGATGTTGTTTTATCACATTTAATGCTTATTAAGGAATTGAACATTACTGCTTTGTTGTGCACACACAAGGGCGGTCTTTTTCTCTTCACATATATGGAAGTGCTAGGTTGGACTTAACTTAGATTATTTTAGTTCGGATGTGCACACACTTGACCATTATAATCTAAAAGGCAAAATACAAGGAATTACATAGTGATGTAATTGACAATAGTTGTCTACCTATTTATTTATATATAGTTTGTTGTGCACACACAAGGCTATATACATTTGAAATGGGATCCTTAATCTCACTAGCAAATCTTTAATTAGATTTGCCGAAACTATATATATATTGAGGGTAATATAGTTTGATGAAAATAGTGGGAGATACCAATTTAAAATAAAGACCTAATTTATTTTGGTAATTAATAAATGAATGTATGCTAAAATGTTGTCTATTTCACATGCAGAATTTAAAAATGTCAAATTCACTATCACTGCGTAGCATACTTGATGCTAACAAACTGACCGGACCGAATTACACGGACTGGTTAAGGAATCTGAGAATTGTTCTCACTGCTGAAAAGATTTCTTATGTCCTAAATTCGCCTGTCCCTGCAAGTGTTGCAGAAACAGCCTCTGAGGAAGAGATTGCTACTTTCAGAAAGTGGCAAGATGATGCAATCTTGGCTCAATGCATCATGCTCGCATCCATGAGTAACGGGCTTCAGCGTCAGCATGAAACTATGGATGCTCCTACTATATTGCTGCACCTCAAAGAGTTGTATGGTGAGCAAAGTAGGACTGCTAGATATCAGATATCTAAGGAGCTCTTCCGATCTCGTATGACCGAGGACACTGCTGTTGAGACTCATGTCCTTAAGATGATCAATTTGATCGAACAACTTGGACAGCTAGGGTTCGTGATGGATGGGGAGTTAAGCCAAGATTTGATCTTGCAGTCACTCCCGGACACCTTCTCACAATTTGTTGTGAATTTTCACATGAATAAGTTGGATGTCAGCTTGCCTGAGCTACTTAACATGTTGAAAACTACTGAAGGTCACTTCTCATCCAACAAGAACCAAGTCTTACTAGTGGATGATTCTTCCAAGAAAAGGAAGAGGCCCAAGGTATCTTCTGAAAAGAAGAAAAACAAGAAGGCTAAGGGCAAGGCGAAGGGAAAGGATAAAAAGAAACTTGATCCAGATAGCAAAGGAATTTGCTACCATTGCAATAAGCCGGGACACTGGAAGAGGAACTGCAAGGAGTATCTTGCGGACCAAAAGAAGCTTGGAGAAGCTTCGACTTCCGATCTAGGTTTGTTCATGATTGAAATTAATTTTTCTGAAAGTCAAAATTCTACTTGGGTATTGGATACCGGCTGTAGTTCTCACATATGTAATAATATGCAGGGACTAAGCAGAAGTAGGAAGCTGAACAAGGATGAAGTCGTCCTACGAGTGGGAAATGGAGCAAAGGTTGCTGCATTGGCTGTAAGGACTTATTGTTTAGCACTGCCTTCGGACAAGTTCATTAGTTTAAATAATTGTTATTATGTTCCAATACTCATTAGAAACATTATTTCAATTTCTGTATTGGATATGGATGGTTTTGATATTATAATAAAGAACAACAGTTGTTCTATTTATAATAAAAATGTTTTATATGGTGTTGGCAATTTACTGAATGGACTTTACATACTTGACTTGCATGAAAATATACTTCAAATTGAACAAACTAAGAAAAGAAAAAGAGATGATGTTAATTATACCTTTATGTGGCACTGTAGACTCGGTCATATCAATGAAACAAGATTATCCAAGTTACATAAAGATGGGCTTTTAGAGCTATCTGATTATGAATCATATCCAACTTGTGAATCTTGTCTCATGGGTAAGATGACTAAATCTCCTTTTAGTGGAAAAGGAGAAAGAGTTACAGAGTTGTTAGCGTTGGTACACACAGACGTTTGTGGACCTATGACAACGAATGCACGAGGAGGGTATTCTTATTTTATTACTTTCACTGATGATCATTCTAGATTTGGATATGTGTATTTAATGAAATACAAATCTGAATCATTTGAAAAGTTCAAAGAATTCAGAAGTGAAGTAGAGAAGCAAACTGGTAAGAGTATTAAGATTCTTCGATCTGATCGAGGAGGGGAATACTTGACCAATGAGTTTCTCAATTGTCTCAAAGAAAATGGTATAATCTCGCAATGGACTCCACCAGGGACACCATAGTTGAATGGTGTATCTGAAAGGAGAAATCGAACATTGTTGGACATGGTTCGTTCCATGATGAGTTTTACCGACCTTCCAATATCCTTCTGGGGTTATGCCTTAGAAACGGCTGCATACCTACTTAACAAGGTACCTACCAAATCCGTCCCAAGGACCCCATATGAGATATGGACAGGGAGGAAACCTAGTCTTAAGCATGTTAAGACTTGGGGTTGTCCAGCTTATGTCAAAAGGTTTGAGCATGGCAAGCTGAAGACTAGATCCGATAAATGTAGATTTGTGGGATATCCTAAAGAAAGTTTAGGATATTATTTCTATCATCTTACTGATCAAAAGGTGTTTGTGCGAAACACGCTGCCTTCTTGGAAAAGGAGTTTATCCTTGAAGGGGTTAGTGGGAGTAAGATATATCTTGAAGAAGTTCAAGAACCACAAAATACTACGGATCAAAGTCAGGTACCTGACCAAGTAGAAGAACCTACTGTACCACTACCTATTCGTAAATCTGAAAGAGTACCGAAGATACCTGAAAGGTATGGATTCATCATAGAGGATGATGATGAGGTACGCATCATAGATGATGATGATCCATTGACTTACGAAGAGGCTATGAGTAGTGAAGACTCAGAGAAATGGCTAGAAGCCATGAAATCCGAGATGGACTCCATGTATGAAAACCAAGTATGGACTTTGGTTTCGCCACCTGAGGGCATTAAGACTATTGGGTGTAAATGGGTCTTTAAGAGAAAGACTGGGGCAGATGGCAAGGTAGAGACCTATAAGGCCCGACTGGTTGCAAAAGGTTTCAAACAAAGACAAGGAGTTGACTATGATGAAACCTTCTCACCAGTAGCAATGCTCAAGTCCATTCGGATTTTGCTTGCAGTTGCAGCTTATTATGACTATGAGATCTGGCAAATGAACGTGAAAACGGCCTTCCTCAATGGAGAGCTTGAGGTGAATGTATATATGATACAGCCAGAGGGTTTTGTTTCAACGGTTGGAATAAACCAAGTCTGTAAGCTACAACGATCCATTTATGGATTGAAACAAGCTTCTCGAAGATGGAACATCCGTTTTGATGAGATAATCAAAAGGTTTGATTTTATCAAAAATGAGGATGAACCATGTGTGTACAAGAAGGTTAATGGGAGCGCTGTTTCATTCCTTGTATTATATATTGATGACATATTACTGATAGGGAATGATGTTCCTATGCTACAGTCGATCAAAATTTGGTTATCTAAACACTTCTCCATGAAGGACTTGGGTGAGGCATCCTATATTTTGGGGATAAAGATCTATAGAGATAGATCTAAAAGGATGTTGGGCTTAACCCAAGGAAAGTACATTGACTCGATGCTAAAGAAGTTTAGCATGGAAGATTCCAAGAGAGGTCTCATGCCGATGAGCCATGGAATACATCTCTCCAAGAAACAGGCCCCAAAGACACCTGAGGAGAGAGACCGGATGAGTAAGATTCCTTATGCTTCCGCAATAGGATCTATCATGTACGGTATGATATGTACTAGACTAGATGTCGCTCATGCACTTAGTGTGACAAGCAGATATCAGTCGAATCCAGGAGAAGAGCACTAGAAGGCAGTGAAAAACATCCTAAAGTACTTGAGAAGAACTAAGGATGTATTTCTTGTCTACGGTGGGTCTAAATTGAAACTAGAGGGCTATACAGACTCAAGTTTTCAAACGGACCAAGATGACAGTAAATCCGTTTCAGGGTATGTATTTACCTTAAACGGTGGCGCAGTGAGTTGGAAGAGTTCCAAGCAGCAAACAGTTGCTGATTCAGTGACAGAGGCAGAGTACATAGCTGCAAGTGAAGCTGCAAAGGAAGCTGTTTGGATGAAGAAGTTCATAATTGAACTTGGAGTGGTTCCTAGCATTAGAGGAGTCGTACCTTTATTCTGTGACAACAATGGAGCTGTTGCGCAGGCTAAGGAACCCAGGTCTCATCAGAAATCCAAACACGTGTTGCGGCGGTTTCATTTGATTAGAGAGATCATTGAAAGAGGAGATGTCACCCTGGAGCGTGTGGACTCTCAAGACAACATTGCAGATCCATTTACTAAAGCTTTAACTCAACAGCAGTTTGATCGTCACTTAGAGAAGATGGGTATTAGATACCATGGCGATTGGCTTTAGTGTAAGTGGGAGATTGATAGTAGTATGCACACAAGCCAATCATATTTGATATGATGAACCACAACACTTGGCGCAGTGGTGCAAGTCGTCCTGGGAACGAACCGTAAACCCGGACGACTCAGGATCGACTCCCACTAGCAACATTTGAAGTGGCCACGGATCGCATTATTCAGGGTGACGCCATGTCTTAGGCGGAGCCTATGCGCAAAGTCTGGTCCGGGGTGGGGGATTAGTCCGACCCGCGGGTTGGGAAACCCACATTATCAAAAAAAAAAAAATATATTTGATATGATGTAGCATATACTTTGTAATCTTATTCATTTATTAATAAAGGAATTGATTTTCTCAAAAGGCATTTTATATTATCTACATGGTGCTGTTATATTAAATGTGATAAACCCATAGTTTTGAGCAATGCTTTTAGAATCATGATGGTGATCATGCTAATGAGATCTAAATTCAAGATAGCTCACAAACTAAAATTTTTCCTAATCGTTGGATTACTAAATTGGGGATTAGTGAATCCGGATAGATTAGTACATACGTTGCTTGCTCTTAGGAAGAGGATGACTGATCTCATAATCATTTGTGTGGAGACACTAAAGCAAGTATGTAGGTGCTTATTAGAGAATAAGTTCACTGAACGTGGCTCGCTAAGGAATACCTAATGGAGTTTTACTCGCCTGTCAATAGGAATTCCTCTAGTGATAGTAGTACAAGTGATCCTTGGACTTGAGATCATCATAGTATCTTGTGTATGATGAGTTATACTTTGACATGTCCCTTAAGACCTTGTGGGTATATCAAAGGGTATGATTGGGTATAATTAGTTGTACATGGAGATAGGTGAATGATCAACAAAGAATCTACCTCGTCTAGTAAAAGATGTGAATGTCCTATGTGATTCGATAAATGATAACTCAATAGTCCTTGGCCAAGGCAGAATGAAATTAGAAAGGAGTTTCTAATTTGCATTAATTAGAGTTGTGCATTTGGGAATCGAAATACATATAATTAAATAAAATAAGACTTGACAGTAATTCCATGTCTTATATTTAATTGGGACATTGTATGGTAGAAGGATTGAATTGTACGGTAACTATGCACTCAAAGGTTCTTTTGTGATTAATGTTGAAATCTATATTATCTGGAAAGTCGTTGATCGCTAAGGGGGCTTACCCTTATTGTAGAATAAATATTATTTATTTAAATGAATTAAATAGTTTAATTTATTTATTTAAATAAGATTAGAATTGTTCTAATTGATTTATTCACAACCGGTTTAATATGGAGAACCTAAAGGGTCACACCGCAAAAGAAAAATATTTATTTAAGAAGTAAATGGCATAATTGTAATAATAAGTTAAGTGTATTTAATTTACTCTATGGAGATAGAATAAATTAAATAGCTTAATATTTATTATTTTGGAAATATTAAATATAAATTAATAAGAGGAGTCTTATTATTACTATTACTTTTACTATTATTTAATTCCTAATAGGGATTGAGAATTAATTAATAGAAGTACTCTCACATGGATTCCTAATTGGATTAGGAGCATAATTAATTAAAGGAGTTTAATTATAATACAAACCCTAATCCTAAATAGTTTAGGGAAGGGTTATTCCTATATCTATAAATAAGAGGGGTCTTATCATAGATTAGGGTTACACACTCTTGCATTAGATTGTAGAGAGTACTTACAATTTCTATAGAGATAGAAACTAGGGTTTTTCCAAATACCCAACTTCTTGAATACTTGTTCTTCCTTGGTGGATCACCTCTAGAGGCCAAACACTTGGGTGGTTAACGTTGATCAAAGGAAGGAATCACACCGTAGCATTCGAGGAGAACACGAAGGACTAGGAGTTGAACTTGTATCCGAGGAAGCTTTGTTCTACGAGGGTATAATTCTTATTCTCTTTCTCTTTCGTTTATATCGTCACACATTGATCGATCATGGTGATGGTTTGTATAAAAATTTTAAAATCCGTTTTATCGCGCTTCCGTTCTATTTATGTAATTTGATTGTATGCTCGCGTTATATACAAACCTATCAAGTTATAGCAGTTATATCAATTTATAAGTGTAAAGAGATAGGGACTAGGCTTTAAGTGATTCGGAGCACACAAGACTCCTACTCCACTGTTCTACTCCTCGAGTGGCAAATCCACTAAGGATATCATTACAACTGAATCACTAAGATTCCTTCAAGACCCTCAGTCTTGGAACACCAGTACTCAATGTACTCTTCAAAGCCAGCAGCCTTGGACCTCTATAATCTAAGACCAGCAGCCTTAGAATCCTTTGTACCCTTTGGTACTTTACAAGTCCAGCAGACTTGTCTTAGGTTGGTCACCTATTGACCCTTTCACTTGATGAGGAGTGATTTACTATTGTTGCTACTGTGTTGCTTGAAGCGTAAGGTTTGATAAACTTAGCGGCGAAGCAAGATGTTTCTTCTTGGACTGTAGAATGATAATGTTTCAAGTATGATCTTCTTTTTCGTTGTTCTTGCTTAACTTGAACCTTCAATCCTTCTGCCTTATGTAGATGCTGTTGAGAATCTTCCCGTTGAAATGTGGTCGTTGCATCTGATTCTTCCGTTGAGATGTGTTACTGAGTTTAGGATTAGTTTAATCCTTGTTGACTGTGTAAGTGGGGTGAGTTAGCTTCCATTAGTCTCCTTTAAGATAGTGCTCTAACCGACTGCAAACTGTAGCTGTTTGCTCCCCACTCATTTGTTTAATATTCAGCAACTGTCTTGGGCAGGTCATTCTACTTTCACTTTGTTATGGGCAACTTAGAATACACTTTCTCAAATCTGAGTTGCTCATCTGTTGTCTGTCTCTACGTAGTGTCTGAAGAGTTGTAGCTCTGTAGTCATTTGATGCTTGCAGATATGCACTGTGATTTTCATCCTGATCATACTGAAATAGCATAGATGTTTTGCCTTTATGTTTTTCTTCAGAGGTGCTGATTTATTCTGTGAGCACTGGCATAGACAACTCTACGATAGGTGAGAGTTTTTCTTGTGATGCAGGGACAACTCTTTGTTTTGTTGAGAAGGCTCTACGTCCTGCTGAGGAAGCTCTGCGTCCTGCCAAGGAAGCTCTACGTCCTGACGACAAAGCTCTACGTCCTGCCGAGGAAGCTCTGCGTCCTGACGACAAAGCTCTACGTCCTGCCGAGGAGGCTCTGCGTCCTGCCGAGGAAGCTCTACATCCTGACGAGGAAGCTCTACGTCCTGTCGACAAAGTTCTACATCCTGCCGAGGAGGCTCTGCGACCTGCCGAGCCACCCCTACGTCCTTTTACTTGGAGTATGGCAGTACTCTACGATCAGCACACAAGATCAACCTAACAGCTTTGATCTTTTCTATACTAAGTCCTTTGTACATCACCTTCAATAAAGGACTTTACAATTTGTTAGGATATTACAGATATTGAATACAACTTAGATCATCCTAACATATTTGATCTTCTATTCTAAGTCTTTGTACATATACTTCCCATTAAGAACTTTACAAACTTAGCCACTGATATACATATTCATTAAGTGCACAACATCAAATTTAAACCATGATATCTAACAATCTCCCCCTATTTGATGTTGACATAACCAGTAGTTGAATCATATCATCAGTTCTAATGCAGATACTTAAGGAAATAAACATGTCTTATAGTACAGCGAGCAACTGTATTTCTAGATGAAATTATGAATTTTATTGATGATAAAATGCATGTTACATTATAGGACAGTTTCATCAATACAGGGAAAGAGAAGATTTACAAAAGATTTCAAACCTTAGCCTCTCCTTCCTCGTGCTGCTCCTCTCTTGGTCCTTGGGGGATTGGCTCTTTCATATGCAGTTCTTCTTCTGTAGATTTCCCTGCCTTCTTCGGTCATCTGCTGGAATTCTTCGATCTGCTCTCGACTGAGACCGGAAGAGGGCACATGGCTTCCTCCTTCACCATATGGGTGAGTTCCATGCAAGTGTCTGTTTAAAACTGCAGGATTTCCTGATGGTATGCGAACTCCTGTTGGAGTTACATCAGGCATTCTTCTGTAAGATCCAGGAACTTCACTCCGTATGGGAATTGCATTGATGGGCTCCTCTTCTCCTGGTATTGATGATTCGGGCTGCCTTGGCCTTGGTTGCTCTCTTCCCCTGCTGCTGCTTGATTCTCCTCTTTCTTTTCCTTTTGATTTCTCCCCCTATGTGTCAGCATCCAATCTTCTAACATCCTGGGAGAGTTTCTCAATACCTCGCACTAATTCTTGCATTTGTGACTGGGACTGAGAATTGTCAGCTCTTTGCTCTACGAACTGAGCTTCAGTTCGTTCTCGTTGTTGGTGCATAAGTGCTAGTGCATTGTCAGTCCTTTCCATTTGTTGAAGAGATATGCACTGAAAGTTGTTGATGGATGTGCTCAGATCAAAAAGTTTCTTAGTTACTAGCTTGTTCTGAGCAATCTGGGAGAAGGGAGATAATTGCGGATTTGTGATCAGCAATTTCCTTTTTGTATAGCTGGTCCCTTCTGTCAATGTCGTTCATCAATTCCTTGATGATTTCCCTTAATCTTTTGGTCAGCTCAGTACCAAGATTGTTTGTGTGAGCATTGGCAGCATCAACAAGCTCATTGAATCTTCTATGGAGGATGAGAGAGTTGGCTGCAAGATTTTCTTCCATGTCTTTCGTCATTCCCACAGTAAGATTTGTCAATTCATCTTTTGTGGGGATGAGTTTGACCCGCTCAAGAATTTGCTTGATTTCCGGTGTAGATGTTTCCTTATTGCTTTCCTGAAGATTTGCTATAGCAATGGCCAAGTCGAAATATTCATTTTGAGAGGAGGATGGGATGTCACTAGTAGTGGTTTGAAGTGTGGGAGAGAAAGTAGTTTGATTGATGTTTGAAGGATCAGCACACTCTACGATCATGGGGTCTATGACGCCCCCAAATCCGGGTCACCTGAGCCACGGACCTGGTTCATCACTATCTAATACCAAAATGATACAATCGATAACTTATAGCGGAATAAAGGAATATTTACATTGATATAACATAAATAAACCTGTCCCAAGTCTCGAAACCAATACTATTACAAAACATAATCATAATACAAAAGGGTAAATATGTCTTAATACACGACGGTAATTCTAGAACAACAAAATACACTAATCAGTAGCTTTCCCCTTTCCCTTATCTTTTCCTGAGCTCTCGCCACGTGCCGCACTAACTGAAATGTTTTAAGGAAAGCAAGGGTGAGCAACAAATTGCCCCACAAGTATAATAGCAGTAAATAATCACATGAATAACTTTATAGCTCTCAGGAGTAAAAATTTAGCTAACACAAGGAAATAAACAACTTCTTTTATAACCGTTATAGTGGCCGCTAAGGACCAAAGGATTTCTGAAGTATCCAAGGATTTCAAAGTTTTCCGAAGAAGGGAACTATTCAATACTGTGGGTGCACCAAGACACAAAACTCTATTCTAGAATTACTGGAAATTCATCCGATAATCCACAAAACTGGTACAATAGGTGATCAGCCTAAAATACCTGGCGTTATGCATAAGCCTTACATTTTTCATTTACGCGCGTGTCGGTTCCCCGACGTTTATACAATTTCCCATGCTGTAAGGGTTGTTCTTCTCAGCTTTACATGGGAGTCTAGACCAAAACAATTTGATCGGACAATTTTACTTAACAACAATAATAGTTGGAGGACTTTAACCTCACTCTAATAACCAAATCAATAAGTGTCTAGCTGAAACAATTAGCCTTGACATAGCTTTTAAACAGTCTATGGAATAAAGAACTTTAAGGTTCAACAACATGCATGATAGCATTAAAAATATCTTGAATGAATAACAATTCGTAATCTTTGGAATCACACAATATATAACATTGCATGAAATGGGCTTTCATTGCAATACTTGAATAAAAGTATGAATACTAGCACACTAATTGCTAAATTGATAAGTAATTTGAACGGAGTCAAGAAGCTCAATAAGCTTGCTCAATAAATAATATTTGCTCGAATATAATTTTGAGTAGGGTAAGTAAACTTGCACAATAATAACTGAATAAGATAGCGGACTTTCTCGATAGATAAATGAATTCGAAACTTGCCCAATAAATAAATCGAGTAAGGAAAACTCGCACAATTAAATAAGGGTTGAGTAAGGAACTTGCCTTGTACGTGCGTTAATATCTTGACGTTAATCGTCCGTCAAAAATATCCTACATAGTTCATTAAAATCATCATAAATATTAGTCACATACGGACTAGGTTCATTACAGTCATCACATCATTAAAATATATTGATTGCCACTACGCTTACCCAGTCGGGGGTCTCGCTCCCCGGTGAGCGAGCGACTGCCCAGCTCGCCGGTGAGCTGGCGGGGGTCGGGGGGCAGCGCCCCCTGGAAATCCAAGCGTAATTTGTAATTAGTTTATTTAATTACGCCTTAAAACCGCATCACTTCGGTTGACACTAGTATAAAATTAAGCACATAAGGCTTTAACAAGTTATAAGTGTTTCTAGTCATTTTGTACAAAAATATAAGTTTTAGACTCGCGGGAAAAATTCACTGGGTTCGACCCGATCCGGCCCGACCCGACCGGGTCCGGTCCGGCCTGACCCGACCCGGTCCAGCCCGACCCGACCCGGACCAGTCGCCATGCAGTAGAAGTTGCAGTAGCGAACTGCAGTTCCTGCAAGCAGCGATACAGTCATACCTCGCCTTGCTCCAGCTGCTATATCTCCCCCTAAACTCGATCAATTTCATCCCTTACGGACTCTATGGATTCCTAAGACACAAGGCTACAACATATCACAAATTCAGGACGACCCATAATCATTAACATGACCAAATCCTGAGCTAAAACATAAACTGCTTGCTCTGTTTTTCGCAACCATGAAGTATCTCACACAAATGGCTACTGTGACTTCATTTAAGCATCATTTTGGTTCATTCAAATTGGTATATCTTCACAACTGATAGAAGTACAATATTCCAACAACAAACCATCAAAATAATCACAACATCCAGGCTTTATAGTCCTCTAATTATCCGAAGGTCCAAACAGTCCATTAATGTCCATTATCTTCCTCCTTAGGTTTGGGTCCGAATCATTCTTTGTTTTTGTTTCACTTTGAAGGTGTTAATGGTTTATATAGCTTCTTAAGAACCTCCAGGATAGATTCGACACAACCAACAACAACAAAATTTAACAAAATCCAACCCGCAAGCATGAAAGAAATGGGTTGTAGTTTGA
This sequence comes from Aralia elata, assembly GCA_034770075.1. Lineage (NCBI taxonomy): Eukaryota > Viridiplantae > Streptophyta > Magnoliopsida > Apiales > Araliaceae > Aralia > Aralia elata. The sequence goes on from CM068385.1 coordinate 60,987,821, forward strand.
TTACCTCTTCTTGTTGGCTTCGGGTAGGTTGAGATGTCTTGTTAGGCTGCTCTTCTCCTTGCTTGTTTCTGCTGATACCTCCTTTCCTCTTCTCCTTGGTTGCCTTCTACGTTCTTGTCGCACACATACAAACACACGCGCACATTTACTCTCCCTCTAGCTGCAGTGAGCTTTTTGCTTAGCAAAATAACTCTCTCTCCCTCTTAAGTTGCAAACAGATGGGTATGGCTGGAATGGAGGAGGAAAATGAGCTGAGGGGAATAAGGAGAATGCTTCGGGAGCATATGGAATGTATAGGTATGCAGAAAATGGTTTACCCAAGCCATCGGAATTGATATTAAGGCAAAGTGTTAACAGCCCCATGCATTGGTGTACTGTGCTTGCTGATTCCTTTCCCCTGGTTGGCTTTCAATATACACGTGGCCTCCCCCAATTGGTTTGAGGCTTAAATGTCTCACCAATTAATTCGAATACACAGATAAATATACCCGAATATTCCCACTTTTGTACCAAATTTGGTAAATAATTCTACCCAAAATTAAAATGGGTACTCCCATAAATTATTGGGACACATAAAAATATTTATTATGGGATTTGTCCATTTATTCAGAACACCCATACTATACATTTCGGATACGGATTAAATCACGTATCAGCTCCAATAAAATTTCTGACACTTGGAAAAATTATTCGCTCGCATACACGTCTGAACAAAATTAATAGGAATCGAAAAAGACGCAAAATTATTCGGGCGTGAATAGTGCTCGTGAATAGTGTCTCGGGAAACGTGCCCCGGGAATATTAATTTTACGAATTTTCGCAAAAATCAATTTATTCACTCCAACGACACAACAACACGTAAAATTTAACACATACACATTTTCTAGGTTGCAACACAATTTAAGCACATGACACATGATAATATAAATATAAATAAAAATTCAATTTATTCATACATAACTCGGGTTACAAGGAAATCTAAAATTTTCGATCGTTACAGAGTCGATCGTAGAGTGAGCTGACTTTACGAATCGTGTTTGAGGATAAGGTTGAGTATCAATCATAAAAGTTTGGGGGCTCTATGGCCGAAGATGGTTGAACAGTAGGTTCATCAGGGACAGAGTTTTGAGACCCTGTACCTGGAATAGGATTCCTTAGGTCACAGATGACCTTATTCCATCTCGGTATCTCATCAAACTGATAGTAAAATGGTAATGGAGAGTGTTGTAATTTGAACGAGGAGGGAATGAAGTATACCTTTTTCTTGTTGACTTGAGATGAATGGTTGGTCAACAGCTTTTGAGCAAAGGGTTCAATGCTGGGGTATTGCTGGGCAAGCACTAAAATGGCTGGATAGGTCTTGAAGGCCCAGAACATGTGATCCCATGAGTTGAGTATAAGTGCTTGATGGAGCGACATTCTGGGTAAGTAGTTGAAAAGGCAGTTATATGTGTAATGCCTTTCTCCATTCCTTCCTTCAGCAATGATTTCGAGGCTGTCATCCTCATCTTCATCATTTGTTCTATCACTAATCTCCACAGCCTCATTCTGATCAATTATTCTTTCTTCCTTTTCTTCCTGTTGACCAGCATGAGTATCAAATCCTTCCGGGATGGAGGGATCTTCATATTGATCTTCAGATTGCTCCCCCTAAATTTGTGCATTAGGTGTCTCCCCCTCAGTATGAGCACCTCATTGATTATCAATTTCTTGTTGCTCCCCCCTCAGCTGGAGCGGCGGTTTGATCTGCCAGTCTCATTTCTTCCTCCTTGATCCTTAACATTGCTTCATTAAGCTCTTTTTGAGCTAAGGGCATTAGTTTCTTCTTCATCTTCTTTTGCTTGGGTTCAGCAACCTTCCCCGCCAATGGTTCAGCGAAAGTGGCCATAGTGCTAGGCTGACCAGCACTTTCAGCTGCTTCTTCAGTTCTCAACTCTACGAACGTAGAGTGAGTTTCCTCAGCGATCGTGGGAAGGCTTTGTTTGGAGCTGCGTTTTCTCTTCTTATGGTATACCTTCAAGGTTGGTTGTGATTCTCCACTGCATTCTTCCAGTTGTTTTCTCTTCTTCTTTTCTGCTTTAGAAGATGGAGAGGGCCTTGCTTGAGCAAACGGTGATGTGGGTCCTTCATTTGATGACCCTTGTGGTTCTTCTTCAGTTTGGGATACTGCCTTCTTTTTCCCTTTGCTTTTCCTGGTTAATGCTGGCACCTCCTGTTCTACTTCATCAGTTTCTGCAACAACAGACATGTCTTTCATAGAAGGCTTTCTCACTTCACTCTGAGTCTTTTCACTGTCTTCTGTCTGGGCTGATTTCAAATTTCCAGCTGGATTCTTTTTCCAGTTTACAAATAACCTTTGAGTTATCCTTTTGTGGAAATTTATAACCTCTCCTTCATCATCCCCAATGCGATCTCCCAATGCTTTTTGAATGATAATACTGATGAATCTGCCATAAAACATTTTCCTTGCCCCTTGGGTTTTTCCATCATTTGATATCCAATTTCCAATCCATTCTAAGAGAAGGGCACTATAATTCAGTTGAATCTTTTTCACAATAGCAGTCATGATTCCGAGCTGAATGTCGTTGACAGAATCATGAGCTGAATCTTTGCAAAGAATACATTTACCAATAATGTCAGCAAGGAACTCATACTTTTGAGGGAATTCCTTTTTCTTTAATCCCCTCAGCTTTGGGTTGTTCTCATGATGCATTTGCTTCAGCCCTTCTTCTGTGTTGATGAACTGGATAGTAGTGAGCCCGTCATTTTTGAAACCTAGGGCTACATTGATCTCTGAGGCACATAGCTAAAGTGGGATTCCTGACCTTCGTGGATAGGATTCCGTCTCCAATGATTCCATTTGAATAGAATTCTCTCACCAATGCTGGATATATCAGAGTGTTGGTGTCGAGGGCTTCGTAGAGACCTGATCGTCACAGCAAGGAGATGATTCTCTTGTACTTTGTTTCTGCTGAAGCAAAATCTTCAAAGTCGAGATTACTGGTAAGAGTGCCATTTGAGAATTTCTTTGATTTTGCTGCACAAGGACGAACTTTGCTCAGAGTTTGATTAATCGCGGAGAGCTAGGGTTTCAGTGGAGATGAAGAGGAAGAGTTTTTCAGAAGAGATAATTTTGAAATGAGTTAGTGAGAAACTGAAAGTAGTATGCACACAAGCCAATAATATTTGATATGATGTAGCATATACTTTGTAATCTTATTCGTTTGTAAAAGGCATTTTACATTATCTACATAGTGTTGTTATATTAAATGTGATAAACCCATAGTTTTGAGCAATGCTTTTAGAATCATGATGGTGATCATGTTAATGAGATCTAAATTCAAGATAGCTCAAAAACTAAAATCGTTCCTAATCGATGGATTACTAAAAAGGGGATTAGTGAATCCGGATAGATTAGTACATACGTTGCTTGCTCTTATGAAGAGGATGATTGATCTCATAATTATTTGTGTGGAGACACTAAAGCAAGTATGTAGGTGCTTATTAGAGAATAAGTTCACTGAACGTGGCTCGCTAAGGAATACCTAATGGAGTTTTACTCGCCTGTCAATAGGAATTCCTCTAGTGATAGTAGTACAAGTGATCCTTGGACTTGAGATCATCATAGTATCTTGTGTATGATGAGTTATACTTTGACATGTTCCTTAAGACCTTTAAGGTATATCAAAAGGGTATGATTGGGTATAATAAGTTGTACATGGAGATAGGTGAGTGATCAACAAAGAATCTACCACTTCTAGTAAAAGGAGAGAATGTCCTATGTGATTCGATAAATGACGACTCAGAAGTCTTTGGCCAAAGCAGAATGAAATTAGAAAGGAGTTTCTAATTTGCATTAATCAGAGTTGTGCATTTCAGAATCGAAATACATATAATTAAATAAAATAAGACTTGACAGTAATTCCATGTCTTATATTTAATTGGGACATTGTATGGTAGAAGGATTGAATTGTACGGTAACTATTCACTGAAAGGTTCTTTTGTGATTAATGTTGAAATCTATATTATCTGGAAAGTCGTTGATCGCTAAGGGGGCTTACCCTTATTGTAGAATAAATATTATTTATTTAAATAAATTAAATAGTTTAATTTATTTATTTAAATAAAATTAGAATTTTTCTAATTGATTTATTCACAACCGGTTTAATATGGAGAACCTAAAGGGTCACACCGCAAAAGAAAAATATTTATTTAAGAAGTAAATGGCATAATCGTAATAATAAGTTAAGTGTATTTAATTTAATCTATGGAGATAGAATAAATTAAATAGCTTAATTTTTATTATTTAATATTTTGGAAATATTAAATATAAAATAATAAGAGGAGTCTTATTATTATTATTATTACTATTACTATTATTTAATTCCTAATAGGGATTGGAAATTAATTAATAGAAGTACTCTCTCATGAATTCCTAATTGGATTAGGAGTTCAATTAATTAAAGGAGTTTAATTAAAATAAAAACCCTAATCCTAAATAGTTTAGGAGGGTTCCCTATATCTATAAATAAGAGGAGTCTTATCACGATTTGGGGTTAGATAATTTACACACTCTTCCATGAGAATTGGAGAGAGAGAGTACTTGCAATTTCTATAGAGATAGAAACTAGGGTTTTGCCAACACCCATCTTCTTGAATAACTATTATTCCTTGGTGGATCACCTCTAGATGCCAAACACTTGGGTGGCTAACGTTGATCAAAGGAAGGAATTTAATCGGTGGAATTCAAGAAGAACGCGAAGGATTTTGGAGGTGAACTCGTACCTGTGGAAGCATGGTTCTACAAGGGTATGATTCTCATACTTTATCTCTTTCGTTTAATTGATAATTGGACACATGGATGATCATGGTGATGGTTTGTATAAAATTTAAAAATCCGTTTTATCGCGCTTCCGCACTATTTATGTAATTTGATTGTATATTCGCGCTATGTACAAACCTAACAGTGGTATCAGAGCCTAACCTTGTGCTAATTATCGATTATGATGATTCCATGTATGTTTGATATGCGATTGGATCGAAATTTTTGGGCAGAATAAATTTTTCTGAATCAGCGTCGCGGCGCAGCTGCGCCGGCTCCAGTTCATTCTGGAGTGCAGCTGCGCCCAAACCCAGAATCAATTTTTTCTGGGGTTCAGCGCAGCTGCGCCGTGTCCCAGTTCATTCTGGGCGCAGCTGCGACGGTCAGCAGAATCTGAAAAAATAAATTTTACTTCAATTAAAATAAATAGTTTATTTAATTGATAAAATCAAAATAAAGGAGTTTATTCACATATGGAATATGATTCCATGTTTCCTAGAATAAAAGAGTTTATTCACATATGGAATAGGATTCCATGTTTCCTTAAAAATAAAGAAATTTATTTTGATAAGGAATAGGATTCAACATATTTTATTTTCCAACAATTTTAAGTTAAAATAAAAGAGTTTATTTTGAACTTGAAATTGGTTTCCATGTTAATTAAAATAAAGGAGTTTATTTTGATTTGGAATTTGATTAAAAATAAAGGAGTTTATTTTTATTCAAAATTGGATAAAATAAAATAAATAAGTTTATTATGATTTAAATTTTGATTAAAATAAAAGAGTTTATTTTTGTTTCAAAATTAGATTTCTAGTAAACTTTTTTTTTTTGCTAAATGTGTTTGTTTTATAAAATGAAAACCAGAGAACAAAAGCAAAGGGGCATACCCCAGGCTATAGCAAGGTCATCTGATGACACTCCCAGCAGAGGACTAGGCTATAGACAATAGCTATACAAGCCAATTACAGTAATAAGTACTAAAATTAGTGGCTTTAATGAAGGAATTACAAGTTGATAATCTAGACTTGATGATATTAATAACATCTTGTGCATTAGGCGGGATATGGAGACCTCTATGCAGTTTTGAATTTCGCGCCTCCCAGATTTTATAGAAAGAAACTGCCAGAGAAAGGCTGAGGATGCTTTTGGTAAGATGACTCCCTTGAAAATTAGTAATATACGTAGTGATGCCCTGCCAGTCCATAGGAAGGTGAACCCAATTACCAATGAGAAGAGCTGCTTGCAGGATAATTGTAGAATATTCACATATGAAGAACAAATGTTCAAAACTTTCATTTTGCATTTGGCACAGAGGACATGTGATGTATCGACCAGTGTAATGCCGCGTTATATCATTCGTTGGAAGCTTATTCCTAAATCCCAGCCACAAAATGAATGAGTATCTAGGCACAAACAATTTATGCCAAAGAATTTTGTGCCAGCTTACTACCGGTTGACGATGCCTAATAGAGTCCCATATCTGACGAGCCTTTATATCCTTTATATCGACTGAGTTCCAACTGATACAGTCCTCAGAAGGAGTGGGAACAGGTAAGGCCCTCGATCTGTCTTCGGAAGAGAATAACCTCATGATGATTGCTTTGTGGGAGGTTCCATGAAGAGTTGTGAATGATGGAGCTGACTGTAGCATGAATTGAGAGCCCAGAATTAGTTAGCAGATGAGGACTGGGGTTAATAACGTTACCCTCAATCCATGGATCATGCCATAGGCTGATTTGGTTCCCTATGCCCACCGAATAATGAAGGTGTTGTCTTGCTATAGGTCTAAGCTTTAGAACTTGCTTCCATATCCATGAACAATCGGATGGGATTGGGATTTGCCAGATATTCTGCTTCTTAATGATAGTGGATTTGATCCATCTAGCCCAAAGTGAAGAGGGGTGAAATTGAATAACACGTATGAGATGAATCAAAATTAAGGATTGATTCCAATCCAATAAATTTTTAACCCCCAAACCTCCTTCATCTGTTGGTAGAGTTATAGAGCTCCAAGCCACCCTAGCACCATATTTAGCAAGAGAAGCACCCTTCCACAGAAACCGACATAGAATGGATTGGATTGAACGGATGGCAGCTTTAGGGAGGATAAAATGAGTACTCCAGTAAGACTGTATAGAGAACAAAACTGATTTGATCAGCTGAAGTCGCCCTGAGTATGCTAGGACAGATGAAGTCCAGGAGGTTACCCTCTGGGTAATTCTGAGGATTAGAGGTAAGCAATCATGGTAGGATAATTTAGAGGAGATGAGAGGAACTCCGAGGAACTTGGTGGGGACATGTCCTTCAATAAATCCAAACAGGGATTTGATGCATTGTGTTGTGGTAGTATCCGTATTGGCAATGAAACACTGACTTTTGTGAGTGTTAGGAATCAACCTAGAAACTAAAGAGAATGAGTTGATGCAAGAGTGAATAATCTGTGCTGAGGGAAGATCTGCATGGCAGAAAACAATTATATCATCTGATAGACTCCACGGCACGCTTGCGTGAGGTGGTCGTCGCCCGGATCGTTTCTAACAAGTTGATAGGATGGATAGCTTGCAACACCTTAACCCCTCGCCTATATGTAGACGGTAATCTTGGTACAATTGCTTGCAAATGAAGTTTGCGTAGGATGGACACCAACGACACCTCGACCCCTCGCTTATGTTGAAGCGGTAATCTTGGTACAATCGACGATTGATGCGGTAGAAGACGCCACACACAACTATGATTGGTTGTATGATAAGTCGAATATGAATCTCAAAGAAAACTAAGGAATACTTAGGAATTCTCAAGAACCACAAGAAAAGAACAATCTCACAATAATGACGATAATCTGAATATTAATGAATGAATTCAAGTTTACAATAGCACCTATTTATACTAGTTTTAGAAACAAACTAGAAGCTTCTAGAAGCACACACTCTTTGAAATACAAGCACCCAAATATTGAAATGTAGCAATCAGAACACATGTAATTGATCCTAAATACTGATATCATGTTTTGGATGAAAGAAGGTTCGAAAATCAAGAAAGTCAAAAAATAACAAATTGCATCCAGGAGGTTCTCGCCGGGGCGAGAAAATTGCATTGAAAATTCTCGCCGGGGCGAGCTTCTCGCCGGGGCGAGAGTTTTGTACTGTAAAAACCTCGCCGGGGCGAGCCTCTCGCCGGGGCGAGAAAAATGGTCTGTGAAAGCTCGCCGGGGCGAGCTAGCCTGCTTCATGCAAACGGTTTTCTTTCATCGTTTTGATCGCTACGTCCATTCGTAACATGTTTACAGGTTTCATACGCTTGGACTCCACCTCCATAACTTCTATACTTGATCCAACCTCGTTCCATAGTTCACGGATCATCCCGTTAAGTCCGTCTTTGAAGGTTTTAGCTCGAGCTCTAATAATGGGTCCAAGTGGCAATTGCAATGGGTCTCCTCGAGTTGTGTCACGGGTTTCTGGATCATGGATGTCCTCATCATACCTCTCCTCTTGAAAAGGATTTGTCCTCAAATTTTCACCTACATCAAACGGGCTTAGATCAGAAACATTGAAAGTTGCACTAACAGTATACTCACCGGGTAAATCCAATTTGTAAGCATTGTTGTTAATGCATTCAAGCACTTGAAATGGTCCATCTCCTCTCGGGAGTAGTTTCGAACGCCTTTGCGCAGGAAATCTTTCCTTACGCAAGTGAAGCCATACCCAATCCCCGGGTTCGAAGATTACTTGACGCCGACCTTTGTTGGCTTGTCGAGCATATTGATCCGTCTTCTTCTCAATGTTAAGCCTTGTCTTCTCATGTATCTGTTTAACAAAATCAGCCTTGTTTTTGCCATCCATGTTAGTATACTCAGAAATAGGTAATGGTGCTAAATCCAATGGTGTTAAAGGATTAAAACCATACACAATTTCAAAAGGTGAGAATTTAGTAGCTGAATGAACAGACCTATTATAAGCAAACTCAACATGGGGTAAACATTCTTCCCAAAGCTTAATATTCTTATTAATGATAGCCCTTAATAATGCAGATAGAGTCCTATTTACTACTTCCGTTTGACCGTCAGTTTGTGGATGACAAGTAGTAGAAAACAACAGTTTAGTTCCTAATTTACACCACAAGGTCTTCCAAAAATAGCTCAAGAATTTAGCATCTCTATCCGAAACAATGGTTCGGGGCATGCCATGCAAACGCACAATATCTCTAAAGAATAAATCAGCAATATGGGATGCATCATCAGTTTTATGACATGGAATGAAATGTGCCATTTTTGAAAATCTATCTACGACCACAAATATAGAATAATGACCATACTTAGATCTAGGTAAACCCAATACAAAATCCATAGACAAATCAATCCAAGGTTCACTCGAAATTGGTAATGGTGTGTATAACCCATGGGGTTGAACACGAGATTTAGCTTGACGACAGGTAATGCACCTATCACAAATTCGTTCCACATCTCGTTTCATATGGGGCCAATAGAAATGTTCTTTTAATACAGATAAAGTCTTATCAACACCAAAATGTCCCATCAAACCACCTCCATGTGATTCAACCAATAGTTCACGTAAAGAACTTGCAGGTATACACAATCGATTCTCACGAAACAAGAACCCATCCATCTTAAAGTACTTACCTACAACATTCTTTTCACAAATTTTAAACTCTTCACAGAAATCATGGTCATTAACATACAATTCTTTGATTTGTTCAAAACCGAGTAATTTTGTGTCAAGAGTATTTAACAACACATACCTTCTTGAGAGAGCGTCGGCAACGACATTCTCCTTACCTTGCTTATACCGAATGACATACGGGAATGTTTCGATGAACTCCATCCATCGTGCATGTCTCTTGTTCAACTTGTGTTGGCCTTTCAAATATTTCAATGATTCATGATCCGTGTGAATCACAAATTCCTTAGGCCATAGGTAATGTTGCCAAGTCTCCAATGATCGAACTAAGGCATATAACTCCTTGTCATAGGTAGGATAGTTCAAAGCTGCTCCACTCAATTTTTCACTGAAATATGCCACGGGCTTCCCTTCTTGCATCAACACCGCTCCAATGCCTAAACCTGAAGCATCACATTCAATTTCAAAGGTTTTAGTGAAATTTGGCAATACAAGTAAAGGAGCGTTAGTTAATTTTTCTTTAATCAATTGAAACGCCTTTTCCTGTGCATCACCCCACTGGAATCCTACATTCTTTTTTATTACTTCGGTGAGTGGTGCTGTGACTTCGCTGAAATTCCTTACAAACCGTCTATAGAAACTCGCGAGTCCATGAAAGCTACGAACTTGACTGACATTCGTAGGAGTTGGCCATTCTTGGATTGCACGTACCTTTTCTTCGTCAACCTGTACTCCCTGTGCACTAACTACAAAACCAAGAAACACAACCCGATCCGTACAAAATGTGCATTTGTCCATATTAGCATACAATTTTTCTTTTCGAAGCACATCTAGGACAGATTTTATATGCAATGCATGCTCAACTAAATTTTTGCTATAGATCAAGATATCATCAAAGTAGACAACTACAAACTTTCCTATGAAGGAACGCAAAACATGGTTCATTAGTCTCATGAACGTTCTAGGAGCGTTAGTTAAACCAAAAGGCAAGACTAACCACTCATATAACCCATATTTTGTTTTAAAAGCAGTTTTCCACTCATCTCCCTCATGCATTCTAATTTGATGATAACCACTCTTTAAATCTATCTTAGAAAACACACAAGATCCATGCAATTCATCTAACATGTCATCTAACCTAGGAATGGGATGCCGATATTTTACCGTGATGTTATTTACCGCTCGACAATCAATGCACATACGCCACTTCCCATCTTTCTTAGGTACTAAAATAACAGGAACCGCACATGGACTCATGCTTTCCCTCACAAAACCTTTGTCCATTAGCTCGCCAACTTGCCTTTGCAATTCCTTTGTTTCCTCGGGATTGCTTCGGTACGCCGGGCGATTTGGAATGGTCGCGCCAGGGACAAAGTCAATTTGATGCTCAATTCCCCGAATTGGTGGTAATCCTTGTGGAAGTTCCTCGGGAAATACATCCTGATAATCCTGTAAAAGAGCAGAAACAACACTAGGCAAAGAAGGATTATTAGCGTTAGTATTTAAAAGTGCCTCCTTATACCGAAGTATAATCATTGGCTTTTTAGAATCCAAAGCTCGCCTTACATCACTCCTTTTTGCAAAAATGTTTGTTTTTCTCTCTTCTTTCTTTGTTTCTCTCTCTTTTGTTTTCTTTTCATGATCTCTCTGTAAATGTATTTGATCCTCATGCACTTGTTTTGGTGACATAGGACACAAGGTAACTTTTCTTTGATTGTGAACAAAAGAGTACTCATTAGTAAAACCATCGTGTTTTACTCGCCGATCGAACTGCCAAGGTCTCCCAAGTAGTAAATGACCTGCCTGCATAGGAACTACATCACAAAGGATCTCATCAACATACTTCCCAATTGTAAATGGCACTAATACTTGCTTAGTAACTTTGATGTCGCCACTGTCATTGAGCCACTGCAATCGGTATGGGTGAGGATGTTTGGATGTTGTAAGTCCCAATTTCTCCACCATGGTGATGCTTGCCACATTTGTACAGCTCCCACCATCAATTACAACACAACAGATCTTACCATTTACCATGCATCTAGTATGAAATAGATTCTCTCTTTGCTCACTGCTTTCTTCTTTTACTTGTGTACTAAGCATTCTCCGTGTAACCAACACTTCGCCATGCATAGCAACCTCTCTATCTTCCTCCAATGGTGGCATAGAGTCATTGTCACTTTCTTCTTCCTCGGTTTCCAACTCTCCATTATCAAGCAATAACATAGTTCTTTGATTTGGGCATTGATTTGCAATATGTCCCCTGCCTTGACATTTAAAGCATACAATATCTCGATTACGACTAGTAGAAGGTGTATTAGTTTTACCTTGCACTACTTGAGTAGCCGCTCCTTGCTTGATTTCTGGCTTTGGTTTGAAAATAGTTGGCTTTTCCTCACGCTTCACATTATTGGCTTTCCATGATGTACCTGTGGTTGGATTTGTTCGCTGGCCACCTCTCCTCTTAAGTTGCTTCTCTATTTTGATAGCCACGTGCACCATATCTTCCAATACCACATAATGTTGACGCTCCACCAAATCTGCAATGTCCCAATTTAAACCTGCTGAAAATCGGGCCATGGTTGCCTCATTATCCTCGTCGATGTCAGCTCTAGACATTAGCATCTCCATCTCCTTGAAGTAGTCCTCCACACTCTTACTTCCCTGTCTCAAATTTTGTAAGTTTCGAAACAGATCTCGATAATAGTGGCTTGGGACAAACCTCTTTTTCATTACAGCTTTCATTTCTGCCCAAGTCTCGATTGGACGTTCTCTGCACCTCCTTCGGCTGATCATCAATTGATCCCACCAAGTAACTGCATAGTCTGAAAATTCGGTAGCTGCAATTCTAACTTTCTTGAGATCCGAGTAGTTGTGACAGTCAAAGATCCACTCCATTTTCCTCTCCCATTCTAAATATGCCTCGGGATCACTTCTGCCTTGGAATGTGGGAATTTTCATTTTGATGCTATCAAGATTGTTGTCCTCTCGATTTCGGCCGCCTCTATCATTTGCAAAATGTCTCCTAGGGATAAAGTCAGTTTCTCGATCCTCTTCCTCACTAAACCTTTCATCATAGTAATTTGTCTCCTCTAGCCTTGCTTCTTTTTGTTGGGTCTTTCCTTTTGGGCGCCCACCCGGAGGGATTTGAGTTCGTTCCCCTCGAGTGTCACTCAATTGATCGATGCAATCATGCACTTGCTCCATAGCCATCCCCAATTGTCTAGAAAATTCTTTCATCATAGCCTCCATCATGAGTTTTGGGTCAAAATTTGATGTGGAAGGTTCATTTTCAATTGTCTTATCTCTTGTGTTAGACATATTTCCTGCAAAACAAAGATTAGTAGAAAAATAGTTCCTCCCCACTCCCTTACGTGTTTCACTCAAACAATATATCACACAAATAGGAAACGCTCGTGTATCACACAATTAGGCTTTTATCCTCAATTAAACTTACTACTCTTGCCTTTTTCCGCTCGTAGTTCTCACTAATAGGTTCTTTTGAATTCTCACAAATATTACCTCAATTCTCTAATTACAATCCAATAATACTTATCAAGAACACAATATAGAAAGTACGACTCTTCACAAGACTTCCAATCGTCAAATATGATTCTTGCAAATGAAAATCTCAATGGTAACAATTTCACAATACAAATTTTCTGCTATATATTTTATGCAGTTTTTTTTTTTTGACTATAATTCAACAATAGAAGTAAAGATAAGTAACTTGATAGGAAACTTAGCTTTGATACCAAATGATAGACTCCACGGCACGCTTGCGTGAGGTGGTCGTCGCCCGGATCGTTTCTAACAAGTTGATAGGATGGATAGCTTGCAACACCTTAACCCCTCGCCTATATGTAGACGGTAATCTTGGTACAATTGCTTGCAAATGAAGTTTGCGTAGGATGGACACCAACGACACCTCGACCCCTCGCTTATGTTGAAGCGGTAATCTTGGTACAATCGACGATTGATGCGGTAGAAGACGCCACACACAACTATGATTGGTTGTATGATAAGTCGAATATGAATCTCAAAGAAAACTAAGGAATACTTAGGAATTCTCAAGAACCACAAGAAAAGAACAATCTCACAATAATGATGATAATCTGAATATTAATGAATGAATTCAAGTTTACAATAGCACCTATTTATACTAGTTTTAGAAACAAACTAGAAGCTTCTAGAAGCACACACTCTTTGAAATACAAGCACACAAATATTGAAATGTAGCAATCAGAACACATGTAATTGATCCTAAATACTGATATCATGTTTTGGATGAAAGAAGGTTCGAAAATCAAGAAAGTCAAAAAATAACAAATTGCATCCAGGAGGTTCTCGCCGGGGCGAGAAAATTGCATTGAAAATTCTCGCCGGGGCGAGCTTCTCGCCGGGGCGAGCTTCTCACCGGGGCGAGAGTTTTGTACTGTAAAAACCTCGCCGGGGCGAGAAAAATGGTCTGTGAAAGCTCGCCGGGGCGAGCTAGCCTGCTTCATGCAAACGGTTTTCTTTCATCGTTTTGATCGCTACGTCCATTCGTAACATGTTTACAGGTTTCATATGCTTGGACTCCACCTCCATAACTTCTATACTTGATCCAACCTCGTTCCATAGTTCACGGATCATCCCGTTAAGTCCGTCTTTGAAGGTTTTAGCTCGAGCTCTAGTAATGGGTCCAAGTGGCAATTGCAATGGGTCTCCTCGGGTTGTGTCACGGGTTTCTGGATCATGGATGTCCTCATCATCATCAGCAAAAAATAAATGGGTGATCTTACATTCCTTGGTCCTCCAATGAAACTTAAAATCTTGTTACATTGATCCCCAGTTGAGCTTCCTAGATAATAATTCCATAACCAAAACAAAAAGGTAGGGTGAGAGGGGATCACCCTGTCTTAACCCACGGGAACTTCCAAAATATCCAGCGAGTGACCCATTAACTTTAATGGAGAACCTAGCTGATGTGATACTAGCCTTGATCCAGTTGATAAAGATGGGAGGAAACTGGAATGCACTTAGAATATCAAATAGAAACTCCCAACAAACAGTGTCAAAGGCTTTCCTCAAATCGATCTTTAAGGCACATCGAGGGGAGCCTGAGGATCTGTGATAGTTCCTGAACAATTCCTGAGCTAGAAGAATATTATCACTTATATTTCTACCAGCCACAAATGCTGCTTGAGCTTTATCAATAATATTTGGAAGAACCACTTTTAGCCTGTTAGCAAGAATCTTGGATATGCACTTGTAGATGGTGTTGCAACAAGCAATAGGCCTAAAGTCAGCCATTGTGGAAGGGTTCTCACATTTTGGGATGAGCGCGATCGCAGTAGAGTTGAAACCTTGAGGCATGCGGCATGTGGAGAAGAAGAAATGAACAGCTCTAATAAAGTCCTCTCCAACAATATCCCAACTGTGATGGAAAAAATTGGCATTAAATCCGTCTGGGCCAGGGCTTTTATTCCTTTTCATGGCCATAACCACCTGAGTAATTTCATCATCTGTGATAGGACTAATAAGAGAGCTGGCTTGAGATGGAGAAATATGGGTTGATAGAAGGTTTCTGAAGTCCCTAAAGCCTGGGTAAGGGGAAGGATTCTCAGGATTAAAAAGATCCTCAAAGTATTTGACAGCAACAGATTCCACCTCACGTTGGCCATGAACAATATCCCCAGTGCTATTATGAATAGCTAGAATTTTATTGGCATTCCATTTACTTTTCACCAAGTTGGAGAAGAACTTTGAGTTCCTATCCCCAGTAGCAAGCCAATTAGATCTAGATTTTTGCTGAAGAAGGGTCTCCTCACGGTCCAAAGCAGTCCATAGAGTCTGGAAACATCTTTTCTCCTGGTTGAGGAGATTCCCATCATGGGGATGGGTATGGAGCAGTGATTGTGTGTGATGCAAGTCTTCTGAAGCAACTTTGACAGAGGTGGAGAGATTACCAGTTGATCGATTCAGTGCAATTAATGCAAGCTTGGTGCGCTTCATCTTTTCCTTGAAGACATAGAATGGGTTGCCAGTAACAGACTGCCCCCATGTAGTAGCAACAGTATCCCTGTACCCCTCTAATTGCAGCAAGTGATTGAAAAATTGAAAAGGTTTTCTGAGTTGATCATGAGGAGTACCGGTGCTGAGAATCACAGGCGAGTGGTCAGAGAGGCCTCTTGGGCCATACACCACTTGTGCTAGGGGAAAAGAATGCAGCCACGCAGCATTGCCTAAAGCCCTGTCAAGCTTTTTATGAATGGGATTAGCAATTTGACAATTCCACCATGTGAAGATGGGGCCAATCCCACGAATATCATCCACCTCCAATGAGTCCAGGCAATTTTTGAATTCCTCCATACCAAGATTCCAGGAAGCATCTTCTCTGTCAGTTTCATATAAGCTTTTAATAGCGTTGAAGTCACCCATGATGCACCAAGAGTCAGATGTGTGCACATATTGCAAGTCATTCCACAGAGTCCTTCTATCAGTAGCAGAATTAAAGCCATAAACAAAAGAAACATAAATGTAGTTGTCATTACTATTAGTTCTCTGGATTTTACAATGAATCAGTTGGGAGGAGACAAAAATGGTATCCACTAGCCAAAAAGATGGATCCCACCCTACCCAAATTCTGCCATTGATGTGGGAGTTATAATTGAAGACCCAATTCCAATTCCTACGAATAGCTTTAGAAATTTTCTGGGCTTTATGCTCCTTAACTCTAGTTTCAAGCAACCCAACAATAGAAACTTTGTTATCAACTAATAGTTGTCTAACATAAGCCTGCTTAGGCTTTTTATTCAAACCCCTAATATTATAAGAAGCTAACATAGATAACAATGAGGAAAAAGAGATCAATTGGAGGGTTTACCCCCACTGCCTTTGCTTTTATTTCTGCGCTTAGCATTTTGGTGTGGTTCCACCCCAGTTCTATGCTTCTGTTTAAGTTCTTTGCCTTCCTTCTCATCAATAGCAACAATCTTGTCCAGAAAAGGATAATTGATAGGAGGAGAGTCAAGATCAGAGGGGAAGAGAGCATCAGTGCCCAAACCATTTGCGATTGGAGAGAATTGGTTGTTTAGGGTCTGGGTAGGCATAGATGGAATCAAGTCTTTCCCTATCTTAGCACCACGAGAAACAGTAACCCAATCATTAGTGTGGGAAACCTCTAGAAAGGTTAAGGCCTCACCATTAGCAGGAGCTTGAGCAGGAGAAGAAAGGGAAGGACCCCTGGCTACAATACCTTTATCAATCTTAGGAGCAGAGACAACTTGATTAGTAGTTTTTCTTGATGTAAATTCTATCTTCCTCCTATGTACCTCCCCTTGACTGCTGATCAAGGTTTCTATTTATTGTAAATAGTTTTTGTAATAGGACTAGTTAGAATTAATTTTGAAGAATTGGAGACAAAGGAGCAAGGAGCGCTTGAAGACCCGTTTGTAATGGAGCCCGGGTTTAAATGTAATAGTTATATTTAAATTTTGTTCTTGCACCCTAGGTTTGACCTTTTGGTTCACTTGGTGGCTCTAGTGAACCAAACTAGAATAAAAGTCCATAATCAATCCGGGTAGAATATAGTATTCTATATGTGCATGCTTACTATATATATTATATATTATACAACATGCTTCGCATGTTTAATAATATGACGCGTATTATATATATATGTGCATGCGCGCTAAACAAGATGAGACAAATAATAACAAACCCCTCAAAGCAATTATATTAAGTCCTAAGCGTTCAAAGATATTTGGAATATCGAACGTCGCCTTCTAGCATGGTAAAGCAATAGAGTATTAAATTATTTAATATGAGTTTGTTGTGTCACACAAGGCAAGTATTAAATATTTAAGATGTTGCTTTATCACATTTGATGCTTATACATAGACTGAACGATGCTGTTTTGTTGTGTCACACAAGGACAGTGTTTTTCTTTCGAATATATGGAAGTGCTAGGTTGGACTTAACTTGGATAATTTTGATTCGGATGTGTCACACTTGATCAAAATAATCTAAGAGGCAAATTAAAAGGAGTTACATAGTAATGTAATTGACAATAGTTGTCTACCTATTTATTTATATATCGTTTGTTGTGTCACACAAGGCTATATACATTTGAAATGGGATCCTTATTCTCACTAGCAAATCTTTAATTAGATTTGCCGAACTGTATATTGAGGGTAATATAGTTTGATGAAAATAGTGGGAGATACCTATTTAAAATAAAGACCTACTTTATTTTGGTAATTAATTAAAATGAATGTATGCTAAAATGTTGTTAAATTACAAATTCATTTATAGAATTTTACAATGTCTAATTCACTATCACTGCGGAGCATATTAGATGCTAATTAATCGGACCTTATTAAAAGGACTGGTTAAAGAATTTGAGAATAGTTCTCAAGGCTGAAAAGCTATCTTATGTCCTTGATATGCCTATCCCTGCAATGGTTGCAGACAATGCCTCAGAGGAAGAGATTGCTACTTTTAGAAAGTGGCAAGATGATGCACAGTTGGCTCAATGCATCATGCTCGCATCCATGAGTAACGAGCTTCAGCGTCAGCATGAAACTATGGATGCTCCTGATATACTCTTGCACCTTCAAGGAGTTGAAGGGTGAGGAAAGTAGGACTATTAGATATCAGATATCTAGGGAGCTCTTCCGATCTAGAATGACCAATGGCACTACAGTACAGACATATGTCCTAAAATGATCAATCTGATTGAACAATTGGGACAACTGGGTTTTAATGGATGGAGAGTTGATCCAAGATTTGATCTTGCAATCACTTCCGGACTCTTTCTCACAAATTGTTGTGAATTTCCACATGAACAAGCTATATGTCAGCCTGCCTGAGTTGCTTAAACATGTTGAAAACTGTAAAGAGTCACTTTCCAACCAAGAAAAACCAAGTCTTACTGGTAGATGATTCTTCTAGGAAGCGGAAGAGGGCCAAAGGATCTTCTTAAAAGAAGAACAATTCAAAGAAGGTAAATGAAAGGCAAAAACAAAGGACAATAAGAACAAGACTGATGCAGATAGCAAAGGAGTTTGCTTCCACTGCAATAAGCCTGGATACTAGAAAGGAAACTGTAAGGAGAATCTTACAGAGGCTAACCAGAAGAAGCTTAGTGAAACTTCGGTTACAAATATGGGTTTGTTCATGATTGAAATAAAATAAATTTTTCTACAAGTCAAGGTTCTACTTGGGTATTGGATGCCGGCTGTAGTTCTCACGTATGCAATCCAATGCAGAGACTAAGCAGAAGTAGAAAGCTAAACAAAGTAGTAATCTTATGTGTTGTAATGGAGCAAAGGTTGCTACATTAACCATATGAACTTATAGTTTAGCAGTGCCTACGGGCAAGTCTATTAAGTTAATAAGTTGTTATTATGTTCCAGTTCTCTTTAGAAACATTATTACTTCCATTGTTGGACAAGGAAGGTTTTGGTATTATATTTAAGAACAATTGTTGTTCTATTTATAATGATAATGTTTTGTTTGAAACTGAAAGATCACTTGATAGACTTTGTAAACTTGACTTACATGAAAAATATTTTGCAAATTGAACAAACTAATAAAAGAAAAAGGAGATGGTCATTCAAAGAGTTGAATGTGTGTATTTGATGAAATACAAGTCTGAATCATTTGAAAGGTTCAAAGAATTCAGAAGTGAAACAAATTGACAAAGTATTAAGATTCTTTGATCAGATCGAGGAAGGAATACTTGTGCAATAAGTTTCTAGATCATCTCAAAATGGTATTTTCTCATAATGGAAACCTCCTGATACGCAATAAATGATTGGTGTATCTAAAAGAAGAAATTGTACCTTGTTGGACATGGTGCAGTCCATAATGATTTTACCAACATTCTAGTATCCATCTGGGGTTATACCCTAGAAACGGCTGCATATCTACAAGATAAGGTAACCTCAAAAATCCGGCCCCAAAACTCCATAAAGGTTATGGATAGGGAGGATTCCTAGTCTTAAATATGTTAAGATAAGGGGTTGTCCAGCTTATGTGAAAAGGTTTCAAAGATAAGTTTGGGAAAAAAATCTGACAAGTGCAATTTGTGGGATATCCTAAAGAAGTTTAGGGTATTATTATTACTATAATCCTACACGCTTCCTTCTTAGATAAAGGTGTTTATCATTGAAGAAGCTAGTGGGAGGGTAATAGATTTTGAAGGAGTTCAAGAACCACAAAGCATTTTAAGTCGAACCGAGGAACCTGTAGATAGACCTATTGTACCACAACCGAATCGTAAATCTGGAAGAGTACCGAAGATACCTAGGAGGTATGGATTCATCATAGAGGATGATGATGAGGTACGCATCATAGAGGATGATGATCCAGTTATATACGATGAGGCTATGAGTAGAAGATACTCAGAGAAATGGCAGATGGCCATGAAATCCGAAATGGACTCCATGTATAAGAACCAAGTATAGACTATGGTGTATATGGGTCTTTAAGAGAAAGACTGGGATGTTGGGGATATTGATAAACTGGCAATTCTCGACTTACTTGGGTTTCATGTGGGCTCCTTGCCAATCCGGTTCCTGGGTGTTCCTTTAATCTCCTCGAAGCTTTCTCATTCTGATTGCATGCCTCTTATCCAAAAGATTACTTCGCGGATTTCTTCCTGGACTGCACAGTTCCTTGCTTATTCTGGCCGATTGCAGTTGATCAAATCTGTGCTACTTTCTATCCAGTGTTTTTGGTCAGCTCATTTTCTACTGCCCAAATCTGTCCTTAGATCAATCCAATCTGTCTTGACCAGATTTCTCTGGAAGGGACCTTCTCTTGGGAAACATGGGGCTAAAGTTTCTTGGAAGGTAATTTCTTTGCCTTATTCTGAAGGTGGTCTGGGTATAAAAGACCTTGAGGACTGGAACAAAGCCCTCATTATCCAGCACTTACTCAAGGTTATCCAATTTAAACCCTCTTCACTCTGGGCTTCTTGGATTCAGGCCACGGTTCTCAAACGCAATAATTTTTGGCATATTGATATTCCTACAGACTGCTCTTGGATCTGGCGCAAAGTTCTTAAGCTTCGATCCCTTGCTCAACATTTTCTCTCTTATCATGTAGGTAGGGGGAACCATTTTAGCCTTTGGTATGACCCTTGGCTGAATGGCCAGCCTTTATCTCCCAATGCTTACTTGCTGTCGAACTCCGGGATTCCAAAAACTGCTCTTCTTTCTAGCATTATTTCACACTCAAATTGGGTTTTACCCCAGAGTAACCATCATGATGTTGTCCAATTTCGTAATCTTTTTACAACTGCCCCATCTCCATCTGCCAATGATGACACTATATCTTGGGATTCTATTGATATTCGGCACTTAAAAGCTAACAATATTTGGGATTCCATCCGTCGCCGAAGTGCAACTGTCTCTTGGGCACATATCCTTTGGCACAAACACTATGTACCTCGATACTCTTTCTTTCTTTGGCTTGCATTGCACAATAGATTCCCAACAATTGATGCTTTCATGTCTTACTCTCATTATATCCCATTAAGGTGCCCCTTGTGTAATACTGCAAATGAAACTTTTAACCACCTCTTTTTTAACTGTCCTTACTCTAGTGGGGTGATTACTAATGTCTTGGCACTGGGACACTGGCGAAATATTCCATTAGACTGGGATAATTTGATCGCGTATATTCAACAGTTCAAAGGGAGGAAAATGCACTCTGAAATTTTGAAACTCATCCTCGCCACCTCTCTTTATAAAATTTGGGGATCCCGAAATTCTAAGCTCCATGATGGGTCTATGTTGCCTCCTCATGCTTTGACTAAGGAAATCATTAACTTAGTCAAAGCTCGGCTCTCAAGTTCTAAGAAATTTCAACAAGCTGTTCAAAAATGTCATACATATCATCCCTGGTTGTAATTGATTGTAATTGATTGATTGTTAGTGGTTGCTTTTATGTATTAGTTCTATTTCGTTTGTCGAATATTTTCTTTGTTTGATACTCATGGGGCCTGTCTCATGATATCTTCTTTTCTCTGGGGTATGCCCCTTAGCCATTGTTTTTTTGGTTCTTCTATACATTAACAAATTTAGCAAAAAAAAAAGAGAAAGACTGGGGCAAATGGCAAGGTGGAGACCTATAAGACCAGACTTGTTTAAAAGGTTTTTCAAGTCAAGGAGTTGACTGTGATAAAACCTTATTACCGGGTAATGCTCAAGTCCATTTGGATTTTGCTTGTGATTGCAGCTTATTACGAAATCTGGCAAAATGGATGTGGAGACGTCCTTCCTCAATGAAGACTTGAGGAGAATGTATGTATGATACAGCCAGAGGAATTTGTTTCAAAGGTTGAAGCAAATCGTGTTTTAAGCTACAATGATCCATTGATGGATTGAAGCAAGCTTCTCAAAGATGGAATATTCATTTTGATGAGACAATCAAAAGAGTTTGATTTTATCAAAAATGAGAATGAACCTAGTGTGTACAAAAGGGTCAGTGGGAGCGCTGTGACATTCTTGGTATTATATGTTGATATACTACTGACAAGGAATAACACACCAATGCTACAATCAGTAAAGATAAAATTGTCTAAACATTCCTCCATGAATGACTTGGGAGGAGCATCCTATAAATTGGGGATATAAATCTATATAGATAGATTTAAAAGGATGCTCAGCTTGACCCAATTAATGTATATTCATTCGATGCTAAAGGCGTTTAGCATGGAAAACTCCAAGAGAGGTCTCATGATGATGAGCCATGGAGTGTATCTCTCTAAAATTGTCCCCAATTGAAAGAGAGATCGCATGAGTTACTATCATGTATGTAATGAATATACTAGGGCCTGATGTTGATCAGTCATATTCTGGAGAAGATCACTGTAAGACAGTGATAAACATCTTTAGGTATTGATAGACTCCACGGCACGCTTGCGTGAGGTGGTCGTCGCCCGGATCGTTTCTAACAAATTGATAGGATGGATAGCTTGCAACACCTTAACCCCTCGCCTATATGTAGACGGTAATCTTGGTACAATTGCTTGCAAATGAAGTTTGCGTAGGATGGACACCAACGACACCTCGACCCCTCACTTATGTTGAAGCGGTAATCTTGGTACAATCGACGATTGATGCGGTAGAAGACGCCACACACAACTATGATTGGTTGTATGATAAGTCGAATATGAATCTCAAAGAAAACTAAGAAATACTTAGGAATTCTCAAGACCCACAAGAAAAGAACAATCTCACAATAATGATGATAATCTGAATATTAATGAATAATTCAAGTCCCTAATGTCTTACAAATGAAGACTATTTATACTAGTCTAGGAAACCAACTAGAAGCTTCTAGAAGCACACACTCTTTGAAATACAAGCACACAAATTTGGAAATGTAGCAATCATAACTCATGTAATTGAACCTAAATACTGATATCATGTTTTGGGTGAAAGAAGGTTCAAAAATCAAGAAAGTCAAAAATAGACAAACTGCATCCAGGGGGTTCTCGCCGGGGCGAGAAAATTGTATTGAAAATTCTCGCCGGGGCGAGCTTCTCGCCGGGGCGAGCTTCTCGCCGGGGCGAGAGATTTGGCTTGAAAATCCTCGCTGGGGCGAGAAAACTGGCTGGGAAACTCTCGCCGGGGCGAGCCATCCTGAGTCCAAACAAACTGATTCCTTTTGATTTTCTGATCCGCTACATCCGTTTGCAACATGTTTATGGTGCATACGCACTTGGAATCCATTCCCAAAACTGCTATACTCGAACCATTATGGATCCAAGCTATTTGAATCAATCTCCATGATGAACGCCATGTGGTATAGCTAGAATTCGTTTCCGCCATTGCATGATGGTTTGGTTTGTATCGAGTTGGTTGTGTCGAACAAGTGTCATAAAATTCTGACCCCCTCATGCTTATATCATCCCCCTCCTCTTCACAAGGATTTGTCCTCAAATCTAGCATTTCCCTCTCTCGAAAAGGATTGTTCCAAACATCGGACTCTACATCAAAACAAACTAAGTTAACAACTGAAATGTAACTTATGAAAACACATGCATATGTAATAAGATAAACGCAAATACAAATCTGAAAAGTTCTGTCCCTCCTTGAGTCAAATATTATCATATAGATCTTCCTTTGAAGCATATATTCCCATTTACGCATTCCTAGATGAAAATGCTTCGTTGTGATGGTGATTCGTACTAATACCCATTTCAATTCACCTGGGTCAAATACCCATCTTTGTAAGCTTGTACATCGTATGTGCAAATACACACGAATTCCTGGATTAGACACAAATGATACCAATTGATAGTCTCCTCCTGGATCTAGTATCATCACATAGTACAATTCACATTCCATCAATTTACATTTATGAATCCCTGGGTCAAAAATCAATTTGAGGATCTCGTGTTTTTGAAAATACATCATTTTTAACGATCCTGGATCAAATATGAATTGTTGAAACTCATCACGTTGTTCAAGTAAGCAATCTTGAATTCCTGGG
This sequence comes from Aralia elata, assembly GCA_034770075.1. Lineage (NCBI taxonomy): Eukaryota > Viridiplantae > Streptophyta > Magnoliopsida > Apiales > Araliaceae > Aralia > Aralia elata. Next base: position 61,011,770 of record CM068385.1, read on the forward strand.
TTAAACACAAAATAACACCAATCAATATGAATCTCTTGTAAGGACAACTCAAGAAACTCAATTTCATATGTATAGTCTACTAATTCAAAATTCAAATTACTTCCCTGTAGACTCTCAATATAATGTTCGAATGGATCTACCCAACAAACCATGTTTTTATCCTCGGAGCGTAAGATCCCATCTCGAATCTTCAAAACACAAACAATCTTTCCCTTTCCAATGACAATAGCAAACTCAAGATCACACAATGATGTCAATGGCATCGAAAGTTCACAACCACCACAAATCGAGAATTCACTAGCGTACATATAATTATCACATCCAAACTCACTAGATGCTACAGAATCTCCATAAGTGTTGCCAAGATTAGGAAAGTCATCAAATGATAGTTTTTCATGCAATGAAATTTGCCTTGGTGAAATAATACCAAATGATGGTAGTCTATGCAATGATGATGGTTCTAATGACAACTCAAGCAAAGATAGACTAGCATAAAAATCTAACTCGGCATATGGATAAGAAAGCTTAGAACTAATTTTATGCAAACTAGAGTTTTGAAAACGAGGAGAAATATCATGATCATAAACTAACTCAACAAAGTTCAAATATCCTCCATAATTTATGACAAAATTAATTCTATCTTTAAAATAGCTAATCACAAATTTACCAATGGAAGCATGTAAAACATGTTTTAGATATCTCATGAAAACACTAGATGCATCAGTTAATTTAACAGAAATAACTATCCATCTATACAAGTTACATGTTAACACAATTTTCCTTTTTTCACAACCTATCTTGCTAATTTGATTAGGCATTGTTATCACATGATTATTATCTAACGTAGATAAAATATAAGTATTATGCAATTTATCAAACACATTATCCAAGTAAAGAAAATAACAACGATACTTGTTTACCAACTTAAAATCGACAAACATGCTCGACATCTCGTCCCACTTAGGTATTATGATCTCATCAATAGCACTTGTACTCATGACCTCATCCACTATACCTTCCTCTATCAACTTACCAACTTGCCTCGGTGACTCCTTCGTTTCCTCAAGAACACCAGTAGCTGACGGATATGGAACGATAGTGCTAGGTATATAATCCTTCACCTGTATAAGAGAAACAATAGAACTAGACAAAACAGAGTTATTTTGGTTAGTATCCAAAAGTGCCGTCTTGTATGAATGTACAGTCATTGGCTTTTCAAAATACAACTCACTTTCAATTCCACTCTTTTTTTCATAGCTACTTATTTTTCTCTCTTTTTCTTTTTGCCCATTCTCTCGTTTGTTTTTCTCTCGAGTATTTTCTCTCTCATTTTTTTCACTCTTTCCTTTTTCTTTCTTTTGATTACAATCCTTTTGTACAATCATTAAATCTTCATGAACTTCATCATGTTCATTGGAACCTAATAATTTTCCTTGGACTGCATACTCGATTCCATCGTCTTCCTCCTTCGACTGATCTTGCTCTTTTTGTGCCTTAAGAGTGACTTGTTGTTTCAATTGATCATTCTTTAACTCATTATATGTTCTCATGATATCCTCGAATGATATTGGTTTCACATATGCTATAGGAGTTTCACGAGGTTGTTCCCGATGCGACTCCTCATGCCTTTGAACCCTTTTGTCATCCTCCCAAGTGGCTCGCCTTGAAGGTTGCTCTTTATGCCTTGGAGATACATATTTATTCCTCTTGCTAGGTGGTACTGGAGCATACTGCCTTCTCATCACGGTTTTCAACTCTTTCCATGTATCGATCGGAGGCTCTCCATATTTCCTCCTATCACGTTCAAATTGAGCCCACCATGTACGTGCATCACCGGACAAATCTAGGACTGCAAGTTTGAACTTCCTTTGCTCGGAATACTCATGATAGCTAAATTCTCGTTCCTTCCCTTTCTCCCAACTCAAATAAGCTTCGGGATCCGCTCTACCTTGAAAAGATCTCATTTGCCACTCATAATTATTTTTGCATTTATATCCATACATGATTGCTGCAAAACAAAGGTTAGTACATAAAGAAAGATTTCCTCACACACTCCCTCACGTGTTTCGCTCAAACAATGTTATGAAACGCTCGTGTATAACTCAAATGGCTTTTACCCTCTAATAATCTCAATACTCTTGCCTTTTTTTTTTTTCCGCTCGTAGTTCTCACTAATAGGTTCTTTTTGAATTCTCACAAGTATTACCTCAATTCTCTAATTACAATCCAATAACAACTTATCAAGAATACATTATAGAAAGTACGACTCTCCACACGACTTCCAAACGCCAAATATGATTCTTGCAAATAAAAATCCCAATGATAGTAATTCAACAATACAAATTTTCTGCTATATATTTTATGCAGTTTTTTTTTTTGACTATATTTCAACAATAAAAGTAAAGATAAGTAACTTGATAGGAAACTTAGCTTTGATACCAAATGATAGACTCCACGACACGCTTGCGTGAGGTGGTCGTCGCCCGGATCGTTTCTAACAAGTTGATAGGATGGATAGCTTGCAACACCTTAACCCCTCGCCTATATGTAGACGGTAATCTTGGTACAATTGCTTGCAAATGAAGTTTGCGTAGGATGGACACCAACGACACCTCGACCCCTCGCTTATGTTGAAGCGGTAATCTTGGTACAATCGACGATTGATGCGGTAGAAGACGCCACACACAACTATGATTGGTTGTATGATAAGTCGAATATGAATCTCAAAGAAAACTAAGAAATACTTAGGAATTCTCAAGACCCACAAGAAAAGAACAATCTCACAATAATGATGATAATCTGAATATTAATGAATAATTCAAGTCCCTAATGTCTTACAAATGAAGCCTATTTATACTAGTCTAGGAAACCAACTAGAAGCTTCTAGAAGCACACACTCTTTGAAATACAAGCACACAAATTTGGAAATGTAGCAATCATAACTCATGTAATTGAACCTAAATACTGATATCATGTTTTGGGTGAAAGAAGGTTCGAAAATCAAGAAAGTCAAAAATAGACAAACTGCATCCAGGGGGTTCTCGCCGGGGCGAGAAAATTGTATTGAAAATTCTCGCCGGGGCGAGAGATTTGGCTTGAAAATCCTCGCCGGGGCGAGAAAACTGGCTGGGAAACTCTCGCCGGGGCGAGCCATCCTGAGTCCAAACAAACTGATTCCTTTTGATTTTCTGATCCGTTACATCCGTTTGCAACATGTTTATGGTGCATACGCACTTGGAATCCATTCCCAAAACTGCTATACTCGAACCATTATGGATCCAAGCTATTTGAATCAATCTCCATGATGAACGCAATGTGGTATAGCTAGAATTCGTTTCCGCCATTGCATGATGGTTTGGTTTGTATCGAGTTGGTTGTGTCGAACAAGTGTCATAAAATTCTGACCCCCTCATGCTTATATCAGGTACTTAACCGGTACTGAAGATGTGATCATGATTCATAGTAGGTCTGAATTAAAACTAGAGGGCTAAACAGACTCAAGTTTTTTCAGACTGACCAAGACGATAACAAATCCACTTTAAGGTAAATCGTTACCTTGAAAGGTGGTGCAGTGAATTGGAAAGGTTCCAAACAGCAAAGTGTTGTTGGTTTAGTGACAAAGACAAAGTATATAGCTGTAAATGAAGCTGCAAGTTGATTGTTTGGATGAAAAATTTATTACAGAACTAGGAATAGTTCCTAAGTCTCATCTTGGATTCAAACATGTGTTGCGGCACTTTCATTTGATTAGTGGAATCATTGAAAGAGAAGAAGTCACTATAGAGATAGTGGACTCTCAAGAACAACATTGCATATCCATTTACTGAAGCTTTATCCAAACAGCAGGATGATCGTCACTTAGAGAAGAAGGGTATTAGATACCATGACGATTGGCTTTAGTGCAAGTGGGAGATTGAAAGTAGTATGCACACAAGCCAATCATATTTGATATGATGTAGCATATACTTTGTAATCTTATTCGTTTGTAAAAGGCATTTTACATTATCTACATAGTGTTGTTATATTAAATGTGATAAACCCATAGTTTTGAGCAATGCTTTTAGAATCATGATGGTGATCATGCTAATGAGATCTAAATTCAAGATAGCTCAAAAACTAAAATCGTTCCTAATCGATGGATTACTAAAAAGGGGATTAGTGAATCCGGATAGATTAGTACATACGTTGCTTGCTCTTATGAAGATGATGATTGATCTCATAATTATTTGTGTGGAGACACTAAAGCAAGTATGTAGGTGCTTATTAGAGAATAAGTTCACTGAACGTGGCTCGCTAAGGAATACCTAATGGAGTTTTACTCGCCTGTCAATAGGAATTCCTCTAGTGATAGTAGTACAAGTGATCCTTGGACTTGAGATCATCATAGTATCTTGTGTATGATGAGTTATACTTTGACATGTTCCTTAAGACCTTTAGGGTATATCAAAAGGGTATGATTGGGTATAATAAGTTGTACATGGAGATAGGTGAATGATCAACAAAGAATCTACCACTTCTAGTAAAAGGAGAGAATGTCCTATGTGATTCGATAAATGACGACTCAGAAGTCTTTGGCCAAAGCAGAATGAAATTAGAAAGGGGTTTCTAATTTGCATTAATCAGAGTTGTGCATTTCAGAATCGAAATACATATAATTAAATAAAATAAGACTTGACAGTAATTTCATGTCTTATATTTAATTGGGACATTGTATGGTAGAAGGATTGAATTGTACGGTAACTATTCACTGAAAGGTTCTTTTGTGATTAATGTTGAAATCTATATTATCTGGAAAGTCGTTGATCGCTAAGGGGGCTTACCCTTATTGTAGAATAAATATTATTTATTTAAATGAATTAAATAGTTTAATTTATTTATTTAAATAAAATTAGAATTGTTCTAATTGATTTATTCACAACCGGTTTAATATGGAGAACCTAAAGGGTCACACCGCAAAAGAAAAATATTTATTTAAGAAGTAAATGGCATAATCGTAATAATAAGTTAAGTGTATTTAATTTAATCTATGGAGATAGAATAAATTAAATAGCTTAATTTTTATTATTTAATATTTTGGAAATATTAAATATAAAATAATAAGAGGAGTCTTATTATTATTATTACTATTACTATTATTTAATTCCTAATAGGGATTGGGAATTAATTAATAGAAGTACTCTCTCATGAATTCCTAATTGGATCAGGAGTTTAATTAATTAAAGGAGTTTAATTAAAATAAAAACCCTAATCCTAAATAGTTTAGGAGGGTTCCCTATATCTATAAATAAGAGGAGTCTTATCATGATTTGGGGTTAGATAATTTACACACTCTTCCATGAGAATTGGAGAGAGAGAGTACTTGCAATTTCTATAGAGATAGAAACTAGGGTTTTGCCAACACCCATCTTCTTGAATAACTATTATTCCTTGGTGGATCACTTGGGTGGCTAACGTTGATCAAAGGAAGGAATTTAATCGGTGGAATTCAAGGAGAACGCGAAGGATTTTGGAGGTGAACTCGTACCTGTGGAAGCATGGTTCTACAAGGGTATGATTCTCATACTTTATCTCTTTCGTTTAATTGATAATTGAGCACATGGATGATCATGGTGATGGTTTGTATAAAATTTAAAAATCCATTTTATCGCGCTTCCGCACTATTTATGTAATTTGATTGCATATTCGCGCTATGTACAAACCTAACAGAAACTTCCCTCTTTTTCTGCTGAGTGGGCTAGTTGTCACGTGTTGGGTGTATGCTTGTTTTAATCCAAAGAGAAAAGACTGTTTTGCCCTTAGCTTCTGCTGAGCTCTACGTTTCATTCCTGAGCTCTTTCTACTCTACGACCTTCATCTTTTCTCGACGATCGTAGAGTACCTCTAGGCGATCGTAGAGCCCTTTCTTCTCTACGACCTCCATTTTTCTCGATGATCGTAGAGCTGTTTTTCCAGTTTATTCTACGAACCATCTTTCTGCAGAGTTAGTAGATTTCAAAGCATAATATTATGGATGTAAATTTAGCATTCCAAGTTCACTTATCAGCATGTTGAATCTAGATTCATCTAGGGGTTTTGTAAATACATCAGCAAGCTGATTTTCAGTAGGAATATAATGTAATGCTATATTTCCACTTTGCACATGATCTCTTATGAAATGATATCTTATATCTATGTGCTTGGTTCTTGAATGCATGACAGGATTATGAGTTATAGCAATTGCACTAGTATTGTCATAATGAACTGGAATAGATTTAAACACGAAACCATAATTAGCTAATTGATTTTTCATCCAAAGGATTTGTGCACAGCAACTCCCTGCAGTAATATATTCAGCTTCTATAGTAGAGGTTGAAACTGAGTTTTGCTTCTTGCTAAACCAGGAGACAAGTCTATTTCCAAGGAATTGACATGTACCACTTGTGCTTTTCCTGTCAATCTTGCACCCTGCATAGTCAGCATCTGAATATCCCATTAACTCAAAGGGTGACTCTTTAGGATACCAAAGTCCTAAATTTGGGGTACCTTTAAGATATCTGAAAATCCTTTTTACAGCTAATAAATGAGATTCCTTAGGATTGGCTTGAAATCTAGCACAAATACAGGTGGCAAACATGATATCTGGTCTACTGGCAGTTAGGTATAGAAGGGATCCAATCATACCTCTATATTGAGTGATATCAATACTTTTACCTTTCTCATCTTTGTCAAGCTTGGTAGCAGGTGCCATAGGTGTCTTCATGATGGAGGCTGACTCCATGCCATACTTCTTTAATAGGTCTTTAATGTATTTGGCTTGGTTGATGAATATACCTTCATCAGTTTGTTTCACTTGAAGTCCAAGGAAGAAATTCAGTTCTCCCATCATGCTCATTTCAAACTTACTCTGCATTAGCTTGGCAAACCTTTCACACAGTTTTTCATCAGTAGAACCAAATATTATATCATCCACATAGATTTGAACTAGAAGTGATTTATCCTTGTGTTTCCTTAGGAATAAGGTGGTATCTACTCTACCTCTAGTGAATCCCTTTTCTGTGAGAAAGTTAGTGAGGGTTTCATACCATGCTCTGGGTGCTTGTTTTAATCCATATAAAGCTTTGTCTAATCTATAAACATAATTAGAGAGGGTTGGATTAACAAAACCTGGAGGTTGTTCAACATAAACTTCTTCTTGGAGTTCTCCATTGAGGAAAGCACTCTTGACATCCATTTGGAAGACTTTAAATCTCATGTGGGCTGCATGGGCAAGAAAGATTCTGATTGCTTTCAATCTTGCAACTGGAGCAAAAGTTTCATCATAGTCAATCTCTTCTTCTTGTGAGTATCCTTTAGCTACCAGTCTTGCTTTGTTCCTTGTGATAACCCCATCTTCATCCATCTTATTTCTGAAAACCCATTTGGTGCCTATGACTGGATGTTGTGTTGGCCTTTTAACTAGTCTCCAGACTTTGCTTCTTTCAAACTGGTTGAGCTCTTCTTGCATTGCCTCTATCTAGCTTGAATCTTCTAAGGCTTCTTCTACCTTTTTGGGTTCTATTTGGGAGAAAAAGCTTAGGTAGATGCATTCATTTTGAGTTGTTGATCTTGTTCTGACTCTTGCATTAGGATCCCCAATTATCAGATCTTTAGTGTGATCCTCTGTCCACTTTCTTCTTCTTGAAATATCAGTTCTGGTGCCTTCTTGTCTGAGTTCTTCCAAGTTGATTTCTGGTTCAGGTCGTAGAGACTCATTGTCAGGCATAGTGAGCTCTACGTTTGCTTCTTCTTGCTCTGCGATTTCTGCTTCTGGTTCGACGATCGTAGAGCCTAACTCTACGATTTTGGACTCAGTGATCGTAGAGTCTTCCTCTGCTGGATCATAGAGTGAGGAGGTTTTCTTCTTTGATTCTGACTCATCAAATGTGATATGAATAGAGATTTCAACACTTAATGATTCTTTGTTGAATACTCTGTAAGCCTTGCTGTCTATAGCATAGCCAAAGAAGATTCTTTCATCTGACTTGGGTTGGAATTTGGTTAGATATTTCTTGCTGTTGTTGAGGATGTAGCATAAACAACCAAATGCACGAAAGTAACTGATGTTTGGCTTCCTTCCCTTCCATAATTCATAAGGAGTCTTCTTGAGGAGGGAGTGAATGAGAGACCTGTTTTGAGTGTAGCATGCAGTGCTGACAGCTTCTGCCCAAAAGTACTCAGGGAGTTGAGCAGCTGCCAGTAATGTTCTTCCAGCTTCAATCAATGTTCTATTCTTCTTTTCAGCTACTCCATTTTGTTGTGGAGTTCTTGGGGCTGAGAAATTGTGATTGATGCCATTTTCCTCACAGTATAGTTCTACCTCAGTGAAATCAAATTCTCTTCCATGATCACTCCTTATGGCTTTGATCTTCTCCTCTTTCTCATTCATGACAAGTTTGAATATCTTGATCAAGTGAGAGCTTGTTTCATCCTTAGAGCTCAGAAAGAATACCCATGTGAACCTGGTGTAGTCATCCACAATCACCAGAGAGTATTTCTTTCCACCTTGTTGGGATAGGCCCGAAGAGATCCATATGGAGTAACATGAGGGGCTTATCATTTGAGTTGATTGCTTTGCTTTTAAATGAGCTTTTTGTTTGCTTCCCAAACTGACATGCTTTGCAGGGCCTTTCTTTGGTGAAGTTGAGCTTTGGCAGTCCTGTAACTAGGTCATTAGAGGCAAGTCTTGACACGCTTTTGAAGTTTAAGTGAGATAACCTCCTGTGCCATAGCCAACATTAATCTTCAGAGGCTTTGGCAAGAAAACATACAGCTTCATCAGGTCTTAACTCTGCAAGGTTGATAGTATAGACATTTCCTTCTCTAGTTCCTATCAGCTTCAATGAGTTGGTCGTCATGTCTCTGACTTGACACTGATTGTTGAGAAAAGTGACTTGATGATTTTTATCACACAGTTGGCTGATGCTGAGAAGATTGTGTTTTAGTCCTTCAACGTATGCCACTTTGCTGAAGGACACAGCACCATTCCCAGCAGACCCATATCCTCTTGTCTTTCCAGAGTTGTTATCACCAAAGATGACTGCAGGACCATCTTTTTCTTCATAGTTCGTCAGAAGGGCCTTGTTGCCTGTCATATGTCTAGAGCATCCACTATCAAGGTACCATGTTGATTCAGTGGAGCTTTGTACCTGCAGAAAGGATCAGCTTTCATTTTGGTACCCAATATTGCTTGGGTCCATATTTATTAGTTACCTTGGGAACCCAAATCTGTTTGATGTTGGGTCTGTGCAGTATAGGATAAAAATAGTTAAGATGACATTCTGCAGTTTTATGACCATGTTTATGGCAGGTGTAACATTGAATGTAATGCATGCTTGTGTGTGAGTATGAATTCTTTCTTGTCTTAGAAAGACGTGGATGGTAGTAACTCACACCCTTCTGCTTTCTTCTATGATTCATAGTTTTCATAGAGTGGAGGTTGTCTCTACGATCCTTATGGTTCGTAGAGAGAGTTTTGACATACTCTACTACCCTTTGTGGCCTAAATGCAGATTTTGACTTACTCTTTGAATTCTTGAATCCTAGAGTTGTGTGGGAAACAGTATCTTGGTTTGCAGGATCTGAGTGCAATGTATTACCAGCCTGTAAGGATTTAACAAATACAATTCTCCTATTAGATTTAGGAGAACTGTTATCATTAGCTTCCATAGGTTTGACCACTGAGGTTTCTGAGGGAGAATTGCAGAAACCTAATCCTGATCTGTTAGCCATAGATCTTTGGCTAGAGATCATGGTATCCATAGACAGAGAGGATTTGTTCCATGCTGAAATAGTCTTTTCTAGTTCCTGGATTTTGGAAACTAGAATTAACTCTCTCTGAGAGTTAAGCTCATTTACCTGTCTTAAGTTGACATTCTCAGCCTCAAGATTGGCACAAGAGTTAGCAGTTCGTAGAGCAGTTTCCAACTCTATGACTGCTTTCTCTTTTTCCTCTTGAAGAAGAGAATAATCCTTTGATAGAATTCTAAACATCTTCATATATTTATGCAGTTCTATCATAGAGTCATGCATTCATTCTCTAAGGTCATCAATAGTTAAATCAGGAGAATAGAAGTCAAATACCTCATCTACATTGAATTCTTTCTTGCTTTTTCCTTCTTTGGCCATTAGGCATAGGTTGGCTTTTTGAGTTTCTTCATCTTCACCTGATTCAGGACTTGAGTCGTTGTCTGAGTCACTCCATGAACTTTCAGCGACGAACCCTCTTTCCTTTTTCTTGGCCTTGTAGTGGCTTTTGAACTCTGATCTTTTCTTGTCCTTCTTTGGATCATTTCTTGGAGGCTTGGGACAATTTGCGATGAAATAACCTGGTTGTTTGCAGTTGTAGCACAAGTCATTAACTTGTTCTTTAGAGCTGTTACTGAACTTCCTCTGTCTGTTGTTTCTGCTTATGAATCTTTTGAAGTGTCTGACCAGCATAGCAACTCCTTCATCATTGAGTTCATCATCTTCATCATCATCTGAGTCAGCTATTTTTGAAGCAGATGCCTTTAGAGCAATTCCTCTTTCTTTCTTCTTTCCTTCTAACAGTGTTTCAGCTCGCTGGGTCAGCTCCAGTTCATAAGTGAGAAGATTTCCATATAACATCTGAACAGTCATTTCGTGAAGATTCTTTGACTCTCTAATGGCAGTAGTTTTGGCATCCCATTTGCTTGGTAGGGCTCTCATGAACTTGATGATGAGATCTTTGTTTGGATAGGTCATTCCATACGCTCGAAGAGAGTTGAGTAGTACGTTGAATCTTTCATATGTGGAAGTGATGTTTTCCCCTGAGATGTGGGTGAACATTTCATACTGCTGAGTGAGCAAGGATTGCTTGTTTTCTCTGACTTCTTCCGTTCCTTCATTCATGATCAGCAGTGCATCCCATACTTCCTTAGCTATTGTACAGTTGACCACGTTTTCAAATAATTCATCTTTTAGAGCCATGAACAAAATGTTTTTGGCTCTTTTGTCTAACTGAACTGTTTTCTTCTCTGCATCAGTCCAATCTTTCTTTAGTTTGATTGAGACTTTATTTGGATCTTCAGCAGTTGGCATCAGCTTGGTTGGTACATAAGGCCCATTGATTACAGTGTCAAATAGATCCTCGTCAATGGCATCCATGTATGCCTGTATGCGAACTTTCCAGTTGGCAAATTTTTCCTTGTTGCACATGGGTGGTTTGTTTCCTCCACCTTGCTCAGATCCATTTCTGGTTTGTGCCATTGATCTACTCAAGCAGTTTAAGCTTTAAATAAGAGAACCTGCTTTGATACCAATTGTTAGTTTCCAGAGGCACAAAAGATATCTAGAAGGGGGGTTGAATAGATATTTTAAAAAATCTTTTCTTTTTCTTTCCAAAAAGGATGACTTAACAGTTTAGTTAATGTATCCAATAATGAAGCGCAGCGGAATAGGATTTGTATGAACCCCTTGTAGAAAATAGAGTAGTGGTAAAGCAGTGATATGGCAGTTATAGCAGTTATATCAATTTATAAGTGTACAAAGATAGGGACAAGGCTTTAAGTGGTTCGGAGCACACAAGACTCCTACTCCACTGTTCTACTCCTCGAGTAGCAAATCCACTAAGGATATCGTTATAACTGAATCACTAAGATTCCTTCAAGACCCTCAGTCTTGGAACACCAGTACTCAATGTACTCTTCAAAGCCAGCAGCCTTGGACCTCTATAATCTAAGACCAGCAGCCTTAGAATCCTTTGTACCCTTTGGTACTTTACAAGTCCAGCAGACTTGTCTTAGGTTGGTCACCTATTGACCCTTTCACTTGATGAGGAGTGATTTACTATTGTTGCTACTGAGTTGCTTGAAGCGTAAGGTTTGATAAACTTAGCGGCGAAGCAAGATGTTTCTTCTTGGACTGTAGAATGATAGTGTTTCAAGTATGATCTTCTTTTTCGTTGTTCTTGCTTAACTTGAACCTTCAATCCCTCTGCCTTATGTAGATGCTGTTGAGAATCTTCCCGTTGAAATGTGGTCGTTGTATCTGATTCTTCCGTTGAGATGTGTTACTGAGTTTAGGATTAGTTTAATCCTTGTTGACTGTGTAACTGGGGTGAGTCAGCTTCCATTAGTCTCCTTTAAGATAGTGCTCTGACCGACTGCAACCTGTAGCTGTTTGCTCCCCACTCATTTGTTTAATATTCAGCAACTGTCTTGGGCAGGTCATTCTACTGTCACTTTGTTATGGGCAACTTAGAATACACTTTCTCAAATCTGAGTTGCTCATCAGTTGTCTGTCTCTACGTAGTGTCTGAAGAGTTGTAGCTCTGTAGTCATTTGATGCTTTCAGATATGCACTGTGATTTTCATCCTGATCATACTGAAATAGCATAGATGTTTTGCCTTTATGTTTTTCTTCAGAGGTGCTGATTTATTCTGTGAGCACTGGCATAGACAACTCTACGATAGGTGAGAGTTTGTCTTGTGATGCAGGGACAACTCTTTGTTTTGTCGAGAAGGCTCTACGTCCTGCTGAGGAAGCTCTGCGTCCTGCCGAGGAAGCTCTACGTCCTGACGACAAAGCTCTACGTCCTGCCGAGGAAGCTCTGCGTCCTGATGACGAAGCTCTACGTCCTGCCGAGGAGGCTCTGCATCCTGCCGAGGAAGCTCTACATCCTGACGAGGAAGCTTTACGTCCTGTCGACAAAGTTCTACTTCCTGCCGAGGAGGCTCTGCGACCTGCCGAGCCATCCCTACGTCCTTTTACTTAGAGTATGGCAGTACTCTACGATCAGCACACAAGATCAACCTAACAGCTTTGATCTTTTCTATACTAAGTCCTTTGTACATCACCTTCAATAAAGGACTTTACAATTTGCTAAGATATTACAGATATTGAATACAGCTTAGATCATCCTAACATATTTGATCTTCTATTCTAAGTCCTTGTACATATACTTCCCATTAAGAACTTTACAAACTTAGCCACTGATATACATATTCATTAAGTGCACAACATCAAATTTAAACCATGATATCTAACAAATTTATTTATTTAAATATAATTAGAATTGTTCTAATTGATTTATTCATAATCGGTTTAATATGGAGAACCTAAAGGGTCACACCACAAAGGAAAAATATTTATTTAAGGAGTAAATGGCATAATTATAATAATAAGTTAAGTGTATTTAATTTAATCTATGAAGATAGAATAAATTAAATAGCTTAATATTTATTATTTAATATTTTAGAACTATTAAATATAAATTAATAAGAGGAGTCTTATTATTATTATTACCATTACTATTATTTAATTCCTAATAGGGATTGAGAATTAATTAATAGAAGTACTTTCACATGAATTCCTAATTGGATTAGAAGCATAATTAATTAAAAGAGTTTAATTATAATAGAAACCCTAATCCTAAATAGTTTAGGGAAGGATTATTCCTACATCTATAAATAAGAGGAGTCTTATCATAGATTAGGGTTACACAATCTTGCATTAGATTGTTGAGAGTACTTGTAATTTCTATAGAGATAGAAACTAGGATTTTGCCAACACTCATCTTCTTGAATAACTATTCTTCCTTGGTGGATCACCTCTAGAGGCCAAACACTTGGGTGGCTAACGTTGATCAACCAAAGGAATTTAGTCGGTGGAATTCTAGGAGAACGCGAAGGAATTGGAGGTGAACTTGTACCCGAGGAAGCGCGGTTCTACGAGGGTATAATTTCTTAATCTCTATCTCTTTCGTTAATTGATAATTGAACACAAGGAAAGATCACGGTGATGGTTTGTATGAAAAATTTTAAAATCCGTTTTATCACGATTCCGCTCTATTTATGTAATTTGATTGCATGCTTGCGTTATATACAAACCTAACAGCGGTATCAGAGCCTAATCCTTGTGGTATCAAACCTAACATGTATGAATTGATATGCGATACGATCGGATTTTGGGCTAGAAAATTTTTCGGAATCTGTATCGCGGCGCGCCCGCGTCGCCTCCAGTTCATTCTGGAGCGCGACTGTTGCCTCCTTTTTAGTCTTTAATAAAAGAGCTCTAACTCACGCAAGTATACGTGGTCAACAAGTAATACAGAGGAAGTAGAGTATCGTCCCACAGAGAAAGTGCTAAATTTAATCACTATGCATCAGTCCTATCACTATACTTATTTGCCTAAACTAATGACTTGATTTTGGTGACAAAATTATTTCTAAACAAATTAACAACTAAAGATGCAAATACTAACAAAATATATCAAACTTGGAATTAATGGGATCCTAACTTCATTTAATAGTTCATCTAACTACCACTATCATGCTAGTAAGTTCACATATCACAGAAAAGTAGCCAAGGGCACTAAAATAGACATAACCATTTGTCAATGTATTATGACCTACTTACATAACATCCATACTCAATAGATACAATGTAATCACCACTATAACCAAAATCACTATATTTCTATGTGATATTGCAATTATATTGATTTAAAGCACAAGCCCTTATTTTAGCTCCTACGGTGAAACAGTATATTTCTATCTGATTCACAAAATATTAAGCTATCCAATTAAGCCTCATATTCGCAAGCTATCATGATTACAATCCATACTCATATGTTATTTCTCAATTCCATACAAGCACTGAAATCGAATGGTGATCAAGCATTCATACATGCAAAACAATCATGATAAAAATTTCTTATGATATGCAAAACAATCTAACAGTCAAGCTTATATTTAGACTACATATTAAAATCCGTTAGAATCCCATAATGGAGATTAGTTCATGTCTGAACCAAAAGCCATTATGGGATCAAAATTACACATGGAAAAATAAACAATCAATTGAAATAAGAAAAAGTAGATTGATCAAACCCAATTGAAGAATAAAATCCAAAGTAAAGTTCAACCCACATCAATATCCAACACTTTAACAATAATAATTCATGGTAAAACTCCACAAAACTAACTCTAGAAAAGTAGAATAATAATAATAAAAGTTTCCAAGTTCCCTCTTAAGGTTTCCTCCTCTAAATCTGATCAATAATAGTCTAAATCCTCTTCCAAATTGGCTTCTTTTTCCTCCTCCAGCCGCAACTCAGCATCCAAAGTCGTGCCCTAGCGCCTCTGGCGCTATAGTAGTACTAATCCTAGCGCCTCTGGTGCTAGGTCATGTCATCATATTTACAAAAATGCCATTAAGTGTCCTTTAAGCTCCAAATTTACCCTTTTGCCCCTCCAGCTCCAATCCTACAATAAACAAACACAAAAACGAATAAAACAATACTAAAAACACTTAAAGACCACAATAATTAAGTCTAACAAGACCTGATTCGTAGGTATAAAACCCACTCATCAAATACCCCCAAACTTAACCAATTGCTTGTCCCCAAGCAATTCAATGATGCAAATGCAAATTAACTAACATGCCTACGAATTAATCAATCAACCAACATAGTATCCAACACCAGGCCTCAAAGATATCATACATCACTTAAGCAGAATCTCTAACCAATGCAAAGTTTCTAACTTTAATCAATGAATTAAGTTACACCTGTCATCACCCATGTTGTGCGTGTGTGAATATCAACCATTTTAATCAATCACAATTCAAACCAATCACATAATTAACTTCTTAGAGGAAAACTTTCAATTTTAACTCAATTCAACCTGTGAGCACAACCAATTCAACTGATTCAAGCAATCACTAAGCATAGGGGTATCACGAAGGTTATTCAACACATTTAAATCCTTTTTAAACCCTTCCCTAGGAATTCAAACAATTGTTTTTCTTTAATGAGTGCATTTTATGCTCCATCTCACTTTCTTTTAAACGAGTGCATTTTACGCTTCATCTCGTTCCATGTGTTTATGAGTGAGTGCGTTTTATGCTCCATCTCAACCCACCACATGATCCATTCTTTAATTGGGAAAGGTTCAAAATTTTCAAATTTTTTTTTACACCCCAAGATTCTCCCAAACTTAGGTTCTTACTTATTTTTGATTTAAATGGGCGTTTCACGGATATTATCAAGTTTTAACCCAAATCTTCCACCAGAAGAAAATTATGCAACAATTTGAATTAAATTGATCAAAACAATTGATTATGTGCTTTCCTAGCTAACACGAGTTTCAGACAAGTTAAACTTCACTTCCTAATCAAAGTCATCACTAAGCACTAGTTTTCAATTCTTCTCAAGTTAAAACCATGAAACCAGTCTTATCATTGGCCACATTAGATACTATATCAATTTATGCTTAATTCATGAAACTAGATGCATAACACAATCTAAAATGCAATGTAACTACCATGCAACAAGTCTAAACACAATGAAACCTAACAATCTATATGCATGAAAACAAAAAACTAACCCCCAAACTGAACAAGACAATGTCCTCATTGAAAAATAAAAAGAAATTAAGAACAGAGGACTCCCCTGATGAAGCACTACTCATCATCACTGCCATCGGCAGCATCATCATCGCTGGCCTCAGCGTCATCAGCATCAGGAGGTGAGTCAGGTGGTGGGTAAATAGAGAGAGAAGGAGCATTGATGTGGTACCCTCACTTTGCCCGATCTAGGATTTGTACATTTTTTTTTCAGAGTTTCCAGCTGAGCGCCTAGAGCGCTATGGTTTGTGAAGGGAGAGCGCCTAATGCGCTTGTATGCAGTAGCTTGTGCCAATTCTAGCTCCCCTAGCGTTGGCTTTAGTGAAGGAGATAGCGCCTACGGCGCTTGCTTGCAGAAACTCGTGCCGGCTTGAGCGCCTAGAGCGTTGGACTTTGTTCATGCCAAGCGCCTAGAGCGCTCATATGCAGTAGCTTGGATTGTTGCCTAGCGCCTCAGGCGCTGATGTCATGTGTTGTCGAGCGCCTAGAGCGCTGTTATGCAGAATCGTGGCCCTTGTCCTAGCGCTTTAGGTGCTAAGTTTGGTGCTTGATGAGCGCTTTAGGCGCTTGAACCTACACTTAACCAATTTTTCTCAATTCAAGCTTCTATCTGTAAACAAATCAACCCAAAGTCCAAAATTAGGTGCAGAACACTCTTTTTTTTTAAAACAAAATAATTTACTAAACAAAAGAAAAATAGAAAATTAAAACGCTGGGTTGCCTCCCAGATGGCGCTAAGTTATAGTCAATTAGCTTGAGTGTCTCTAAATCTCATTCTGGTTCAATCGCAAAAAATATCATTGCATGCCTCCTCTTAGTCTTTTCTTTAAATTCCTTGGCATCATTGTATGTTTGAAAACCCCTAAACTTATCTTCATCCATTGGCAGAAAATAACTATCATCATTCGATTCAACTTTTCCTGTATCCTTGACCACTTCTTTCATTATCGGATTAAGCCTTCTTTGCTGCTCAACCGACGGCTTGCTACCATCTTCCAGCAGGATCTTATGCATGCAAAAAGAAGAGCTTATCCCCTTGATATCTGCTATGATCCATCCAATAGCTGATTTAAACTCTCTAAGCACTCGTAACAGTTTTTCCTCCTGAAAAGATGTTAGCGCAAAAGAAATATTCACAGGTAGCTTTGATTCTTTATTTAAAAATGCGTACCTGAGATGTTCTGGAAGTGGTTTTAGTTCAAGTTCGGGAGGTGTCTCAAGAGATGGTTTCAACTTTACCGACGTCTCTCCAGCTTTCGTAAGTGGCTCGATAGGTGTTCTGAATTTTCTGAATTTGGGGGTGGTATCCAGATATTGCACAAGTTCGGCACATTCTTCATCCTCCAAATCAGAATTTTCAGCAATCACTCTCTGCAGTGGTTCATAGCCCAACAAACTCTCAACTTCATCATGCACTATACTATCCACCAAATCTACTCTGAAGCATTCTTCTTCATCGGTTGGGAGCTTCATTGCCTTGAAGACGTTAAAGGTCACCTCCTGATCATGTACCCTCATTGTAAGCTCTCCTTTTTGCACGTCTATCAAAGTCCTCCCCGTGGCTAAGAATGGTCTCCCTAGTATGATTGGTATATTTTTGTCTTCCTCATAATCCAGAATGATGAAGTCCGCCGAAAAGATAAATTTGTCCACTTTCACAAGTACGTCCTCCACTATCCCCCGTGGATATGTGATAGATCTATCAGCTAACTGCAGAGAAATATTTGTTGGCCTTGGTTCCGGCAATCCCAACTGACTGAATACAGACAAAGGCATCAGGTTGATACTTTCCCCAAGATCACACAAACATTTATCGAAGCTCATCTTTCCGATCGTGCATAGAATTATGAAACTGCCCGGATCTTTCAGCTTTGGAGGTAATTTACGCTGAAGCACTGCACTGCATTCCTCCGTCAAGGCCACTGTCTCAAATTCGTCTAACCTTCTCTTCCTTGACAGTATACCCTTCATGAACTTTGCATAACTTGGCATTTGTTCCAATGCCTGCGCGAAGAGTATGTTGATCTGCAGTTTCTTAAAAACCTCCAAAAACTTTCTGAACTGTTTATCGTCCCTCTGCTTGTTCAATCTTTATGGATACGGAACTTGAGGGTGAACTTGCGGTACTGTAGTCACGGGCTTCTTATCTGAACTCGCTTTATCCTTCTCTGTTTGCTGCGACTTGGACTCATCTTTCTTCTCTTTCTGATCAGCCTCAATTTCTTCCTCAGTTTCAACCCCAGTGTCATCCCCTTGTAAATTAGGTGCTGCAGTGCCTGGTGCATTTCC
This sequence comes from Aralia elata, assembly GCA_034770075.1. Lineage (NCBI taxonomy): Eukaryota > Viridiplantae > Streptophyta > Magnoliopsida > Apiales > Araliaceae > Aralia > Aralia elata. The sequence continues at coordinate 61,030,442 of CM068385.1, forward strand.
TGAATATTGCTTTCCCGATCTGAGTGTAATGGCCTGACACTGTTCCTTACCCTCTCTCCGTGGATTTGCCTCTGTGTTACTTGGCAATGAACCTTGGGGCCTGCTGTTAAGCATATTCGCCATTTGCCCCATCTGAGTTTCCAGATTTTTAATAGCCACTGCCTGGCTTTTGATCATCACCTCTGTAATTGCCATGTACTTCAACATCATCTCCTCCATTTCTGATTTCTTTTCTTGCTGAGGTGCATATGGAGTAGGATTTTGTTGTTGAGAATATCCCGGTGGAAAAGGTGTCGTGGAGCAAATTGTTACTGCGCTTGCTGAGATGGAAACTGCTGATTCTGCTGAAACTGTTGTTGTTGATTTCCTTGATTATTTGACCAACTAAAGTTTGGATGATTGCGGTTGTTGGGGTTATATGTGTTCTGAAACTGACCTTGGTCTTTCTTGTAAGTGTTCACATACTGTACTGACTCCGAGTTGATAACGCATTGATCTGTTGAGTGCGACCCCGCACAAATCTCACATACGAAGGCAACTGACTTGGCTTTGCTTTCTGACAACGAGTCTATTTTCTTTGCCATAGCCGCCATCTGTGCTGACAACTGGGTAATAGCATCCACTCCAACAAACCTGCAACTCTGGACTGTGGCATTCTGGCTGTAGGATTTTGAAAATCATTAGCTGCCATAGTCTCGATTAGGTTATACGCTTCGTCATAGCTCTTCGCCCCTAAAGCTCCACCTGCAGCTGCATCTACCATTTGTCTCGACTGCCATCCCAATCCATTATAAAATGTGTTGATCACCATCCAATCTAACATCCCATGGTGCGGACATTTCCTTAGTATCTCCTTGTACCTATCCCAAGCCTCGTATAAGGATTCACCCTGTTGTTGCTCGAACTGAGAGATTGCTGTCCTCATCTTCGCAGTTTTCGCCATGGGGAAAAACTTGGCTAAGAACTTCTGTGCTAGGTCCTCCCATGTAGTAATTGATCCTGAAGGCAAAGAATGAAGCCAACTTCTCGCCCTATCCCTTAATGAGAATGGGAATAGTCTTAGTCGGATAGCATCCTCCGTCACCCCATTGTACCTAAATGTATCGCATATTTCAATGAAGCTCAATAGATGCTCATTAGGATTGTCTGTAGCAGCACCCCCAAACTGAACCGAATTCTGCACCATTTGAATGGTTCCTGGTTTTATCTCAAAGGTGTTTGCTGTTATCGCCGGTCTGACTATGCTAGACTGCAGTTCATTAATATTCGACATAGAATAGTCCCGCAAAGCTTTATGCTCCTCTCTTCGCTCTTCCGCCATATTCGGTATAGTTCCTTCCAATTGTGTTTGTAAATTCCTACGCACTCTTGCTTTCCAACCTCTTCGGTCAATATTATCCTGTGCTGGTGTCAATTCTGAGTTGGATGATCGTGTGTGCATAAAAATTCTACCAGTATCTGAAACCAAAACAAAAACAAAAATAGAAATGAGAAAAGATTAGATTTGTCTTAGTCAAACAATATAGCTTAAAACTGATGATAATAATAAAAATTTAAACGCCTTTCCCCAGCAACGGTGCCAAAAACTTGTTGCCTCCTTTTTAGTCTTTAATAAAAGAGCTCTAACTCACGCAAGTATACGTGGTCAACAAGTAATACAGAGGAAGTAGAGTATCGTCCCACAGAGAAAGTTCTAAATTTAATCACTATGCATCAGTCCTATCACTATACTTATTTGCCTAAACTAATGACTTGATTTTGGTGACAAAATTATTTCTAAACAAATTAACAACTAAAGATGCAAATACTAACAAAATATATCAAACTTGGAATTAATGGGATCCTAACTTCATTTAATAGTTCATCTAACTACCACTATCATGCTAGTAAGTTCACATATCACAGAAAAGTAGCCAAGGGCATTAAAATAGACATAACCATTTGTCAATGTATTATGACCTACTTACATAACATCCATACTCAATAGATACCATGTAATCACTACTATAACCAAAATCACTATATTTCTATGTGATATTGCAGTTATATTGATTTAAAGCACAAGCCCTTATTTTAGCTCCTACGGTGAAACAGTATATTTCTATCTGATTCACAAAATATTAAGCTATCCAATTAAGCCTCATATTCGCAAGCTATCATGATTACAATCCATACTCATATGTTATTTCTCAATTCCATGCAAGTACTGAAATCGAATGGTGATCAAGCAATAATAATCCACGGTAAAACTCCACAAAACTAACTCTAGAAAAGTAGAATAATAATAATAAAAGTCTCCAAGTTCCCTCTTAAGGTTTCCTCCTCTAAATCTGATCAATAATAGTCTAAATCCTCTTCCAAATTGGCTTCTTTTTCCTCCTCCAGCCGCAACTCTGCATCCAAAGTCGTGCCCTAGCGCCTCTGGCGCTATAGTAGTACTAATCCTAGCGCCTCTGGTGCTAGGTCATGTCATCATATTTACAAAAATGCCATTAAGTGTCCTTTAAGCTCCAAATTTACCCTTTTGCCCCTCCAGCTCCAATCCTACAATAAACAAACACAAAAACGAATAAAACAATACTAAAAACACTTAAAGACCACAATAATTAAGTCTAACAAGACCTGATTCGTAGGTATAAAACCCACTCATCAGCGGCCGCGCCCTAACCCAGAAAACGTTTCTGGGGGTGTAGCGCGACCGCGCCTCTCCTAGTTCAATTTGGAGCGCGGTCGCGCAGGTATGCAGAGTTTGAATTTTTTTTTGTTTTTCTCAGTTAACATAAATGGTTTATTTAATTGATAAAAGTTTAAAATAAAGATGTTTATTTTATCTGGAATAGGATTTCAGATTGCTAAAATTAAAGGAGTTTAATTTGGATTTGGTTTTTGATTAAAATAAAAGAGTTTATTTTGTTTCAAAACTAAATATTAGCAAAACTTTTTCCCATTAATTGATATCAATGCATATATGGAATGGTTTTATTATTCATGAGATGAATGTTATTTATTGATACATATAGAGATATGTATGATAATAAATAGGGATTGATTATGGACTATTGACCAATGTGTGCTTCGAATTATTTTAGAGAATGCTTGAATGAATGGTTTTTTTTATAAATGGGGTCTGCGTACCTCGTCTTCTCTAATTTTTCTTAATGTAAATTCTACCTCCCTCCTATGTACTTCCCCTTGACTGCTGATCAAGGTTTCTATTTATTTTAAATAGTTTATGTAATAGGTTTAGTTAGAATTACTTGAAGAATTGGAGACAAAGGAGCAAGGAGCGCTTGAAGACCCGTTTGTATTGGAGCCTGGGTTTAAATGTAATAGTTATATTTAAATTTAATTCTTGCACCCTAGGTTTGACCTTTTGGTTCAATTGGTGGCTCTAGTGAACCAAACTAGAATAAAAGTCCATAATCAATCCGGGTAGAATATAGTATTCTATATGTGCATGTTTACTATATATATATATATATATATATATATATATATATATATATATATTATACAACATGCTTCGCATGTTAAATAATATGACGCGTATTTTATATATATACGTGCATGCGCGCTAAACATGATGAGACTAATAATTATAAACTCCTCAAACAAATTATATTAAGTCTTAAGCGTTCAAAGATATTTGGAATATCGAACGTCGGCTTCTAGCATGGTAAAGCGATAGAGTATTAAATATTTAATATGAGTTTGTTGTGTCACACAAGGAAAGTATTAAATATTTAAAATGTTGCTTTATCATATTTGATGCTTATAAATAGACTGAACGATGTTGTTTTGTTGTGTCACACAAGGATAATGTTTTTCTTTCGAATATATGTAAGTGCTAGGTTGGACTTAACTTGGATAATTTTGATTCGGATGTGTCACACTTGATCAAAATAATCTAAGAGGCAGAATACAAGGAGTTACATAGTGATGTAATTGACAGTAGTTGTATACCTATTTATTTATATATAGTTTGTTGTGTCACATAAGGCTATATACATTTGAAATGGGATCCTTATTCTCACTAGCAAATCTTTAATTAGATTTGCCGAACTATATATTGAGGGTAATATAGTTTGATGAAAAAGTGAGAGATACCAATTTAAAAATAAAGACCTAATTTATTTTGGTAATTAATAAAATGAATGTATGCTAAAATGTTGTCTATTTCACATGCAGAATTTAAAAATGTCAAACTCACTATCACTGCGTAACATACTTGATGCTAACAAACTGACCGGACCGAATTTCACGGACTAGTTAAGGATTCTGAGAATTGTTCTCACTGCTGAAAAGATTTCTTATGTCCTAAATTCGCCAGTCCCTGCAAATGTTGCAGAAACAGCCTCTGAGGAAGAGATTGCTACTTTCAAAAAGTGGCAAGATGATGTAATATTGGCTCAATGCATCATGCTCGCATCCATGAGTAACGAGCTTCAGCGTCAGTATGAAACTATGGATGCTCCTACTATATTGCTGCACCTCAAAGAGTTGTATGGTGAGCAAAGTAGGACTGCTAGATATCAGATATCTAAGGAGCTCTTCCGATCTCGTATGACCGAGGGCACTGCTGTTGAGACTCACGTCCTTAAGATGATCAATCTGATTGAACAACTTGGACAACTTGGGTTCGTGATGGATGGGGAGTTAAGTCAAGATTTGATCTTGCAGTCACTCCCGGACACCTTCTCACAATTTGTTGTGAATTTTCACATGAATAAGTTGGACGTCAGCTTGCCTGAGCTACTTAACATGCTAAAAACTGCTGAAGGTCACTTCTCATCCAACAAGAACCAAGTCTTACTAGTGGATGATTCTTTCAAGAAAAGGAAGAGGCCCAAGGTATCTCCTGAAAAGAAGAAAAACAAGAAGGCTAAGGGCAAGGCGAACAGAAAGGATAAAAAGAAACCTGATCCAGATAGCAAAGGAATTTGCTACCATTGCAATAAGCCGGGACACTGGAAGAGGAACTGCAAAGAGTATCTTGCGGACCAAAAGAAGCTTGGAGAAGCTTCGACTTCTGATCTAGGTTTGTTCATGATTGAAATTAATTTTTCTGAAAGTCAAAATTCTACTTGGGTATTGGATACCGGCTGTAGTTCTCACATATGTAATAATACGCAGGGACTAAGCAGAAGTAGAAAGCTGAACAAGGATGAAGTCATTGTACTCCTTAAGAAGTCAGGAATCGATCTGCTCGGCTTCTTTATGGAGGGCTTTATCCTTGGAGGAATCTCTTTTGCAACAAAAATCTAGGGCGCTTTGGATTTCCCAAGCAGACAAAAACTCGAAATATTTTGCTAATGTTATCAAAAGTAGATGGAATCACAACAAAATCATTGCTATTCACAATAGTAATGGTGATTTGGTTGAGGACCAATCTTCTATTCAACAAGTGGCTGTGGACTATTTCCAGGACCTTCTTGGCTCCTCTTCCAGTGATTATCCTGGCCATGATGATCTTGCCTTCTTTATTTCAAAGCACATCAGTCCTTCCCAAGCCACTGCCTTGGAAGCACCTATTCTTGATGCAGAAATCTTTAATGTGCTCAAATCTATGAAGAAAAACAAGAGCCCTGGCCCCGATGGATTCAATGTTAATTTCTTTCTTCATTGTTGGGACATTGTTGGTGCTGATTTCACTGCTGCTGCTCTCTACTTCTTTAATACCTATCATCTGCCCAGCGGGATTAATGCAACTGCCATTGCCTTAATTCCCAAGACTCAAAACCCAACCTCCATGTCAGACTTTAGACCTATTTCTTGCTGCAACACTCTCTACAAATGTATCTCCAAGCTCCTTGCTAACAGACTCAAGGTGGTGCTCCCATCGCTCATTGATAGAGCCCAGTCTGCCTTCATTTCTGGTAGAAGTATTGCTGATAATATTCTTCTAGCCCAAGAGCTTTTGAGAAACTATCACAGGAAATCTGGGTCTGCTAGATGTGCTATAAAAATTGATATCAGGAAGGCTTTTGACACGGTAAACTGGGACTTTCTCTTTGATTTATTGGGGCTTCTTAAATTCCCTACTAGATTCATTAGTTGGATTCATGCTTGTATTACTACTGCCATGTTCTCAGTTAAAGTAAATGGTTCACTTGCTGGCTTCTTTAAAGGTACTAGAGGGCTGCGACAGGGGGATCCTCTATCTCCGTATTTGTTTGTATTGACGATGGAAGTCTTATCCTTAATCCTTCATAAAGAAACTTGTCAGCCTGAATTTAAATTCCATTGGCGTGCTACGGACTGCAATCTTACTCACCTATGCTTTGCTGATGATCTTTTGTTATTCTGCCATGGTAACTTGTCTTCGGTAATAATTGTTCACTCCTGCATTCAGTCATTTTCCTTGTTCTCTGGCCTAATCCCCAATGCTCAAAAAAGTCAGTGTTTCTTTTCAAATGTTGACGATACTGTTCAACATGTTATCATTGACTTACTTGGGTTTCATGTTGGTGCTTTGCCGATCCGTTTCCTGGGTGTTCCCCTTATATCCTCGAAGCTTTCTCATAATGATTGCATGCCTCTTATCCAGAAGATTACTTCGCGGATCTCTTCTTGGACGGCAAAGTTCCTTTCCTATTCTGGCAGATTACAATTGATCAAATCGGTGCTAATTTCTATCCAATCCTTCTGGTCAGCTCATTTCCTTTTGCCAAAATCCGTGCTCAGAGCAATCCAATCTATTCTGACTAGATTTCTTTGGAAGGGGCCTTCTCTTGGGAAACATGGGGCTAAAATCTCTTGGAAGGTAATTTCTTTGCCTTATTATGAAGGTGGTTTGGGTGTAAAGGACCTTGAGGACTGGAATAAGGCTCTCATTATACAACACCTAATCAAGGTTATCCAATTCAATCCCTCCTCCCTTTGGGCTTCTTGGATCCAAGCCACGGTTCTCAAACACAAAAATTTTTGGCATATCAATATACCTACTGATTGCTCTTGGATTTGGCGCAAAGTTTTAAAGCTTCGATCCCTAGCGCAACCCTTTCTCTCTTATCGTGTTGGCAGGGGGAACCATTTTAGCTTATGGTATGATCCGTGGCTTAATGGCCAATCCTTATCTCCCAATGCGTATTTGCTAACTAACTCGAGGATCCCAACAAATGCTCTTCTTTCAAGCATTATTTCTCACTCAAATTGGGTCCTACCCCAGAGTAACCATCACGATGTTGTACAGTTTCGTAGTCTGTTCATAGCTGCTCCACCTCCTTCTGCAAATGATGATTCTATCACTTGGGATTCTGTTGATATCCGGCTTTTAAAAGCCAACAAAATTTGGGATTCCATCCGTCACCGAGGTAGTCCTGTCACTTGGGCCAATATCCTTTGGCATAAGCATTACATCCCTCGATACTCTTTCTTTCTTTGGCTTGCATTACACAAAAGATTCCCTACTAATGATTCTTTCATGTCTTACTCTAGCTACTCCCCATTGAGGTGTCCCTTGTGTAATTCTGCCAACGAAACTTTTAACCATCTCTTTTTTAGTTGTCCTTACTCAAGTGGTGTTTTTACTACTGTCTTGGCAGTGGGAAATTGGCACAATATTCCGTTAGTCTGGGATAACCTGATCGCCTATATTCAGCAGTTCCAGGGGCGAAAAATGCACTCTGAAATTTTGAAACTTATTCTTGCCACTTGCCTGTATAAGATTTGGGGCTCTCGAAACTCTATGCTACATGAAGGGTCTATGTTGCCCCCTCATGCCTTATCTAAGGAGATCATCAACTTGATCAAGGCTCGCCTCTCAAGTTCTAGGAAGTTTCATCGGGCAGTTCAAAAATGTCACACGTTCCATAACTGGTTGTAATTGGTTTTTGCTTTGCTTTGCTTAGACTAGCTTTTATGCTTTGTTTCCTTTTCCTTTGTTGGATAGTTCTCTTTTTGTTTATCATGGGGCCTGTCTCATGATAACCTTTGTCCGGGGTATGCCCCTTTGCCATTGTATTTATAGTTTTCTATTTATACAAACACCAAATTTAGCAACAACAAAAAAAAAATGGAGCAAAGATTGCTGCATTAGTTGTAGGAACTTATTGTTTAGTGCCTACAGGAAAGTCCATTAGTTTAAATAATTGTTATTATGTTCCGACACTCATTAGAAACATTATTTCAATTTTTGTATTGGATATGGATGGTTTTGATATTATAATAAAGAACAACAATTGTTCTATTTATAATAAAAATGTTTTATATGGTGTTGGCAATTTACTGAATGGACTCTACATACTTGACTTGCATGAAAATATACTTCAAATTGAACAAACTAAGAAAAGAAAAAGAGATGATGTTAATTATACCTTTATGTGGCACTGTAGACTCGGTCATATCAATGAAACAAGATTAACCAAGTTGCATAAAGATGGGCTTTTAGAGCTATCTGATTACGAATCATATCCAACTTGTGAATCTTGTCTCATGGGTGAGATGTAAAAATCTCCTTTCAATGGAAAAGGAGAAAGAGTTACAGAGTTGTTAGCGTTGGTACACACAGACGTATGTGGACCTATGACAACAAATGCACGAGGAGGGTATTCTTATTTTATTACTTTCACTGATGATCATTCTAGATTTGGATATGTGTATTTAATGAAATACAAATCTGAATCGTTTGAAAAGTTCAAAGAATTCAAAAGTGAAGTAGAGAAACAAACTGGTAAGAGTATTAAGATTCTTCGATCGGATCGAGGAGGTGAATACTTGACCAATGAGTTTCTAAGTTGTCTCAAAGAAAATGGTATAATCTCACAATGGACTCCACCAAGGACGTCACAGTTAAATGGTGTATCTGAAAGGAGAAATCGAACATTGTTGGACATGGTTCGTTCCATGATGAGTTTTACCGACCTTCCAGTATCCTTCTGGGGTTATGCCCTAGAAACGGCTGTATACCTACTTAACAAGGTACCTACCAAATCAGTCCCAAAGACCCCATATGAGATATGGACAGGGAAAAAACCAAATCTTAAGTATGTTAAGACTTGGGGTTGTCCAGCTTATGTCAAAAAGTTTGAGCATGATAAGCTAAAGACTAGATCCGACAAGTATAGATTTGTGGGATATCCTAAAGAAACTGTAGGGTATTATTTCTGTCATCCCAATGATCAAAAGGTGTTTGTTGCGAAACACGCTGCCTTCTTGGAAAAGGAGTTTATCCTTGAAGGGGTCAGTGGGAGTAACATATATCTTGAAGAAATTCAAGAACCACAAAATACTACGGATCAAAGTCAGGTACCTGACCAAGTAGAAGAACCTACCGTACCACAACCTATTCGTAAATCTGGAAGAGTACCGAAGATACCTGACTGATAGACTCCACGACACGCTTGCGTGAGGTGGTCGTCGCCCGGATCGTTTCCAGCAAGTTATGATAGTGGAACGCTCACAACACCTTAACCCTTCGCCTATATTGAGACGAGAACCTTGGTATAATTGCTCTGCGCTAGGAAGCTTGCGTTGAATGGACACCAACGACACCTAAACCCCGTGCTTATAAGAAGCAAGAACCTCGGTACAATCGACGATTTAAAGAACCAAAAGATGAGAAGAATCTCACAATAATTTCATTAATCAAAAAGTGTAGTCTCTATTACATAAGCCATATATTCTATTTATACTAATAGAATAAAACCCTAAAATCCCATAAGGAATCAACTAACCAATTTGAAAATAGAAATCCTAATTAAACAAAATATGGAAATCAAATCTCATCTAATAAATATCCTAATTACAATAGAAATCTAAAAGATATGTAAATCCCTAAAATAAAGAAGAAATCTTTCAAAACTGCGTGCCTCGAAAAACACGCCAATAAAATCTAGCTGTTCTCGCCGGGGCGAGAAACTTGTACTAGAAACCTAGCCGGGGCGAGGATGGGTAGAGAGGTCTTGGCCGGGGCGGCTTCAGTTTGGGTCGGGGCAAAAATATCCAGAGGAGTTCTCGCCGGGGCGAGAAAAATAGCCTTGGCAATCTCGGCGGGGCGAGATCCCTGTTTCCCATCCCGAATAATTTTCTCCGATTCCTGAGCAATCTAAACTCATCATGCTTGAACATCTACCATGTATGAACTCTAATCCCTCCATGAATTGAAATCTAACTTTGTCGATGATTAGACGAAACAAACGAACATAATGAACACAAACTCGAACGCTTGACTTGCATTTATTTGGTCTTACTACATAGGTTGTATCTAGCAATCCCAAATCACATGAATGATCCTCTCCTCGATGTTCATATGAATTGAGCTCCAATGTAAGCATCCTTGAGTAGATTCTAGCCCAATTACTTGAATTTGTTTGTTGAACCCTCGAAGCTTGAGCAGAGCCGATGACGCTTGATGCGAGCCTGGTCAGGATCTCATCATTCCCCTCCTCTTGAAAAGGATTTGTCCTCAAATCTGACATCCCCTCCTCTTGAAAAGGATTTACCCACAAATCTGATCCTACATAAAAACCAATTAAGTTAGTAGCATCAAACAAATCATAATCCCAAAACTCACCTTGCAAACGAAATATATAAGCAATATCAACAATGCAAGTAAAGTAATGAAAATAATCATCAAAAACTCCAACTCCTGCAAAGAACATAGCAACATCTGGCAACTCCGACGTATCGACATGAACAACTTATAAACATCTCTTTCCAAGCAGTGATTGAATCAGCATAACACCCTGCAAGCTCCTCGTAACATAACTTCGAAACTTAATCTTTCGATCTCTTTTACTCAAGAACTTGTCCACATCAACACGATGTTTTTCCACACGTAAACCAAATTCTTCCAAAATGCTAACTAAAACAAAACCAACTAAATTAGCAACTAAAACAAAAACACAATCAAAGTTTCTACCTAATGACATAAACATAGAAACAATAAAATAAATGCAACTAAAATTATGAAAAGCTCTATCTCCTCCTGGATCAAATATCAGTATGTAGAACCCTTCATACTTCATCAACTTCCATCCACGAATTCCCGGATCAAAAACCAACGTGATGATCTCGTCCATTCGTAAATACTCCCAATGACGAATTCCCGGATCAAAAGTAAACCTTATGATCTCGACCATTCGCACTAACATCCACTTCAATGCACCCGGATCAAATGTCAAAATTTGAAACTTGACACGTTGCATTTGCAAGCACCTTTGAATTCCTGGATTAAACACAAAACAAAACAAATCAACAAGTTCCTTTTGTTTAATCACCAAGAAATCAAATAATTCAAATCCACATGCAAAGTCTATTAAAACAAAATTCAAAACACTTCCCTTTGGACTTTCCATGCATTGCTCGAATTGTTTTGCACCATAACTTATATTTCCCCTCTCGACGAGTATAAACCCATCTCGAACCTGCAAAACAAACTCAACCTTTCTCTTCCCATTGACATTAAAACATCCAAGATCAATTAGGTGCATCAACGGAAAAGAAATATCACATCTCACTTCACAAGATGAAAACTCACTAGCACACATAACACTATGATGATCACTTACAAATTCAACAAGTGCTAAAGAATTTTCCTAAGTGTTGACAAAACTCGGAATATCATCAAAACAAATATTATCAATTTTTCCATGTATGAATGCAAAACATAATTTAACATGAAAACATTTAATGCATTAGTTAATCCCAACGATTTAACTAAACATGTATGTAAACCATATCTTAACTCAATCCGATGATAATCATTTTTCAAATCAATACCAAATTCCTTTCTATTCAACACAGTTTTCTCAAAATCATGCAATAATAACAACTCTAATAGAAAGACATTACCAAATGTTAGTAAACCATGCAATGAAGATTTCTCTACTGAAAAATCATGATCACTACCATTACCAATTAACGACATGCCATGCAAAGATTGATTAACATCAAATCCTAATTCAATATGTGAATGAAAAACCCTAGAATGAGTTTCATGCAAGTACAAATGTTGAAAACGAGAATACCCACAATAATCACTAGAATAAATTCTACGAAGATATGCACTTTGACAATGAGAATTTACCAAATGATAGTAGGAATATTGACAACGAGAATATAACGCGTGCTCATAAACTAGCTTGACAAATATCAAATATCCTCCATAGTTTATGATAAAGACGATTCTACCATCAAAATAGCTAACAACAAATTTATCAATGGAAGCATGCAAAATATGTTTTAATAAACTCATGATAACACTAGATGCATCAGTTAATCTAACCGAAATAACTAACCACCTATACAAGTTACATGTAAACACAATTTTCCATTTATCACACTCTCTCATGCTAAATTGACTAGGCAATATCATCACATGGTCATCACCCAATGTAGACAAAACATAAGTACTATGCAATTTATCAAGCATATTATCTAAGCAAAGAAAATAATATCGATACTTGTTTACCAATTCAAAATCAACGAACAAGCTCGACATTCTATCTTCCTTAGGTACTATGATCTCCTGAATAGCACATGCACTAATGCATTCATCCACGATACCCGTTTTGATGAAGTTGGACTCCATCAACTCTCCAACCCGCCTTGGTAACTCCGTTGTCTCCTCGGGAATACTACAAGCTGGCTGATATGGAATGATAGCTCGGGGTATATCCTCACTTACCTGTATAAGAGAAACAACAGAACTAGACAAAGAAGAGTTAATCTGGTTAGTATTCAAAAGCGCCGTCTTGAACGAATGTACAGTCATTAGCTTTTTAAAATACAACTCACTTTCCAACTCACTCTCCTCTCTTTTTTGACTCTTACTCTCCACTGTTTCTTTCTCATTTGTTTTCACTCTCATTCTTTTTATTCTCTCGTTTCTTTTCATTCTCTTTTTCACACTCAATCTTTTTTTTAATTTCTTTTTCAATTTCTTTTTGTCGTTCACTTTCTTGCTTTTGCCCACAATCTTTTTGTACAATCACTAAATCTTCATGAACTTCATCATGTACACTAGAACCTAACAATTCTCCTTGGATTGCATGTTCTCTTACATCTTCTTCTTCCTGCGGCTGATCTTGCTCTTTTTGTGCCTTAAGAGTGACTCGTTGTGGTTTCAAATGCTCATCCTTTAACTCATTAAACGTTCCTATGATGTCCTCAAATGATGTCGGTTCAATATATACCCTAGGAGTTTCTCTTCGCTGTCTCCACTGCAAATCTTCATATCTACGAACCTTCTTTTCATTATCACAAGTTGAACGCCTTGAAGGTTGCTCTACATGTTTCGGAGATGCATGTTCATTCCTCCTACTAGGTTATATTGGAGCATACCGCTTTCTCATCACGGTTTTCAACTCTTCCCACGTCTCGATCGGACGTTCTCCATACCTTTTTCTGCTACGCACAAATTCAGCCCACCATGTAGCTGCATAATCAGAAAAATCTTGAACTGCAAGTTTGAACTTCTTGTACTCGGAATAATTATGATAGCCAAACTCTCGTTCCTTCCTTTCCTCCCAACTCAAATAAGCTTCAGGATCGCACCTTCCTTGAAAAGATCTCTTTTGCCACTCATAATTATTTTCACAATTATATCCATACATGATTGCTGCAAAAAAAATGTTAGTACATAAAGAAAAATTTACTCACACACTCCCTTACGTGTTTCGCTCAAACAATGTATCGCACAATTATGAATTCGCTCGTGTATCGCACAATTAGGCTTTTACCCTCAATTGATCTCACACTCTTGCCTTTTACCACTCAAATTCCCTCTAATAGGTTCTTTTTGAATTTACCTAGCAAAATTCTCAGTTTTACTAATCAATTCAAAAATAACTTATCACAAACAACTATAGTAGGTATGAATATAAGTACCAACAATCTCGATTACAGAATTAAAGAAGAAATCTACGAACAAATTGAAATAACTGAAATAAAATTTTCTATACTCTTTTTTTTACTCACAAATCCATTGATACAATAAAGATAGATACTTAGTTAGAAAATGCAGCTCTGATACCAAATGATAGACTCCACGGCACACTTGCATGAGGTGGTCGTCGCCCGGATCGTTTCTAGCAAGTTATGACAGTGGAACGCTCACAACACCTTAACCCTTCGCCTATATTGAGACGAAAACCTTGGTATAATTGCTTTGCGCTAGGAAGCTTGCATTGAATGGACACCAACGACACCTAAACCCCGTGCTTATAAGAAGAAGGAACCTCGATACAATCGACGATTGATGGTTCGGTAGAATGACACCATAAACAACTATGATCTGTTGGATGATAAGTCGATAATTGAATCTCAAGAAAACTAAGAAATTAATCTAGGAATTCTTAAAGAACCAAAAGATGAGAAGAATCTCACAATAATTTCATTAATCAAAAAGTGTAGTCTCCTATTATATAAGCCATGTATTCTATTTATACTAATAGAATAAAACCCTAAAATCCCATAAGGAATCAACTAACCAATTTGAAAATAGAAATCCTAATTAAACACAATATAGAAATCAAATCTCATCTAATAAATATCCTAATTACAATAGAAATCTAAAAGATATGTAAATCCCTAAAATAAAGAAGAAATCTTTCAAAACCGCGTGCCTCGAAAAATGCGCCAATAAAATCTAGTTGTTCTCGCTAGGGCTAGAAACTTGTACTAGAAACCTCTCCGGGGCGAGGATGGGCAGAGAGGTCTTGGCCGGGGCGGCTTCAGTTTGGGCCGGGGCAAAAATATCCAGAGGAGTTCTCGTCGGGGCGAGAAAAATAGCCTTGGCAATCTCTGCGGGGCGAGATCCCTGTTTCCCATCCCGAATAATTTTCTCCGATTCCTGAGCAATCTAAACTCATCATGCTTGAACATCCACCATGTATGAACTCTAATCCCTCCATGAATTGAAATCTAACTTTGTCGATGATTAGACGAAACAAACGAACATAACGAACACAAACTCGAACGCTTGACTTGCATTTATTTGGTCTTACTACATAGGTTGTATCTAGCAATCCCAAATCACATGAATGATCCTCTCCTCGATGTTCATATGAATTGAGCTCCAATGTAAGCATCCTTGAGTAGATTCTAGTCCAATTACTTGAATTCGTTTGTTGAACCCTCAAAGCTTGAGCAGAGCCGATGACGCTTGATGCGAGCCTGGTCAGGATCTCATCGCTGACATGTATGGATTCATCATAGAGTATGATGATGAGGTACGCATCATAGATGATGATGATCCATTGACTTACGAAGAGGCTATGAGTAGTAAAAACTCAGAGAAATGGCTAGAAGCCATGAAATCCGAGATGGACTCCATGTATGAAAACCAAGTATGGACTTTGGTTTCACCATCTGAGGGCATTAAGCCTATTGGGTGTAAATGGGTCTTTAAGAGAAAGACTGGAGCAGATGGCAAGGTAGAGACCTATAAGGCCCGACTGGCTGCAAAAGGTTTCAAACAAAGACAAGGAGTTGACTATGATGAAACCTTCTCACCAGTAGAAATGCTCAAGTCCATTCAGATTTTGCTTGCAATTGCAGCTTATTATGACTACGAAATCTGGCAAATGGACGTGAAAACGGCCTTCCTCAATGGAGAGCTTGAGGAAAATGTATATATAATACAGCCAGAGGGTTTTGTTTCAACGGTTGGAACAAACCAATTCTGTAAGCTACAACGATCCATTTATGGATTAAAGCAAGCTTCTCGAAGATGGAACATCCGTTTTGATGAGATAATCAAAAGGTTTGATTTTATCAAAAATGAGGATGAACCTTGTCTGTACAAGAAGGTTAGTGGGAGCGCTGTTTCATTCCTTGTATTATATGTTGATGACATATTACTGATAGGGAATGATGTTCCTATGCTACAGCCGATCAAAATTTGGTTATCTAAACACTTCTCCATGAAGGACTTGGGTGAGGCATCCTATATTTTGGCGATAAAGATCTATAGAGATAGATCTAGAAGGATGCTTGGCTTGACCCAAGCAAAGTACATTGACTCGATGCTAAAGAGGTTTAGCATGGAAGATTCCAAGAGAGGTCTCATGCCGATGAGCCATGGAATACATCTCTCCAAGAAACAGGCCCCAAAAATACCTGAGGAGAGAGACCGTATGAGTAAGATTCCTTATGCTTCAGCAATAGGATCTATCATGTACGGTATGATATGTACTAGACCAGATGTCGCTCATGCACTTAGTGTAACAAGCAGATATCAGTCGAATCCAGGAGAAGAGCACTAGAAGGCAGTGAAAAATATCCTAAAGTACTTGAGAAGAACTAAGGATGTATTTCTTGTCTACGGTGGGTCTGAATTGAAACTAGAGGGCTATATAGACTCAAGTTTTCAAACAGACCAAGATGACAGTAAATCCGTTTTAGGGTATTTGTTTACCTTAAACGGTGGCGTGGTGAGTTGGAAGAGTTCCAAGCAGCAAACAGTTGCTGATTCAGTGACAGAGGTAGAGGACATAGCTGCAAGTGAAGCTGCAAAGGAAACTGTTTGGATGAAGAAGTTCATAACTGAACTTGGAGTGGTTCCTAGCATTAGAGGAGTCGTACCTTTATTCTGTAACAACACCAGAGCTGTTGCGCAGGCTAAGGAACCCAGGTCTCATCAGAAATCCAAACACGTGTTGCGGCAGTTTCATTTGATTAGAGAGATTATTGAAAGAGGAGATGTCACCCTGGAGCGTGTGGACTCTCAAGACAACATTGCAGATCCATTTACTAAAGCTTTAACACAACAGCAGTTTGATCGTCACTTAGAGAAGATGGGTATTAGATACCATGGCGATTGGCTTTAGTGCAAGTGGGAGATTGAAAGTAGTATGCACACAAGCCAATCATATTTGATATGATGTAGCATATACTTTGTAATCTTATTCATTTATTAATAAAAGAATTGATTTTCTTAAAAGGCATTTTATATTATCTACATGGTGCTGTTATATTAAATGTGATAAACCCATAGTTTTGAGCAATGCTTTTAGAATCATGATGGTGATCATGCTAATGAGATCTAAATTCTAGATAGCTCACAAACTAAAATCGTTCCTAATCGTTGGATTACTAAAAAGGGGATTAGTGAATCCGGATAGATTAGTACATACGTTGCTTGTTCTTAGGAAGAGGATAATTGACTCATAATCATTTGTCTGGAGACACTAAAGCAAGTATGTAGGTGCTTATTCGAGAATAAGTTCACTGAACGTGACTCGCTAAGGAATACCTAATGGAGTTTTACTTGTCTGTCAATAGGAATTCCTATAGTGATAGTAGTACAAGTGATCCTTGGACTTGAGATTATCATAGTAACTCGTGTATGATGAGCTATACTTTGACATGTCCCTTAAGACCTTTGGGGTATATCAAAGGGTATGATTGAGTATAATAAGTTGTGCATGGAGATAGGTGAATGATCAACAAAGAATCTACCACGTCTAATAAAAGATGTGAATGTCCTATGTGATTCGATAAATGACAACTTAGTAGTCCTTGGCCAAGGCAGAATGATATTAGAAAGGAGTTTCTAATTTGCATTATTTAGAGTTGTGCATTTGGGAATCGAAATACATATAATTAAATAAAATAAGACTTGACAGTAAATCCATGTCTTATATTTAATTGGGACATTGCATGGTAGAAGGATTGAATTGTACGGTAACCATTCACTGAAAGGTTCTTTTGTGATTAATGTTGAAATCTATATTATCTGGAAAGTCGTTGATAGCTAAGGGGGCTTACCCTTATTGTAGAATAAATATTATTTATTTAAATGAATTAAATAGTTTAATTTATTTATTCACAACCGGTTTAATATGGAGAACCTAAAGGGTCACACCGCAAAAGGAAAATATTTATTTAAGGAGTAAATGGCATAATTGTAATAATAAGTTAAGTGTATTTAATTTAATCTATGAAGATAGAATAAATTAAATAGCTTAATATTTATTATTTAATATTTTGGAAATATTAAATATAAATTAATAAGAGGAGTCTTATTATTATTATTACCATTACTATTATTTAATTCCTAATAGGGTTTGAGAATTAATTAATAGAAGTACTTTCACATGAATTCCTAATTGGATTAGGAGCATAATTAATTAAAGGAGTTTAATTATAATAGAAACCCTAATCCTAAATAGTTTAGGGAAGGGTTATTCCTACATCTATAAATAAGAGGAGTCTTATCATAGATTAGGGTTACACACTCTTGCATTAGATTGTTGAGAGTACTTGCAATTTCTATAGAGATAGAAACTAGAGTTTTGCCAACACCCATCTTCTTGAATAACTATTCTTCCTTGGTGGATCACCTCTAGAGGCCAAATACTTGGGTGGCTAACGTTAATCAAGCAAAGGAATTTAGTCGGTGGAATTCTAGGAGAACGCGAAGGAATTGGAGGTGAACTTGTACCCGAGGAAGCGCGGTTCTGCGAGGGTATAATTTCTTAATCTCTATCTCTTTCGTTAATTGATAATTGAACACAAGGAAAGATCATGGTGATGGTTTGTATGAAAAAATTTTAAAATCCGTTTTATCACGCTTCCGCTCTATTTATGTAATTTGATTGCATGCTTGTGTTATATACAAACCTAACACATACATGGTACAAAGGGATGATCCCCCTAAGTACGAGAAGTAAGGTTCATATAGTCTTACAATTGTTAAAGGTTTAAAGTAGAAATATTTGATAACCTAGGACATAGTTCGTGGTCTTGTGACCCTCAGATGTTCTTTTGATTCTTGTATTCTAATCTTGATTCAAAAGCCAAGTATTCGATTATCCGATATCCATTGATTATTCGCATGTTATTATTATTTTTATTGTGTTACTTGCTGGGCAATTGTTGCTCACCCTTACATAATAACATTGCAGCTAAAGTTGAAAGAATTAACGAGCCATCCACTAGTAAGGGTAAAGGCAAAGCAAACAAGTGATGAAGACTTGTTAAATTTATTTGAATGATGTTTATGTAATAGACTTATGTTATGTTTCCGCATTAATGTTTTATTAATGTTAGATGACCTGGGATTTATTTGTTAAAGATGTTGTAACCCTTTAATGGGAGATTTCTATTTTTATTAAGAATTCTCATTTATATTTGAATGGGTAGTTAGATGTGATGTGATTTATTTGGATAGTAAACACCAAATCCTGTGGAAACGAAGTACCCAGATTTGGGAGTGTCATAGGTTGGTATCAGAGCTATAGGTTATGAACCTTAGGTGGGGAAACCTTAGTGTAGTAGCCTTTTAAGAGATAGAAAACATAGTGGTGATAAACTTTTATCGAGTTTTAGGGAATGAATTAAGGAATTCATTAAAGATAATAAAATACTTTATGTGTTATGTGCTTATGTGTTAACAACCTATGTGCCGCGATTAGTACCGAGTATTAATTAAAACTTAAACCTTGTTGACAGGATGTCGGATGTTGGAGGATTCAGTCAGCCTAAGGAGATTGAGCCCTGAGTAGCTGGAGAGGAGGAGCCCCGTGATATCCATGTTATCCGGGAGCAGTTGATTCAGAGAGAGCCATCTCCATTTATCACTGTTGTGGGTCAGGAGCATGAGCCTGAGTTTGATTCAGAGGAAGATTCTGAGGAGGTAGAGATAGAGGCTGAGGAGGATGATGAGGATCCCAAGGAGATACCCCTTACCTCTATCGATGTTGAGATGTAGGATGCATTGTATGATCGTACCATAGAGTTACAGGATAGAGTCAGAGACTTGGAGGGACTGGCAAATAGATGCCAGACTATTATAAACCAGAAGAACGAGAAAATTGAGGATCTTGATATACGTCTTGGAGACGTGGAGTGGAAGCTAGTTCAGGTAGAAAGTCAAAAGGAAGACCTGTTAGTTGAGAATGAGAAGATGAAACTTGAGATTCCGAAATTGAAGGATGACCTGAGTGAGGAGTCAGCGGAATGTGCGAGAGCAGAGGATGCTTGGATGAATACCGCTCGACGTGCAGAAATTTTTGAAGAAGGCGAATGAGCAAAGAAGACTAAGATTGAGGAGACAGACTATACTTTTCAGACAGCGATTGATAGGGCCCAGGATCGAGTTCTCCACTATCCAGTTCAGTTCGAGGACTTGCCATGGTACATGTTGGATCGCAGGACGATGTTTCGTATCATGGAGGAAGAATGCAGGAAGGCGGTTCGATGCCTTAGTAGGCCGTGATACGAGAAGTATTGAAGTATATGTGTAAATATTTATAGTAGTTAGTAATGTAAATTCCAGCGTGATTGTACACAATGGAATATGACTATTTAATCCTGTAGATTCTTTGATCTCGGGATAGTTGATGTAAATAGCAGTGATGCTATCTTCTATGTTTAAGACTTTCGAATGAATGAAATATTAAAGTTTATCTGAAATGTGTTAGATGTTAAATGTTTAACCTGAATTGTTTAAGTTAAATATTGAACACTTAAGAAATTGAGTGATGATCTAATACGCGCATATTCTTAAACAGAAAATGCCGTCGAGACGTCAACCACGTCAACAAGCTCAAGAAAGCTCTACTAACAATAACAACAATGACGCCAAATTTAGCAAAAAAAAAAAATAATAATGACGCCAATGCTAATCCTATGTAGCAGTTGGTGAACCTTTTGGCTGGAGCACTTGCGAATCAGCCGCAAGCTCCACCAGTGACATCATTTAAGGATTTCAAAGCGGTAGGACTGCCAGAATTTAGGGGTTCCCTGAACCCAATCGAAGCCCAAACCTGGGTGATGGAAATGGAGAAAGTATTTGACATTTCTAGGGTTAGTGATGACCAAAAGACTGCCTTTGCAATGTTCATGCTTAAGTTAGAGGCCAGCTACTAGTGGCAAGCGAATAAGGTTCGAGGAGTTCAGAGTGTAATCGCATGGGATAGGTTTAAAGAGATGTTCTTTGAGATGTATTTTCCGACAAGCTCGTGTAATCAGATGGAGATTCAATTCTTGGAGCTGAAACAGGGTACTATGACTGTACCAGAATACGCAGCGAAGTTTAACGAATTAGCTAGGTTCGTAACCTACTAGGTGAACACCGATGAGAGGAAGGCGAGGAGATTTGAACAAGGGTTGAAGCCGTGGTTATACAACAAGGTGTTAATGTTCCAATTGAACACTTTTGTCGGAGTTTTGGAAAAGGCGATTATCGCAGAAGGTGGGAGTAATGCTCTGACTAAGTATAACCAGGAGCAGAGGAAGAAGAAGGGTGAAAATGAGAATAACAAAGCAAGTGGTAATAACAGTGGTGGTCACAATCAGAAGAGGAAATGGAATGACGGTGGATCTGCTAGAAATCAACAGGGAGCTCAAAAGAAGAAAGTAGAAGCGTGTATTACATGCGAAAAGAATCACGTGGGGATATGCCTGAAGGGGAAGAGGGTGTGCTACAATTGCGGTCAGGAGGGCCACATAGCACCGAATTGTCCGAATCCAAAGAAGGGCGCTTGTTTCACTTGCAGATCAAAGGATCATCTGGCTAGGGATTGTCCCAAAAAGGCAGCAGGAGGAGTAGGAACAGGAGGAAATAAGGGAAACAGTGGTGGTAGCACGTTAACCATAACTGGGTCAGCACCAACAAACCGACCTACCGCCAGGACTTTCAACATAACCATACAAGACGCTATGCAGTCTCGCGATGTAGTGTCAGGTATCATTTCGATCAATAATATAGATGCTTTTGTATTGTTTGATTCGGGTGTTACTTGTTCATTTATATCCGATGACTTTGCTAAGAATGTAGAGTTGCCAAAAGAGGAATTAGATTACCCTTTGAACATAGAAATTGCGAATAGGGAGTTAATTCCTGTTAGGTACGTACACAAGAACTGTAGAGTGGACATTAAGGGAAACGTGATGACTGTAGATCTTATCCCAATCAAACTTGGGGAATTTGACGTTATTTTGGGAATGGATTGGCTATTCAATTATGGAGCAATAATTGATTACCAAAAGAAACGTATTAACCTTATGACTCCGTCAAAGGTAATATTTTATGGCAGC
The DNA here is from genome assembly GCA_034770075.1 of Aralia elata. Taxonomy (NCBI): domain Eukaryota; kingdom Viridiplantae; phylum Streptophyta; class Magnoliopsida; order Apiales; family Araliaceae; genus Aralia; species Aralia elata. The sequence continues at coordinate 61,052,429 of CM068385.1, forward strand.
AAGTCGCCTAGGTCAGCGAGTTGTCTGACGATGTTGCAGGCCAGGAAGTTGTTAAGACAAGGCTGTGTGGGATACTTAGCCTACATAGTCGATACTCGAAAAGAGAGTCCGAAGTTAGAAGAGATACATGTCGTAAGGGACTTTGTAGACGTCTTTCCAGACGATTTGCCAGGACTTCCGCCAGATAGGGAAGTTGAATTTGTAATCGATTTGGTACTAGGAACTGCCCCCCTATATCGAAGGCTCCGTATCGTATGGCTCCAGTAGAGATGAAAGAATTGATGGTACAACCGCAAGAACTTTTAGATAAGAAGTATATTCAACCGAGCATATCGCCGTGGGGAGCGCCGGTGTTATTTGTCAAGAAGAAGGACGGATCGATGCGACTTTGCATTGATTATAGAGAGTTGAACAAGGTCACGATTAAAAATAAATACCCGTTGTCAAGAATCGACGACTTGTTTGATCAATTGAAAGGAGCTAGGTATTTCTCGAAGATAGATTTGAGAAGTGGTTATCATCAGTTGAAGGTGAGGAAGGAAGATGTACCGAAGACAGTGTTCAGGACTCATTATGGTCATTACGAGTTTCTGGTGACGTCATTTGGTCTAACGAATGCTCCTGCAACATTCATGGACTTAATGAACAGGGTGTTTAAGCCGTTTTTGGACAAGTTTGTAGTAGTATTCATTGACGATATTCTAATTATTCCAAAACCAAGGAAGAGCATATAGAGCATTTGAAGGCGACATTGGAAGCATTAAGAAGAGAGAAGTTGTACGCTAAATTTTCAAAGTGTGAATTCTGGATAGAGAGAGTGCAATTTCTTGGACATGTGATTAACAAGGATGGGATTTCGGTGGATCCGTCAAAGGTTAAAGTAGTGCTTAACTGGGATCAGCCGAAAACACCATCGGAAGTGATAGACTCCACGGCACGCTTGCGTGAGGTGGTCGTCGCCCGGATCGTTTCCAGCAAGTTATGAAGGTGTTCGCTCATAACACCTTAACCCTTCGCCTATATTGAGACGAGAACCTTGGTATAATTGCTTTGCGCTAGGAAGCTTGCGTTGAATGGACACCAACGACACCTAAACCCCGTGCTTATAAGAAGCAGGAATCTCGGTACAATCGACGATTGATGGTTCGGTAGAATGATACCACAAACAACTATGATATGTTGAATGATAAGTCGATAGTTGAATCTCAAGAAAACTAAGAAAATAATCTAGGAATTCTTAAAGAACCAAAAGATGAGAAGAATCTCACAATAATTTTTATTAATCTGAATTGTACCACTATTACATCAGCCTTGTATTCTATTTATACTAATAGAATAAAACCCTAAAATCCCATAAGGAATCAACTAACCAATTTGAAAATAGAAATCCTAATTAAACACAATATGGAAATCAACTCACATCTAATAAATATCCTAATTACAATAGAAATATAAAAGATATGTAAATCCCTATAATAAAGGAAGAAATCTGCTAAAAACCGCGTCCCTCAAAAAATGTGTCAGGCAAATTCGCCTGTTCTCGCCGCGGCGAGAAAATTTGAATTAGAATCCTCGCCGGGGCGAGAATGGCCAAAGAGGTCTTCGCCGGGGCGGTTTCAGATCAGGTCGGGGCAAAAATGGACAGAGGAGTTCTCGCCGGGGCGAGCTTTCTGGGCATGAACTTCTCGCCGGGGCGAGAACCTTGCTGCTCAAGAATTTCGTCTTCTTTCGAATTTGCTTTCCGTACACTCCCACCTTATGTTGTCCCATGATATAACATAACCTCTTCAGCTTTCTTGGACATCCATCATGCCGTATGAACGCTAATTCTTCCATTAATTGACACATATCTTCATAAATGATTAAACGATACAAACGAACATGACGAACACTATCTCGAACGCTTGACTTGCATTGATTTGGTCTTACTACATAGATCGTATCTAGCAATCCCAAATCATATGAATGACTCTCTACTCGATGTTCATATGAATTGAGCTCCAATGTAAGCATCCTTGAGTAGATTCTAGCCCAATTACTTGAACTCATTTATTGAACCCTCGAAGCTTGAGCAGAGCCGATGACGCTTGATTCGAGCCTGGTCAGGATCTCATCAGGAAGTAAGGAGTTTCCTAGGATTGGCGGGTTACTACAGAAGATTCATTCAGGATTTTTCCAAAATTGCGACTCCGTTAACGAATTTACTAGGAAGGCGGTGAAATTCGTTTGGATGGAGAAGTGTGAGGGAAAGTTTTCAAGAATTAAAGAAGAGGTTGAGTACGACACCTGTGTTGTCTCTACCGGATAGCACCGAAAATTTTGTAGTGTACAGTGATGCATTATATAAAGGACTAGGTTGTGTGCTTATGCAGAACGGTAAGGTCATTGCGTATGCGTCACGACAATTAAAGGACTATGAGAAGGGGTATCCGACCCATGATTTAGAATTGGCCGCGGTAGTGTTTGCTTTGAAGATCTGGAGGCACTATCTTTACGGGGAGAAGTGTGAAATATATACGGACCACAAAAGTCTGAAAATATATTTTTACACAGAAGGATCTGAACATGCGATAGAGAAGATGGTTAGAATTGATAAAAAATTACGACTGCGAGATTTTATACCATCCGGGTAAAGCGAACGTTATGGCCGACGCCTTAAGCAGAAAGGGTCGGGAGAAACTGTCTATGATTACCGCTCAAGAGGAGCTAATTACAGCAATGACGAAACTGGAGTTGGAGGTGAAGTATCCGGAGGAGTCTGACGAAAAATTATTTCAATTGAGAACCAGCCCAACTTTGGTGGATAAGGTTAAGAAAGCACAAATTCAGGACGAAGAATGTGAGAAACTCAAGAAAAGAATATCTGGAGGTAATGAAGTGAAATTTAAAGTTGATAACGAAGGAGTATTGAGATTCGAGGGAAGAATTTGGATTCCGCCAGTACCAGAGATAAAGGAGGAAATTTTGAGCGAGGCTCATAATTCAAGATATTCGATTCATCCAGGAAGTACGAAGATGTACCAGGATCTCCGACAGCATTTCTGGTGGCCGAATATGAAGAGGGGTGTTGCCGATTGTGTAGCCAAGTGTTTGACATGTCAGAAAGTTAAAGCAGAATATCAGAGGCCAAGTGGGTTATTACAACCGTTAGAAATCCCAGAATGGAAATGGGAACAGATCACAATGGATTTCGTAGTAGGTCTTCTGACGACTCAGAAAGGTTTCGATGTAGTTTGGGTTATCGTCGATCGACTGACAAAATCAGCACATTTTCTACCGATCAAGATCAAATTCAACTTGGATCAGTTAGCAAAGTTGTATGTGAAGGAGATTGTTTCGAGGCACGGTGTTCCAGTATCTATTGTTTCAGATAGGGATCCGCGCTTCACATCAAACTTCTGGAAACGACTACAAGAATGCATGGGAACGCAGTTACGTATGAGTACGGCATATCATCCACAGACCGACGGATAGTGTGAAAGAACGATTCAGACACTGGAAGATATGTTAAGAGCTTGTATCATAGATTTTAAAGGAAATTGAGATGATCATCTACCGTTGGTGGAATTTGCTTACAATAACAGTTACCACGCTAGTATTGGCATGCCGCCTTATGAAGCGTTGTACGGCAGAAAGTGCAGAACTCCATTATGCTGGGATGAAGTTAGCGAACGTCAATTGCTAGGACCAGAACTGGTACAACATACTGCAGAAATCGTCAAAGTAATCAGGGCAAGATTGATAGCCGCTCAGGATAGACAAAAGAAATATGCCGATCAACACCGCAAGAATCGAGAGTTTGAGTCTGGTAGTTACGTTTTCTTGAAAGTATCTCCCTGGAAGGGGAAGATTCGTTTTGGTAAAAAGGGAAAACTGAGCCCGAGGTTCATTGGACCCTTTAAAGTGTTACGAAGAGTTGGTGAGGTCACGTATGAGGTAACTTTACCTCCGGCGTTAGAACACATCTACAATGTTTTTCATGTCTCAGTCTTACGACCATACAACCCCGACTACAAGCATGTTATAGAATATGAACCCCTGCAAGTTGAAAAAGACTTATCTTACAAAGAAGAGTCTGTTCAGATAGTTGACAGGAAAGAACAAGTACTCAAAAATAAAATTATACCTTCTGTTAAGGTGATCTGGAGGAACCACTGTTAGGTTTGTATATAGCACGAACATGCAATCAAATTACATAAATAGTGCGGAAGCGCGATAAAATCAGATTTTAAAATTTTATACAAACCATCACCAAGATCAATCTATGTGCTCAATTAACGATACAAACGAAAGAGAAAGAGAATAAGAATTATACCCTCGTAGAACAAAGCTTCCTCGGGTACAAGTTCAACTCCTAGTCCTTCGTGTTCTCCTCGAATGCTACGGTGTGATTCCTTCCTTTGATCAACGTTAGTCACCCAAGTGTTTGGCCTCTAGAGGTGATCCACCAAGGAAGAACAAGTATTCAAGAAGTTGGGTATTTGGCAAAACCCTAGTTTCTATCTCTATAGAAATTGTAAGTACTCTCCACAATCTAATGCAAGAGTGTGTAACCCCAATCTATGATAAGACTCCTCTTATTTATAGATGTAGGAATAACCCTTCCCTAAACTATTTAGGATTAGGGTTTGTATTATAATTAAACTCCTTTAATTAATAATGCTCCTAATCCAATTAGGAATCCATGAGAGAGTACTTCTATTAATTAATTCTCAATCCCTATTAGGAATTAAATAATAGTAAAAGTAATAATAATAATAAGACTCCTCTTATTAATTTATATTTAATATTTCCAAAATATTAAATAATAAATATTAAGCTATTTAATTTATTCTATCTCCATAGAGTAAATTAAATACACTTAACTTATTATTACAATTATGTCATTTACTTCTTAAATAAATATTTTCCTTTTGCGGTGTGACCCTTTAGGTTCTCCATATTAAACCGGTTGTGAATAAATCAATTAGAACAATTCTAATCTTATTTAAATAAATAAATTAAACTATTTAATTCATTTAAATAAATAATATTTATTCTACAATAAGGGTAAGCCCCCTTAGCGATCAACGACTTTCCAGATAATATAGATTTTCAACATTAATCACAAAAGAACCTTTGAGTAAATAGTTACCGTACAATTCAATCCTTCTACCATACAATGTCCCAATTAAATATAAGACATAGATTTACTGTCAAGTATTATTTTATTTAATTATATGTATTTCGATTCCCAAATGCACAACTCTAATTAATGTAAATTAGAAACTCCTTTCTAATTTCATTCTGCCTTGGCCAAGGACTACTGAGTTATCATTTATCGAATCACATAGGACATTCACATCTTTTACTAGACGAGGTAGATTCTTTGTTGATCATTCACCTATCTCCATGTACAACTAATTATACCCAATCATACCCTTTGATATACCCACAAGGTCTTAAGGGACATGTCAAAGTATAACTCATCATACACAAGATACTATGATGATCTCAAGTCCAAGGATCACTTGTACAACTATCACTATAGGAATTCCTATTGACAGGCGAGTAAAACTCCATTAGGTATTCCTTAGCGAGCCACGTTCAGTGAACTTATTCTCCAATAAGCACCTACATACTTGCTTTAGTGTCTCCACACAAATGATTATGAGATCAATCATCCTCTTCCTAAGAGCAAGCAACGTATGTACTAATCTATCCGGATTCACTAATCCCCAATTTAGTAATCCAACGATTAGGAACAATTTTAGTTTGTGAGCTATCTAGAATTTAGATCTCATTAGCATGATCACCATCATGATTCTAAAAGCATTGTTCAAAACTATGGGTTTATCACATTTAATATAACAGCACTATGTAGATAATATAAAATGCCTTTTAAGAAAATCAATTCTTTTATTAATAAATGAATAAGATTACAAAGTATATGCTACATCATATCAAATATGATTGGCTTGTGTGCATACTACTTTCAATCTCCCATTTGCACTAAAGCCAATCGCCATGGTATCTACTACCCATCTTCTCTAAGTGACGATCAAACTGCTGTTGAGTTAAAGCTTTAGTAAATGGATCTGCAATGTTGTCTTGAGAGTCCACACGCTCCAGGGTGACATCTCCTCTTTCAATGATCTCTCTAATCAAATGAAACCGCCGCAACACATGTTTGGATTTCTGATGAGACCTGGGTTCCTTAGCTTGCGCAACAACTCCGTTGTTGTCACCGAATAAAGGTGTGGCTCCTCTAATGCTAGGAACCACTCCAAGTTCAGTTATGAACTTCTTCATCCAAACAGCTTCCTTTGCAGCTTCACTTGCAGCTATGTACTCTGTCTCTGTCACCGAATCAGCAACTGTTTGCTGCTTGGAACTTTTCCAACTCACTGCGCCACCGTTTAAGGTAAACACGTACCCTGAAACGGATTTACTGTCATCTTGGTCCGTTTGAAAACTTGAGTCTGTATAGCCCTCTAGTTTCAATTCAGACCCACCGTAGACAAGAAATACATCCTTAGTTCTTCTCAAGTACTTTAGGATGTTTTTCACTGCCTTCCAATGCTCTTCTCCTGGATTCGACTGATATCTGCTTGTTACACTAAGTGCATGAGCGACATCTGGTCTAGTACATATCATACCGTACATGATAGATCCTATTGCGGAAGCATAAGGAATCTTACTCATCCGGTCTCTCTCCTCAGGTGTCTTTGGGGCCTGTTTCTTGGAGAGATGTATTCCATGGCTCATCGCTATAAGACCTCTTTTGGAATCTTCCATGCTAAACTTCTTTAGCATCGAGTCAATGTACTTTCCTTGGGTCAAGCCTAACATCCTTTTAGATCTATCTCTATAGATCTTTATCCCCAAAATATAGGATGCTTCACCCAAGTCCTTCATGGAGAAATGTTTAGATAACCAAATTTTGATCGACTGTAGCATAGGAACATCATTCCCTATCAGTAATATGTCATCAACATATAATACAAGGAATGAAACCACAACACTTGGCGCAGTGGTGCAAGTCGCCCTGGGAACGAACCGTAAACCCGGACGACTCAGGATCGACTCCCACTAGCAACATTTGAAGTGGCCACGGATCGCATTATTCAGGGTGACGCCATGTCTTAGGCGGAGCCTATGCGCAAAGCCTGGTCCGGGGTGGGGGATTAGTCCGACCCGCGGGTTGGGAAACCCACATTATCAAAAAAAAAAAAAAAAAAAAAAATACAAGGAATGAAAATGCGCTTCCACTAATCTTCTTGTACACACAAGGTTCATCCTCATTTTTGATAAAATCAAACCTTTTGATTATCTCATCAAAACGGATGTTCCATCTTCGAGAAGCTTGCTTCAATCCATAAATGGATCGTTGTAGCTTACAGACTTGGTTTGTTCCAACCGTTGAAACAAAACCCTCTGGCTGTATCATATATACATTCTCCTCAAGCTCTCCATTGAGAAAGGTCGTTTTCACGTCCATTTGCCAGATCTCGTAGTCATAATAAGCTGCAATTGCAAGCAAAATCCGAATGGATGGAACTATCATAGAATTTATGGTCCTTCTAGATGTGCACTCAAAATTGACCTTCGCAAAGCATTTGACACTGTTAGCTGGGATTTTCTTTTCAAAATTCTGGAAATCTTTAAATTCCCAACTATTTATATTGACTGGATCCATGCTTGTGTAACATCAGCAATGTTCTCTATCAAAGTTAATGGATCATTAGCAGGCTATTTTGGCAGTTCTCGTGGCCTTAGACAAGGCGACCCCCTATCTCCATTTCTCTTTGTTTTGATCATGGAAATGCTCTCTCTGGAACTGAATGCAGGATCTATGCAACAAGACTTCAAATTTCATTGGAGAACTAAGGAATGCCAAATTACCCACCTCTTCTTCGCGGATGATGTTCTCATTTTCTGTCATGGTAATTTACAAACTATCTCCATTATTCAGTCGTGCATAAAATCCTTCTCCCTATTCTCCGGCCTTATTCCGAATATTCAGAAGAGCCAATGCTTCATGGCTAACATTGATATGGACACAAAGCAAAGTATCCTGTCTCTTCTTGGCTTTCCAATTGGTTCTCTACCAATAAAATTTTTGGGAGTCCCCCTTATCTCTTCCAAGCTCTCTTACAATGACTGCATCCCTCTATTGCACAGAATCACAAAGAAGGTCACTTCTTGGACATCAAAAGTGCTTGCTTACTCAGGAAGAATCCAGCTCATCAAATCAGTTCTTTTTTCTATTCAAGCTTTTTGGAGCTCTCACTTCCTCCTACCAAAAGCTGTCATTAGAGCCATCCAATCAATTCTTAGCAGATTTTTATGGAAAGGTTCTACTCTTGCAAAATATGGAGCTAAAGTTGCATGGTCTGCTATCTCTCTTCCTACAAATGAAGGAGGACTTGGTATCAAAAGCTTACTGGACTGGAATAAATCTCTCATGATTTTACAGCTCACCAAGGTACTTCAATTTAAACCTTCTTCCTTGTGGGCCAGTTGGGCCAAATCTACAATTCTTAAGAAACAAAACATCTGGCAGCTTGATATACCAAATGATTGCTCTTGGATATGGCGGCAAATTCTTAAGCTTAGGCCAATTGCTCTTGATCATATTACATACAAGGTGGGGAAGGGTGACCAAATAAACTTATGGTTTGATCCATGGCTCAATAGATCCGCAATATGTCCCAGTAATACCTTGCTCTCAAACTCGGGGCTTTCTTCTTCTGCTACTGTAAGCTACATTCTGCAAAATTCTGCTTGGAAGCTACCTCAAAGTAATCACCATGAGGTCATTATGATGCGCAGACAAATTGAATCTCTTCCTGTTCCTCCTAATTGTGATGATATCCTCTTATGGAACTGCTTGGATATCACCACAATTAAAGTCAAGCATATATGGAATTGTCTAAGACAGAGAAACCAAGAAGTCGAGTGGCACAAAATTCTATGGAACAAATTGCATGTACCCCGGTACTCTTTTTCTCTTTGGTTGGGATTCCTGCAGAAACTTCCTACCAATGATATCACAAAGCACTATGGAACCGGCCATGAAATCCTCTGTCCTTTATGCCAACGATGTACTGAAAGCTATGATCATCTCTTCTTTAGTTGTGCATACTCCAGTGTCATAGTGAGAACTGCTTTTCATATTGGGGAATGGAACAACATCCCTACGGATTGGAGTGGGATTACTACGTTTATCATTAACTTCCAAGGTAGCCGCCTCACCAAAAATATTCTGTACTTGACTCTTGCTACCTCATTTTACAAAATTTGGGAAGCCCGGAACAACAAACTTCATAGAGATACTCTTATTCCTGTTATGAGACTTGCAAATGAGGTGGTTAACATTATTAAATCTAGACTTTCCACTGCTCAGTCCTTTCATAAGGCTACTTCAGTTTGTACTTATTACTGTAACTGGATTTTGTAATATGTTTGTTGTTACCTTCCTATAGTTAGCTCCTCTCTTGGCTTGTCTTGAGATGACCTACCTATAGTCTGGGGTATGCCCCTTTGCCATTGTATATTTGGTCACTTTAATACAAACCAAACTTAGCAAAAAAAAAAAAAATCCGAATGGACTTGAGCATAGCTACTGGTGAGAAGGTTTCATCATAGTCAACTCCTTATCTTTGTTTGAAACCTTTTGCAACCAGTCGGGCCTTATAGGTCTCTACCTTGCCATCTGCTCCAGTCTTTCTCTTAAAGACCCATTTACACCTAATAGGCTTAATGCCCTCAGGTGGTGAAACTAAAGTCCATACTTGGTTTTCATACATGGAGTCCATTTTATTACCTCTATTTATTATTTGTGGATAAACAATAAATAATTATTTAGTTAACTTGTTCCTACTTAATTATTAATTAATATTAATTAAATAATAATTAAATATTTATTATCTTTATTTATTATCTATTGATAAATAATAATTAATTAATCTTATTAATTTTATTTATTAGTTATAATAACTAATTAGTTTGCAAATGCATTATTAACTCAAATTAAATTAATCAAAAATTGAGCCAATATTAATCGTTTGATTTCTGTTAGACAACAGTGGTTTAACAACCATTTACCTCCAATGAATTGCACAACCCACTTAGACATTAATACATTTACTACTTAACAAAACTGGAATCATGTGTTCATAATCAACAGTATAATCAATTTCCTGCAATTTCATTCCAACTAACCAAAATTTATTACCCAACACAAAAGGTAACAATTTCCAAGTAGATTACAGTAATACTGATTTCAATTTTAGTAACCATTCCAAACAGAAAAACAGAGTTTAATCTAGGCATTATACCAATTCCAGAACTCTATGTTGGTCTAAATACAGTACGAAATCTACTGCTAGAACCTCTAAGGTTCGACAACACTAGTTTCCCAACACAGAATTAACACAGTGTATTATACAACCAACTCAATGTATTATTATACAACCAACACATTGATACAAACCAACACAGTCAACAATACTAATCCTAGTACAGAAGAAGAAATTTATACAAAACCCCTAAAGAAAACTATCACAGACGCTCACTGATATACCTAGGTGTGGTTCGAATGGCTGTCCTCCTTCTTCGCCCAAAATAATCGACCCAACTGGATATCCACCACCCAGCGTCTGACTTCCCCTGGTTCTCTCTCTCTAATTTCGAACCCTAAATTTTCTAATTTGGAACTCAGAAAGCAAAGGAATCGGCAGCATGGGGGTTCAATTTATAGGAGAATTTTTACCCAAATTGGCTGGGTATTACCTTATTTGGCCTGTTAAGGACCATCGGTCGGAGGGAGGGGTCGTCCGGTCATTCCCATCGAGCCGATTATGACATCACCGGCAGCCCTTGAGCCGTGTGCCCCCACCGATCGCGTCACCGGATTTTCTGGAACCCTTGGTCCGTTTGGTGCCGCTTGGTCGTTCCCTGGCCGTCTCGCTTTGTCCACTGGTTGGACCTTGGCAGCCGCCGGTCGGTAGCTCGTCCCCTGCCATCGCCGGCCTTGACAGCTCTGTTCCTCCTGCCCGCCTCTCGCTTAGTCGCTTGTCCGGTTTGATTGATGGGGTTTGAGTGAGGGTTTGGGTTTTCCCCTTTTGTTTTGCTCGGTTGTTTTGTTTTCAATTGCAGTGCTCGGTTATCTTCAATCAAATAACCGGCTGGACTTTTCCCCAATTTACTTAGAAACGGATCAACCCGTTTCCATGGTCCGATTCGGCTAAAAGGAAGAAATGGGTTCGGTTTGGCTGGAAAGAATTTGGGCTCAACCCAATAGGGTTGGGCCGGTTGATTTTGGTAGAGAAATGGCCCAAAAAGGAAATAAAAAGGAAAATGGTTTCGGCCCACTTGATATTGGGTCAGCTTAATAAAAAGAGATATGACCCAATTAAAATAACATTATGCTTCTAATATTAATTAACTAATTTAATCTAATTAATTAGTTATAATATTTATTTCAACAATAATTCCTCATGGCAATTTATTTAAATCCGATAATTATAAAAATGAAATTATTTATTTAGATTCTCTTCAATTTTCTTGCCAACCAAATGTTAGGGTTAACTCATTAATTTATTCAAACTATTAGTGAGTCCCTTTAAGGCAAAGAAAATTATTGAACCATATAATTATATAATTAAATAATAATTCTTACATGGATCCAATTTAATTCGTAAAATTATATAAAATGAATTTTATTTATTAAAATAAATTCGATACGATGTTTAAAAATTCCTGGACATTACATCAACTATGGACTAGTCGAATCAATAAGGGTTCGCTAGTCAATCAAGGTTCAATAATCTAATATGTAAGATATTCGAGAACAAGAGATTGAATCTCAAAGGCATACAATCGAATAACTCTATATAACTGAAGTATTACTTAAAAGGAATCAGAATAACACATTTGAATTCATGAACTTGAATGAACTGTGGTAAAGAACTTGCTCAATATAAAATAGAGTATAGAAATTTGCATAAAAGAGAGATAGGGTTTTAGAACTTGCTCAATGAAAAGTAGAATTAAGAAACTTGCTTTCAATATAAAAGTGAAGTTCAGAAACTTGCCTCGTGCGTAGATTACAATTTAAAATTCACGTTCCTTAATCAACTTATACATTCCGTTTATAAAGCAGTAATAATAATTAGTTATAGTATTATAAACACTTCATGATTCATTCTCATCCAATATTCATTTTAATATCTCAATTGTCACCGGATAATTATTAAGTATAGGCTATCATCCATCATAGTATCTTTTTATCCATTTAATACCTTAGTCTAAGTTTTAAACATGCATATGGTAACATAACATGAGTAAAAAGAAAAAGAAAATTTTCATTTCTTGTTCCACCGTCGGGGCGGTGGTTTCCTTTACAAAATGCCCGCCGGGGCGGTAGAAGTTAGTTCAATTTTGTCGTCGAGGCGAAGACACCGTCGGGGCGACAAAACTAGTTCATTTAGACCGCCGGGGCGGGGACACCGCCGGGGCAGGGACACCGCCGGGGCGGGGACACCGCCGGGGCGCTATTCCTAGTGTATTTCCACCGCCGGGGCGGTGGACTCGAAACCCAGTTCCTGTAGTTCGCGAAGAACACAGAAAAATACCAAATTTGGCCAAAGTTTTTCATAATTCACCAGTTTAATTACTACTCATTCATCATATTTGATATAAAATCAAAACCCATTATGTAGACAATTATTTTAGCATCACAAACAATCTAAATAACCAATTTAAAGATTAAACATTCACTGTTTATGCTTTATGTTCGTATTTTGATACAGTTAGCGAAATCAATCATAATAAACTCGTTTCTTAACCAAATTAATCCGTTTAACTTTTGTTTTCTTTGTTTTTATATGCATAAACATAATCAATTATCAATTTAACCGATTACCATGCAAAACAAGCATCAATTTCATACATTTAAGCCATATTCGTGTATTACTACTCTGTAAATTCCAGAACTCTAATATAAACATGATTTCATGGATTTAATTACTCTAAATCACATATAAATCATATAAAATATATTTATGCATGCTTACAAATATCTAACATCAAGTTATTAAAAATTTAGCCTTAGAATTCAGATTACAGAAAACTTAAAACATACGTTCATGGAATAAAATTTAAAAGAACATAAATTAAAATTTGAATTCAAGGAATTACCTTGATTAGTGCTTAGATTATGCAACAAATGAAAGGATTTCTTCTCAATTCTTAATTCTTCTCCTTCCCCTCACAATTTTTCTCTCAATTTTCTCTCTGAGTTCTCTGTCTTGCTTAGGAAAATAGTAATAATGATAATACGTGATAATTAAACTGGCAGAACATGGTGTCAGTTGATAACTGGCACCAACCCCCACTAAGGCCTCGTTTGGCTAGTCCTTTTATCCTCCCCTCTAGTTTATTTTAATAACTTTCTTATAATATAGTTTAATGTCACATATTTAATTAACTAAATAATCTCATTTAAATCATTTAAATAAAATAAAATAATACCACATTAAATCACATAGTCACATAATTAAAATTCTCATTTATCGATTACGATAAATTATTAAATCTCTAATTAATTCATTATTAAATTAATTAGAATAACATATGCTTATTTAAAAAAATGCAATTAATCAAATAAACTCAATTAAATACATACTTTAATATAAAATTCTCCACATTAATTTAACTAATGTAACACATATAATTAAATTAATCTACCACAAATTCATCAATTAATTATTTAATTCAATAATTAAATCGTCAAAAAAAATTTATTTAATTCAATAAATATTTAATTTAAATTACAAAAAATCTCATTCGTCACATCTTTTCCCCCTTAAAAGGATCTTCAATAATTAAATCGTCGAAAAATATTTATTTAATTCAATAAATATTTAATTTAAATTACAAAAATCTCGTTCGTCGGACGATACCCAGCGATGGCATCAGAGACGATTCTTAGTGATGTGTCCATTGGGGACGATACCCAGTGATGGCATCGGAGACGATACTCAGTGATGTGTGTGATATCCCGGATATTTATAAGACTTATAAATAAGATATTGAATAATTAAATAAAGGTTAGAGTTTAAAACCTTGATTGGGAGTGGAGGAATGATTAAATATGTTAATCTAATCTATGTGTTAGGAATAACAGATATGTTGCGAGACTGTTAGTGCAAAATGCTCTAAGGAGGTTATGAAGAGAGGTTAGGAGATCGGTTGTGACAAACGAGAATTTTATAATTTAATTTAAATAGTTATTGAATTAAATAAATATTTTTCGATGATTTGATTGTTGAATTAATTGATGAATTTGTGGTAGATTAATTTAATTATATGTGTTACATTAATTAAATTAATGTGGAGAATTTTTATATTCAGAGTATGTGTTTAATTGAGTTTATTTGATTAAATGCATTATTTAAATAAGTATAATGTTATTTCTAATTAATTTAATAATTAATTAGAGATTTAATAATTTGTCATTATTAATAAAAAAAAATTTATTTATGTGACTATGTGATTTAATGTAGAATTATTCTATTTTATTTAATTGATTTAAATGAGATTATTTAATTGATTAATTATGTGACATTAAACTATATAATAAGTAAGTTATTAAAATAAATTAGAAGGGAGGAATAAATGAGTAGCCAAACGAGGCCTTAGTGGGAGTTGGTGCCAGTTATTAACTGACACTATGTTCTGCCATTTAATTTTCACGTAATATTATTATACCGATCATTGTTCATCAGTTTCTAAGAGTTAACACAGAGAGAAAAAGAGAGAAATTTGAGAGAATTAGAGAAGGGAAGAAGGAATTAGTTCATTTGTTGCTTAATCTAGACTACTAATCAAGGTAAATTCCTTAAATTCAACTTTGATTCATGTTCTTTCAAGTTTTATTCCATGAACGTACACTATGTTTTCTATAAAGTAAATTCTATGGCTAAATCTTTAATAAATTGATGTTAGATGTTTGTAAGCATGCATAAATGTGTTTTATATGATTTATATATGATTTAGAGAATTAAATCTATGAAATTACGTTTATATGAGAATTCAGAAACTTACAACGTAGTTATATATACGGATATGACTTAAATGTATGAAATTAATACTTGTTTTGCATGTTAATTGGTTAAATTGATGACAAATTATGTTTATGCATGTAAAAACGAAGAAAACAAGAGATTAAACGGATAGATTAGGTTAACAAACGAATTCACTGCGATTGATTTTGCTAATTGTATCAAAATATTAGTATAAAGTATGAACATCGAAATTTTTAGCCTTTAATTGGTTGTTTAGACTATCTGTAATGTTAAAATCGATGTGTATGTAATGGGTTTTGATTTTATAACACATATGATGATTGGGTAGAGTTAGATTTGTCATTCGATGAAAAACTTTGGCCAATTTGGCATTTTTCTGCGTTCTTCGCGAACTGCAGAATCTGGAATTCATGTTTCTCGCCCCGACGAGCTCAATGAACTACGTTATCTCGCCCCGGCGGGATCTCGCCCTGCCGAGCTCATTGGACTGAGTTTTCTCGCCCCAGCGAAGTCTCACCCCGACGAGAAAACTGTAAAGGAAATTCTCGCCCCGGCGAGCTCATTGAAGGAAATGTTAAATTTTTTTCTTTCTTTATAGTTATGCTATGTCACCCTATGCATGTTTAAAACTTAGATTAATGTGTTGAACGAATACCAAGATGTTGAGTTGGATGCTAAGCATATACTTGCTTATTATAAATATAAAGATCGATGAACCCAAACTTAGTGTTGAGTTTTAAGAATTCTTAAGTATGATATTGCTAGAATTAGGCTTACAACTTCTGAAGTGAGACTGATAACCACAAAATAATTGAGATATTAAAAATTGGATGTGAATGAATCCTGAAGTGTTTATAATATTGTAACTAATTATTGTTACTGCTTTATAAACCGAATGTATAGGTTGATTAAAGAACGTGAATTTTAATTTGTAATCTACGCACGAGGCAAGTTTACTACTAATCTTTTTATTTCGTTGAAAGCAAGTATCTTATCCTTATTTAATTATTTCTACGCAAGTTCCTGAACTTCATCCTTTTATCATGCAAGCTTTATAATGCTATTACTTACTTGAATAAGTTCTTAATTCTAATTCATTGAATTGTATCTTTTGGGAGATTCAGTCTTTGATTCTCGAATATCAATTACATTTTTATTGAATCTTGATTGACTAGAGAACCCTTATTGATTCGACTAGTCCATAGTTGATGAGCGTACTAAATTCTAGAAGCGTTATTGAAATAAATCCAAACCAAACTTCCTTTGGTGCGGACTCCGATGTCAAACTGAGATGAACAACCCTTTTATAGGGGATTATTTTACGTGTTAGCGTTTAGATGTTGTGCACATACATAGTACAAAGGGCTGATCCCCCTAAGTACGAGAAGTAAGGTCCATATAGTCTTACGACTGTTAAAGGTTTAAAGTAGAAATACTTGATAACCTGGGACATAGTTCGTAGTCTTAAGACCCTCAGATGTTCTTTTGAATCTTGTCTTATAATCTTGACTCAAAAGCTGAATATTCGATTATTCAATATCCGTTGATTATTTCGAATGTTATTATTATTGTTGTTGTTGTACTTGTTGGGCAATCATTGTTTACCCTTGCATAATAACATTGCAACTAAAGTTGAAAGAGTTGATGAGCCATCCACTAGTAAGGGCAAAGGAAAAGCAAACAAGCGATGAAGACTTATTTTATTTGTTTAAATGATATTTATGTAATAGACTTATGTTATGTTTCCGCATTGATGTTTTATTAAGGTTAGACGACCTGAGATTTATTTGTTAAAGATGTTGTAACCCTTTAATGGGAGATTTCTATTTTAATTAAGAGTTTTCATTTATATTTGAATGGGTAGTTAGATGTGATGTGATATATTTGGATAGTGAACAAAAATCCTGAGGAAACGAAGTACCCGGATTTGGGGGTGTTACAGGCTGGTATCAGAGTTGTAGGATATGAACCTTAGGTGGGGAAACCTTAGGGTAGTAGCCTTTTAAGAGTCAGAAAATAAAGTGGTGATAAACTCTTATCGAGTTCTAAGGAATGAATTACGGAATTCATTAAAGATAATAAAAGACTTTATGTGCTATGTGCTTATGTGTTATCAACCTATGTGCTGCGACTAGTGTCGAGTATTAATTAAAATTTAAACTTTGTTGTCAGGATGTCGGATTTTGGAGGATTCAGTCAGCCTAGGAATGTTGAGCCCCGAGTGGCTGGAGAGGAGGAGCCCCGTGATATCTATGTTATCCGGGAGCAGTTGATAGAGAGAGAGCCATCTCCATTGATCACTGTTTTGTGTCAGGAGCATGAGCCTGAGATTGATTCAGAGGAGGATTCTGAGGATGTTGAGACAGAGGCTGAGGAAGATGATGAGGATCCCGAGGAGGTACCCCTTACCTCTGTCGATGTTGAGATGTACAATGCATTGTATGATCGTACCATAGAGTTGCAGGATAGAGTCAGAGACTTGGAGGGACTGGCAAATAAACGCCAGACTCTTATAGACCAGAAGAACGAGAAAATTGAGGATCTTAATATATGTCTTGGAGACATGGAATGGAAGTTAGTTCAGGTAGAAAGCCAAAAGGAAGACTTTTTAGCTGAGAATGAGAAGATAAAACTTGAGATTCAGAAACTGAAGGATGATCTGAGTGAGGAGTCAGCGGAACGTGCTAGAGTAGAGGATGCATGGATGAACACCGCTCGACGTGCAGAGATTTTTGAAGAAGGCGAACGGGCAAAGAAGGCTAAGATTGAGGAGTCAGACTATACTTTTCAGACAACAATTGATAGGGCCCAGGATCGAGTTCTCCACCATCCAGTTCAGTTCGAGGACTTGCCATGGTACATGTTGGATCGCAGGACGATGCTCTGTATCATGGAGGAAGAACGTAGAAAGGCGGTTCGACGCCTTTGTAGGCCATGATAGGAGATGTATTGAAGTATATGTGTAAATATTTATGGTAGTTAATGATGTAAATTCCAACGTGATTATACACAATGGAATATGACTATTTAATCCTAAAGATTGTTTGATCTTGGGATAGTTGATGTAAATAGTAGTGATGCTATCTTTCTATGTTTAAGACTTTTGAATGAATGAAATATCAGTTTATTTTGAAGATGTTATGTGTTAAATGTTTAACCTGAATTGTTTGAGTTAAATATTAAACACTTAAGAAATTGAGTGATGATCTAATAAGCGCATATTCTTGAACAGAAAATGCCGCCGAGATGCCAACCACGTCAACAAGCTCAGGAGAGCTCTACAAATAACAACAACGATGCCAATGCTAATCCTGTTCAGCAGTTGGTGAACCTTTTGGCTGGAGCACTTGCGAATCAGCCGCAAACTCCACTAGTGACGTCATTTAAAGATTTCAAAGCAGTAGCACCGCCAGAATTTAGGGGTTCCCTGAACCCGATCGAAGCCCAAACCTGGGTGATAGAAATGGAGAAAGTATTTGACGTTGCTAGGGTTAGTGAAGATCAAAAGATTGCCTTTGCAACATTCGTGCTTAAGTTAGAGGCCAGTTACTGGTGGCAAGCGAATAAGGTGCGAGGAGGTCAGGGTGTAATCGCGTGGGAAAGGTTTAAGGAGATGTTCTTTGAGATGTATTTTCTGACTAGCTCGCGAAATCAAATGGAGATTTAATTCCTGGAGCTGAAGTAGGGTACCATGACTATACCGGAATACGCTGCGAAATTTAACGAGTTGGCTAGGTTCGCAACTTACCAAGTGAACACCAATGAAAGGAAGGCGAGGAGATTCGAACAGGGATTGAAGCCGTGGTTGTGCAGTAAGGTGTCAATGTTCCAATTGAACACTTTTGCCGGAGTTTTGGAAAAGGCGATTATCGTCGAAGGTGGGAGTGATGCTCTGACTAAGTATAACCAGGAGCAGAAGAAGAAGAAGGGTGAAAATGAGAATAACAAGGCGAGTGGTAGTAACAGTGGTGGTCACCATTAAAAGAGGAAATGGAATGACAATGGATCTGTTGGAAATCAACAGGGAGGTCAGAAGAAGAAGGTGGAGGTGTGTGTTACCTGCGGGAAGAATCATATAGGGATATGCCTGAAGGGGAAGAGGGTTTGCTATAATTGTGGTCAGGAAGGCCACATAGCACCGAATTGTCCGAATCCAAAGAAGGGTACTTGTTTCACATGCAGATCAAAAGATCATCTGGCTAGAGATTGCCCCAAGAAGGCAGCAGGAGGAACAGGAACAGGAACAGGAGGAAATAAGGGAAACAGTGGTGGTGGCACGTTAACTATAACCGGATCAGCACCAACAAACCGACCTACTGCCAGGACTTTCAACATGACCGTGCAAGACGCCGTGCAGTCTCGCGATGTGGTGTCAGGTATCATTCCGATCAATAATCTAGATGCTTATGTATTGTTTAATTCGGGTGCTACTTGTTCATTTATATCCGATGACTTTGCTAAGAACTTAGAATTGCCTAGGGAGGAATTAGATTACCCTTTGAATATAGAAATTGCGAATAGGGAAGTAATTCCTATTAGGCACGTACATAAGAACTGTAGAGTGAACATTAAGGGAAACGTGATGACAGTAGATCTGATCCCAATCAAACTTGGGGAATTTGATGTTATTTTGGGTATGGATTGGCTATTCAATTATGGAGCAATAATTGATTGTCAAAAGAAACGTATTAACCTTATGACTCTGTCAAAGGTAGTATTTTACAGCAGCAAGTCGCCGAGGCAAGCGAGTTGTCTGACGATGATGCAGGTCAGGAAGTTGTTGAGACAAGGCTGTGTGGGATATTTAGCGTACATAGTTGATACTCGAAAAGAGAGTCCGAAATTAGAAGAGATACCTGTCGTAAGGGACTTTGTAGACGTCTTTCCAGACGATTTGTTAGGACTTCCGCCAGATAGAGAAGTTGAGTTTGTAATCGATTTGGCACCAGGAACTGCCCCAATATCGAAAGCTCCGTACCGTATGGCCCCAGTATAGATGAAAGAATTGAAGGTACAACTGCAAGAACTTTTAGATAAGAAGTATATTCAGCCGAGCGTATCGCCGTGGGGAACGCCGGTGTTATTTATTAAAAAGAAGGACAGATCGATGCGACTTTGCATTAATTACAGAGAGTTGAATAAGGTCACGATTAAAAATAAATACCCGTTGCCAAGAATCGATGACTTGTTTGATCAATTGAAAGGAGCTAGGTATTTCTCAAAGATAGATTTGCAGAGTGGTTATCATCAGTTGAAGGTAAGGAAGGAAGATGTACCGGAGACAGCGTTCAGGACTCATTATGGTCACTACGAGTTTCTGGTGATGTCATTTGGTCTAACGAATGCTCCTGCAGCATTCATGGACTTAATGAACAGGGTGTTTAAGCCGTTTTTGGACAAGTTTGTAGTAGTATTCATCGATGATATCCTAATTTATTCCAAAACCAAAGAAGAGCATGCAGAGCATTTAAAAGCGACCTTAGAAGCATTAAGAAGAGAGAAGTTGTACGCTAAATTTTCAAAATGTGAATTCTGGATAGAGCGAGTGCAATTTCTTGAACATGTGATTGACAAGGATGGGATTTCGGTGGATCCGTCAAAGGTTGAAGCAGTGCATAACTGGGATCAACCGAAAACACCATCGGAAGTAAGGAGTTTCCTCGGATTGGTAGGTTACTACAGGAGATTCATTCAGGATTTTTCCAAAATCACGACTCCGTTAACGAATTTGACTAGAAAGACGGTGAAGTTCGTTTGGATGGAGAAGTGTGAGGAAAGTTTTCAAGAATTAAAAAAAAAGATTGAGTACGACGCCTATGTTGTCTCTACCGGATAGCACATGAAATTTTGTGGTGTACAGTGATGCGTCGCATAAAGGACTAGGCTATGTGCTTATGCAGAACGGTAAGGTCATTGCGTATGCGTCACGATAATTAAAGGTCTATGAGAAGGGGTATCCTACCCATGATTTAGAATTGGCTGCGGTAGTGTTTGCTTTGAAGATATGGAGACACTATCTTTACGGGGAAAAGTGTGAGATATATACGAACCACAAGAGTCTGAAATATATTTTTACACAGAAGGATCTGAACATGCGACAGAGGAGATGGTTGGAATTGATAAAGGATTACGACTGCGAAATTTTATACCATCCGGGTAAAGCGAACGTTGTGGCCGATGCCTTAAGCAGGAAGGGTTGGGAGAAACTGTTTATGTTAACAGCTCAGGAGGAGTTAATTACAACAATGGCGAAACTAGAATTGGAGGTGAAATATCCGCAAGAGTGTGATGAAAAATTATTTCAATTAAGAATCGGTTCAACTTTGGTGGATAAGGTTAAGGAAGCACAAATTCAAGATAGAGAATGTGAGAAAATCAGGAAAAGAATATCTGAAGGTGATGAAACGAAATTCAAAGTGGATAACGAAGGAGTATTAAGATTCGAGGGAAGAATTTGGGTTCCGCCAGTACCAGAGGTTAAGGAGGAAATTTTGACCGAGGCTCATAATTCAAGATATTCGATTCATCCGGGTAGTACGAAGATGTACCAAGATCTCCGACAGCATTTTTGGTGGCCGAATATGAAGAGAGACGTTGCCGATTGTGCAGCCAAGTGTTTGACAGGTCAGAAAGTTAAAGCAGAACATCAGAGGCCAAGCGGGCTATTACAACTGTTAGAAATCCTAGAATGGAAATGCACATCACCATGGATTTCATAGTGGGTCTTCCGACGACTCAGAAAGGTTTCGACGCAATATGAGTTATCATAGATCGACTGACGAAATCAGTACATTTCTTACCAATCAAGATCAGATTCAACTTAGATCAGCTGGCAAAGCTGTATGTGAAAGAGATTGTTTTGAGGCACGGTGTTCCAATATCTATTGTCTCAGATAGGGATCCGCGCTTCGCATCAAACTTCTAGAAACGACTTCAAGAATGCATGGGAACGCAGTTACGTATGAGTACGGCATATCATCCACAAACCGACGGACAGAGTGAAAGAACGATTCAAACCTTAGAGGATATGTTGCGAGCTTGCATCATGGATTTCAAAGGAAATTGGGATGATCATCTACCGTTAGTGGAATTTGCTAATAATAACAGTTACCATGCAAGTATTGGCATGCCGCCTTATGAAGCGTTGTATGGCAGAAAGTGCAGAACTCCATTACGCTGTGATGAAGTTGGCGAACGTCAATTGCTAGGACCAGAACTGGTACAATAGACCGCAGAAATCGTCAAACTGATCAGGGCAAGATTGATAGCAGCTTAGGATAAGCAGAAGAAATATGCCGACCAACATCGTAAGAATCGAGAGTTTGAGTCTGGTAGCTATGTTTTCTTGAAAGTATCTCCCTGCAAAGGGAAGATTCATTTTGGTAAGAAGGGAAAACTAAGCCCGAGGTTCATTGGACCCTTTGAAGTGTTACGAAGAGTTGGAGAGGTCACGTATGAGGTAGCTTTACCTCCGGCATTAGAACACATACACAATGTTTTTCATGTCTCGGTGTTACGACCATATAAACCCAACTACAAGCATGTCATAGAGTATGAACCCCTGCAAGTTGAGAAAGATTTGTCTTACGAAGAAGAGCTTGTTCAGATAGTTGACAGGAAAGAGCAAGTGTTACGAAATAAAATTATACCTTCTGTTAAGGTGATCTGGAGGAACCACAATGCTGAAGAAGCTACGTGGGAACTCGAAGATCAGATGAGGAGAAATTATCCACAGTTATTTGCTTAGTCTATCTGTAGCGATTATGGGGACAAAATCTTTGTAAGGGGGGAGAATGTAACGGGACAAATTAATTGAGTCGTGATTTTGGGGACAGAATCCTTTTAAGGGGGGAAAGATGTGACGAACGAGAATTTTGTAATTTAATTTAAATATTTATTGAATTAAATAAATATTTTTTGATGATTTGATTGTTGAATTAATTGATTAATTGATGAATTTGTGGTACATTAATTTAATTATATGTGTTATATTAATTAAATTAATGTGGAGAATTTTTATATTCAAAGTATGTGTTTAATTGAGTTTATTTGATTAAATGCATTATTTAAATAAGTATAATGTTATTTCTAATTAATTTAATAATTAATTAGAGATTTAATAATTTGTCATTATTAATAAAGAAAAATTTTATTTATGTGACTATGTGATTTAATGTAGAATTATTCTATTTTATTTAATTGATTTAAATGAGATTATTTAATTGATTAATTATGTGACATTAAACTATATAATAAGTAAGTTATTAAAATAAATTAGAAGGGAGGAATAAATGAGTAGCCAAACGAGGCCTTAGTGGGAGTTGGTGCCAGTTATTAACTGACACCATGTTCTGCCATTTAATTTTCACGTATTATTATTATACCGATCATTGTTCATCAGTTTCTAAGAGTTAACACAGAGAGAAAAAGAGAGAGATTTGAGAGAATTAGAGAAGGGAAGAAGGAATTAGTTCATTTGTTGCTTAATCTAGACTACTAATCAAGGTAAATTCCTTAAATTCAACTTTGATTCATGTTCTTTCAAGTTTTATTCCATGAACGTACACTGTGTTTTCTATAAAGTAAATTCTATGGCTAAATCTTTAATAAATTGATATTAAATGTTTGTAAGCATGCATAAATGTGTTTTATATGATTTATATATGATTTAGAGTAATAAAATCTATGAAATTACGTTTATATGAGAATTCAAAAACTTACATAGTAGTTATATATACGGATATGGCTTAAATGTATGAAATTAATACTTGTTTTGCATGTTAATTGGTTAAATTGATGATAAATTATGTTTATGCATGTAAAAATGAAGAAAACAAGAGATTAAACGGATAGATTTGGTTAACAAACGAATTCACTACGATTGATTTTGCTAACTGTATCAAAATATTAGTATAAAGTATGAACAACGAAATTTTTAGCCTTTAATTAGTTGTTTAGACTGTCTGTAATGTTAAAATCGCTGTGTATGTAATGGGTTTTGATTTTATAACACGTATAATGAATGAGTAGACTTAAATTTGTCATTCGATGAAAAACTTTGGCCAAATTTGGCATTTTTCTGCATTCTTCGCGAACTGCAGAATCTGGAATTCGTGTTTCTCGCCCCGGCGGGCTCAATGAACTGCATTTTCTCGCCCCGGCGGGATCTCGCCCCGGCGAGCTCATTGAAGTGAGTTTTCTCGCCCCGGCGAGAAAACTGTAAAGGAAATTCTTGCCCCGACGAGAGATTTTGTGAAGAAATTCTCGCCCCGGCAAGCTCATTGCAGGAAGTGTTAAATTTTTTTTCTTTCTTTGTAGTTATGCTATGTCACCCTATGCATGTTTAAAACTTAGATTAATGTGTTGAACGAATACCAAGATGTTGAGTTAGATGTTAAGCATATACTTGCTGATTATAAACATAAAGATCGATGAACCCTAACTTAGCGTTGAGTTTTAAGAATTCTTAAGTATGATATTGCTAGAATTAGGCTTACAACTTCTGAAGTGAGACTGATAACCAGAAAACAATTGAGATATTAAAAATTGGATGTGAATGAATCCTGAAGTGTTTATAATACTGTAACTAATTATTGTTACTGCTTTATAAACCGAATGTATAGGTTGATTAAAGAACGTGAATTTTAATTTGTAATCTACGCACGAGGCAAGTTTACTACTCCTAATCTTTTTATTTCGTTGAAAGCAAGTATCTTATCCTTATTTAATTATTTCTATGCAAGTTCCTGAATTTCATCCTTTTATCATGCAAGCTTTATAATGCTCTTACTTACTTGAATAAGTTCTTAATTCTAATTCATTCAATTGTATCTTTTGTGAGATTCAATCTTTGATTCTCGAATATCAATTACATTTTTATTGAATCTTGATTGACTAGCGAACCCTTATTGATTCGACTAGTCCATAGTTGATGAGCGTTCTAAATTCTAGAAGCGTTATTGAAGTAAATCCAAACCAAACTTCCTTTGGTGTGGACTCCGATGTCAAACTGAGATGAACAACCCTTTTATAGGGGATTATTTTACGTGTTAGCGTTTAGATGTTGTGCACATACATGGTACAAAGGGCTGATCTCCCTAAGTACGAGAAGTAAGGTCCATATAGTCTTACGACTGTTAAAGGCTTAAAGTAGAAATACTTGATAACCTGGGACATAGTTCGTAGTCTTAAGACCCTCAGATGTTCTTTTGAATCTTGTCTTATAATCTTGACTCAAAAGCTGAATCTTCGATTATTCAATATCCGTTGATTATTTCGCATGTTATTATTATTGTTGTTGTTGTACTTGCTGGGCAATCATTGCTCACCCTTGCATAATAACATTGCAGCTGAAGTTGAAAGAGTTGATGAGCCATCCACTAGTAAGGGCAAAGGAAAAGCAAACATGTGATGAAGACTTGTTTTATTTGTTTAAATGATGTTTATGTAATAGACTTATATTATGTTTCTGCATTGATGTTTTATTAAGGTCAGATGACCTGGGATTTATTTGTTAAAGATGTTGTAACCCTTTAATGGGAGATTTCTATTTTAATTAAGAGTTTTCATTTATATTTGAATGGGTAGTTAGATGTGATGTGATGTATTTGGATAGTGAACACCAAAATCTTGAGGAAACGAAGTACCCAGATTTGGGGGTGTCACATCGGTCATTAAAGCAAGGTGTTTTAGTGACTCGATGGACGATTAGTTGATAATAAGGTATAAGTTACTATGGTTGAATGTGAATAAAAGAGTATTAAAGAATAAAATTTACATACGAGTATTCGAGATATGATGACGAAGATGTTAATACCTAAAAATAGTAGGTAGTCATGAGCCGAAGCAAGTCAGATCAGACTTGGGCTAAGAATAGATTTTTGTCTATGAACTGGATAGGGAAAGATAAATAAAAGAGGTAGTAAGGTAATAACTATGTTAAGGTAATTTGATTAAGTGGTCGATGAAAAGATTATGCGAAAGTGGGAAGTAAACCCAATTAGAATGTTACGATAATAGTGGTTCCGGGGAAGGAATCATTAAAAAGAGGGAAAGGAATGTAATGACTAAGAAGATCACGTAGTGGTGTATTAATGAGAGGAATTTCCTTTGGCAATTTCCATGTGCAAAGGATGTGGTGTAAATATATGCGGGTATTGATGAATATGTGCAAGTATGTAATTTAAAAGAGAATGACCATGAAAATGCCAATAAGGGAACTATATAGTTCAAAACTCAAATTTGAGTTCAGAGTAGAATTTTAAAACGTGGACTGCTTGGTTGAGTTCGGAACGTCGAAATTAGTATTAATAGACTATAAACACAAAATGTGTCGGGGTTGACTTTTACGGAGAAAAGTTAAACTTAAAATTCGAAAAGGAATTTGAAGAAACGAATAGTTCTATGATATAAGGAACGTCAAATTTAGTAGGAATCAACTGTAAACATGAAAAGTTGATGTTTGAAGTAAACGGGGCCAAAAGACGTTAAGTAATTAACCTAGTTTACGAGCCCAAACGTATGGCCAAATGGGAGAATCCAAGAGAGGAATTATTAAAGCCCAAACCAAAGCCCATAACAAGCCCTAGCAAACTTGGTAGTAAGCCCAAGTCAAGCCCAAGACCAAGCCCAAATTGGTGGCCCAAAATGAAAATGATGACATTCAAAAAGTACATGATATAATAAATAAGCAAAAAGAAAAGCAAAATTTGGAAGGAAAATGGGGGGGATACCCGGCCACTTGGGGGCCCCACATGGGGGGTAGATGATGGTCAACTTGTGGGCCCCACATGAAGAAAAAATGAAAAGAAAGAAATGAAAAATGGGTGATGGTTACTTGTAAAATGGTTTAACCTATTTCTTTACTCCATTGCTATAAAAGTTATCATTTGTGTTGACAATTTGTGTGTAAGTAAACTCATGGATTAAGCTTTGGAAGCATGTTCTGCAATATGTTGGATGATTAAGGAGGTCTAAGAAACATTAGTATGGGTCTATAAATAGAAGGCAACAAAAAGAAATGGAAGCCTTTGTTTCATTTTCTTCACTTTTGCAATATAGAAAGTGAGCAACTTAGAGAGAGAAAGAGCTAGGGAACTTGGGAAGCTAAGAAAGAGAGACCCACAACTAAGAAGATGGCTGAGAAGGAGTGGTGCTAGCAAGTCAAGCTACCAAGAAAGATCATCCATCATCTAAGCATAGAAGGTTTAAAAGTTTTTTAAAACCCTAACTTTAAATTTTTCTTAGCCTAGAACTTGTTTTGCTTGGTTATTGTGGGAGTTTTGTATGTATGGTGGATCATGGTGGATCCTAGGTTATAATGGAGGCTATGAAGGAGTATATAATCTCGTTATATGTTTTGTGTATGGAAAATCATGAAAATACCAAAGCTTTTTAAGAAAACCTAAACGACGGAAAATTAAATTTTTTTAGAACGGAACCTAAAATTCAAACAAGCATAACTCCTAGCCTATTTCGAATTTTGGATTGTGGCTAAGTTCTGGAGTTAGATATGGAAGTTCTCTAAACACTCCAATTGGAATTTCTGAAAAATACCTTGTAGATTTTCCTGTGGATAGTTTTTACCAAAACAGAACAAATCTGAAAAACTGACAAAACCTCCTGCCCTAAATTTTCCGTGCCCTATTTTGGCTACTTAAGTATTGAAATAAATTAATCCCTTTTGGAGATTGAAACTAGATGGTATAAAGAAGCTCTGGTCCGAAGATGAACGTATTCCGACTTCGGACAAGTAAGTTATGGCCATTTCAATTTTAGGATTTTAAAAACGGAACCTGCTATAACTTGAGTTTTATAACTCCGATGACCAAGAAATTTAAAATGGAACTTCATGATAATATGTATAAGATTCTCGCAAGAGTTAGGAAATTTTGAAGTTTAGCACAATGTAGTTAATTTTGACAAGTTACGAACTCGAAATGGCTTTTTGGAAAATACTTAATAAAAAGAAAAATTATTAAAAAAATTATTTTTTATATAGAATATATGGATATATGTGTGTCCAAAAAAGAAAAAAAATAATAAAATAGTTAAGGAAGCTTAATAGGGGAATTAGGCTTTCAACGGATTAAAAACTATTAATTACCGTAAAGTCGGGAATTACCGAAATAATTCCTACCGACTGGAATATGCTCATATGTGACAGGTGAGTCTATATGGTTGTCAAGTGTATATTTTTATGAAAATATTATAAGTATAATATGAGGGAACGATTATGTTTGTATTAAGTCGGGAGAACGATTATCGAGTTACATTACGATAATTATCAACGGTTATTATTCGAGGATAATGATTGAGTGTAATTAAAGTAAATCCTTATGGATGATATAGGTTATCGATTGAAAGAAGGAATTGTAAATGTGAATGATATAGATGACGAACGTCGGTACATGCAAGTTTTTCAAAACTTGTTGTTATATTTATGAATTTGTTAAATGTTATATGAAAGTTTTATTTTATGCGTTATGTGAACTCCTTGCGAATGAATTGAGATGTGCACTATGTGCTATACGGTGATGTAATTATATTGAATTAGACTGATGATTGGAACTGACTGAGTTTATAGGAACTCACGATATTTGTGATTTGAGATGCATGATAAGCATGAAGCATATTTAAATGCAAAGCTTGATAAGTGTGAGACATGAATATATATCAAACATGAGAAACATGAAGCATGTAGAAATGCAAAGTATGAAAAAGGTAAAGTATGTTTTAAATATAAATTATGTGTTGTTTGACTATCTGTTAAACTTGCTGGGCAACATAGTTGCTTACCCTTGTTATAAATAATTGTTTTCAACTACACGAGAGCGGATCGAAGGATTCAGGATAGATAAAGAAAAAAGAAGAAATAGTGATTGAAGTTGTTTGCATAGTACCTAGCTCTGTTAGATGAACGTTAATATGATATTTGTAATTGTGTAGCCAGTGAACTATGTGTGGAACGATAATTAAATCTGATTGTGAGATCATGAATATTTACAATCAGTCTATCAAAAAGAAACATATTGTTTATAACTTGAGATGTATAAATCAGATCAAAACGATCTATAAATGTAATTAATCGATTGTAAAGGTTGCGGATTCTGAAATGGAAAAAATTTAGGTATCGATTGGTATCAAAGCGATGTTGCGTTCATTAATTTATGAATAAAGATTGTATATATTGAGATTAAGGTTGTATCGTTACGCACTAGACCCAAGGTTCAAAGGACCCGGATTTGGGGGCATGCCAATGTGTCTATTGGAGACGAAACTCAGCGATGGCATCGGAGGCGATACCCAGTTATGTGTCCGTTGGAGACGATACCCAGCGATGGCATCAGAGACGATACCCGCTGATGTGTCTGTTGGATACGATACCCAGCGATGGCATTAGAGACGATACCTGGTGATGTGTCCTTTAGGGACGATACCCAGTGATGACATCGGAGACGATACCCGTTAATATGTTTGTTGGAGACGATACCTAGCGATGGCATCAGAGACGATACCCATTGATATGTCCGTTAGAGACGATACCCATCGATGGAATCGGAGACGATACCCAGTGATATGTCCGTTAGAGACGATACCCAGCGATGGCATCGGGGACAATACCCGATGATGTGTCCGTTGGAGACAATACCTAACAATGGCATCAGAGACGATACCAGGTGATGTGTTCGTTGGAGACGATACCTAGCGATGACATTAGAGACGATACCCGGTGATGTGTCCGTTGGAGTTGATACCCAACGATGGCATTAGAGACGATACCCGGTGATTCAGTTTTGTTAGAGATTAAACCCAATAATGCCATCGACAACGATACCCGATAATAGCCATATGATAACGGTTATCCCCAGCGGAGCAACTCGATAATGAGGTTCAATATCTCTTTTGTTATCTCATTTTTATAATAACTTATGTTTTTGCCTTATGTTATAAGTGTCTTGCATCATTATACATTAACTCGCACCATCGATATATCTTGTCATGCATCGGGTGTCTATATCTTTGTCGAGTTAATTTCATTGCATTGCAGAAACATGACAAAGAGGGGCATCTGTAGACACTCGAAATTTTACACTTGTGTATCTAACCATAGTAGGAGGGCAAAAATGTCATTTTGTCCCGACGATAGGACATCCGAGCAAAGGATTGCAAGACCTAGAACTAGCACACAAAGCTATCACGATGACTACCGAGTGTCGAACTATGCAAGCCATGACGGTTGACTGGCTGACATCTATGGGAAGATACATTTATGCATTTTGCTCTATCTTCCCAGATTCGGAATTGGCCAAACTTTATGTCATTGCGTAGCTCTTAGAAAGATCTTTCCAGAATGGTATGACACTTCTCCCAACTATTCCCGGATTGAAAGTTATGGACGTTTCAGCGCACGACACAAAAAATTGACGTCGTGGCACAAAAATTGAGACAGGTGGGCCCCACCTGGGCCAGCTACAGGTAAACCTGCGGCCAAGCCCGAGGCCTATATAAGACAGTTTTTAGCATTTTTTAATGAGATTTTTGGGAATTTTGAGAGAAAAAGAAGAGAATTTAGAAAGAAGTGGGAGAATCTTAGAAAGAGAAACAGAAAATTGAGTCTAGATCTAGTAGATCTTACTAAATTTATAGCTAGATTGGTGTGATTTCATCCAATTCAAGGCTCAAGGAGGCATTATTCTCTCACCCCAAGGTGAAAAATCCAATCTTTTTGCATTAGTTGTGTAGATTTTGCTTGGATCTAGCATATTGTATTTGGAATTCCTTTATATTACAAATATATTATCATTTGAGATTTCCATAATACATTAGAGCATAATTCCTAGACTAGGGTGGTTAGAGAGGATTTTTCACGAATGTATTTTCCTCCTAACCACCCGATGATGTCTCTTTAATAATTTATTATTTTATCTTGGAATTAACTCCCTTTTTATAGATTGTTTTATCGGGAAGCAGGGGCGGACCCAAGGCTGTGGTAGGGGGCACTTGCCCCCACTGAAATTTCTTGGGAGGTTCTTTGTTCAAGGTGGGACTCTGGTTGTTTGGTTATTCACCGCCTTTTATCTAGCTTGTACTTTATATACTGTGTAATGTACATGTATGTGGGAAATCCCCTTATTGACTCTTTATAATGAAATTATATACTTTTCGAGAAAACTTATAATATTTATTTTAGTCGACATGTTTGCTAATTTTCTGTCCTACTTTTCTAGGGTCGTAACGACATCCACTACCAAGTCCCTCAGCTACCCATCACGGCCAAGTGAGGCACAGAGCAACAGAAGAAGTGAGGCACAGAGCAACAGAAGCAGTGAGGCATAGAGCAGCTCTAAGTGTTTAGGTTATTTAATTTTAGTTTTTTAATTTCACAATTTTAACAATTACTTTAGAAATTTTTGTAATTATTTATAGATTCTTCTTTTTTGTAGTTTTATAAAATTAGGGTTTTTTACTTCTTAAAACAACACTACAACGATGAAGAGAACTCTATCAAATAAAAGTTCTTCAAGTATCTATTCTATTCTATTTTTACTTTCTTTAAATTTTGTAATTTATTTTGTAATGTTACTTGTTACTTGTTAATGGTTTAATTGAGATTGTTTATTGTTGATGCTAATTATACTTGACTATTCATATTGTATATTGATCTTATTTTGATGTTGAATTAGTTTTTAAATATTTATTGATTGTCAGACATAAACGTAAAAAATTTGAATTTATTCCTGAAAATGTCCAAGCTGAAGGGACTAGTGACAAACCTGTCACTACTGATATTTACTAAGAAACCCACCCGCAAAATGTAAACCCCCAAACCCAAGTACTAGAATCTTTTGCCCAAAATATCCAGTTTCAAACTCATACACCGGTATCTCCTTCCCTTAATATTGAGGGGGATCTCGATAAAAGACCACCATTTATTTTGAATTTGACCTCACTGAATTACGAGGCTGAATCTGCCCCTGTCGGGAAGTTGATTATTTGGGTATGGTTTACCATGTACAATCCTAGATCCATATCTAGTAGTGAGGGGGTCCCACCTTTTGGCCATTAACGGTTTCTAACAAATTGAATCGCCTAATAGCTAATTTGGGTTACATTTTGGTTTAATCCCGTCCACGTTACCACTAGATTTGTAGGAATCTAAATATAAGGATTATATGTCCTAGATCTTAGATCCTTTTGGCTAAATCTTGTTGATACGTAGTAGTCCCTCGATATGTTGGTTTCGATTGTTTGATTAAAAGGATAAGGTCTACAGGAACCCTTTCCTAAATCATCGTTGTCTATTATATATATATATACACACACACACACACACACACACTCCCCTGTTGTGATTTTGAGCATGTGAGCCTAGGAATGGAGTCAATGCCTTAAACCTCGTGTTTATTGCATCTTGACGTAATTCTCATAATGGACGCGCTTTTCAATTGTAATATTGAGATGTGACCATTTATATAAGAACATTCGAGACTTAAAACGGTATTAAGGGTCTTGTCCCATGAAAACCAGATTAAAGGCCTCGTTATAGTGGATTTGTTGACCGATTTCACAATCAATAAAACACGCGTAAGTATATGCGGTCCACAAGTAATATAAAGTAAGTAGAGTGTCGAACCCACGAGGAATTATGTCAAATAACTACCAATTACCAATCGCATGACAAATTGATCCTATTTAAACAATGATTATATGATTTGATTTTGTTGATAATTAAAACTAAATGAAGACAATTAAGAAAGCAAGGATTAAACGAAACACGAATAGAATTCAAGATAAAAAGATCTAAGATTATAATTTCCCGCAACTCTTCATTTGCATATCACAACTCTCTCTTTTCAACTAGTTAGAACACAAGAATTGTTATCCGAGAAATCACAAGTATATATAAGCCTCTCTCGATGGTCAAATACGTATTTCCTATTGTGGTGTA
The DNA here is from genome assembly GCA_034770075.1 of Aralia elata. Classification (NCBI taxonomy): domain Eukaryota; kingdom Viridiplantae; phylum Streptophyta; class Magnoliopsida; order Apiales; family Araliaceae; genus Aralia; species Aralia elata. The sequence goes on from CM068385.1 coordinate 61,085,453, forward strand.
TAGATATATCTCTATTCTACACACTAACAAGAATCTAATATCAAGAATAATTAACAAGATACATGTCACATAAAATCTCATTAACCACTCTATCAATTACCAACTTTCACAATAGAAATCATTAAGCATGGATTCTCAAATGGATACATGTGGTATTTAGGTATATGTCTATCCTAAATACAATTAAATTATCTAAACTTGAGGATAATACATAAGACTCACGTCACACAATCTCATCAATTATCCATAAGAATATCCAACTTTCACATGAATACATAACTAGGTCTTAACACTATATTTCATTTCTCAATTTCATATAGGTTACCACGGTAATTACGGGCGAAGCAATTAATCTATAAGCATAGGTTATGAAATCCAATTCACAAGAGTCTAACTAATATTCAAAGAGAGAATTCAATACAAACTATGAGTTGGGTTATTAACTTAAAGGGTTGAAGTTTAAACTCTTAGATGTGGCCTTATTGCTGAACTTACCACGTTCAACTCGGCAAGTTATTCTTTGCAGAAAGTTTTCTAGAGGCCATTTTCTGTTAACCAAACAGAGTCCTAAAACTTGAAATCAATAGCAATACGGAATGGTAAATTTTCCTTCCACTGAAAAAGGAAATGAAAAAATAGAAGTAGTAATACCAAATGGTTGCAATTCTTTGTTTATGATGATCAAGATTAGAGGAATTTGATTTCCAGTAAGCAATTCACTCCTTAATCATTATTTTTTCTTTTAATATCTCTGGGGGCTTTCTTTGGTTGATTGTTTTTATTTTGATTGATTAAGTTCAATAGTAATATATAAAACTTTTGGTAATTTTCTTATGCTTTACTTGATCTAAAATTAAGAATTTTTGTTGTTGTTTATTGTGATAACACAGACCAAATTTGACATGACCTTATTGCTATTCATCCTATAATTGAGACACTAAACCTAGAAAGTTGCGATAAGTTAAGAAGGTCAAGGATATCAAGTCATTGGCTTAAAGCACTTAACATAGATGCATGTCGTTGTCTGACTTATGTGGAGATTAACGCTCCAAAGTTACGAACTTTTAAATATTTTGGAATGCTTCTCTCATATTTTGCACACACTTCACCTGTATGTGTAGCTGAACTAGACATACATGGAGGCTATTATTTCTCCTTTTTTAAGTGGAGCAAATTTCTCTCTAATTCAGTTCGGTTCAGGAGGTTGATCTTGAGAATGACGGTGCATTTTGAGGTATGTGTATCAACAAACTTTTTTATTTATCATCAATGTTTCTTTTTTGTTTTTGTCATTGAAATTGCTGATTCGTTTTTTTTTCAAACATTAACAAATGTAGGTTATAGATGATTGTTTTGAGGGAGAAGGGATATTAGGAGAAACATCAGTGCCTGGACAGTAGGTATTTAGATGCAACATTTTAATTCGGAGTATATATTTGCTTCTGACCTAATTTTTACACTTCTTGCCATAATTTAATTCTGTTAGAGACAACTTTAGTATAGTTACTATTAGTTGAACAGCAGATTAACTTTAGTATAACTACTATTAGTTGAACAGTGGATTAAATTTACATGCCTCCCCAAGTGTTCATTGATATTTTGTGAAGTGTTAGACTGTAAGTGAATCCAATGGGTTTTTACATTAGTTGGGTTTTAGTGCAAAACTTATTGCAAGGAGTTTCAACTTGCATCATGGTTGAGAAATGATTCATAGTCGTTTACTGTTGAGTGTTGAATATATCAACTCATTACTCATCGCGTGATCATCATTTAAGTGATTTATGACTCGACATATGAGATAGTTTACTCGGTGCTTCATTTGATTGGATTATTATCAATTTTATATATACCTTTAAATTTGTTAGCTTTGTTGAGGTGTAAATATGCGTAGGTGTACACATGGGCCAAGAGCTGAGGTATTGGTATTCCAAAATTGGAGGACTCTGAATCTGTAGATAATATTAATTTCTGCTGACTTGATGTATTTTTTGGGGGGAGGGGGTAATATATGCAAGTATGCAACTGAAATGATTTTACTGACCTTCTGTTTTGTTAAATAATGTAATTGCTTGAGATGTTTTTTTGGTTTATACATGGTTGGGTACGTAGTGCATTTTAAGTGTTTGATAAAATGAGTCTGAGAAGATATTTATGGACAGGTATGCAACAGAACTAATTATAGTCGTGACTACAGGTAAGAAATTTCTATAAAAAATAAATATATGTCATGGGTTTGCCTTTGTTTCCAATAACAATACTATGTTTTGTTATGGTGCTCAAAGTTCATGAATCATATTCCTTAAATTATTTGTAAGAGTATGAATTTTTTTCCCTTATATATCGTCAGACATGTACTTCAATGTTGAAAGCACTATTAAACATGTGTTATGAAAGAATTTGTCTCCTTAAAAGATTATGCATTTTATTTGCTTTACTTAATTTTGATGAATTTGTTTTAGCAATTTTTCGAACTCACTTAGTGCAGCCCTACCAACCTCAAGTTTAAGGTTTAAATTCTCAAAGGGGACTTTCCGGATGAATTACTGGGTAAGGTAAAAGGGTGAAAATCCCAATACTCCTATTGTCATTGAGTAGGACCATTTATCTATTTTAGACTATATAACAAGTTACTTAAGTTCTTTTAGTGATGGTAGCATTTGAAACTCCAAAATATATTGTCTTCAAGTAGGATCATCATCCATCAGTATTAGACATTTATCAAGTTTTATGAACAGCTCTTTTATGTTGAGGTCCTATTGTTATCATACTCCTTAAACTTTTTTGGGTTGAAAAAGTTCTCAGAAGCAGTTAAATTATGCAGTTATGTGTTGTGTTTACAATTGCCATTGGTTTTAAGATATTTTCTAAATATGTTCTTGACAAATTTGACGAGAAAATAACACGAGTCTATCGTTTTGTAAGTTATGTTTAAATTAGTAATAATTTTTTATTTTTTTTGTAGGGAAGATTTTGTCTACTTCGCAGAAATTTGTTTTAAGACTTTTGGTGATCGAGTGAAGTATATGAAGGGGGTGTATCCACCAGCTCATTGTTCAGTCCCTTTTGGAAACTGTTCCATTGGCAATTCAGCTGTGGGGCCTCTTATCGTGATGCACAATGCTATTGGCTCATGGCAAGGCTGCCAATCTATGGCGGAAGAATTTTTAGGCAATCAACTGGCCTTGAAGTATATAGTATGATATTTGAACTTGAGTTCAGTTTGAATTTTAATTAGGAATATATTTGTGCAGTCTAAACAGGACGGAATTATAAGGATTGTTATATATATGTTCATGTACGAACCATTGACAGATGATAAGCTCGATGAGCAAGCTGCAACTAGGGGCCTTGGCTTTCAGTTTTATTATGTTAGTTAATAAATATTGTAGGTACTATGGTCCTTGGGAGATCAAGATACAATAACAAATTTTGTAGTTATCATGACTTGAGCATTATCTATTTATATGTGGAGTATTGGTTTTAATTATTTGCTCTTTATGCATTAGTTTATTAATTAGTTTGAAACTAGTATGGAATTTATATTAACTTGAAATATTAAATTTAATATTTATTATAGCAATTATAATAATAATAATAATAATAAATATGAAATCATTGATTTGAAAATTAATTATAATTTGTAATGAATTTTGATTATTTACCAATTAATTTTTTATTTACAAATTTATAATTTGTGAAAGATTTTACCTGAAAAATGGACATTAATGAAGGATTATTTCCCTCACTAAAATCTTTTCTAGTTAATTAGTTAGTCATCAATGAAGGAATTTTTCTCTCACTAATTTGAAGATCAAAGATTCTCAATTTATAATTAGTGAAGGAAAATCTTCTCTCGTTAAATAAATTTGTTCTTCACAATATATTTTTTGTGAGGAAATAAAGTTATTCACTAATTTCAAATAGTCCTTAAAATATTATTAGTGAAGGAAACTACCCTTTCACTAAATAACAATATTCCATTACCAAATATAATTTGTGAATAAAAAGTTATTCACAATATATCCTTCACAAAAAATATTTAGTTACTACTTAGCGAAGGATACCCAATTGCGACGAGGTCTTATGCGAGCAATTGTGTGACAGAAATATTTCTTCGCAATAAATCTCTTGTGAGTGATATAATATCTCTTGTGAAGGATTTGTCGTTCACTAGATGTCCTTTTTGGTGTAGTGAGAGAGCACACTAGCATACTTGTTCAAGCTAAGAAAGAAGAAGAACCAAGAAAGGTAATATTATAAATCCTAACCTTAATCCATTCTACTAAGTTTTATATAATAAGTATATTACTTATGGATCATGAAAGTATAACATGATGGAGATGATGGTTATATGTTTAAACTATGTAGGAATGTATGAAAAATGAAAATAGGAAGAAAACTTAAGCCCTAACTTCTTTCATCTTTTAAAGCTTTATAATATTACTCTGTTAGTGGTTGTTGTGGTTTGATTGAGGATCATGATGGATCAGAAGTTATAAGGTGGTGTATGATGGTGTTTTATGTATTAAATCTCCGGTAATACGTATGAAAAGCAGAACGATAATAAAAACGTAAACCTTGGCATGAGGATGAATAAATGACTATGTAGAGGACCTTAATCGGACTAATAAATCGTTAGTTCATAAGACGTATATTGAAATTCGAAAAGAAGGAAATATACGTGTATGTGTTGTGGAAATGTTCTAATTGGAACGGAGTAAAAATATTCTATAATGAAGTTATGGCAAAAATTTTAGTAAACGATGTTAAATGGTGTTACCCTAGCTAGGTTAAACCTAATCTTGATAGGTAACAAATGCGCTGACTTCGTCAAACGATCCAATATAACCCATATAACGTCGTATCCCTTCTGTGTCGTTGGAAGTCCTACCGCGAAATTCATCGTGATATGCTCTCATTTCCATTCCGGAATCTCTAATAGTTGTAACAACTATGACAACCTGATAATTCGTGTAATCTATTATTTGGGTTTATGAATATGAATTAAACAAAGCATAAATGGGCTCGATTTAGGGAGTCATGAGGTTTCTCTCTCTAAATTTTCCCCTCCACCTTCTCTCTAGGTTTTTCCCCACCTGATTTCTTCTCTTGTTGCCCGTCCTCCTCCCACCCCCCTCCACCTCCCTCGTCTTTCCGGCCCCTAATGGATTCTCCCGTTCTGGTCCATTCCGAAACTGGTTTAACCCATTTGGAGGGTTCTTCTGCTTTAGTCCATTCTTCAATTGATTTAACACTTTTGGTGGACTCGTCTAAGGTGGATTCTAAGGTCCATGATGTTTTTTCAGATGATTCTGATTCTGACTCTGGAAACCTCCCTACTTTGGCTTCTAATGGTCCCCTAGACAGTTCACTAGTTCACGATTTTTTTAAATCTGCTCTCCACCTCTCTCATCAAGATCGTATCCGTGTTGTTGAGGAACGCTTAAAAAATCAAACTCTAATGGATTTTATTTCAGCTTGTGGCCTTTCGATTAAGGATTTAAATGACTTTGCTAGCTCTGGCTTAGTTCCTAAGTCTGTTAGCAATGCTCTCAACCTTTTGGCCGACCGTCCCATTAAGGTTGCCAACCCCATTGTTTCCTCTCCTGCTGGGTTCATTGATCTTATTGAAGCACCCTCCTTGGACGACATTTCTGATGAAGACGATGAATCCTTTTTATTGGAGGCTGCTACATCCTGCCATTCCAAGGAGAATGTAACCCTTAGGGCTCATCATGATCAATCTGCCCTGCTTGGGTTTGATATGTTGAACTCTAAGCCTCTTGTTTCCCCCTCCGGGCAACCTGTCCATGTCGAAAAAAAGGTTTCAGTTCATGGCAAATCCCTATTGATTCCTAACCAGTCTGTGGTTGTTGATAATTCTTGTTTGGGCAATCTTACCCCCGTGGTCCTCAAACCACACAATTTGGACGTTATTCATGCATGCATGCATGACCTTCGCCCATGCAGCTGTCATCCCCCCGTGATTCCTTGCTCCACTCCGTCACCTTTTCCCAATCCCACCGATGTTGTTCCTGCCCATGCAACGTGTGTGAACCACGCCGATTCTGGTTTGCAGCTCCCCCCATTCCCTGTACATGCAGAGCCTGTCACCCTTTTTGTAAACCCACTTGCCCATACCCAACCCACTAATCCCACTCACACCAATGCCCACCCCACTTTGCTTACTCACCCCACTCCTCCTGCAGACCTTGATCCCCACTCTTTTCCCCCCCTTAATTCCCGCGCCACTCCATTATTATATCCTGACCTGCCACCCCACCTACTGACTGATCCTTTTGACGAGAATATTAACTCTGGATATTCCCATGTTATTCCTCTGCCTAGTCCCGTTGCCAAGCTGTCCCTCCCCCCTTTTGTCCCCACTGATTATTCTACTACAACGGTAACTGACATCCCAATTCCCTTGCATGCTACCTCAAGCTCCCGTCACCTTCCACTTAAACATTTTTCTCCTTTTTGTCATTCTCTTTCACAAACTATCGGTCATTCCCTTAGCCATGTGCCTGATTCTCATTTCTTTTCTAATTCCTTATCTCCTAGTGGGCCACTTGCAGCACATTCCCCTCACCTTTATTCTACACTGGGTTGTCCTTTTAAATTATTTAATGAGGCAACCACACCCGATCCCACTCCTCCCCCCCACTCGGCTGTTATCCTTAATTCTATTTCAAATTTGCCCACTTTAGCTGGTCTTGACACAGGCATCCACCTTGTTGACGTCACCCCATCCCATGTAGCTCACTGTTTGGTTACCGTTGGTCCCTCACCCGAGCCCTCTATTCTGACATCCCAGCGTCATGCTCAGGCCATTCCTTTATTTAATAATTCTTCCCACCTTGTTGGCGTCACCTCTCCACGTGCCCCTCTTCCCACCAATTCTGCCACACCTCCAGCCAAGCCACCCCACCCTTCCCACCCATCCCACTCTTTGTTTATTCCCACTAGCGTTATGGGTTCTAATTTGGACTATACTCTTTTTCGGCTGTCCCGCCCAGATGATGTCCCTCCCACCTCTGCAGCCTTTGATTATTCTATCTTACCTCTTGCTTCATCCCCATACTCCCACCATTCCTCCCCTGTTAAACCGATTCCCTCCTTTGCCCATACTGATTGTGTGACCTCCCATGAAGACCACGTTGCTCCTGCAAATCCCTTCTCTCTTTGTCCCCCCTTTTCCCAGTCACCGGTTCAGAGTGGGAAGCAGGCAGCTCATCCTTACGTTGCCCATGCAGCCCATTTTGCGCCTTCTCAGTTGGTTGGTACTCCTCCCACCCTACCCATGTTGGTCGGTCCCCCGTGCTCATCCCTTGTGCAGCACTCCCTCTCATACCCAGTCAACCCATCCTCTATACCGACCCCCCATGCATTTTCAGCTAGTTCAAACTTCTCTGTCATAGCCCATACTACTTTTTCTCCTCGTGATCTTATTATTCCTCCTGGTCAATATAATAATTTGATTCCCCCATCCGCCTTCCCGACATCTGCAGTCAACTTACCTGTTAAAGGCATTCTTAAACACCCATCCTCTGACAAATCCTTTATTCCCTTGCCCATAACTAATTATGCTCTGCCCGATACTTTCAGCTCTGCTCCCAACTCGCTACACCCTTCTACCCCGCCCGATGCTCCACTGGCCTCCTGCTCCATCCCATCGTCACCCCAATCTCAGCTGGTTACCTCCCCTCTCTCCCCTCCCGTGTTCGCTGGCACTAAACCCTCCTCCCCTCCCTCTTTCCACCCCCTTCTCTCTTCAACCCTCCTACCACCTCTCCCTCTCCTAACCACTCTCAGCCCGTGTCTCTCGCTCTCTCTCCTAATCACTCTCTTTACTCTGTCCCTTCTCCTTGTCCTTTGGTTGGCTCAAACCCAGACCCTTTAGCTGGTACTGGCTCTCTTTCTTGGAGCCAAGTTGTCTCTGGTCCTATACCTATACCAAATTTGGGGAAAACCCCTATGACCTATTATCCTCCTACTGAGGAGAATGGCTCCGTGGTCATCAGCCTCCCTTCGGAGGTTTTTTTGGAAGGGTACAACCGTTGGTCCTCCAGTATAGTTGGCATTTTTAACTCTAAATTACCCTATAAGTTGGTTGAATCTCATTCTTTCAAAATTTGGGGCAAGTATGGCCTTCAAAAGGTGTACCGCCATGACAAGGGCTACTTCATTTTCAAATTCGATTCCTGTGATGCTAGAGATAACGTTCTAGCTCTGGGTCCTTGGTATGTGGCTAACAAGCTGGTTTCTCTACAACCATGGCAGGAGGGAGTAGATTTCCATGTTAAACCTTGCTTGACATCGCCAATCTGGGTTAAATTTAAGCAGATCCCTTACTCTTTCTGGACTTCTGAAGGCCTTTGTCGAATAGCTAGTGGCATTGGTAAACCTTTATTTATGGACAAGCAAACTGAAACTTTAGAGCCAATGCCTTTTGCTCGTATTTGTGTGGAGATTGGGGTGGACTCTAAGCTTCCTGATTCATTCAATTCTTCAATTATATGCTTGAATTGGAAGGATTTAATGCTACTGTCCAGGAATCTTGGAACTCTCCAATATCTGGGAATCCTATGTTTATCTTTGCTGGAAAGTTGAGGAATTTAAAGAAGGCTCTCATCTCTCTTAATGCCTCTAATGGGAATCTCATGTCTAATGTCAAAGCTCTTCAAGATCAGCTCCACTCTATTCAATCATCTCTTCATTCTGATCCCCAGAATGCCTCCTTGAGAAGCCAGGAGTCCTCTTGCTCGACTTCTTTATGGAGGGCTTTATCTTTGGAAGAATCTCTGCTGCAACAAAAATCTAGGGCTCTATGGATTTCCCAAGCTGACAAAAACTCAAAATATTTTACCAATTTTATCAAATGTAGATGGAACCACAACAAAATCATGGCTATCAACAATAGCAACGGTGAGTTGGTGGAGGACCAATCTTCTATTCAGCAAGTGGCTGTGAATTACTTTCAGGATCTGCTGGGCTCCTCAGATAATGACTATCCTGGTCATGAGGATCTTTCCACTTATATCTCTAAGCACATCAATCCCTTGCATGCATCTGCTTTGGAAGCCCCTATTCTTGATGCTGAAATCTATTCAGTGCTTAATTCTATGAAGAAGAATAAAAGCCCTGGTCCTGATGGTTTTAATGTTAATTTTTTCCTCCATTGTTGGGACATCATTGATGCTGACTTCACTGCTGCTGTTCTCTACTTCTTCAATACATGTCATCTTCCAAGCGGAATCAATGCCACTGCCATTGCGCTTATTCCTAAGACGGATAACCCATCCTCCATGTCAGATTTTAGACCTATTTCTTGTTGCAACACTCTCTACAAGTGTATCTCTAAACTGCTTGCAAATCGTCTAAAGATGGTGCTTCCTTCTCTTATTGACAGAGCTCAATCTGCCTTCATCTCTGGTCGTAGCATCACTGACAACATTCTTCTAGCCCAAGAGCTTTTAAGGAATTATCACAGACACTCTGGGTCAGCTAGATGTGCCCTTAAAATTGATATCAGGAAGGCCTTTGACACGGTTAACTGGGATTTCCTCTTCGACTTGCTTGGACTTTTTAAGTTCCCAACTACATTTATTAATTGGGTTCGTGCTTGTATTACTACTGCCATGTTCTCAGTTAAACTTAATGGTTCTCTGGTTGGATACTTTAAGGGCGCTCGTGGCTTGAGGCAGGGGGATCCTCTGTCTCCTTATTTATTTGTGTTGACCATGGAAGTCTTATCCCTAATTCTGCATAAAGAAACGCTCCATTCTGACTTTAAATATCACTGGAGAGCCAAGGACAGCAATATTACTCACCTATGCTTTGCCGATGATCTTCTCATTTTCTGCCATGGTAATTTGGCCTCTGTTACAATTGTCCATTCTTGCATTCAGTCATTTTCCTTATTTTCTGGTCTCATCCCTAATGCTCAGAAAAGTCAGTGTTTCTTTTCAAACGTGGACGAATCTTGTCAACATGCTATCTTTGACTTACTTAGGATTCCTGTCGGCTCCTTGCCAATCCGATTCCTAGGTGTCCCTTTAATATCCACGAAGCTCACTCACAATGATTGCATGCCTCTTATCCAAAGGATAACTTCGCGGATCTCCTCTTGGACTGCTAAGTTTCTCTCTTATTCTGGCAGATTGCAGTTGATTAAATCTGTGCTCATTTCTATTCAATCTTTTTGGTCAGCTCATTTCATTCTGCCCAAATCAGTTCTTAGAACTATCCAATCTATTCTCACTAGATTTCTTTGGAAGGGGCCTTCTCTTGGGAAACATGGGGCTAAAATCTCTTGGAAGGTAATTTCTTTGCCATATAGTGAAGGTGGTTTGGGGGTTAAAGACCTTGAGGATTGGAACAAGTCTCTCATTATCCAGCACTTAACCAAGGTTATCCAATTTAAACCCTCTTCCCTCTGGGCTTCCTGGATCCAGGCCTCAGTTCTCAAGCATAACAATTTTTGGCATACCACTATTCCAACTGACTGCTCTTGGATCTGGCGCAAAGTGCTTAAGCTCCGCCCCCTAGCTCAACGTTTTCTATCTTATCGAGTAGGTCGGGGGAACCACTTTAGCCTCTGGTATGATCCTTGGTTGCATGGCCAATCCTTATCTCCAAACAATTTTCTGTTGTCTAACTCAGGGCTACCAAAATCTGCTCTCCTTTCTACCATTATTTCCCACTCAAATTGGGTGCTGCCACAGAGTAACCATCATGATGTTGTCCAGTTTCGTAGTCTTTTTACAACTGCTCCATCTCCATCTGCATATGATGACTCTATCACTTGGGATTCGGTTGATATTCGACTCTTAAAAGCAAACAAAATTTGGGACTCCATCCGTCACCGAGGTAGTGTTGTCTCTTGGGCCAATATCCCCTGGCACAAGCATTATGTTCCTCGGTTCTCTTTCTTTCTTTGGCTTGCATTGCACAAAAGATTCCCTACTAATGATGCTTTTGTGTCTTACTCTAGCTTTTCTCCATTGGGGTGTCTCTTGTGTAATTCTGCCAATGAAACTTTTAACCACCTCTTTTTTAACTGTCCTTACTCTAGTGGTGTGATTTCTACTGTTCTGGCGGTTGGAAACTGGACCAATATTCCAACTGACTGGGATAATCTGATTCATTATATTCAGCAGTTCCAAGGGAGAAAAATGCATTCTGGAATTTTGAGACTCATCCTCGCCACCTCCCTTTATAAAATTTGGGGTTCTCGAAACTCTATGCTCCATGACGGGTCTATGTTGCCCCCTCAGGCCTTGGCCAAGGAAATCATCAACTTGATTAAAGCTCGGCTCTCAAGTTCTTCGAAGTTTCAACAGGCTGCTCAAAAATGTCATACATATCATAACTGGTTGTAATTGGTTGTATCTGGTTGCTTTTATGCTTTGATTCTATTTCCTTTGTTGAATAGTTTTCTTTATATGTTCTTCATGGGGCCTGTCTCATGTTGACTTTATTTCTCTGGGGTATGCCCCTTTGCCATTGTATTTTATGGTTTTCTTTTACACAATCAAATTTAGCAAAAAAAAAAAAGAATATGAATATCTAATAAAATGAGTTTTATTGATATTATTATGTGTAAATGTGATTGTATTGTTTAAAGGTCGTATTATGACCTAGATGGTGTTTACGTGGTAGAATTTACGAACTAGGATTTCGTAGACAAAAATAAAAATTTTCGGGAAAAAGACACTAAAACACTATTCATGCTAAAAACGCTTTTACGTTTGTTCGATTCTTCGAATAACGCCATAGCATTTATATGATGTCACGAGATGTAATCTCTAGTACAATTCAAAAATAAAAAAAGCGACTTTTCGGATTGTCGAACGAATTTCAAAAGTCAACCGAGATTAATACGAGTATAATACGAAATATTCTACGTGTAGAATACGCGAATAATACGAGTATAATACGAATTATTATACGAATAGAAAATTATACACTAGGATCATGAAAAGTCAAAGTCAACGATTTCGACTAACCAATCAAGAAGGAGAGCTTCTTAAGTAAGCTAGCCATCCCATCCCCTATGTTTTAACCCTAGTTAGCTTAACTTGGATCATGGTTAGGTTAAACTAGGGGTTGGTTAGTAGAAATGATCCAAATGACCATTTAGCCCTAACTCTTGCCCACCGTATAAATACTAAGCCATTCCTTCATAGTTCCTTACCAATTCATAAATTATAGAGGGAAAACTCTAGAGAAATTGAGAGAGGAAGAGAGAGAACTAGGGCAAAAAGAGCAGAAAGGAAGAGAGAAAGCTAGCATACTTGTTCAAGCTAAGAAAGAAGGAGAACCAAGAAAGGTAATATTATAAACCCTAACCTTAATCCATTCTACTAAGTTTTATATAATAAGTATATTACTTATGGATCATGAAAGTATAAGATGATGGTTATATGTTTAAACCATGTTGGAATGTATGAAAAATGAAAATAAGAAGAAAACTTAAACCCCAACTTCTTTCATCTTTTAAAGCTTTATAATATTGCTTTGTTAGTGGTTGTTGTGGTTTGATTGGGGATCATGATAGATCCGAAGTTATAAGATGGTGTATGATGGTGTTTTATGTATTAAATCACCGGTAATACGTATAAAAAGCGGAACGATAATAAAAACGCAAACCTTGGCACGAGGATGAACAAATGACTATGTAGAGGACCTTAATCAGACTAATAAATCGTTAGTTAATAAGACGTATATTGACATTCGAAAAGAAGGAAATATACGTGTATGTGTTGTGGAAATGTTCAAATTAGAACAGAGTAAAAATATGCTATAACGAATTTATGGCGAAAATTTTAGTAAAAGATGTTAAATGGTGAAACCCTATCCTGGTACGACTTTTGGGTCAAGTTTACGGGAAATTAACGATTTCCTTAATATAGAGTTTAGCTAATTGGTCTAGGTTAAACCTAATCTTGAACAGTAAGAAATACGCTGACTTCGTCAAACGATCCACTATAACCCATATAACGTCGTATCCCTTCTGTGTCGTTGGAAGTCCTACCATGAAATCCATCGTGATATGCTCCCATTTCCATTCCGGAATCTCTAATGGTTGTAACAACTGTGACAACCCGATAATTCATGTAATCTATTATTTGGATTTACGAATATGAATATCTAATAAAATGAGTTTTATTGATATTATTATGTGTAGATATGATTGTATTGTTTAAAGGTCGTATTATGACCTAGATGGTGTTTACATGGTAGAATTTACGAACTAGGATTTCGTAGACAAAAATAAAATTTTTCGGGAAAAAGACGCTAAAACACTATTTATGCTAAAAACGCTTTTTTTTACGTTTTTTTGATTCTTCGAATGACGCCATAGCGTTTATACGATGTCACGAGATGTAATATCTAATAAAATTCAAAAATAAAAAAGCGATTTTTCGGCTTGTCGAACGAATTTCAAAAGTCAACCGAGAGTAATACGAGTATAATACGAAATATTATACGAGTAGAATACGCAAATAATACGAGTATAATACGAATTATCATACGAACAGAATATAAAAATGATACGAGTATAATACGAAAATTATACAGTAGAATGATGAAAAGTCAAAGTCAATGATTTCGGCTAACCAATCAAGAGGGAGAGCTTCCTAAGTAAGCTAGCCATCCCATCCACCATGTTTTAACCCTAGTTAGCTTAACTTGGATCATGGTTAGGTTAAACTAGGGGTTGGTTAGTAAAAATGGTCCAAATGACCATTTCTCCCTAACTCTTGCCCACCCTATAAATACCAAGCCATTCCTTCATAGTTCCTTACCAATTCATAAATTATAAAGGGAAAACTCTAGAGAAATTGAGGGAGGGAGAGAGAAAACTCGGGCAAGAAGAGGAGAAAGGAAGAGAGCAAGCTAGCATACTTGTTCAAGCTAAGAAAGAAGAAGAACCAAGAAAGGTAATATTATAAATCCTAACCTTAATCCATTCTACTAAGTTTTATATAATAAGTATATTACTTATGGATCATGAAAGTATAATATGATGGAGAATCAGGTTATATGTTTAAACTATGTAGGAATGTATGAAAAATGAAAATAGGAAGAAAACTTAAACCCTAACTTCTTTCATCTTTTAAAGCTTTATAATATTACTCTGTTAGTGGTTCTTGTGGCTTGATTGGGGATCATGATGGATCAGAAGTTATAAGGTGGTGTATGATGGTGTTTTATGTATTAAATCACCGGTAATACGTATGAAAAGCGGAACGATAATAAAAACGTAAACCTTGGCATGAGGATGAACAAATGACTATGTAGAGGACCTTAATCAGACTAATAAATCGTTAGTTCATAAGATGTATATTGAAATTCGAAGAGAAGGAAATATACGTGTATGTGTTGTGGAAATGTTCTAATTGGAACGGAGTAAAAATATGCTATAACGAAGTTATGGCAAAAATTTTAGTAAACGATGTTAAATGGTGATACCCTAGCTTGGTACGACTTTTGGGTCAAGTTTACGGGAAATTAACGATTTCCTTAATATAGAGTTTAGCTAATTGGTCTAGGTTAAACCTAATCTTGATCGGTAAGAAATGCGCTGACTTCGTCAAACGATCCACTATAACCCATATAACGTCGTATCCCTTCTGTGTCGTTGGAAGTCCTACCGCGAAATTCATCGTGATATGCTCTCATTTCCATTCCGGAATCTCTAATGGTTGTATCAACTATGACAACCCGATAATTCGTGTAATCTATTATTTGGGTTTATGAATATGAATATCTAATAAAATGAGTTTTATTGATATTATTATGTGTAAATATGATTGTATTGTTTAAAGGTCGTATTATGACCTAGATGGTGTTTACGTGGTTGAATTTACGAACTAGGATTTCGTAGACAAAAAAAAAATTCGGGAAAAAGACGCTAAAACACTATTCATGCTAAAAACGCTTTTACGTTTGTTTGATTCTTCGAATGACGCCATAGCATTTATGTGATGTCACGAGATGTAATCTCTAATACAATTCAAAAATAAAAAAAGCGATTTTTCGGATTGTCGAACGAATATCAAAAGTCAACCGAGATTAATACCAGTATAATACGAAATATTATACGAGTAGAATACGCGAATAATACGAGTATAATACGAATTATTATACGAACAGAATATAAGAATGATACGAGTATAATACGAAAATTATACAATAGGATCATGAAAAGTCAAAGTCAACGATTTCGACTAACCAGTCAAGAGGGAGAGCTTCTTAAGTAAGCTAGCCATCTCATCCCCCATGTTTTAACCCTAGTTAGCTTAACTTGGATCATGGTTAGGTTAAACTAGGGGTTGGTTAGTAAAAATGATCCAAATGACCATTTATCCCTAAGTCTTGACCACCCTATAAATACCAAGCCATTCCTTCATAGTTCCTTACCAATTCACAAATTATAGAGAGAAAACTCTAGAGAAATTGAGAGAGGAAGAGAGAGAACTAGGGCAAAAAGAGCATAAAGGAAGAGAGCAAGCTAGCATACTTATTCAAGCTAAGAAAGAAGAAGAACCAAGAAAGGTAATATTATAAACCCTAACCTTAATCCATTCTACTAAGTTTTATATAATAAGTATATTACTTATCGATCATGAAAGTATAAGATGATGCAGATGATGGTTATATGTTTAAACCATGTTGGAATGTATGAAAAATGAAAATAAGAAGAAAACTTAAACCCTAACTTCTTTCAACTTTTAAAGCTTTATAATATTGCTTTGTTAGTGGTTGTTGTGGTTTGATTGGGGATCATGATGGATCCGAAGTTATAAGATGGTGTATGATGGTGTTTTATGTATTAAATCACCGGTGATATGTATGAAAAGCGGAACGATAATAAAAACGTAAACCTTGGCATGAGGATGAACAAATGACTATGCAGAGGACCTTATTCAGACTAGTAAATCGTTAGTTAATAAGACGTATATTGAAATTTGAAAAGAAGAAAATATACGTGTATGTGTTGCGGAAATGTACAAATTGGAACGGAGTAAAAATATGCTATAACGAAGTTATGGCAAAATTTTTAGTAAAAGATGTTAAATGGTGAAACCATAGCTTTGTACGACTTTTGGGTCATGTTTACGGGTAATTAATGATTTCCTTAATATAGAGTTTAGCTAATTGGTCTAGGTTAAACCTAATCTTGATCGGTAAGAAATGCGCTGACTTCGTCAAACGATCCACTACAACCCATATAACGTCGTATCCCTTCTGTGTCGTTGGAAGTCCTAACACGAAATCCATCGTGATATGCTCCCATTTCCATTCCGGAATCTTTAATGGTTGTAACAACTGTGACAACCCGATAATTCGTGTAATCTATTATTTGGATTTATTAATAAGAATATCTAATAAAATGAGTTTTATTGATATTATTATGTGTAGATATGATTGTATTGTTTAAAGGTCGTAATATGACCTAGATGGTGTTTACTTGGTAGAATTTACGAACTAGGATTTCGTAGACAAAAATAAAATTTTTCGTGAAAAAGACGCTAAAACACTATTTTTGCTAAAAACTCTTTTACGTTTTTTCGATTCTTCGAATGACGCCATAGCGTTTATATGATTTCACGAGATGTAATATCTAATAAAATTCAAAAATAAAAAAGCGATTTTTCTGCTTGTCGAACGAATTTCGAAAGTCAACCGAGAGTAATACGAGTATAATACGAAATATTATACGAGTAGAATACGCAAATAATACGAATTATTATACGAACAGAATATAAAAATGATACGAGTATAATACGAAAATTATACAATAGAATGATGAAAAGTCAAAGTCAACGATTTCGGCTAACCAATCAAGATGGAGAGCTTTCTAAGTAAGCTAGCCATCCCATCCCCCATGTTTTAACCCTAGTTAGCTTAACTTGGATCATGGTTAGGTTAAACTAGTGGTTGGTTAGTAAAAATGGTCCAAATGACCATTTCTCCCTAACTCTTGCCCACCCTATAAATACCAAGTCATTCCTTCATAGTTCCTTACCAATTCATAAATTATAGAGGAAAAACTCTAGAGAAATTGAGGGAGGAAGAGAGAGAACTCGGGCAAGAAGAGGAGAAAGGAAGACAGCAAGCTAGCATACTTGTTCAAGCTAAGAAAGAAGGAGAACCAAGAAAGGTAATATTATAAACCCCAACCTTAATTCATTCTGCTAAGTTTTATATAATAAGTATATTACTTATGGATCATGAAAGTATAAGATGATGGAGATGATGGTTATATGTTTAAACCATGTAGGAATGTATGAAAAATGAAAATAAGAAGAAAACTTAAACCCTAACTTCTTTCATCTTTTAAAGCTTTATAATATTACTTTGTTAGTGGTTGTTGTGGTTTGATTGGGGATCATGATGGATCAAAAGTTATAAGGTGGTGTATGATGGTGTTTTATGTATTAAATCACCGGTAATACGTATGAAAAACGGAACGATAATAAAAACGTAAACCTTGGCATGAGGATGAACAAATGACTATGTAGAGGACCTTAATCGGACTAATCAATCGTTGGATCATAAGACGTATATTGAAATTCGAAAAGAAGGAAATATATGTGTATGTGTTGTGGAAATGTTGCAATTGGAACGGAGTAAAAATATGCTATAACGAAGTTATGGCGAAAATTTTAGTAAAAGATGTTAAATGGTGAAACCCTAGATTTGTACGACTTTTGGGTCAAGTTTACGGGTAATTAACGATTTCCTTAATATAGAGTTTAGCTAATTGGTATAGGTTAAACCTAATCTTGATCGGTCAAAAATGCGCTGAATTCGTCAAACGATCCACTATAACCCATATAATGTCGTATCCCTTCTGTGTCGTTGGAAGTCCTACCGCGAAATTCATCGTGATATGCTCCCATTTCCATTCTGGAATCTCTAATGGTTGTAACAATTGTGACAACCCGATAAGTCGTGTAATCTATTATTTGGGTTTATGAATATTAATATCTAATAAAATGAGTTTTATTGATATTATTATGTGTAAATGTGATTGTATTGTTTAAAAGTCGTATTATGACCTAGATGGTGTTTACGCGGTAGAATTTACGAACTAGGATTTCGTAGACAAAAATAAAATTTTTCGGGAAAAAGACGCTAAAACACTATTCATGCTAAAAACGCTTTTACGTTTGTTCGAATCTTCGAATGACGCCATAACATTTATATGATGTCACGAGATGTAATCTCTAATACAATTCAAAAATAAAAAAAGCGATTTTTCGGATTGTCGAACGAATTTCAATAGTCAACCAAGATTAATACGAGTATAATACGAAATATTATACGAGTATAATACGCGAATAATACGAGTATAATACGAATTAATATACGAACAGAATATAAGAATGATACGAGTATAATACGAAAATTATACAGTAGGATCATGAAAAGTCAAAGTCAACGATTTCGACTAACCAGTCAAGAGGGAGAGCTTCTTAAGTAAGCTAGCCATCCCATCCCCCATGTTTTAACCCTAGTTAGCTTAACTTGGATCATGGTTAGGTTAAACTAGGGGTTGGTTAGTAAAAATGATCCAAATGACCATTTAGCCCTAAGTCTTGCCCACCCTATAAATACCAAGCCATTCCTTCATAGTTCCTTACCAATTCATAAATTATAGAGGAAAAACTCTAGAGAAATTGAGAGAGGAAGAGAGAGAACTAGGGCAAAAAGAGCAGAAAGGAAGAGAGCAAGCTAGCATACTTGTTCAAGCTAAGAAAGAAGAAGAACCAAGAAAGGTAATATTATAAACCCTAACCTTAATCCATTCTGCTAAGTTTTATATAATAAGTATATTACTTATGGATCATGAAAGTATAAGATGATGAAGATGATGGTTATATGTTTAAACCATGTTGGAATGTATGAAAAATGAAAATAAGAAGAAAACTTAAACCCTAACTTCTTTCATCTTTTAAAGCTTTATAATATTGCTTTGTTAGTGGTTGTTGTGGTTTGATTGGGGATCATGATGGATCCGAAGTTATAAGATGGTGTATGATGGTGTTTTATGTATTAAATCACCGGTAATACGTATGAAAAGCGGAACGATAATAAAAACGTAAACCTTGGCATGAGGATGAACAAATGACTATGTAGAGGACCTTAATCAGACTAATAAATCGTTAGTTAATAAGACGTATATTGAAATTCGAAAAGAAGGAAATATACGTGTATGTGTAGTCGAAATGTTCAAATTGGAACGTAGTAAAAATATGCGATAACGAAGTTATGGCGAAAATTTAAGTAAAAGATGTTAAATGGTGAAACCCTAGATTTGTACGACTTATGGGTCAAGTTTACGGGTAAATAATGATTTCCTTAATATAGAGTTTAGCTAATTGCTATAGGTTAAACCTAATCTTGATCGGTAAAAAATGCGCTGACTTCGTCAAACGATCCACTATAACCCATATAATGTCGTATCCCTTCTGTGTCGTTGGAAGTCCTACCGCGAAATTCATCGTGATATGCTCCCATTTCCATTCTGGAATCTCTAATGGTTGTAACAACTGTGACAACCCGATAATTCGTGTAATCTATTATTTGAGTTTATGAATATGAATATCTAATAAAATGAGTTTTATTGATATTATTATGTGTAAATGTGATTGTATTGTTTAAAGGTCGTATTATGACCTAGATGGTGTTGTAGAATTTACGAACTAGGATTTCGTAGACAAAAATAAAATTTTTAGGGAAAAAGACGCTAAAACACTATTCATGCTAAAAACGCTTTTACGTTTGTTCGATTCTTCGAATGACGCCATAACATTTATATGATGTCACGAGATGTAATCTCTAATACAATTCAAAAATAAAATAAGCGATTTTTCGGATTGTCGAACGAATTTCGAAAGTCAACCAAGATTAATACGAATAATACAAAATATTATACGAGTATAATACGCGAATAATACGAGTATAATACGAATTATTATACGAACAGAATATAAGAATGATACGAGTATAATACGAAAATTATACAGTAGGATCATGAAAAATCAAAGTCAACGATTTCGACTAACCAGTCAAGAGGGAGAGCTTCTTAAGTAAGCTAGCCATCCCTTCCCCCATGTTTTAACCCTAGTTAGCTTAACTTGGATCATGGTTAGGTTAAACTAGGGGTTGGTTAGTAAAAATGATCCAAATGACCATTTATCCCTAAGTCTTGCCCACCCTATAAATACCAAGCCATTCCTTCATAGTTCCTTACCAATTCATAAATTATAGAGGGAAAACTCTAGAGAAATTGAGAGAGGAAGAGAGAGAACTAGGGCAAAAAGAGCAGAAAGGAAGAGAGCAAGGTAGCATACTTGTTCAAGCTAAGAAAGAAGAAGAACCAAGAAAGGTAATATTATAAGGGAACTGATATTTCCACAACACTTTTTGATATTTCCACAACAAAAGTGTCGCTATAGATCGTATAGCGACGGTTTTTACCGTCGCTATACGATCTATAGCGACACTTTTGTTGTGGAAATATCAAAAAGTGTTGTGGAAATATCCATAGCCTATTATAAACCCTAACCTTAATCCATTCTGCTAAGTTTTATATAATAAGTATATTACTTATGGATCATGAAAGTATAAGATGATGAAGATGATGGTTATATGTTTAAACCATGTAGGAATGTATGAAAAATGAAAATAAGAAGAAAACTTAAACCCTAACTTCTTTCATCTTTTAAAGCTTTATAATATTACTTTGTTAGTGGTTGTTGTAGTTTGATTGGGGATCATGATGGATCAAAAGTTATAAGGTGGTGTATGATGGTGTTTTATGTATTAAATCACCGGTAATACGTATGAAAAACGGAACGATAATAAAAACGTAAACCATGGCATGAGGATGAACAAATGACTATGTAGATGACCTTAATCAGACTAATAAATCGTTAGTTAATAAGACGTATATTGAAATTCGAAAAGAAGGAAATATACGTGTATGTGTAGTCGAAATGTTCAAATTGGAACGGAGTAAAAATATGCTATAACGAAGTTATGGCGAAAATTTTAGTAAAAGATGTTAAATGGTGAAACCCTAGATTTGTACGAATTTTGGGTCAAGTTTACGGGTAATTAATGATTTCCTTAATATAGAGTTTAGCTAATTGGTCTAGGTTAAACCTAATTTTGATCGGTAAGAAATGCGCTGACTTCGTCAAACGATCCACTACAACCCATATAACGTTGTATCCCTTCTGTGTCGTTGGAAGTCCTACCACGAAATCCATCGTGATATACTCTCATTTCCATTCCGGAATCTTTAATGGTTGTAACAACTGTGACAACCCGATAATTCGTGTAATCTATTATTTGGATTAATGAATATGAATATCTAATAAAATGAGTTTTATTGATATTATTATGTGTAGATATGATTGTATTGTTTAAAGGTCGTATTATGACCTAGATGGTGTTTACGTGGTAGAATTTACGAACTAGGATTTCGTAGACAAAAATAAATTTTTTCGGGAAAAAGCTGCTAAAACACTATTTATGCTAAAAACGCTTTTACGTTTTTTCGATTCTTCGAATGACGCCATAGCGTTTATATGATGTCACGAGATGTAATATCTAATAAAATTCAAAAATAAAAAAGCAATTTTTCGGCTTGTCGAACGAATTTCGAATGTCAACCGAGAGTAATACGAGTATAATACGAAATATTATACGAGTAGAATAAGCAAATAATACGAATTATTATACGAACAGAATATAAAAATGATACGAGTATAATACGAAAATTATACAATAGAATGATGAAAAGTCAAAGTCAACGATTTCGGCTAACCAATCAAGAGGGAGAGCTTCCTAAGTAAGCTAGCCATCCCATCCCCCATGTTTTAACCCTAGTTAGCTTAACTTGGATCATGGTTAGGTTAAACTAGGGGTTGGTTAGTAAAAATGGTCCAAATGACCATTTCTCCCCAACTCTTGCCCACCCTATAAATACCAAGCCATTCCTTCATAGTTCCTTACCAATTCATAAATTATAAAGGGAAAACTCTAGAGAAATTGAGGGAGGAAGAGAGAGAACTCGGGCAAGAAGAGGAGAAAGAAAGACCGCAAGCTAGCATACTTGTTCAAGCTAAGAAAGAAGGAGAACCAAGAAAGGTAATATTATAAACCCTAACCTTAATCTATTATACTAAGTTTTATATAATAAGTATATTACGTATGGATCATGAAAGTATAACATGATGGAGATGATGGTTATATGTTTAAACTATGTAGGAATGTATGAAAAATGAAAATAAGAAGAAAACTTAAACCCTAACTTCTTTCATCTTTTAAAGCTTTATAATATTACTCTGTTAGTGGTTGTTGTGGTTTGATTGGAGATCATGATGGACCAGAAGTTATAAGGTGGTGTATGATGGTGTTTTATGTATTAAATCACCGGTAATACGTATGAAAAGCGGAACGATAATAAAAACGTAAACCTTGGCATGAGGATGAACAAATGACTATGTAAAGGACCTTAATCGGACTAATAAATCGTTAGTTCATAAGACGTATATTGAAATTCGAAAAGAAAGAAATATACATGTATGTGTTATGGAAATGTTCCAATTGGAACGGAGTAAAAATATGCTAGAACGAAGTTATGGCGAAAATTTTAGTAAAAGATGTTAAATGGTGAAACCCTAGATTTGTACGACTTTTGGGTCAAGTTTACGGGAAATTTACGCTTCCGAAAAATATTAATTTTTTGGGGGTTTTGTAGAACGTAGAAAATTTGAGCCGTATGCTCAAGAACGAGCTCAATTCGTCTTCGGATGAGTAAGTTACAAAGAATTGAATAACCGACGTTAGAAACGTCAAGTAATAAAAACTAGTTCACGAGGGACATTTGAGCCAATTTTTAGGCTTGTTAAAGAACCAGGAAAATTATTTCGTCCGGGGAAAGTTGCAGAGGGTGTTACGAGCTAGAATATGGCTCAAGAATGGACTCATTTCGATAAGGGATGAGAAAGTTATGAAGTCGCAAAGTAGGCACAAAAATCACAAAATTTTCCAAGTTGGTGTATGAATGGCATTACCGCGTTGTTACCAGCATAAAAGCTTGCGCTGTAGCGCCGCTTCTGGGGTTGACTTACTACAAACGGGCGTTGCAGCGCTGGTCTTGTAAAATGCCCGTAAAGAGTTGTTATGTGTTCTGGCGTTAGGCGTTCGGGCGAGCAACGTGAAATGTTTCCGACACTATTTAATATTGTTCTAAGTTATAAAACGCGAACATTACGAAATGTAAAATACTTATTATTAATCAAAAAGTACTAGACAAATTGTATGGACGTGCTAAACATACGCGAAGGTGTGTCACTTGGGTGTTCGTGTGACACCCCCAAATCCGGGTACTTAATTCCCACTGATTTGGTGTTCACTATAGTATTCATTCATAACTAACTACCCACAACAAAGGACAATTAAATTAAGCTGAATAAAATATCTTCCCACAAAAGGGGTTACATCTCTAATCTCTTAATTAAATCAATCCCAGGTTATCTAACCTTTATTACATCTTTGCGGAATTAAAACATAAAATTAAACAAGTCTTATTACAAAGAACTGAATCAAATAGAATAAACATCTTCACTTGCTCATCTTGCCCTTGCCCTTGCTAGTGAACGGCTCATCCGACTTTTCAGGTTTAGCTGCAATATTTTTATGCAAGGGTGAGCAAACAATTGCTCACAAATATGATAACGATAGCAATTGAATAATCAATGGAGTAGAGTTTAACTGAGGTATAATAGCTTATCTAAGATCAATCAATAACAATTCAAAGGACTGAGAGCTCAATAGAAAACTTGGCTCAAAAATTGACAAGTATATCTGAGGGTCACAAGACCTCGAACTGCGTCTTAGGTTAACAAGTATCTCTACTGTAACCTTTAACAGCCTTATAGGCTATGGACTGTCCATCTCATACTCCGGGGGATCAGCTCTTTGTACAATGTATTGTGCACAAACATTTTAACGCCGTTGCATAATTAATTCCCTATATTAGGGTTGTTCATCTCAGTTTGATTTCAGAATCCATACCAAAAGAAACTTGGTTTGGAATAACTTTAAGATATTCTCAGTTTTTAAAATGCTCATCAACTATGGACTAGCTGAATCAATAAGGTTTGCTAGTCACTAAAGTATTTGATTCAACAATAAGATCATACAATGGAATTTATGTTCGGAGTTTGATCAACAGTTTATAATAAATTAACAAACGACTTGAAAGGTACATAAGCATTTGATACCATAACCACCTTGCTTGAACAATAATAAGCTAAGGTTAATAAACTTGCTCAATGAAAGCAAAGTAGGAATCTTGCTCGAGTAAAATTAAGTTTTGGGAACTTGCTTTCAACAAAATAAAGAGAATAAGGATAGAAAACTTGCCTCGTGCGTTGATTATAGATTTAAATAATTCACGTTCCTTAATCAACCTATACATTTCGATTATAAAACGGTAAAAAAATTAGTTATAGAATTATATTCACTTTAAGATTC
This sequence comes from Aralia elata, assembly GCA_034770075.1. Classification (NCBI taxonomy): domain Eukaryota; kingdom Viridiplantae; phylum Streptophyta; class Magnoliopsida; order Apiales; family Araliaceae; genus Aralia; species Aralia elata. Next base: position 61,110,026 of record CM068385.1, read on the forward strand.
GTTCTTATCCTATTTCATTGTAACATCCCGATTGTCATTCGATATTCAACAAGTACTTGCTTAACAACCAATATGATATCTCATTAGTCATTTAATATCTTAATCTAAGTTTTAAACATGTACATAGCAACATAGCAAGATCACAAAACAAATAGAAAATTTTCAGTTACTGTTCCACCGCCGGGGCGGTGGATTTCTTCACAAAACATCGTTGGGGTGAGGACACCGCCGGGGCGACAATTCTAGTTCAATTATGTCGCCGGGGCGACAATTCTAGTTTATTTCTGCCGCCGGGGCAGTAGACTCGATTGTCACCTTCTACAACTCGCGAACTAGTGCAACTACAGACCAAATTTTCCAAAATCTACCATCCAACTCATAATTTAAGCATACCCAAACATCAAACATGATGTAAAACAAGTATCTAGCATGTTTTTAACAATTCTAATCATTATAAAACATATAATCAACCAACTAAAGCCAAAAATTCACTATTTAAACAAAATATTCATATTTTGGCCTATTTGATAAAATTGAACACTGCGAATTCATCTCTAAACCATTTTAATCCATTCCACTTACATTCTTTTTATTTTTTTCATCATATTGTCATATTCAATAACCAATTTACTGATTAATAATCAAATTGAACCTAAATTTTCATACGTATAATACACATATGAAAATTAAAACTCTATAAACCAAAAACTCTATTTTAAAGCATGCTTTCATGGATTGATAACTCTAAAATCATATATAAACACCAAATAACGGATTAAGCATGCTTATAAACATATATTACCAATACCTCATCAAATCATTCAACCAAAATATTTACAGTAAAGAACTTTGAAATATATATAGCAAGAATTAAGAGTAATATCTTTGATTTGCTAATAATTTGCAAATTCAGATTATCTCCTTCTTTGTTTTTCTTGGATTCTTGTTTTCTCTCAATTTCTCTCAATTTCTTCTCTCAATTCTCAAAGCTCTGCTCTTCTTCCACAACAGGTAAGTTTCAAGTTTTTTTTAACGTAAATTGATTCTTAACTGATCAGTTGCAAGAAACCAAGAGTTAGGCCACGTTTGGCAAGCTCAAATACAGAAAAAATGGAATTTCAAAAGTCTCAAGGCCTTGTTTGGTAGAACCAAAGAAAAATAATCCATTTTTACCAACCAAGGGTCACAAGACCTTGTTTGGTTTAACTAAAATTAATCCTTTTTCCATTTATTTTAATTAACTCATTATACTATATAGCTTAATCGTCATACTTGTCACACTTTCAATTTAATTAAACCTATTATTAAATAAATCCAATTAAACCTTACTAATTTAATTATAACCTTTATTTGACCAATAACAAAATTACCAAACAATGATCTTACTCAATAAATTCTTTATTCAAATAAATCATTTTATCATCTAATTTATTTATTAAATTAAATTAGAGTAGACACGTCAAATACATTTAAATTACAATTAACATAACACTAAAATGAATTACTCCACAATAACTTTATCAATTATTTATTTTACTCAATAAATAAATTAACAAAAATATTTATTTAACTCAATAAATATTTTATTTATTCACAAAAATTACATTCATTATATCCTTCTCCCTTAAAAGGATTCTGTCCCCAGAATCACAACGCAATTAATTCGATCGTTACATTCTCCCCTCCTTACAAGGATTCTGTCCCCAGAATCGTGATACATGGATTAAACAAATAGTTGGGGATAGTTTTGCATCATTCTCTCTTCGAGTTCCCACGTAGCTTCTTCAACATTGTTGTTCCTCTAGATTACCTTCACTGAATGATGGACTCCACGGCACGCTTGCGTTGACGTGGTCGTCGCCCGGATCGTTTCTAACAAGTTGAAAGGATGGATAGCTTACAACACCTTAACCCCTCACCTATATGTAGACGGTAATCTTGGTACAATTGCTTGCCAATGAAATTTGCGTAGGATGGACACCAACGACACTTCGACCCCTCGCTTATATTGAAGCAGTAATCTCGGTACAATCGACGATTGATGCGGTAGAAGACGCCACACATAACTATGAATGGTTGTATGATAAGTCAATTATGAATCTCTAAAGAAAACTAAGGAACACTTAGGAATTCTTCGAAGAACCACAAGTAGAGAAACAAACTCACAATAATATTGATAATCTGAAAATTGGTTTCTTAAACCATTACATCATGAAGCCTATTTATACTAAGCTTGAGAACAATCTAGAATCAAACAAACCCTAAAAAAACACCATTACATAAAACAAGGAACCTTGTTTTGAGAAAGGAAAGAATTAGTGGAAAACACCATTACTTAAAACATGGAATCTTATTTTAGGAAGGGGAACAATTGGTGGAAAACATCATTACTTAAAACATGGAACCTTGTTTTAGGGAAGGGAACAATTGGTGGAAAACACCATTACCTAAAACATGGAACCCTGTTTTGGGGAAGGAATACCGTAATCCAAAAATGTCAGTTTTTAGCAACAGTGAAGTCTATTGCGGTGCTTTGGGTACACTTGCTATCAATGTGTTTATGATCTTCGCGTACTTGTATCCCGTCTCTACATTCTCCGTACTTGTTCTAACATTGTTCCATAATTCATGAATCATCCTGTTAAGTCCTTTTTGAGGCGTTTAGCCCGAGTCCTCGTAATGGGTCCAAGTGGTATATGCAATGGATCCGCTTGGGTTTCGTCATGGGCTTCTAAACTAAGGATGTCCTCATCATACCTCTCCTCTTGAAAAGGATTTGTCCACAAATCTTCACCTACATCAAACGAGCTTAGATCAGAAACATTGAAAGTTGCACTAACAGTATACTCACCGGGTAAATCCAATTTGTAAGTATTGTTGTTAATGCGTTCAAGCACTTGAAATGGACCATCACCTCTTGGAAGTAGTTTCGAACGCCTTTGATCAGGAAATCATTCCTTACGCAAGTGTAGCCACACCCAATCTCCGGGTTCGAAGATTACTTGACGCCGACCCTTGTTGGCCTGTTTGGCATATTGGTCCGTCCTTTTCTCAATGTTGAGTCTGGTCTTCTTATGTATCTGCTTAACAAAATCAGCTTTGTTTTTGCCATCCATGTTAGTATACTCGGAAACAGGCAATGGTGATAAATCCAATGGTGTTAAAGGATTAAAGCCATACACAATTTCAAAAGGTGAGAATTTAGTAGCAGAGTGAACAGACCTATTATAAGCAAACTCAACATGTGGTAGACATTCTTCCCAAAGCTTAATATTCTTTTTAATGATAGCTCTCAATAATGCAGATAGAGTTCTATTTACTACTTCCGTTTGATCATCTGTTTGTGGATGACAAGTAGTTGAAAACAACAGTTTAGTTCCTAATTTACACCACAATGTCTTCCAAAAATAGCTCAAGAATGTAGCATCTCTATCTGAAACAATTGTTCGGGGCATGCCATGCAAACGCACAAGGTCTCTAAAGAATAAATCAGCAACATGGGATGCATCGTCAGTTTTGTGGCATGGGATAAAGTGTGCCATTTTTGAAAACCTATCCACGACCACAAATATAGAATCATGACCATGCTTAAATCTAGGTAAACCCAATACAAAGTCCATAGACAAGTCGATCCAAGGTTCACTCGAAATAGGCAATGGTGTGTATAACCCATGGGGTTGAACACGAGATTTAGCTTGACGACATGTAATGCATCTATCACAAATTCTTTGCACATCTCGTTTCATATGGGGCCAATAAAAATGTTCTTTTATAACAGATAAAGTCTTATCAACACCAAAATGTCCCATCAAACCACCTCCATGTGATTCTCGAACCAATAATTCACGTAAAGAACATGCAGGTATACATAATCGATTTTCACGAAACAAGAATCCATCCATCTTGAAATATTTACCTACAGCATTCTTTTCACAATTTTTAAACTCTTCACAAAAATCATGGTCATTATCATATAATTCTTTGATTTGTTCAAAACCAAGTAATTTTGTGTCAAGAGTTTTAACAACACATACCTTCGCGAAAGAGCATCGGCCACGACATTTTCCTTACCTTGCTTATAACGAATGACGTATGGAAATGTCTCGATGAACTCCATCCATCGTGCATGTCTCTTGTTCAACTTGTGTTGGCCTTTCAAATATTTCAATGATTCATGATCTGTATGAATTATAAATTCCTTAGGCCACAGGTAATGTTGCCAAGTCTCCAATGATCGAACTAAGGCATATAACTCCTTGTCATAGGTAGGGTAGTTCAAAGCTGCTCCACTCAATTTTTCACTGAAATATGCCACTGGTTTTCCTTCTTGCATCAATACAGCTCCAATGCCTAAACCTGAAAGCATCACATTCAATTTCAAAGGTTTTAGTGAAATTAGGCAATACAAGTAAATGAGCGTTAGTTAATTTTTCTTTAATCAAATTAAACGCCTTTTCCTGTGCATCACCCCACTTGAATCCTACACTCTTTTTGATTACTTCGGTGAGTGGTGTTGTGATTTCGCTAAAGTTTCTTACAAACCGTCTATAGAAACTTGCGAGTCCATGAAAGCTACGAACTTGACTGACATTCGTAGGAGTTGGTCATTCTCGGATTGCTCGTATCTTCTCATCGTCAACCTGTACTCCCTATGTACTGACAACAAAACCAAGAAACACAACTCGATCCGTACAAAATGTGCATTTGTCCATATTAGCATACAATTTTTCTTTTCGAAGCACATCTAGGACAGATTTTATATGCAATACATGCTCAACTAAATCCTTGATGTAGATTAAGATATCATCAAAGTAGACAACTACAAATTGTGACAACCCGGATTTTCGAGAATAATTATAATAAGAATTTAATATAGAATAATTCTTTTTATGATTCGAGTTTGAATATATATGTGTTATATATATCTATGTGATTTTTGGTGAGCTTAATATATATATATATATAAATGTGAAATATATACATAGATTCAGAATGAATGAGTTAATAGTTAATTATTGTAACGATCGCGAGTCGTGGATAGCTGGATAATCCGAGCTTATGAATATTATTGAATAAAATAGACTTTTATTAATAATATTATGTGTTAAGCGTTTAATGGTTATATTATGACCTAGATTATGTGTAGACGATTATTAGTATGTATGAAAGTTTTCGTATAAGCTAATTTGGCGGTTTCGAGCATTATCGCTAGAGTACTATTTATTGGATTAAATAAATAGTTGAAGGATAATATTATTAAACAAGTTATTTGTTATAAAGACGCTAACCCAAGTTATGGGCGAGATATATGTGCGATGATGTATATGATTATAGGGAGTTAATCGTGAAGAGCAGTGATCGCGAATCGTGAATACCCTTGTAATTTGGGTATATTAATATTATTAAGTGCATTAAATATTATATTTTTAGGTGACGTGTTTTAAGGTTATTTTATAACCTGGATGATGTCAATGTATGAAGTTTTATGTGTTGTTGAACCGTAGGAGTGAATAATTGATTTTGCGAAAGATCGCAAAATCACTATTCACGGGGCACGTTTCTCGAGGCATTATTCACGCCAAATATTTTTACGCCTTTTTCGATTTCTATTAATTTCGTTAAGAAGCGTACGCGAAGGAATAATTTTTTCAAGTGTCAAAAATTTTATTTGGGCTGATACGTGATTTTATCCGTATCTGAAATGTATTATATGGGTATTCCGAATATTTGGGCAAATCCCATAATAATTATTTTTATGTGTCCCAATCATTATGGGAGTACTCATTTTAATTTTGGGTGGAGTTATTTACCAGTTTTGGTACAAAAATGGGAGTTTTCGGATATAATTCTGGTGTATTTGGGTATTTATTTTGACTTGTTACTCCAAGAGGGAACCAATTCCCCAATTTAGACCAATCAAATGAGAGCATAGGGGAGTATTGCCAGCAAGTGGAATTTTTGGCCACCTTGAGCCTCACACCCATTTTCTCCCTAAATCACTCCCTCCACTTCTCCCAAATAATTCATTTCCTCCCATTCCCTTCCTTGGCTAAGTTCAGCAAATATATAGAGAGAGAGATGGAAAATCTGCAGCCAAGATGAAGAAGAAAGAAGGAGAAGGTCACCGGAAAAGTCGCCAGAAAAGGAAGAAAGTCGCCGGAAAAAGGAAGGAGGAGGAAGAAGAGAGCTTGGGTGGAAAAAGAAGAAGAAGAGGAGGAGCTTCAAGCAACTCTAATAAACCCTAGCTAGCTTCTCTATCATCTATAAGAGATTTACAGAGGTAACATCTCATTAAATCCATTTCGTTTGAGTTTTGTAAAAGATTTCCCAAAGTTTTTGGTTTTAGAGCTTTTATGCTCATGGGTTGGTTTTCTTGCGATTCTTGTTGGTTTTGTTTGTGTTGGATGTTTGTAAATGTTGTTAAGAGGTTATATAAGCCATTAATAACATTAAAGTGGAACAAAAACGCAATAAATCTGTACCTATGCTTAAGGACGATGAAGAACATGAAGAACAATGAACTTTGGACATGAACTTGGACATTTGGACGATTTAGAGGACTTTGTAGCTTTAATTTTGTGTTTGGTTAATTTAGTTGTTGGTATGATGTTGTACTTACATGGGTTATGAAGTTAACCCAGTTGGAACGGAGTAAAAAGAAGTTAAAACAAAGATTTGGTGAAGATTTTTGTGAAGAACACGAAGAACACCAAGAACACGAAAATATAGCATGAGTTGATACTTTGGCCTAAGATTTGGCCATGTTAATATTAATGGATAGCTCTGAATTTTTGATATGTTATAGCCCTATGTCTTAGGAGTCCATAGAGTCCGGAACGGACCAATTTGAACGTGTATTGAGGGAGTTATGGTGGTTGGAAGCAAGATAGGTCTAGAACACCAAAACAGAGCATTCCGGGAAGCAAAACGGGTTGGGGACTCAGGCCGAGCGCCTACGGCGCTGGGTAGGCGCTGGCCACGAGTCCAGCTACTGCAATAGAGCGCTTTAGGCGCTGGTCATAGACCATTTTGAGCGCCTACGGCGCTGGACAAGAGACTGTGCAAACAGCTTCGACGTCCTTTAGTAAAATGGGCATAACTTTGTCATACGAACTCGGATTGAGGTGATTCAAGATGATTCGGAAAGAGGACGAGTAGTACAACTTTTGTTCTTTACGTTTTTCCATTTGAGGTCGGAATCAATTCCCAAATTGACCATTTGTATGACTGATGTGTTTTTGAGGGCAATCGGAGAGTGTCGGGCATGCGCGTAAGCACGCATAATGCTCCCGAGATTGTTAAATGATGTTCTAAGTTCTAAAATATGATTATTATGATATATAATGATACTTAATATTAACCATTGAATATTAGACAATTCGAGTGGGCGTGCTAAGCGTACGCAATCGCGTGTCACTTGGACGTTCGAATAGGCAAGTGTGGCGTACGGACATGCAAACGTCGTAACGCCGTAACAAGTGTGTATAACCTTGTTTAATATTTTGTTTCTAATAATAATGAAACATGATAGAGTGTTATAACCCAATGTACGAGCATGTTAAGCACACGCAAAAGAAGCGAATTAGGTGTGTGACGTGTGAATGTCGAAACGCCGCTTAAAGTGTTAAAGAACTTAAATAGTGTTTCGATTTTAAACAAAACGAACATTATGAGATATGGAGTGGGATTATAATATAAACCATTATATGAAGCCTTTTTAGTTGGTTAATTGGTATTTTATTGTTAAATAAATTGTGTAGGATATTTGAAGGACGAGCCATCATAATTTGGCAAGGAACGCTTAAGGCAAGTTCTTTCAGTAACTTGTTAACTTGTTTAAATGTATTGATGTACATGACTTGATTACTAAATTTTTCACTATTATGTGGATTATATGAGAGCATGATTAAAGCGTGCATAATGTGCAATTATGTGACTATATTGTTCTATGTGGAACTTGAATTATTGTAAATATACAATGTGAGATGCATGAAGTATGCTATGAGATACATGATGCATATATATGGATGAATTGCATAAGATTTATAATGCATGAGTAAGATGCATAGTATGAGAATCATGATGCATGGATAAAATGCAAACTTATGTGTTACGTGAAGCATGAAATGTGAAAACTGTCAGTTCTTGCTGAGCCGTCGTGCTCATTCTTGCAAAAATAAAACTTTTGCAGATTTACGATGCAATGCAATTATCTTGATATCGTGATGATAAGGATTAGAGGCGCATGAAAACAGGAAGGTTGCTAAATGTCCCTTTACTGTAATTATTTAGCTATGATGACGGTATATGATGTACGTGAATTTGACTATGTAAACCCTGAGTTAGAAATGAAGGTTATCCATTATAATATTTATGATGTGATTATGTTAGTTACTTGTTATAGTAAACTACAAGGATGTCGATGTTGTATAAAGGACATTTTTATAACGAATGTATTGGTTATTGAATAACCTTGCGAATATTCAGGGATTGGATAAAGTCAGAATCTGAACCTTGCATTCACACATGAGATATTGTAAAGGATCATGGTATTTATTCAACCTTGGTCATAAGTGTTTTATTTAAGGTCTTCGTGCCTGGGATTAGATGAGGATATGTTGTTATATTATTGTAATTACATATTTTTAGTAAGCCTATGTTGTATGGGTAGTACCGTGACGCGTCAGAATTGGGTTCAAGGTAAGACACGAGTTTCGGGGGCGTTACAGTTGGTATCAGAGCTGATAGGTTATAAACCTTAGGTAAGAGTACCTTAGGCTATAACCGTAGTGAAGGAAGATGATAATGATGAAGATAGTGAAGAGATAAAACTCAAATAGAATTTAATCGATAGTGAATGAATTTAGAAAAAAATTCATAGTAAGAGTTGAGATATATATGAGACGATTCAAAGAAGAATATTGATGCGTTATAAAAGATGAGAATTAGGAGTTACCTGACTCCAGTGATAAAGATGACAAGTGTTGATTAATAGACGAGGTCTATAAGACAAAAATGCAATAAAATCATATATTAGGATTAGAGAGAAGAGTATAGAAGATCGTAGGATGAAACGATCGTAGGATAAGAAGATCGTAGTGTGAAACGATTGTAGAGTAAGATCACGATGTGATTGGATTAAATCATAGAATTGAAAGTAGTATGCACACAAGCCAATCATATTTGATATGATGTAGCATATACTTTGTAATCTTATTCGGTTGTTAAAAGGCATTTTACATTATCTACATAGTGTTGTTATATTAAATGTGATAAACCCATAGTTTTGAGCAATGCTTTTAGAATCATGATGGTGATCATGTTAATGAGATCTAAATTCTAGATAGCTCACAAACTTAAATTGTTCCTAATCGATGGATTACTAAAAAGGGGATTAGTGAATCCAGATATTTTAGTACATACGTTGCTTACTCTTATGAAGAGAATGATTGATCTCATAATCATTTGTGTGGAGACACTAAAGCAAGTATGTAGGAGTTTATTAGAAAATAAGTTCACTGAACGTGGCTCGCTAAGGAATACCTAATGGAGTTTTACTCGCCTGTCAATAGGAATTCCTCTAGTAATAGTAGTACAAGTGATCCTTGGACTTGAGATCATCATAGTATCTTGTGTATGATGAGTTATACTTTGACATGTCCCTTAAGACCTTTAGGGTATATCAAAGGGTATGATTGGGTATAATAAGTTGTACATGGAAATAGGTGAATGATCAACAAAGAATCTACCACTTCTAGTAAAAGGAGAGAATGTCCTATGTGATTCGATAAATGACGACTCAGAAGTCTTTGGCCAAAGCAGAATGAAATTAGAAAAGAGTTTCTAATTTGCATTAATCAGAGTTGTGCATTTCAGAATCGAAATACATATAATTAAATAAAATAAGACTTGACAGTAATTCCATGTCTTATATTTAAGTGGGACATTGTATGGTAGAAGGATTGAATTGTACGGTAACTATGCACTGAAAGGTTCTTTTTGTGATTAATGTTGAAATCTATATTATCTGAAAAGTCGTTGATCGCTAAGGGGGCTTACCCTTATTGTAGAATAAATATTATTTATTTAAATGAATTAAATAGTTTAATTTATTTATTTAAATAAAATTAGAATTGTTCTAATTGATTTATTCACAACCGGTTTAATATGGAGAACCTAAAGGGTCACACCGCAAAAGAAAAATATTTATTTAAGAAGTAAATGGCATAATTGTAATAATAAGTTAAGTGTATTTAATTTAGTCTGTGGAGATAGAATAAATTAAATAGCTTAATATTTATTATTTAATATTTTAGAAATATTAAATATAAATTAATAAGAGGAGTCTTATTATTATTATTACTATTACTATTATTTAATTCCTAATAGGGATTGAGAATTAATTAATAGAAGTACTCTCACATGAATTCCTAATTGGATTAGGAGTTTAATTTAATTAAAGGAGTTTAATTAGAATAGAAACCCTAATCCTAAATAGTTTAGGGAAGGGTTTTCCTACATCTATAAATAAGAGAAGTCTTATCATAGATTAGGGTTACACACTCTTGCATAAGAATTGTAGAGAGTACTTACAATTTCTATAGAGATAGAAACTAGGGTTTTGTCAACACCCATCTTCTTGAACAAGTATTATTCCTTGGTGGATCACCTCTAGAGGCCAAACACTTGGGTGGCTAACGTTGATCAAAGGAAGGAATTTAATCGGTGAAATTCAAGGAGAACGCGAAGGAATTGGAGGTGAACTTGTACCTGAGGAAGCTAGAATTCTACAAGGGTATAATTCTTATTCTCCGTCTCTTTCGTTTAATTAATAATTGTGCATAAAGAAAGATCATGGTATTGGTTTGTATAAAATTTTAAAATCTGATTTTATCGCGCTTCCGCTTTATTAATGTAATTTGATTGCATGTTCGCGTTATACAAACCTAACAGTGGTATCAGAGCCAAACTTTATGCGAATTATTAATTGTTTTGATTCTGTATATACATTGATATGTGTTTAGAACAATTTAATTGGGCATAATTGTTTGTGTAAAATTATTTTATTTTATTTTTTATTTTGATTTTATTTATTTTCAACTAAGATAAAAGGTTTATTTTAATTGGAATATGATTAAAATTAAAAGTTTTATTTTAACTTGGAATTGGATTCTACGTTAACTAGAATAAAGGAGTTTATTCATATATGGAATATGATTCCATTTTTCCTAGAATAAAGGAGTTTATTCACATATGGAATAGGATTCCATGTTTTCTAGAATAAGGAGTTTATTCACATATGGAATAGGATTCCATGTTTCCTTTAAAATAAAGATGTTTATTTTGATAAGGAATAGGATTCAACATATTTTATTTTCCAACAATTGTAAGTTAAAAATAAAGGTGTTTATTTTAAACTTGAAATTGGTTTCCATATTAATTAAAATAAAGGAGTTTATTTTGATTTGGAATTTGATTAAAATAAAGGAGTTTATTTTTATTCAAAAAAAAATAAAATAAAAAAAATTGGATAAATGAAAATAAAAGAGTTTATTTTGATTTGGAATATGATTAAAATAAAGAAGTTTATTTTAATTGAAATTGGATTTCATGATAACTAATTAGAGTTGGAATTGGATTCCATGATAACTAATTGGAGTTGAAATTGAATTTTATACTAACTAATATTGCCCATTAAATGATATCAATGCATATATGGAATGGTTTTATTATTCATGGGATGAATGTTATTTATTGATACATATAGAGATATGTATGATAATAAATAGGGATTGATTATGGACTACTGACCAATGTGTGATTGGATTTATTTTAGTGGATGCTTGAATGAATGGGTTTTTATAAATGGGGTCTGCGTACCTCGTCTTCTCTAATTTTTCTTAATGTAAATTCTATCTCCCTCCTATGTACTTCCCCTTGACTGCTGATCAAGGTTTCTATTTATTGTAAATAGTTTATGTAATAGGTTTAGTTAGAATTACTTGAAGAATTGGAGACAAAGGAGCAAGGAGCGCTTGAAGACCCGTTTGTAATGGAGCCCGGGTTTAAATGTAATAGTTATATTTAAATTTTATTCTTGCACCCTAGGTTTGACCTTTTGGTTCACTTGGTGACTCTAGTGAACCAAACTAGAATAAAAGTCCATAATCAATCCGGGTAGAATATAGTATTCTATATGTGCATGCTTAATATATGTATATTATATATTATACAACATGCTTCGCATGTTAAATAATATGACGCGTATTATATATATATATATATATATATATATATGTGTGTGTGTGTGTGTGTGTGTGTGTGTGCACGCGCTAAACAAAATGAGACAAATAATAACAAACCCCTCAAAGAAATCATATTAAGTCCTAAGCGTTCAAAGATATTTGGAATATCGAACGTCGCCTTCTAGCATGGTAAAGCGATAGAGTATTAAATATTTAATATGAGTTTGTTGTGTCACACAAGGCAAGTATTAAATATTTAAGATGTTGCTTTATCACATTTGATGCTTATACATAGACTGAACGATACTGTTTTGTTGTGTCACACAAGAACAGTGTTTTTCTTTCGAATATATGGAAGTGCTAGGTTGGACTTAACTTAGATAATTTTGATTCGGATGTGTCACACTTGATCAAAATAATCTAAGAGGCAAAATACAAGGAGTTACATAGTGATGTAATTGACAATAGTTGTCTACCTATTTATTTATATATAGTTTGTTGTGTTACACAAGGCTATATACATTTGAAATGGGATCCTTGTTCTCACTAGCAAATCTTTAATTAGATTTGCCGAACTATATAATGAGGGTAATATGGTTTGATGAAAATAGTGGGAGATACCAATTTAAAATAAAGACCTAATTTATTTTGGTAATTAATTAAATGAATGTATGCTAAAATGTTGTTAAATTACAAATTTATTTACAGAATTTTACAATGTCTAATTTACTATCACTGCGGAGCATGTTAATGCTAATACCGGACCAAATTAAACGGACTGGTTAAGAAATTTGAGAATAGTTCTCAAGGTTGAAAAGCTATCTTATGTCCTTAATACGCTTATCTCTGCAATGGTTGCAGACAATTCCTCTGAGGAAGAGATTGCTACTTTTAGAAAGTAGTAAGATGATGCACAGTTGGCTAAAATGCATCATATTCGCATCCATGAGTAACGAGCTTCAGCATCAGCATGAAACTATGGATGCTCCTACTATACTCCTGCACCTTCAAGGAGTTGAAGGGTGAGGAAAGTAGGACTATTAGATATCAGATATCTAAGGAGCTCTTCCGATCTAGAATGACCGATGACACTACAGTATAGACAAATGTCCTAAAATGATCAATATGATTGAACAATTGGGACAACTGGGTTTTAATGGATGGAGAGTTGATCCAAGATTTGATCTTGCAATCACTTCCGGACTCTTTCTCACAAATTGTTGTGAATTTCCACATGAACAAGCTATATGTCAGCCTACCTGAGTTGCTTAAACATGTTGAAAACTGTAAAGAGTCACTTTTCAACCAAGAAAGACCAAGTCTTACTGATAGATGATTCTTCCAGGAAGCGGAAGAGGACCAAAGGATCTTCTTAAAAGAAGAACAATTCAAAGAAGGTAAATGGAAAGGCAAAAACAAAGGACAATAAGAATAAGACTGATGCAGATAGCAAAGGAGTTTGCTTCCACTGTAATAAGTCTAGATACTAGAAAGGAAACTGTAAGGAGAATCTTAGAGAGGCTAACCGGAAGAAGCTTAGTGAAGCTTCCGTTACAAATACAGGTTTGTTCATGATTAAAAATAAATCTTTCTGTAAGTCAAGGTTCTACTTGGGTATTGGATACCGGCTTTAGTTCTCACGTATGCAATCCAATGCAGAGACTAAGCAGAAGTAGAAAGCTAAACAAAGAGTAAGTAATCTTATGTGTGAGAATGGAGCAAAGGTTGCTACATTAATCATAGGAACTTATAGTTTAGCATTGCCTACGGGCAAGTCTATTAAGTTAATAAGTTGTTATTATGTTCCAGTTCTCTTTAGAAACATTATTACTTCCGTTGTTGGACAAGGAAGGTTCTGGAACAATTGTTGTTCTATTTATAATGATAATGTTTTGTTTGAAACTGGAAGATTACTTGATAGACTTTGTATACTTGACTTACATGAAAAATAATTTTGCAAATTGAACAAACTAGTAAAAGAAAAGGAGATGATTATTCAAAGAGTTGAATATGTGTATTTGATAAAATACAAGTCTGAATCATTTGAAAGGTTCAAAGAATTCAGTAGTGAAACGAATTGACAAAGTATCAAGATTCTTTGATCAGATCGAGGAATGAATACTTGTGCAATAAGTTTCTAGATCATCTCAAAATGGTATTTTCTCATAATGGACACCTCCTGATACGCAATAATTGATTGGTGTATCTAAAAGGAGAAATTGTACCTTGTTGGACATGGTGCAGTCCATAATGATTTTACCGACATTCTAGTATCCATCTGGGGTTATGCCCTAGAAACGGCTGCATATCTACAAAATAAGGTAACCTCAAAAATCTGAGCCCAAGACTCCATAAAGGTTATGGATAGGAAGGATTCTTACTCTTAAGTATGTTAAGATAAGGGGTTGTCCAGCTTATGTGAAAAAGTTTCAAAGATAAGTTTGGGACAAAAAATGAAAAGTGCAGACTTGTGGGATATCCTAAAGAAAGTTTAGGGTATTATTACTATAATCCTACACGTTGCCTTCTTAGATAAAGGTGTTTATCATTGAAGGAGCTAGTGGGAGGGTAATAGATCTTGAAAGAGTTCAAGAACCACAAAGCACTTTAAGTCGAACCGAGGAACCTGTAGATAGACCTATTATACCACAACCAAATCGTAAATCTGGAAGAGTACCGAAGATACCTGGGAGGTATGGATTCATCATAAAGGATGATGATGAGGTACACATCATAGAGGATGATGATCCAGTTATATACGATGAGGCTATGAGTAGAAGACACTCAGAGAAATGACAGATGGTCATGAAATCCGAAATGGACTTCATGTATGAGAACCAAGTATAGACTCTGGTTACTCCACAAAAGGGCATAGTGCCTAGAGTGTGAATATGGGTCTTTAAGAGAAAGACTGGGGCAAATGGCAAGGTGGAGACCTATAAGACCAGACCTGTTTGAAAAGTTTTTCAAGTCAAGGAGTTGACTGTGATAAAACCTTATTACCAGGTAATGCTCAAGTCCATTTGGATTTTGCTTGTGATTGCAGCTTAGTACGAAATCTGGCAAAATGGATGTGGAGACACCCTTCCTCAATGAAGACTTAAGGAGAATGTATGTATGATACAACCAGAGAAATTTGTTTCAAAGGTTGAAACAAATCGTGTTTTAAGCTATAATGATCCATTGATGGATTGAAGCAAGCTTCTCAAAGATGGAACATTCGTTTTGATGAGACAATCAAAAGAGTTTGATTTTATCAAAAACGAGAATGAACCTAGTGTGTATAAAAGGGTCAGTGGGAGCACTGTGACATTCCTAGTATTATATGTTGATATATTACTAATAAGGAATGACACACCAATGCTACAATCAGTAAAGATAAAATTGTCTAAACATTCCTCCATGAATGACTTGGGAGGAGCATCCTATAAATTAGGGATATAAATCTATATAGATAGATTTAAAAGGATGTTCGGCTTGACCCAATGAACGTATATTCATTCGATGCTCAAGGCGTTTAGCATGACAAACTCCAAGAGAGGTCTCATGATGATGAGCCATGGAGTGAATCTCTCTAAAATTGTCCCCAATTGAAAGAGAGATCGCATGAGTTACTATCATGTATGCAATGAATATACTAGGCCTGATGTTGATCAGTCATATTCTGGAGAAGATCACTGTAAGACAGTGATAAACATCTTTAGGTACTTAACTGGTACTGAAGATGTGATTACAATTCATGGTAGGTCTGAATTAAACTAAAAGGCTAAACAGACTCAAGTTTTTCAGACTGACCAAGACGATAACAAATCCACTTTAGGGTAAAACGTTACCTTGAAAGGTGGTGCAGTGAATTGGAAAGGTTCCAAACAGCAAAGTGTTGTTGGTTTAGTGACAAAGACAAAGTATATAGCTGTAAATGAAGCTGCAAGTTGATTGTTTGGATGAAAAGTTCATTACAGAGCTAGGAATAGTTCCTAAGTCTCATCTTGGATTCAAACATGTATTGCGGCACTTTCATTTGATTAGTGGAATCATTGAAAGAGGAGAAGTAACTATAGAGATAGTGGACTCTCAAACAACATTGCATATCCATTTACTGAAGCTTTATCCAAACAGCAGGATGATCGTCACTTAGAGAAGAAGGGTATTAGATACCATGACGATTGGCTTTAGTGCAAGTGGGAGATTGAAAGTAGTATGCACACAAGCCAATCATATTTGATATGATGTAGCATATACTTTGTAATCTTATTCGGTTGTTAAAAGGCATTTTACATTATCTACATAGTGTTGTTATATTAAATGTGATAAACCTATAGTTTTGAGCAATGCTTTTAGAATCATGATGGTGATCATGCTAATGAGATCTAAATTCTAGATAGCTCACAAACTTAAATTGTTCCTAATCGATGGATTACTAAAAAGGGGATTAGTGAATCCGGATAGATTAATACATATGTTGCTTGCTCTTATGAAGAGAATGATTGATCTCATAATCATTTGTGTGGAGACACTAAAGCAAGTATGTAGGTGCTTATTAGAGAATAAGTTCACTGAACGTGGCTCGCTAAGGAATACCTAATGGAGTTTTACTCGCCTGTCAATAGGAATTCCTCTAATGATAATAGTACAAGTGATCCTTGGACTTGAGATCATCATAGTATCTTGTGTATGATGAGTTATACTTTGACATGTCCTTTAAGACCTTTAGGGTATATCAAAAGGTATGATTGGGTATAATAAGTTGTACATGGAAATAGGTGAATGATCAACAAAGAATCTACCACTTTTAGTAAAAGGAGAGAATGTCTTATGTGATTCGATAAATGACGACTCAGAAGTCTTTGGCCAAAGCAGAATGAAATTAGAAAAGAGTTTCTAATTTGCATTAATCAGAGTTGTGCATTTCAGAATCGAAATACATATAATTAAATAAAATAAGACTTGATAGTAATTCCATGTCTTATATTTAATTGGGACATTGTATGGTAGAAGGATTGAATTGTACGGTAACTATGCACTGAAAGGTTCTTTTATGATTAATGTTGAAATCTATATTAGCTGGAAAGTCGTTGATCGCTTAGGGGGCTTACCCTTATTGTAGAATAAATATTATTTATTTAAATGAATTAAATAGTTTTAATTTTATTTATTTAAATAAAATTAGAATTGTTCTAAATTGATTTATTCACAACCGGTTTAATATGGAGAACCTAAAGGGTCACACACCGCAAAAGGAAAATATTTATTTAAGAAGTAAATGGCATAATTGTAATAATAAGTTAAGTGTATTTAATTTAGTCTATGGAGATAGAATAAATTAAATAGCTTAATATTTATTATTTAATATTTTAGAAATATTAAATATAAATTAATAAGAGGAGTCTTATTATTATTATTACTATTACTATTATTTAATTCCTAATAGGGATTGAGAATTAATTAATAGAAGTACTCTCACATGAATTCCTAATTCGATTAGGAGTTTAATTTAATTAAAGGAGTTTAATTAGAATAGAAACCCTAATCTTAAATAGTTTAGGGAAGGGTTTTCCTACATCTATAAATAAGAGAAGTCTTATCATAGATTAGGGTTACACACTCTTGCATAAGAATTGTAGAGAGTACTTACAATTTCTATAGAGATAGAAACTAGGGTTTTGCCAACACCCATCTTCTTGAACAAGTATTATTCCTTGGTGGATCACCTCTAGAGGCCAAACACTTGGGTGGCTAACGTTGATCAAAGGAAGGAATTTAATCGGTGGATTTCAAGGAGAACGCGAAGGAATTGGAGGTGAACTTGTACCTGAGGAAGCTAGAATTCTACAAGGGTATAATTCTTATTCTCCGTCTCTTTCGTTTAATTAATAATTGTGAATAAAGAAAGATCACGGTGATGGTTTGTATAAAATTTTAAAATCTGATTTTATCGCGCTTCCGCTTTATTAATGTAATTTGATTGCATGTTCGCGTTATACAAACCTAACAAGAATGTCAAATGATCAATTGTATGATTGAAAATTTTAGCTCAATGCTATAGATAGATGGTATTATGAGATAGTATGAGTAAAACTCGGAAAGAGTTATGGATGATGAAACATGAATTAAATTCTTGTTGAGCAACGAGTAAGCTAGGATTGGGAGTGATTTCAATTGAGGACTCATGTTACTGGCTGAGTTGAACAATTCCTTGTATGGGCGAGGAGTTTATGCTTGGTTTGAGAACCACTTAGCTTCCTATATCGATATAGTGGTTAAGTTGAACAATTCCTTGTATGGACGGGGAATTTGTGCTTGGTATAACAACCGCTTAGCTTCCTATATTGCTAAGTGGTCGAGTTGATCGATTCCTTGTATGGGCAGGGGATTGTGATGGGTTCGAAAATCACTTAACTTCCTATATTGATAATCGTTGGAATCTAGTATCGCGTTATCGCTATACGTATGACGAGAAGGTGATTCTTTTCTCATATCTATATTTGATGGTTAGAGAATAATAAGATTAGGTGCGAATTCTTGAAACTCATACTTATGGTAAGTTCGTGACTCATAATCATATGGTATGTTTTGAACCCCTCAGCATATGGACAGTCCTTAATATGTTCTTGGACTACGTATCGCTAGGACAAGTTCCTAAACTCATATTATTGTGGAAAGTTCCTGAACTCATAAAGTGTGGTAAGTTGATGAACTATATTGGGGTATAAGAAAGTTATAGAGCGAGAATTGTGAATTCTCAAAATGATGAGCATTAGGGATGCTAGAAATACATAGAATTATTAAGTAATAATGCATTGAAGATAAATTGAAGTTGATAAGGAGAAATGGATATTCCAAATCTTCTAGCTATGCTAGATTTCGAATTTATTGGCATCGTGCTGATATTTGCACTTTTGTGTCTTTGAAAAATATCCGGGGCCAAATTTCTGGACCAAGGATTCTTTTTAAATGTACTATTATTCATATATCTATGCTAATACTTTCGGCTAGACAAAGTTGATTTGAAAATATCAAAATGTATTTTTAAATTGTCATCAATGCATCATGAAATCTGGTGTAGAATGACAGATGATGGAGTCATCAATGCAGATTAACCTAGTGTTGGATGTGATCATAGTATCGTCAACCCACAATGGTATGATGTAGTATGACAAAATCATGAAATGACGGAATCCTCAACGGACTGTAGAAACAGTGCGGTATCATGACGTCATAAAATGATTTTTATTTTATCTAAAGTATAAAAAAAAAAATTTGCATGCCAATTGAGTTGGCTATAATGATTCGATTGATGTCCGAATTATTGATATAAGTCTAAGCTATTCGATTCGGCTAGACGGATGTTGAAATACATTTGTGAAATTCGAGCATTCTTTAAAAATTTATGTCGAACCAAATTGTTTTGGTACGGATTCTTGAGCTGAGGGAATAACCCTGAATAGGGGAATATAAGTGTCGGTTATCTGGGATGGTCATGATTTAATGTTATGCATACACATGGTGTACGAGAGGTCGATCCCCTCAAGTACAACTGGCGGAGAGCAACCCTTAATATGGATGTTATAAGTGTCGGGTATCCGATGCAGTCAGAGTTAAATGTTATGCATATACATGGGGTATGAGAGGCTGATCCCCTCGAGTACTACTGACGGACTAATTCCTTGACTACGTTCATGGTCTTTATGAGGTAGATTACCTTTTTCATAATTAAAATTGGTAGGGGTAGTAATACCCGTAAACCTCTATGGTCATGGTCTTTATGACCCCTCAACATAATATGAAAAGCTTTTAAGGAATATTTTATTTCCTATTTGTTCAAGTTACTTCACAATTATTAAACAATTTGAAGGTTCCTATTATTCGGGAAACTGATTGTGGGAAGGGTGATTATCTCAAGGAGAAGTAGTCGTAGAATGTGACAATTTTAAGTGAATCCTTGAAAGAGGACAGTGTAAAGGTTAGATTGAAAACCTAGTTTTGATGGGTAGAATAAGCAAAGATGAATGCGTTGAAATTTCGAGGACGAAATTCTTAGAAGAAGTGGTGAATGTAATATCCCGAATGTTTATGAGTTAGTAAATCATGATATTAAATTATTATGATGATTGTGGCATACAATGATCCTTAGAAAAGGAAATTGATGGGTTAAACATAGGATAATACTCAGAGATTAAATAGGTTATATAAAATCTATGTTATAGTAATACGTTGAAATTATTCAACGATAAAATTTCGGAAGAAATTAGACGAAAACCGAGTAAGAGGTTTGATATTTGTGATTCCGAGGACGGAATCCTTATAAGGAGGGAAGGATGTGACAACCCGGATTTTCGAGAATAATTATAATAAGAATTTAATATAGAATAATTCTTATTATGATTCGAGTTTGAATATATATGTGTTATATATATCTATGTGATTTTTGGTGAGCTTAATATGTATATATATAAATGTGAAATATATACATAGATTCAGAATGAATGAGTTAATAGTTAATTATTGTAACGATCGCGAGTCGTGGATAGCTGGATAATCCGAGCTTATGAATATTATTGAATAAAATAGACTTTTATTAATAATATTATGTGTTAAGCGTTTAAAGGTTATATTATGATCTAGATTATGTGTAGACGATGATTAGTATGTATGAAAGTTTTCGTATAAGCTAATTTGGCGGTTTCGAGCATTATCGCTAGAGTACTATTTATTGGATTAAATAAATAATTGAAGGATAATATTATTGAACAAGTTATTTGTTATAAAGACGCTAACCCAAGTTATGGGCGAGATATATGTGCGATGATGTATATGATTATAGGGAGTTAATCGTGAAGAGCAGTGATCGCGAATCGTGAATACCCTTGTAATTTGGGTATATTAATATTATTAAGTGGATTAAATATTATATTTTTAGGTGACGTGTTTTAAGGTTATTTTATAACCTGGATTATGTCAATGTATGAAGTTTTATGTGTTGTTGAACCGTAGGAGTGAATAATTGATTTTACGAAAGATCGCAAAATCACTATTCACGGGGCACGTTTCTCGAGGCATTATTCACGCCAAATATTTTTACGCCTTTTTCGATTTCTATTAATTTCGTTAAGAAGCGTACGCGAAAGAATAATTTTTCCAAGTGTCAGAAATTTTATTTGGGCTCATACGTGATTTTATCCGTATCTGAAATGTATTATATGGGTATTCTGAATATTTGGGCAAATCCCATAATAATTATTTTTATGTGTCCCAATCATTATGGGAGTACTCATTTTAATTTTGGGTGGAATTATTTACCAGTTTTGGTACAAAAATGGGAGTTTTCGGATATAATTCTGGTATACTTGGGTATTTATTTTGACTTGTTACTCCAAGAGGGAACCAATTCCCCAATTTAGACCAATCAAATGAGAGCATGGGGGAGTATTGCCAGCAAGTGGAATTTTTGGCCACCTTGAGCCTCACACCCATTTTCTCCCTAAATCACTCCCTCCACTTCTCCTAAATAATTCATTTCCTCCCATTCCCTTCCTTGGCTAAGTTCAGCAAATATATAGAGAGAGAGATGGAAAATCTGTAGCCAAGATGAAGAAGAAAGAAGGAGAAGGTCACTGGAAAAGTCGCCGGAAAAGGAAGAAAGTCGCCGGAAAAAGGAAGGAGGAGGAAGAAGAGAGCTTGGGTGGGAAAAGAAGAAGAAGAGGAGGAGCTTCAAGCAACTCTAATAAACCCTAGCTAGCTTCTCTATCATCTATAAGAGATTTACAGAGGTAACATCTCATTAAATCCATTTCGTTTGAGTTTTGTAAAAGATTTCCCAAAGTTTTTGGTTTTAGAGCTTTTATGCTCATGGGTTGGTTTTCTTGCGATTCTTGTTGGTTTTGTTTGTGTTGGATGTTTGTAAATGTTGTTAAGAGGTTATATAAGCCATTAATAACATTAAAGTGGAACAAAAACGCAATAAATTTGTACCTATGCTTAAGGAGGATGAAGAACATGAAGAACAATGAACTTTGGACATGAACTTGGACATTTGGACGATTTAGAGGACTTTGTAGCTTTAATTTTGTGTTTGGTTAATTTAGTTGTTGGTATGATGTTGTACTTACATGGGTTATGAAGTTAACCCAGTTGGAACGGAGTAAAAAGAAATTAAAACAAAGATTTGGTGAAGATTTTTGTGAAGAACACGAAAATATAGCATGAGTTGATACTTTGGCCTAACATTTGGCCATATTAATGTTAATGGATAGCTCTGAATTTTTGATATGTTGTAGCTCTATGTCTTAGGAGTCCATAGAGTCCGGAACGGACCAATTTGAACGTGTATTGAGGGAGTTATGGTGGTTGGAAGCAAGATAGGTCTAGAACACCAAAACAGAGCATTCCGGGAAGCAAAACGGGTTGGGGACTCAGGCCGAGCGCCTACGGCGCTGGGTAGGCGCTGGCCACGAGTCCAGCTACTGCAATAGAGCGCTTTAGGCGCTGGTCATAGACCATTTTGAGCGCCTACGGCGCTGGACAAGAGACTGTGCAAACAGCTTTGTCATACGAACTCGGATTGAGGTGATTCAAGATGATTCGGAAAGAGGACGAGTAGATCTACAACTTTTGTTCTTTACGTTTTTCCATTTGAGGTCGGGATCAATTCCCAAATTGACCATCTGTATGACTGATGTGTTTTTGGGGGCAATCAGAGAGTGTCGGGCATGCGCGTAAGCACGCATAATGCTCCCGAGAATGTTAAATGATGTTCTAAGTTCTAAAACATGATTATTATGATATATAATGATACTTAATATTAACCATTGAGTATTAGACAATTCGAGTGGGCGTGCTAAGTGTACGCAATCGCGTGTCACTTAGACGTTCGAATAGGCAAGTGTGGAGTACGGACATGCAAACGTCGTAACACCGTAACAAGTGTGTATAACCTTGTTTAATATTTTATTTCTAATAATAATGAAACATGATAGAGTGTTATAACCCAATGTACGAGCATGTTAAGCACACGCAAAAGAAGCGAATTAGGTGTGTGACGTGTGAATGTCGAAACGCCGCTTAAAGTGTTAAAGAACTTAAATAGTGTTTCGATTTTAAACAAAACGAACATTATGACATATGGAGTGGGATTATAATATAAACCATTATATGAAGCCTTTTTAGTTAGCTAATTGGTATTTTATTGTTAAATAAATTGTGTAGGATATTTGAAGGACGAGCCAGCATAATTTGGCAAGGAACACTTAAGGCAAGTTCTTTCAGTAACTTGTTAACTTGTTTAAATGTATTGATGTACATGACTTGATTACTAAATCTTTCACTATTATGTGGATTATATGAGAGCATGATTAAAGCGTGCATAATGTGCAATTATGTGACTATATTGTTCTATGTGGAACTTGAATTATTGTAAATATACAATGTGAGATGCATGAAGTATGCTATGAGATACATGATGCATATATATGGATGAATTGCATAAGATTTATAATGCATGAGTAAGATGCATAGTATGAGAATCATGATGCATGGATAAAATGCAAACTTATGTGTTACGTGAAGCATGAAATGTGAAAACTGTCAGTTCTTGCTGAGCCGTCGTGCTCATTCTTGCAAAATTAAAACTTTTGCAGATTTACGATGCAATGCAATTATCTTGATATCGTGATGATAAGGATTAGAGGCGCATGGAAACAGGAAGGTTGCTAAATGTCCCTTTACTGTAATTATTTAGCTATGATGACGGTATATGATGTACGTGAATTTGACTATGTAAACCCTGAGTTAGAAATGAAGGTTATCCATTATAGTATTTATGATGTGATTATGTTAGTTACTTGTTATAGTAAACTACAAGGATGTCGATGTTGTATAAAGGACATTTTTATAACGAATGTATTGGTTATTGAATAACCTTGCGAATATTCAGGGATTGGATAAAGTCAAAATCTGAACCTTACGTTCACACATGAGATATTGTAAAGGATCATGGTATTTATTCAACCTTGGTCATAAGTGTTTTATTTAAGGTCTTCGTGCTTGGGATTAGATGAGGATATGTTGTTATATTATTGTAATTACATATTTTTAGTAAGCCTATGTTGTATGGGTAGTACCGTGACGCGTCGGAATTGGGTTCAAGGTAAGACACGAGTTTCGAGGGCGTTACACAAATTTCCCAATGAAGGGACACAAAACATGGTTCATTAATCTCATGAACGTGCTAGGAGCATTAGTTAAACCAAAAGGTAAGACTAACCACTCATATAACCCATATTTTGTTTTAAAAGTGATTTTCCATTCATCTCCCTCATGCATTCTAATCTGATGATAACTACTCTTTAAATCAATTTTAGAAAATACACAAGATCCATGCAATTCATCTAACATATCATCTAACCTAGGAATGGGATGTCGATACTTTACCGTGATGTTATTTACCGCTCGACAATCAATGCACATACGCCACTTCCCATCCTTTTTAGGCACTAAAATAACTGGAACCGCACATGGACTCATGCTTTCCCTTACGAACCCCTTGTCCATTAGCTCGTCAACTTGCCTTTGTAATTCCTTTGTTTCCTCGGGATTGCTTCGGTATGTCGGGCGGTTTGAAATGGTCGCGCCAAGGACAAAGTCAATTTGATGCTCAATTCCCCGAATTGGTGGTAATCCCTGTGGAAGTTCCTCGGGAAATACATCCTGATAATCCTGTAAAGGAGCAGAAACAACACTAAACAAAAAAGGATTATTAGCGTTAGTATTTAAAAGTGCCTCCTTATACCGAAGTATAATCATTGGCTTTTTAGAATCCAAAGCTCACCTTATTTTTTTTTTTTTTTTTTTTTTGCTAATTTGTAAGTTGTATAACAATCACTCCTTTTTGCAAAAATGTTTGTTTTTCTCTCTTCTCCTTTCTTTTTTTCTTTCTCTTTTGTTTTTTTGTTTTCATGATCTCTCTGTAAATGCATTTGATCCTCATGCACCTATTTTGGTGACATAGGACACAAGGTAACTTTCCTTTGACTGTGAACAAAAGAGTACTCATTAGTAAAACCATCGTGTTTTACTCGCCGATCGAACTGCTAAGGTCTCCCAAGTAGTAAGTGACCCACCTGCATAGGAACTACATCACATAGAATCTCATCGTCATACTTCCCAGTTGTAAACGGAACTGATACTTGCTTGGATACTTTGATGTCGCCGCTGTCATTGAGCCACTGCAATCGGTATGGATGAGGATGTTTTGAAGTTGTAAGTCCTAATTTCTCCACCATAGCGATACTTGCAACATTTGTACAGCTCCCACCATCAATCACGACACAACAAATCTTACCATTTACCATACATCTAGTATGAAACAGATTTTCCCTTTGTTCACTGCTTTCTTCTTTTACCTGTGTACTAAGCATTCTTCGAGTAACCAACACTTCACCATGCATAGCAACCTCTCTATCTTCCTCCAATGATGGCATAGAGTCATTGTCACTATCTTCTTCCTCGGTTTCCACTTCTCCATTATCAAGCAATAACATAGTTCTTTGATTTGGGCATTGATTTGCAATATGTCCCTGTCTTGACATTTAA
The DNA here is from genome assembly GCA_034770075.1 of Aralia elata. Taxonomy (NCBI): domain Eukaryota; kingdom Viridiplantae; phylum Streptophyta; class Magnoliopsida; order Apiales; family Araliaceae; genus Aralia; species Aralia elata. The sequence goes on from CM068385.1 coordinate 61,135,861, forward strand.
AGCATACAATATCTCGATTTACCTTGCAATCCCTGAGTAGTCATTCCTTGCTTGATTTCTATTTTTGGTTTGAAAACAGTTGGTTTTTCCTCGCGTTTCACATTATTGGGCTTCCATGATGATCCTATGGTAGGATTTATTCGCTGGCCACCTCTCCTCTTAAGCTGCTTTTCTATTTTGATAGCCATGTGTTGACGCTCCACAAAATCTGTAATTTTCCAATTTAACCCTGCTGAAAATCGGGCCATGGTTGCCTCATTATCCTCGTCGATGTCAGCCCTAGACATTAACATCTCCATCTCCTTGAAGTAGTCCTCCACACTCTTACTTCCCTGTCTCAAGTTTTGCAAATTTCGAAACAGATCTCGGTAGTAGTGGCTTGGCACAAACCTCTTTTTTATTACAGCTTTCATTTCTGCCCAAGTCTCTATTGGACGCTCTCTACACCTCCTTCGGCTGGTCATCAATTGATCCCACCAAGTAACCGCATAATCTGAAAATTCTGTAGCGGCAATTCTAACTTTCTTGAGATCCGAGTAGTTGTGACAATCAAATATCCATTCCATTTTTTTCTCCCATTCTAAGTATGCCTCGGGATCACTCCTACCTTGGAATGTGGGAATTTTTATTTTGATGCTATCGAGGTTGTTGTCCTCTCGATTTCGGCCGCCTCTAACCCTTGCAAAATGTCTCCTAGGGATAAAGCCAGTTTCTCGATCCTCTTCCTCGCTAAATCTTTCATCATAGTAATTTGTCTCCTCTAGTCTAGCTTCTTTTTGTTGGGCCTTTCCCTTTGGGCGTCCACCCGGAGGGATTTGAGTTTGTTCCCCTCGAGTGTCACTCAATTAATCGATGCGATCATGCACTTGCTCCATAGCCATTCTTAACTGTCGGGAAAATTCTTTCATCATTGCCTCCATCATGAGTTTTGGGTCAAAATTCGATGTGGAAGGTTCATTTTCAATTGCCTTATCTCTTGCGTTAGACATATTTTCTGCAAAACAAAGGTTAGTAGAAAACAAGTTCCTCACCACTCCCTTACGTGTTTCGCTCAAACAATGTATTACACAAATATGAAATGCTCGTGTATCACACTAATGGCTTTTACCCTCTAGTAATCTCACTACTCTTGCCTTTTTCCGCTCGTAGTTCTCTCTAATAGGTTCTTTTTGAATTCACACAAATATTACCTCGATTTTCCAATTTCAATCCAATAAGAACTTATCAAGAATACAATATAGAAGGTATGACTCTCGGAATACCAACAAGACTTCACAATCGTCAAATATGATTCTTTGTAAATGAAATCCCAATAATAGCAATTAACAATAATAATTTTTTGCAATATATTTTCTGCAGTTTTTTTTTGCAGTTTTTTTTTGTGTGACTAAAATCCAACAATAAAAGTAAAGATAAGTAACTTGATAGGAACTTAGCTTTGATACCAAATGATGGACTCCACGGCACGCTTGCGTGAGATGGTCGTCGCCCGGATCGTTTCTAACAAGTTGATAGGATGGATAGCTTGCAACACCTTAACCCCTCGCCTATATGTAGACGGTAATCTTGGTACAATTGCTTGCCAATGAAATTTGCGTAGGATGGACACCAACGACACTTCGACCCCTCGCTTATATTGAAGCGGTAATCTAGGTACAATCGACGATTGATGCGGTAGAAGACGCCACACAAAACTATGAATGGTTGTATGATAAGTCAATTATGAATCTCTAAAGAGAACTAAGGAACACTTAGGAATTCTTCAAAGAACCACAAGTAGAGAAATAAACTCACAATAATATTGATAATCTGAAAATTGGTTTCTTAAACCATTACATCATGAAGCCTATTTATACTAAGCTTGAGAACAATCTAGAATCAAACAAACCCTAAAAAAACACCATTATATAAAATAAGGAACCTTGTTTTGAGAAAGGAAACAATTGGTGGAAAACACCATTACTTAAAACATGGAACCTTGTTTTAGGAAAGGGAACAATTGGTGAAAAACACCATTACTTAAAACATGGAACCTTGTTTTAGGGAAGGGAACAATTGGTGAAAAACACCATTACCTAAAACATGGAACCCTGTTTTGGGGAAGGAATACCGCAATCCAAGAATGTCAGTTTTTAGCAACAGTGAAGTCTATTGCGGTGCTTTGGGTACACTTGCTATCAATGTGTTTATGATCTTCACGTACTTATATCCCGTCTCTACGTTCTCCGTACTTGTTCTAACATTATTCCATAATTCATGAATCATCCTGTTAAGTCCTTTTTTGAGGCGTTTAGCCCGAGTCCTCGTAATGGGTCCAAGTGGTATATGCAATGGATTCGCTTGCATATGCAATGGGTTTCGTCATGGGCTTCTAAACTAAGGATGTCCTCATCACTGAAGGTATAACTTTATTTCTGAGAACCTGTTCTTTCCTGTCAATTATCTGCACAGGAACCTCTTCATAGGACAAATCTTTCTCAAATTGAATTGGTTCATATTCTATAACATGTTTATAATCGGGATTGTACGGTCGTAGCACGGATATATGGAAGACATTGTGAATGTGGTCTAACTCGGGAGGTAAAGCTATTTCATAGGCCACCTCTCCTATTTTTTCCAAGACCTCAAAGGGTCCAATAAATCGCGGGCTCAGCTTACCCTTTTTGCCAAATCTGATATTCCCCTTCTAAGGAGATACTTTGATAAATACAAAATTGCCGACGTCGAATTCTCTATTATGTCGGTGCTTATTTGCATATTTCTTTTGCCTGTCTTGAGCAGCTAACAATCTGGCTCTTATCACCTTGACGACCTCAGCAGTTTGCTGTACCAGTTCAGGTCCTAATAGTTGACGTTCACCAACCTCATCCCAACATAACGGAGTTCTGTTCTTCCTTCCGTACAAGGCTTCATAAGGCGGCATTCCAATGCTTGCGTGATAACTATTGTTATAGGCAAACGCCAGAGGTAAATGATCATCCCAGTTACCCTTAAAATCCATAACGCATGCTCGTAGCATATCCTCTAACGTTTGTATTGTTCTTTCACTTTGACCATCAGTTTGGGGATGATATGTTGTACTCATTCTCAACCGTGTCCCCATACAAGCTTGCAGACTCCTCCAAAACTTTAATGTGAAACGTGGATCTCTGTCCGACACAATTGATACTGGAACTCCGTGTCTCGAAATAATTTCCTTGACGTATAATTTCGCCAACTGATCTAAGGTGAATCTGATTTTGATTGGCAAGAAATGCGCTGATTTCGTCAATCGGTCCACTATAACCCATATTGCATTGTAACCCTTCTGAGTAGTTGGAAGCCCTACCACGAAGTCCATCGTGATATGTTCCCACTTCCATTCTGGTATCTCTAAGGGATGTAGCAAACCACTTGGCTTCTGGCAAGTTAAGCACTTTGCAACACACTTAGCAACTTCTCTTTTCATATTTGGCCACTAGAAATGTTTGTGAAGATCCTGGTACATTTTTGTACTTCCCGGGTGAACTGAAAATCTTGAACTATGAACTTCGTTCAAAATCTCTTCTCTGATTTCTTGCACTGACGGAACCCAGATTCTACCATCAAATCTTAGCAACCCTTCACTATCGATTTTGAATTTAAGCTCCTCACCCTCAAGCACCCTTTTCCGTATTTTATCACACTCCTCATCCTGGAGTTGTGCTTCTTTTACCTTGTCCACTAGAGTTGATTGGGTTTCCATCTGAAATAATTTTTCATTCGGCTTTGCCAGACATTTCACGTCTAACTCCAACTTAGCCATTTCCGCTATGAGCTTCTCCTGAGCGGTTAACAAAGATAACTTCTCCCTACCCTTCCTGCTCAAAGCGTCAGCAACCACATTAGCTTTCCCCGGATGGTATAGAATTTCACAATCGTAATCTTTGATTAATTCTATCCATCGCCTTTGACGCATATTCAAATCCTTTTGTGTGAAAATATACTTCAGACTTTTATGGTCTGTATATATTTCACACTTCTCTCCGTAGAGATAGTGTCTCCAAATTTTTAAAGAAAACACCACGGCTGCTAGCTCTAAATCATGGGCCGGATACCCTTTTTCATAATCTTTTAATTGGCGCGAAGCGTACGCGATAATCTTACCATTCTGCATAAGCACGCAACCTAGCCCCTTATGCGATGCGTCACTGTAAACCACAAAATTCCCTTTATTATCTGGTGAAGACAACACAGGTGGAGAACTCAAACGTCTCTTTAACTCCTGTAAACTTTCTTCGCACTTCCCCGTCCAAACGAACTTCACTGATTTCCTTGTCAAATTCGTCAACGGAGAGGCGATCATGGAGAAATCTTGAATAAAACGCCTATAATAACCCGCCAATCCCAAGAAACTCCTTACTTCTGACTGTGTTTTCGGCTGATCCCAGTTCATCACAGCTTCCACTTTCGCCGGATCCACCGAAATCCCGTCTCTATCAATCACATGCCCAAGGAATTGGACACGCTCTAACCAAAATTCACATTTGGAGAATTTCGCATACAATTTCTCCCTCCTTAACGCTTCCAATGTCACCTTCAAGTGTTCCACATGCTCTTCCTGAGTTTTAGAATATACCAGAATATCATCTATGAATACCACTACGAATTTATCCAAAAATAGTTTGAATACTCTATTCATTAAATCCATAAACGCTGCAGGTGCATTTGTTAGACCAAATGACATAACTAAAAACTCATAGTGACCATATCTAGTTCGGAATGCTGTCTTTGGTATGTCTTCTTTTCTCACCCTCAACTGATGGTACCCACTTCGCAGATCTATCTTTGAAAAATATCTCGCTCCCTTCAGCTGATCAAACAGGTCATCGATCCTTGGCAACGGATACTTATTTTTAATCGTGACCTTGTTCAACTCTCTATAATCAATGCAAAGACGCATTGATCCGTCTTTCTTCTTAACAAATAACACCGGCGCTCCCCACGGCGAAACGCTCGGTTGAATATACTTCTTGTCTAGCAGCTCTTGCAGTTGCACCATCAACTCATTCAACTCTACTGGAGCCATTCGGTACGGGGCTTATGATATAGGGGCTATTCCCGGTGCTAGATCAATTACAAATTCAATTTCCCTATCTGGCGGTAATCCTGGCAAATCATCAGGAAACACATTCGCAAAATCCCTAACTACCGGTATCTCCTCCAGCTTTGCGCCCACCCTTCGTGTATCAACTATGTAGGCTAGATATCCTACACATCCTTGTCTCAACATCTTTCTGGCTTGCATCATCGTCAGACAACTCGCTTGTCTAGGCGACTTGCTGCCATAATACACCACCTTTGACGGAATCATAATGTTCACACACTTCTTTTGGCAATCAATAATTGCCCCATGATTGAACAACCAATCCATTCCCAGAATAACATTAAACTCCCCAAGTTGAATTGGGATTAAGTTTACCGACATCTCATTACCCTTAATATCTACCCGACAGTTCTTGTGTATAAACTTAACAACAATTACTTCTCTATTCGCGATTTCTATGTTCATAGGGTAATCTAACTCTTCCTGTGGCAACTCTAATTTTCTAGCAAAATCATCGGATATAAAGGAACACGTAGCACCTGAATCAAATAATACATAAGCATTTTCATTGTTGACCGGAATGATACCTGACACCACATCCTTTGACTGCACAGCATCCTGCACCGTCATGTTGAATGTTCGGGCAGTAGGTCGATTAGATGGCGTCGGTCCAGTGATAGTTAAGTTGCCTCCATTGTTGTTTCCCTTTCCTCCGCTTGCTCCTCTTGAAGCTTTCTTAGGGCAATCTCAAGCAAGGTGATCCTTCGATCCACAAGTGAAACATGCACCCTTTTTCGGACTGGGGCAATTTGGCGCAATGTGACCCTCTTGACCACAGTTAAAGCATACCCTCCTGCCCTTCAAGCAAACACCCACGTGATTCTTCCCGCAGTTGCTGCACGCCTCCACCTTCTTCTTCTGATTTCCCTGCTGACTTCCTGCAGAAACGCTATCATTCCACTTTCTTTTTTGTCCACTGCCACAATGACTACCACTTGCCTTGTTCTCATTTTCATTCTTCTTCTTCCTCTGCTCCTAATTGTACTTAGACAGAGCATCACTACCTCATTCGGCGATAATCGCCTTCTCCAGCACTACCGCAAACGAATTCAATTGGAACATCGAAACCCGACTAAACAACCAGGGCTTCAGTCCCTGCTCAAACCTTCTGGCCTTTCTTTCATCCGTATTAACTTGATATGGCGCAAACTGAAAGTAGTATGCACACAAGCCAATCATATTTGATATGATGTAGCATATACTTTGTAATCTTATTCATTTATTAATAAAAGAATTAATTTTCTTAAAAAGGCACTTTACATTATCTACGTAGTGCTGTTATATCAAATGTGATAAACCCATAGTTTTGAGCAATGCTTTTAGAATCATGATGGTGATCATGCTAATGAGATCTAAATTCTAGATAGCTCACAAACTAAAATCGTTCCTAATCGATGGATTACTAAAAAGGGGATTAGTGAATCCGGATAGATTAGTACATACGTTGCTTGCTCTTATGAAGAGGATGATTGATCTCATAATCATTTGTGTGGAGACACTAAAGCAAGTATGTAGGTGCTTATTAGAGAATAAATTCACTGAACGTGGCTCGCTAAGGAATACCTAATGGAGTTTTACTCGCCTGTCAATAGGAATTCCTCTAGTGATAGTAGTACAAGTGATCCTTGGACTTGAGATCATCATAGTATCTTGTGTGTGATGAGTTATACTCTAACATGTCCCTTAAGACCCTTAGGGTATATTAAAGGGTATGATTGGGTATAATAAGTTATACATGGAGATAGGTGAATGATCAACAAAGAATCTACCACTTCTAGTAAAAGGAGAGAATGTCCTATGTGATTCTATAAATGACGACTCAGAAGTCTTTGGCCAAAACAGAATGAAATTAGAAAGGAGTTTCTAATTTGCATTATCAGAGTTGTGCATTTGAGAATCGAAATACATATAATTAAATAAAATAAGACTTGACAGTAATTTCATGTCTTATAATTAATTGGGACATTGTATGGTAGAAGGATTGAATTGTACAGTAACTATTCACTGAAAGGTTCTTTTGTGATTAATGTTAAAATCTATATTATCTGGAAAGTCATTGATCGCTAAGGGGGCTTACCCTTATTGTAGAATAAATATTATTTATTTAAATGAATTAAATAGTTTAATTTATTTATTTAAATAAAATTAGAATTGTTCTAATTGATTTATTCACAACCGGTTTAATATAGAGAACCTAAAGGGTCACACCGCAAAAGAAAAATATTTATTTAAGAAGTAAATGGCATAATCGTAATAATAAGTTAAGTGTATTTAATTTAATCTATGGAGATAGAATAAATTAAATAGCTTAATATTTATTATTTAATATTTTTGGAATATTAAATATAAATTAATAAGAGGAGTCTTATTATTATTATTACCATTACTATTATTTAATTCCTAATAGGGATTGAGAATTAATTAATAGAAGTACTCTCTCATAAATTTTTAATTGGATTAGGAGTTTAATTAATTAAAGGAGTTTAATTAAAATAAAAACCCTGATCCTAAATAGTATAGGAGGGTTCCCTATATCTATAAATAAGAGGAGTCTTATCATAATTTACGGTTAGACAGTTACACACTCTTCCATAAGAATTGGAAAGAGAGAGAATACTTGCAATTTCTATAGAGATAGAAACTAGGGTTTTGCCAATACCCATCTTCTTGAACAACTATTATTCCTTGGTGGATCACCTCTAGAGGCCAAACACTTGGGTGGCTAACGTTGATCAAAGGAAGGAATTTAATCGGTGGAATTCAAGGAGAACGCGAAGGATTTGGAGGTGAACTTGTACCTGTGGAAGCATGGTTCTACAAAGGTATGATTCTCATACTTTATCTCTTTCGTTTAATTGATAATTGAGCACATGGATGATCATGGTGATGGTTTGTATGAAAAATTTTAAAATCCGATTTTATCGCGCTTCCGCACTATTTATGTAATTTGATTGCATGTTCGCGCTATATACAAATGTAACAGTGGCATCAGAGCCTAACCTTGTGCTAATTATCGATTATTATGATTCCATGTATGTATGGGTATGCGATTGGATCGATTTTTTGGGCAACACAAAAAAAATTCGAAGTCTGCTATACGGCGCGGCCGCGCCGCTTCTAGTTCATTCTGGAGCGCGGCCGCGCCCTAACCCAGAAATCGTTTCTGGGGGTGTGGCGCAGTCGCGCCGCTCCTAGTTCATTTTGGAGCGCGGCCGCGCCGGTCTGCAGATTTTGAAAAAATTTTATTTTGATTTTATTTATTTTCAATTAAGATAAAAGGTTTATTTTGAATTGGAATATAATTAAAATTAAAAAGTTTTATTTGAACTTGGAAATTGGATTCTACGTTAACTAGAATAAAGGAGTTTATTCATATATGGAATAGGATTCCATGTTTCCTAGAATAAAGGAGTTTATTCACATATGGAATAGGATTTCATGTTTCCTTAAAAATAAAGATGTTTATTTTGATAAGGAATAGGATTTAACATATTTTATTTTTCCAAGCAATTTTAAGTTAAAATAAAGGAGTTTATTTTGAACTTGAAATTGGTTTCCATGTTAATTGAAATAAAAGAGTTTATTTTGATTTGGAATTTGATTAAAAATAAAGGAGTTTATTTTTATTCAAAATTAGATAAAATAAAATAAATAAGTTTATTCTGATTTAAATTTTGATTAAAATAAAGGAGTTTATTTTTGTTTCAAAATTGGATTTCCAGTAAACTTTTAATTGCCCATTAAATGATATCAATGCATATATGGAATGGTTTTATTATTCATGAGATGAATGTTATTTATTGATACATATGGAGATATGTATGATACTAAATAAGGATTGATTATGGACTACTGACCAATGAGTGATTGGATTTATTTTAGTGGATGCTTGAATGAATGGGTTTTTATAAATGGGGTGTGCGTACTTCGTCTTCTCTAGTTTTTCTTGATGTAAATTCTATCTCCCTCCTATGTACTTCCCCTTGACTGCTAATCAAGGTTTCTATTTATTGTAAATAGTTTATGTAATAGGTTTAGTTAGAATTACTTGAAGAATTGGAGACAAAGGAGCAAGGAGCGCTTGAAGACCCGTTTGTAATGGAGCCCGGGTTTAAATGTAATAGTTATATTTAAATTTTGTTCTTGCACCCTAGGGTTGACCTTTTGGTTCACTTGGTGGCTCTAGTGAACCAAACTAGAATAAAAGTCCATAATCAATCCGAGTAGAATATAGTATTCTATATGTGCATGCTTACTATATATATATTATATATTATACAACATGTTTCGCATGTTAAATAATATGACGCGTATTTTATATATATATGTGCATGCGCGCTAAACAAGATGAGACAAATAATAACAAACCCCTCAAAGAAATTATATTAAGTCCTAAGCGTTCAAAGATATTTGGAATATCGAACGTCGCCTTCCAGCATGGTAAAGCAATGATACAATCCTGACCAGGCTCGCATCAAGCGTCATCGACTCAACTCAAGCTTCGAGGGTTCAACAAACAAATTCAAGTAATTGGGCTAGAATCTATTCAAGGATGCTTACATTGGAGCTCAATTCATTTGAACATCGAGGAGAGGGTCATTCATGTGATTTGGGATTGCTAGATACGATCTATGTAGTGAGACCAAATCAATGCAAGTCAGGCATTCGAATAGTGTTCATCATGTTCGTTGGTATCGTCTAATCATTAATGAAGATATGTGTCAATTAATGCAAGGATTAGTGTTCTTACGACGTTATGGATGTCCAAGAAAGCTGAAGAGGTTATGTTATATCATGGGACAACACGAGGTTGGATTGCACGGAAAACAAACTCAGAAGTTGGGATTTAGGGTTCTTTCCCCGGCGAGAATCGCAGGCTTATTTTTCTCGCCCCGGCGAGAACTCCTCTGTCCATTTTCGCCCCGACCTGAAATTTTCTCGCCCTGACGAAGACTTCTCTGGCCATTCTCGCCCCGGCGAGAATTCTAGTTCAAATTTTCTCGCCCTGGCGAGAACAGGCGAATTTTATCTGACGCGTTTTTCGAGGCACGCAGTTTTTGGCAGATTTCTTTCTTTTATTTTAAGGATTTACATATCTTTTAGATTTCTGTTATAATTAGGATATTTATTAGATATGATTTGTTTTTCATATTAATTAGTTAGGTAGGATTTGATTTCCAATTGGATTTCTATTCCTTTTAGGATTTAGGATTTTTTAAGGTTTTATTCTATTAGTATAAATAGAATACATGGCTGATGTAATGAAAAAAACACTTTTTGATTAATGAAATTATTAAGAGATTCTTCTCATCTTTTGGTTCTTTAAGAATTCCTAGATTATTTTCTTCGTTTTCTTGAGATTCAATTATCGACTTATCATTTAACAGATCATAGTTGTTTGTGGTGTCATTCTACCGAACCATCAATCATCGATTGTACCGAGGTTCCTGCTTCTTATAAGTACGAGGTTTAGGTGTCGTTGGTGTCCATTCAACGCAAGCTTCCTAGCGCAAAGCAATTATACCAAGGTTCTCGTCTCAATATAGGCGAAGGGTTAAGGTGTTGTGAGCGTACCACCTTCATAACTTGCTGGAAACGATCCGGGCGACGACCACCTCACGCAAGCGTGCCGTGGAGTCTATCATTTGGTATCAGAGCTACGTTTTCTAGCTAGTTGTTTATGTTTATTTTTTTCGTTGTTCATTATATATTGAAAAAAAAAATCGTGAGTTAAAAAAAATGTTGGGAAAAATTATTATTGTTGCAATTGCTTGGGTTTCCTAAGTTTCGTGAATATTGGGATTATATTGAAGAATCTATCATTTGGTTCTATTATTGGAATTTGTGAAATTTGAAGACATTAGGGTTTCACTCAAGAGGATCTTAATTGGTGATCGTGGAAATTTGGTGGTTATCGTACGTCACACTTGTTATATTTTGTTTTGTGATAAGTTCTTATTGAATTGAAAAGTAAATTGTGAAATTATTTGGTGAATTCAAAAAGAACCTATAAGAGGGAATTAGAGTGGTAAAAGGCAAGAGTATGAGATCAATTGAGGGTAAAAGCCTAATTGTGCGATACACGAGCGAATTTATAATTGTGGGATATATTGTTTGAGCGAAATACGTAAGGGAGTGTGTGAGGAAAAATTTTCTTTATCTACTAACCTTTGTTTTGCAGCGAACATATATAATTATGGTTATGAAAATAATTATGAGTGGCAAAATAGATCTTTTCAAGGAAGGCGCGATCCTGAAGCTTATTTGAGTTGGGAGGAAAGAAAGGAACGAGAGTTTGGCTATCATAATTATTCCGAGTACAAGAAGTTCAAACTTGCAGTTCAAGATTTTTCTGATTATGCAGTTACGTGGTGGGCTGAATTTGTGCATAGCAGAAAAAGGTATGGAGAGCGTCCGATCGAGACGTGAGAAGAGTTGAAAACCGTGATGAGAAAGCGGTATGCTCCAGGACAACCTAGTAGGAGGAATGAACATGCATCTCCGAAACATGTAGAGCAACCTTCAAGGCGTTCAACTTGTGATAATGAAAAGAGGGTTCGTAGGAATGAAGATTTGCAGTGGAGACAACGAAGAGAAACTCCTAGGGTGTATATTGAACCGGTATCAATTGAGGACATCATGAGAACATATAATGAGATAAGGGACGATCATTTGAAGCGACATCAAAACATCTCTAAGGCACAAAAAGAGCAAGATCAGCCGCAGGAAGAAGAGGATGTAAGAGAACATGCAGTCCAAGGAGAATTGTTGGCTTCTAGTGTGCTAAATGAAGTCCATGACCAAGAGCAAGAAAGTGAACGACAAAAAGAAAGTGAAAAAGAAATTGAAAAAAAGATTGAGTGTGAAAAAGAAAAGTGTGAAAAAGAAAATGAAAAGAGAGATGAGAATGAAAAGAATGGAGAGATTGAAAACAAACGAGAGAAAGAAACAGTGGAGAGTAAGAGTGAAAAAAGAGAGGAGAGTGAGTTGGAAAGACGTTTAGCTATTTTGATGGTAAAATCGTCTTTATCATAAACTATGGAGGGTATTTGATATTTGTCGAGTTAGTTTATGAGCATGCGTTATATTCTCGTTGTCAATATTCTTACTATCATTTGGTAAATTCTCATTATCAAAGTTCATATCTTCGTAGAATTTATTCTAGTGATTATTATGGGAATTCTCGTTTTCAACATTTGTACTTGCATGAAACTCATTCTAGGGTTTTTCATTCACATGTTGAATTAGATTTTGATCAATCTTTACATGGCATGTCATTAATTGATAATGGTAGTGATCATGATTCTTCTGTAGAGAAATCTTCATTGCATGATTTGCTAACATTTGGTAATGTCTTTCCATTAGAGTTGTTATCATTGCATGATTTTGAGAATTTTGTCTTGAATGGGAAAGAATTACTGTCATTTGGTATTGAATTGAAAAGTGATTATCATCAGATTGGATTGAGATATGGTTTACATACATGTTTAGTTAAATCGTTGGGATTAGCTAATGCATTAAATGTTTTCATGTTAAATCATATTTTGCATTCTTTCATGGAAAAATTTGCTGATATCTGTGTTGATGATACTTCGACTTTTGTTGACACCTGGAAGAATTCTTTGGCATACGTTGGGTTTGATTGTGAGTATCATAAGTATGCTAGCGAGTTTTTATCTTGTGGTGTTAGTTTTGATCTTTCAATTCCATTGATGTCGTTATTTGATTTTGCATTGGTTAATGTCAATGGGAAGGGAAAGGTTGAATTTGTTTTGCAGATTTGTGGTGGGTTCATACTCATCGAGGAGAAGGGTTTAATTCGATTTGCAAATCAGTTCGAACATTGCATGGAAAGTCTAAAGGGAAGTTATTTGGATTTTATTCTAGTAGACTTTGCATGTGATTTTGGGTTATTTGATTTCTTTGTGATTAAACAAAAGGTACTTGTTGATTTGTTTGGTTTTGTGTTTAATCCAGGAATTCAAGAGCACTTGCGAATGCAACGAGTTGAATTTCAAATTTTGGTATTTAACCCGGGTGCATTGGAATGGAAGTTAGTACGAATGATCGAGATCATAAGGTTTACTTTTGATCCGGGAATTCGTCATTGGGAGTATTTGCGAATGCACGAGATCATCACGTTGGTTTTTGATCCGGGAATTCGTGGATGGGAGATTATGCTACATGAAGAGTTCTACATGCTGATATTTGATCCAGGAGGATATAGGACTTTTCTTAGTTTTATTTGCTTTTATTTTACTATATATGCATTTGATTTCTTAGGTAGAAACTTTGATTGTGTTTTTGTTTTAGTTGCTAATTTAGTTGATTTTGTTTTAGTTAGCATTTTGGAAGAATTTGGTTTACGTGTGGAAAAACATCGTGTTGATGTGGACAAGTGTTTGAGTCAAAGAGAACAAGAGTTTAAGTTTCCAGGTTATGATTCGAAGAGCTTACATGGGGATATGTCGATTCGATCATCATTTGGAAGGAGATCTTCAATAGTGATTCATGTTAACTCGAGGAAGATGTTTGATATTGCTATTTTGAGTCTTGAGGGAGTTTGAAGTTCTATTGATTATTTTCATATTCTTACATACTTTATTTATATATTTCATGTGATTGGTGAGAATTATGATTATGTTTTGTTTGACGCTTCTAACTTGGTTTGTTTGGGTGTAGGATCAGTTTTGTGGATATATCCTTTTCAAGGGGAGATGTTGGATTTGAGGACAAATCCTTTTGAAGAGGAGGGGAATGATACAATCCTGACCAGGCTCGCATCAAGCGTCATCGACTCAACTCAAGCTTCGAGGGTTCAACAAACGAATTCAAGTAATTGGGCTAGAATCTATTCAAGGATGCTTACATTGGAGCTCAATTCATTTGAACATCGAGGAGAGGGTCATTCATGTGATTTGGGATTGCTAGATACGATCTATGTAGTGAGACCAAATCAATGCAAGTCAAGCGTTCGAAATAGTGTTCATCATGTTCGTTGGTATCGTCTAATCATTAATGAAGATATGTGTCAATTAATGCAAGGATTAGTGTTCTTACGACGTTATGGATATCCAAGAAAGCTGAAGAGGTTATGTTATATCATGGGACAACACGAGATTGGATTGCATGGAAAACAAACTCAGAAGTTGGGATTTAGGGTTCTCGCCCCGGCGAGAACTCCTCTGTCCATTTTCGCCCCGGCCTGAAATTTTCTCGCCCCGACGAAGACCTCTCTGGCCATTCTCGCCCCGGCGAGAATTCTAGTTCAAATTTTCTCGCCCCGGTGAGAACAGGCGAATTTTGTCTGACGCGTTTTTTGAGGCACGTGATTTTTGGCAGATTTCTTTCTTTTATTTTAAGGATTTACATATCTTTTAGATTTCTATTGTAATTAGGATATTTATTAGATATGATTTGTTTTCCATATTAATTAGTTAGGTAAGATTTGATTTCTAATTGGATTTCTATTCCTTTTAGGATTTAGGGTTTTTTAAGGTTTTATTCTATTAGTATAAATAGAATACATGGCTGATGTAATGAAAAAAACATTTTTTGATTAATGAAATTATTGAGAGATTCTTCTCATCTTTTGGTTCTTTAAGAATTCCTAGATTATTTTCTTCGTTTTCTTGAGATTCAATTATCGACTTATCATTCAACAGATCATAGTTATTTGTGGTGTCATTCTACCGAACCATCAATCGTCGATTGTACCGAGGTTCCTGCTTCTTATAAGTACGGGGTTTAGGTGTCGTTGGTGTCCATTCAACGCAAACTTCCTAGCGCTAAGCAATTATACCAAGGTTCTCGTCTCAATATAGGCGAAGGGTTAAGGTGTTGTGAGCGTACTACCTTCATAACTTGCTGGAAACGATCCGGGCGACGACCACCTCACGCAAGCGTGCCGTGGAGTCTATCAAGCAATTTAGTATTAAATATTTAATATGAGTTTGTTGTGTCACCACAAGGCAAGTATTAAATATTTTAGATGTTGCATTATCACATTTGATGCTTATTAAGGAATTGAACATTACTCTTTTATTGTGTCACCACAAGGACGGTATTTTTCTCTTCACATATATGGAAGTGCTAGGTTGGACTTAACTTGGATAATTTTGATTCGGATGTGTCACCACTTGATCAAAATAATCTAAGAAGCAAAATACAAAGAGTTACATAGTGATGTAATTGACAATAGTTGTCTACCTATTTATTTATATATCGTTTGTTGTGTCACCACAAGGCTATATACATTTGAAATGGGATCCTTATTCTCACTAGCAAATCTTTAATTAGAATTGTCGAACTATACATTGAGGGTAATATAGTTTGATAAAAAAGTGAGAGATACCAATTTAAAATAAAGACCTAATTTATTTTGGTAATTAATTAAGAAATGAATGTATGCTAAAATGTTATTAAATTATAAATTCATTTACAGAATTTTACAATGTCTAATTTACTATCACTGCAGAGCATATTAGATGCTAATTAACCGGACCGAATTACACGGACTAGTTAAGGAATCTGAGAATAGTTCTCAAGGCTGAAAAGCTATCTTATGTCCTTAATATGTCTATCCCTGCAATGGTTGTAGACAATGCCTCTGAGGAAGAGATTGCTACTTTTAGAAAGTGGCAAGATGATGCACAGTTGGCTCAATGCATCATGCTCGCATCCATGAGTAACGAGCTTCAGCGTCAGCATGAAACTATGGATGCTCCTACTGTACTCCTGCACATTCAAGGAGTTGAATGGTGAGGAAAGTAGGACTATTAGATATCAGATATCTAAGGAGCTATTCCAATCTAGAATAACCGATGGCACTACAGTACAACATATGTCCTAAAATGATCAATCTGATTGAACAATTGGGACAATTGGGTTTTAATGGATGGAGAGTTGATCCAAGATTTGATCTTGCAATCACTTTCGGACTCTTTCTCACAAATTGTTGTGAATTTCCACATGAACAAGCTATATATCAGCCTGTCTGAGTTGCTTAAACATGTTGAAAACTGTAAAAAGTCACTTTCCAACCAAGAAAGACCAAGTCTTACTGGTAGATGATTCTTCCAGGAAGCGGAAGAGGGCCAAAGGATCTTCTTAAAAGAAGAACAATTCAAAGAAGGTAAATAGAAAGGCAAAAACAAAGGACAATAAGAACAAGACTGATGCAGATAGCAAAGGAGTTTGCTTCCACTGCAATAAGCCTGGATACTAGAAAGAAAATTGTAAAGAGAATCTTACAGAGGCTAACTAGAAGAAGCTTAGTGAAGCTTCGGTTACAGATATAGGTTTGTTCATGATTGAAATAAATTTTTCTGTAAGTCAAGGTTGTACTTGGGTATTGGATACCGGCTATAGTTCTCACGTATGCAATCCAATGTAGAGACTAAGCAGAAGTAGAAAGCTAAACTAAGAGTAAGTAATCTTATGTGTGGGAATGGAGCAAAGGTTGCTGCATTAACCATAGGAACTTATAGTTTAGCATTGCCTACGGGCAAGTCTATTAAGTTAATAAGTTGTTATTATGTTCCAGTTCTCTTTAGAAACATTATTACTTCCGTTGTTGGACAAGGAAGGTTCTGGTATTATATTTAAGAACAATTGTTGTTGTATTTATAATGATAACGTTTTGTTTAAAACTGGAAGATCACTTGATAGACTTTGTATACTTGACTTACATGAAAAATATTTTGCAAATTGAATAAACTAATAAAAGAAAAGGAGATGGTCATTCAAAGAGTTGAAGGTGTGTATTTGATAAAATACAAGTCTGAATCATTTGAAATGTTCAAAGAATTCAGAAGTGAAACATATTGACAAAGTATTAAGATTCTTTGATCAGATTGAGGAAAGAATACTTGTGCAATAAGTTTCTAGATCATCTCAAAATGGTATTTTCTCATAATGGACACCTCCTGATACGCAATAATTGATTGGTGTATCTAAAAGGAGAAATTGTACCTTGTTGGACATGGTGCAGTCCATAATGATTTTTACCGACATTCTAATATCCATCTGGGGTTATGCCCTAGAAACGCCTGTATATCTACAAAAATAAGGTAACCTCAAAAATCCGAGCCCAAGACTCCATAAAGGTTATGGATAGGAAGGATTCCTACTTTTAAGTATGTTAAGATAAGGAGTTGTCTAGCTTATGTAAAAAGGGTTTCAAAGATAAATTTGGGACAAAATCTGACAAGTGCAGACTTGTGGGATATTCTAAAGAAAGTTTAGGGTATTATTACTATAATCCTACACGCTGCCTTCTTAGATAAAGGTGTTTATCATTGAAGAAGCTAGTGGGAGGGTAATAGATCTTGAAGGAGTTTAAGAACCACAAAGCACTTTAAGTCGAACCGAGGAACCTGTAGATAGACCTATTGTACCACAACCGAATCGTAAATCTGGAAGAGTACCGAAGATACCTGGGAGGTATGGATTCATCATAGAGGATGATGATGAGGTACGCATCATAGAGGATGATGATTCAGTTATATACGATGAGGCTATGAGTAGAAGACACTCAGAGAAATTGCAGATGGCCATAAAATCCAAAATGAACTCCATGTATGAGAACCAAGTATAGACTGTGGTTACTCCACAAAAGGGCATAGTGCCTAGATTGTGAATATGGGTCTTTAAGAGAAAGACTGGGACAAATGGTAAGGTAGAGACCTGTAAGACCAGACCTGTTTAAAAGGCTTTTCAAGTCAAGGAGTTGACTGTGATAAAACCTTATTACCGGGTAATGCTCAAGTCCATTTGGATTTTGCTTGTGATTGCAGCTTATTACGAAATCTGGCAAAATGGATGTGGAGACAACCTTCCTTAATGAAGACTTGAGGAGAATGTATGTATGATACAGCCAGAGGAATTTGTTTCAAAGGTTGAAGCAAATCGTGTTTTAAGCTACAATGATTCATTGATGGATTGAAGCAAGCTTCTCAAAGATAGAACATTCGTTTTGATGAGACAATCAAAAGAGTTTGATTTTATCAAAAACGAGAATGAACCTAGTGTGTACAAAAGGGTCAGTGGGAGCACTGTGACATTCCTAGTATTATATGTTGATATACTACTGATAAGGAATAACACACTAATGCTACAATTAGTAAAGATAAAATTGTCTAAACATTCCTCCATGAATAACTTGGGAGGAGCATCCAATAAATTGGGGATATAAATCTATATAGATAGATTTAAAAGGATGTTCGGTTTGACCTAAGGAACGTATATTCATTTGATGCTAAAGGCGTTTAGCATGGCAAACTCCAAGAGAGGTCTCATGATGATGAGCCATGAAGTGTATCTCTTTAAATTGTCCTCAATAAAAAGGAGATCGCATGAGTTACTATCATGAATGCAATGAATATACAAGGTCTGATGTTGATCAGTCAGATTCTGGAGAAGATCACTGTAAGAAAGTGATGAACATCTTTAAGTACTTAACTGGTATTGAAGATGTGATCATGATTCGTGGTAGGTCTGAATGAAAACTAGAGGGCTAAACAGACTCAAGTTTTTCAGACTGACCAAGACGATAACAAATTCACTTTAGGGTAAATTATTACTGTAACACCCATTCCTGAAATAGGAAAGGGAGGTCACGTGCAAAGCACAACAAACCTCAAAATAGACAAACAAAACACTAGTAACATCGAAATATTTAATAATGATAAACCATCAATGATGAACTGAATACAATTCTCCAAAAGAGGACAAAATAATCAAAACCTAAAATCAAATGAGCCTAGATGGTCAAAGGCAACTCTCTCATCACACTAGCCATGAATCACCCCTGCAAACCTGTCGGAAGAAAAACACAGCATGAGCCAAATGCCCAGTATGGATATAGATATATAAAGATACACAACTGAATTACGAAATTAACTGAGACAAAATACTGAACAAGGCTGACAAAAATATAATCTCCAAAGATCTGAATAGAATATATCTGAATCAACAGAATTAACGAAACGAACATAAGAGTACATAAATAATGAACTGAAATAATTAATTCAATTAATTGAATTGAACTGAAACGAACAAAACTAACACAATGAAATAATAGGCTGAATCAAATGGCCGGGTGTTATTTCATATCGAGCTCAGAACAAAACAAAAATATACCTTGCCACACAGACAAGCCAAATAATGCCACTCAGGCAATCAAAATAATGCCACAGAGGCAAGTTACACACATTGCACCGCGAATCCAAATGCATGCAAATCGGATAGGTGTATTTGGCACAACATCACCAATCCGCAGAACAAAAACTAGGGTCGACCCATACGCCTCCCACAACAAAAACACCAAATGGCCCACTTCCTCCGGAGCCCAAAATGGAGACGCTGTAGACTGATCACACCGCCAAGGAAGGTGTCATGTCTCTCGTGCCAAGACGACATGCCTGTGGTACCCCCACAGGTGGTTATAGCTCAGGTATACCCTACGGTATATTCTAACAAAGATATCATGTCACAACACATGCGACATACTACCAACAAAAAGGGTTCTATATGTACATGTTGAACCAGATCAAATCATAATCATAATGTTTCAAAAAGAAGGTAATAACATGTACCGCTCTACAAATATCAAAATAAATACTAGACATGATGATCTAATTCAAAGAGTACAAATACGAGTCCTATGTATTAAGTCTAAAATAAAACTATTATATGAATTTCACAAGAAACAATTATGTGAAATAATAACGGAATTCGATACGAAGAACAACGCAAACTAATTAAATTTTACAAGAGTATTGCTGAAGGAGTACGGAAATCCGTACCTGGAGTAAGCAATGTAATACCCGTAAAAAAAAATTATTCTTAAAGCTTTTTAATTGGACTTTTTATAAGATTGGTTAAATTTATTTGGGCTTTTCTTATGTTTGGGTTAAATTTATTTGGGTTTTTCTTATGTTTGGGTTAAATTTATTTAGGCTAATTAGAAATGATAGATAATATTAATTTGGTAAAATTGGACCTTAAAATTTAATTGGGTTTAATTTATGTGTGTGTAATATTAAATCCTATTATAATTAGGTGAAATAATAAGGTAATTAATAAATAAAACCTAACTACACTGTATTACATCTCATACGAACTGAGAGAAAGGAATTGGGCGTGAGGTGGCAGGAAAAAAACATAAAGAGAAGAAGAACCGTTACACTGCAATTCGGAGACGACGAATCTATACGTTGTGTTTTTTTTTTTCTGGTAAGTTCTAATAATTAATGATGCATGTGTAGAGGTTAGATATCATATATGTGTAAATCTGATGAATGCACTGAATTAGTTTAATACTTAAAAATAATTTCAAAAATATTTAATTAATTAAATTAAAACAAAAACTAAAAATTGAGTTATTACATTCTTCCCCCCTTAAAAATAATTTCGTCCCCGAAATTCAAATAAGCTATAGAAAGTTTTATTTTTATTTTATTTAAATTGCATAATTATTTACGAACTTTAATTAAGACGTATCATCGCCCTATTGTAATGATCAAGGCTGATAAGTTCATCGATCCACGCAATTATCCATGTACTTGTAGAAGATTCGACAGCTACCACGTCAAGCCTTGGCAAAGTTCTTCGCTTTGTATCGAATTAAACAACATACTCCATAGCTGGTGCGACTCCCGTCAATTTCTTGAGTATCATTCTTACAAACGTACTCTTCAGAACATAATTCGAAAATACAAAATTTTCTCTACATCTATAATAGAGTTCAAATACCCAAAATATTCAAAATAATCTTTAATTCGTAAAATGTTTATGTTCCATAATAATGAGGATCTAACAAATTATTTATTTATTCTACATAAATTAATGCAAAACTCCAAGATCATCAGATAAACAAAACAACTCTACAAACTATATTACTAACTCTCCCTAGTACCTCAAGAGCTTCAAAATATCATAACCTCAATCCGAATTAGTTCTCAAATATTATTACACCAAAGAATATACTACTAAGATCTCTTCATCATCATATCAAACTCCAAGTCACATATTCAACTACCTACATAAGCAAACTATAGTTGTTCAAAATCTCTCAAAATCAATTGGATTCACCACTAATCATATATATTAATCATTTAATAAAGCATCATTCTCTTAGTGTAAACCTTAACCCAACATATTCAAAAATCTCCTCATACTATCACACAAAAACTTCACACAACATAACTCCAATATTTATTCTACTAGAAATAACCGCAAAATTGATCATTAACTCCAAATAATTAATCTAATCATCTCGAATATCAACAACTCAAACTTATAAGAAATCCTCTATACTTAATAGTTTTCAATTTATCATATTATCCCATCAAAACGCATACGTCAAATTATCCACAAACTTAACAAAAATCAAAATATAACCCAAATCAAATCCTTAATTCTAAGATCATAATAATTGTTACAAGAAATAACTCTTAACAAATAATTCTCCAATATCAAAAACTCGCTGACGAGAGATCTCGAACGGAATAGCTTCGTCGTCAGAGCTAAGGTCAGCCAAGGAAGGAGCATCTATCTAATTTGGATTATTCTCCCATGCACCACCCGGAATCCCTTCTTGGAATTGTCTCCCACGTGGGCTCCCTCCATGAAGACCATTCTTCTTTATCCACCCACTCCTATTCCCATGCCCAACGTTCTCTCTCATCTGCTGCCCCCCACTCTATCCATTTTGATCCCTTTATTAATCACTCCTCACAAAAATCACCTAGCCCACAACATGCTCTCCATGATGTCGTCAGTACCACACCCGCACCCACTATCCTTTCACCCCAACTTACTCAGGCTATTCCTTTGTTTAATCCTTCCCCACCGAATTTAATAACCCCCTTTAATGAACCACTTGCCGCCCCTCTCTCCCCTCTCAGCCTCCCCCATGCACAACCTGCCCCCCACGTGGTAGATTCCCCTATTTCTTTTGTGCATGAATCAATTACTTTACCTGATCCCCTCCTTTGTCCCAGTCTTGCTTTTCCCGTTCTTCCCCACTCTCATTCCTTTTCTGACACGTTGGTTTTTAATAATCATCCTCCTGCTTGGCTTGTGGACCACCTCCGAACTCATGCACCTCTTCCTTCTCTCTGCATGGGTCAACAACTCCCTTCCCCATACCTTGCCCAACCCACTCAACCCACACCTGACTCGTTGGACCCCTTTAATATTTCTCCCACACTGGCTGGTCTAAATCCTTACTCCCACGTGCCCTGTCTATCTGACTCAAATTTTAAATTTAGTCATTTGTTTTTTCCTAGTGATCAGTCTAGTGGGGTTTCTAGTGGGTTTGCTAGTGTTGCACGTGGCTCCCTCTGCACATCCCTTTTGCAGCACACTCCTGGCACCTGTCACCCCCCACTTAGCCAGACCCATTCCACGCATGCCAACTCCACTATTTCTAACCCACCTTCCCCACATTCTGACCGTTTTATTCCTTTGAATAACGCCATTGTTAATGAATTTGCTCTGCATTCCCTCTCAAAAGATGTGTCCCTCGTTAGTGATTCACTTGTTTTTTCAACTCACCCACCTCTCTCTAATGTCGGTACTCCCGTTGCTAGTGATTCTGCTGTTAGTGGAATCTCCTGTGATGTTGCTACTCCTCATTCAACTCATGCAGTCGGCCATCCTTGTTCCCACTCACCTGCGTCTCCCTTTGTTGACCAACCCTCTCCTTTTAATATTATTTCTCCACATGCCCAATCCTCTTGTGCTGCGGGCGGTTTCTTGATATGCCAACCTCACTCAACTGACAGTATTCCTCTTGTTGCTACACCCCATGCAACTCATGCTTCTCCCGTGGGTACCATTTCTCATACAGCTGGCATTGCCTCTGTGGGTTACTTGAATCAGTCAACTTTCCTAGTGAGTGGGGGTTACTGTTTCACGCGCTGCCCCCCACCAAACCCATGATTCTCTCGCCCTTTTTAGTAATTCCCGTTCTTGGGATGCTGCACTTTCCCAGGCCGACCCTATCAGCCCTCCTCTTTCCCAGTCACCTACGCAGGATGGGTCTCTGGCTCCTCAAAAGTCCCACTCAAATATTATTCCCCCCTCTAAATTTTTAAATCATTCTCCTTCCTCGACTGATGAGTTTGTTGGTTGCGGTGTGCCCCTGGCAATCCCTCCCCAACCCATGCTTGTCTGTCACCCCAGCTCCCACTCCCTCCTGCAGAACCCCCTCTCAAATTTTGTGCACCCTACCACACTTTCGTCACCCCATACCCTCTCAGCCTTTTCCACTTACTCTGACATAGTCCATACTACCTCTACCCCCTATGCTAGCTTTATCCCTCCTGGTCGTTACAATAATCTGATTCCCTTATCCTCCTCCTTGTCGTCCGCTGCAAACTTACCTGCTAAAGGCATTCTTAAACCTACTCTTTCTGATTATTCTAAACATCTGCCCACTCCTCATATTGTGCTGTCCACTTCTGTCCCCCAACTGCTGCACCACTCTGCCCCATCAGATACTCTCGCCAATTCTTGTCCAATCCCTTATCCACCTCAATCACAACTGCCTTCACACCTCCCTTCCCCTCTAACCCCCGATAGCACTCCACCCTCTTCTCCTCCCTCTCTCCACCCTACTCTCACTTCCACTCCTCTTTTCTCCCCTCCCGTTTCAAACCTCTCTCAGCCTGAGCCTATTGTCTCTTCTCCTACTGCCCCCCTTTCTTGGAGTCAAGTCGTCTCTGGTTTTGGCTCTGGTTCGGGTTCTCCTATTCTCAAACCAACTTTTGAGAAAACCCCTATGTCTTACTTCCCGCCTGTCAAGGAGAATGGCTCTGTTGTAGTCAGCCTCCCTTCGGAGGTTTTTTTGGAAGGTTACAATCGTTGGTCCTCTAGTTTGGTTGGTGTTTTTAACTCCAAACTCCCCTTTAAGTTGGTTGAATCTCATACTCTTAAGATTTGGGGTAAACACGGGCTTCAAAAGGTGTATCTCCATGAAAAGGGCTACTTCATCTTCAAGTTTATATCCTCTGATGCTAGAGATAATGTTCTAGCCCTGGGTCCTTGGTATGTGGCTAATAAGCTGGTTTCTTTGCAACCATGGCAGGAAGGGGTTGATTTCCATGTTGAGCCTCGTTTAAAAATGCCTATTTGGGTTAAGTTTAAACATATACCTTACTCTTTCTGGACTATCGAGGGCCTCTCTCGCCTAGCCAGTGGCATTGGTAAACCTTTGTTTATGGATAAGCATACTGAATCTTTAGAGCCAATGCCCTTTGCACGAATCTGTGTGGAGATAGGGGTGGACTCTGAGCTTCCTGCATCCATTTTGGTTTCTATTCCTAGCCATGAGGGGAGACCCCATTCCCTTGCTGAAATGGTTGTAGAATACCCTAATAAACCTCTTTTATGTGACCAATGTAAGACCTTTGGCCATTCCTTGCTCAAATGCCCCCGGGCTAACTACCATTGGAGAAAAAAGATTTCGAACTCTAGGGAGGTTTCTCTCCCTATTCCTATTGCGGATCAGCCTATTGCTCCTTATCCAGCTACTACCCCTGTTACTCAGACTCATGCTCTCTCACCTTTGGTTTGTGTTACTTCTAATGATGTTAGCCGGGTCTCTGTCACTCAAAATGATGATTGTTGTACTACTCCATATGATGCTAGCTGTGCTACTCCAATTGTTGATAGATGTGCTACCCCAAACGATGATAGCTGGGTCTCTGTTTCTAATTCTTTCACCCCTCTTGCCCAGGACTTTTCTTCTGACATGGTGGTTCCATGCACTTTGATTCTGAACCAAAAAGACACTGTTGTTAATGAGATAAAGGAACCCACCTTCAAGGTAACCTCCAAGAAGATGACTTCTAAAAAGGTTTTCTCTAATCATAAGGGAAAAGGCCACTCCAAGGGAGTAAGCAAACCTGGCAGGGATGGAGGCCGATCCTCATCCTAATCTCACTTTTCCTCTTTATGATTAATTTTTGTTCCTATAATGTTCGAGGTCTTAATAAAAAGCCAAAGCAGGCTTTTGTTCGTAATTTGCTTAATAGTTACAATGTTTCCTTTGTTGGTTTGATTGAAACTAGAGTCAAAGCTCATAAGGCTTCCAGAGTCTCAAAAGCTATTTGTAATAATTGGGAATGGGTTTTCAACTATGATCATCACTACAATGGTAGAATCTGGGTGGGTTGGGATCCTAGAGTATGGAAGGTTGATATCTTATTTAAATCTTCACAGATTATCCATTGTAAATTGCATATGCTTGATAACAGCTTTTCTTCCCTTGTATCTATTGTATATGGCATGAACTCTGTTATTGAGAGAAGGCACCTATGGCATGACTTAACTCATTATTCATCTGATTCTTCTTGGTGTCTCCTTGGTGATTTTAATGTTATCAGGGGTATTCATGAAGCAGAAGGTGGTGACAATTCTTGGGACAATGGCATGACTGATTTTAATGATTGTCTTGATACCCTTGGTGTTGATGATATTAGGGCTATTGGGCCCCCCTTCTCTTGGTGGAATTGTCAGGTTCGGAATCCAATCTACAGGAAGTTGGACAGAGCCTTGGGGAATCCGGCTTGGTTTTTCAGCATGACGGAATCCCAAGTTTGTTTTGAACCCCGAGGTTTGTCTGATCACTGCCCTATTATTCTGAAAACTGGCATCCTTGTTCAAAGATTTCCAAAACCTTTTCAATTCTTCAACTATATGCTCGATTTGGAAGGTTTCAATGCCACTGTCCAGGAAACTTGGAATTCTCAAATCTCTGGAAATCCTATGTTTATTCTTGCTGAGAAGCTGAGGATTCTAAAAAAGGCTCTAATCTCTCTTAATACCACCAATGGGAATCTCACTTCAAATGTCAAAGCTCTTCAAAGCCAGCTTCACATTGTTCAAACTTCTCTCCATTCTGATCCTTATAACTCATCCTTGAGAAGTGAGGAATCTTCTTGCTCGGCTCTTCTTTGGAGGGCCTTATCCTTGGAGGAATCTTTGCTGCAACAAAAATCCAGGGCTCTTTGGATATCCCACGCTGACAAAAATTCCAAATATTTTGCCAACGTTATCAAAAGCAGATGGAATCATAACAAAATCATGGCTATCTTTAATAGTAATGGCGATTTAGTGGAGGACCAATATTCTATTCAGCAAGTGGCTGTGCATTATTTTCAGGATCTCCTTGGCTCTTCTTCCCCTGGTTATCCTGGAAAGGATGATCTTGCCTCCTACATCACAAAGCATATCAATCCGTTGCAAGCCTCTGTTATGGAAGGCCCTGTTCTGGACACTGAAATTTATGAAGTACTCAAATCTATGAAGATGAACAAGAGTCCTGGCCCTGATGGTTTCAATGTTAATTTCTTTCTTCACTGTTGGGATATTATTGGTGCTGACTTCTCTGCTGCTGTTCATTACTTCTTTGATTCATGTCATCTCCCAAGTGGGATCAATGCCACTGCCATTGCGCTTATCCCTAAGACGGAAAACCCCTCTTCTATGTCAGATTTTCGTCCCATCTCCTGTTGCAGCACTCTATATAAATGCATTTCCAAGATTCTTGCAAACAGGCTAAAGAAGGTTCTCCCTTTCCTTATTGACAGAGCCCAGTCTGCCTTCATTTCGGGTAGAAGTATCACTGACAACATATTACTTGCCCAGGAGCTTCTGCGAAATTATCATCGAAATTCTGGGGCTGCCAGATGTGCCCTTAAAATTGATATCAGGAAGGCTTTTGACACAGTTAGTTGGGACTTTCTTTTCGACTTGCTGGAGCTTCTTAAATTTCCATCCAAATTCATTAATTGGATCCATGCTTGTATAACTACTGCCATGTTCTCTGTAAAAATCAATGGGTCTCTTGCTGGCTATTTTAAGGGTGCTAGGGGATTGAGACAAGGCGACCCTCTCTCTCCCTACCTGTTCGTGCTCACAATGGAAGTATTATCCTTAATCCTTCACAAAGAAACTATGCACCCTGACTTCAAATTCCATTGGAAAGCCAAGGAGTGCGACCTTACTCATTTATGCTTTGCGGATGATCTTCTTATTTTCTGCAATGGTAATCTGTCTTCTGTCTCTATCGTCCACTCCTGCATTCAGTCCTTCTCTCTGTTCTCCGGGCTCATCCCTAATGCACATAAGAGTCAGTGCTTCTTCTCTAATGTCGATGATAATGATCAACAAATAATCATGGACTTACTTGGGTTTCGTGTTGGTACCTTACCAATCTGATTCCTTGGTGTCCCCCTAATATCCTCGAAGCTCTCTCGTAATGACTGCATGCCTCTTATCCAAAAGATTACTTCTCGGATATCATCTTGGACTGCAAAATTACTTACTTATTCTGGCAGATTGCTGCTGATTAAATCTGTGCTCATTTCTATCCAGTCCTTTTGGTCAGCACACTTCATCTTGCCAAAATCCGTTCTGAAATCTATCCAGTCTATTCTCACCAGATTTCTTTGGAAAGGGCCTTCCCTTGTGAAATATGGGGCAAAAGTCTCTTGGAAGGTTATTTCTATGCCTTTAAATGAAGGTGGTCTTGGAGAGTTAAGGATCTCGAGGATTGGAACAAGGCCCTCATTATCCAGCACTTAACTAAGGTTATCCAATATAAACCATCTTCCCTTTGGGCTTCTTGGATCCAAGCCACAACACTAAAGAATAAAAACTTTTGGCATATCAATATTCCTTCTGACTGTTCTTGGATTTGGCGCAAGGTGCTTAAATTGCGAAATCTTGCTAAACAATTTCTATCCTACCGTGTAGGCAGAGGGAACCATTTTAGCCTCTGGTTTGATCCTTGGTTAAATGGCCAGCCTCTATCTCCCAATGCTTATCTGTTGTCTAACTCTGGGATCCCAAAAACTGCACTCCTTTCTAGCATTATCTCCAACTCAAATTGGGTGTTACCTCGGAGTAACCATCATGATGTCGTCCAATTTCGTAGTCTTTTCACCTCTGCTCCCTCTCCGACTTCAACTGACGACTCTATCACTTGGGATTCTGTTGATATCCGGCTCCTAAAAGCCAACAAAATTTGGGATTCCATCCGTATCCATGGTAGTGTTGTCCCTTGGGCAAATATACTATGGCACAAGCATTATGTTCCACGATACTCTTTCTTTCTTTGGCTTGCTTTTCTCAAAAGATTTCCTACTAATGATGCTTTCACGTCTTACTCTAACTATTTCTCAATGAGATGTCTCTTATGTAACTCTGTCAACGAAACTTTTAACCACCTCTTCTTTAACTGTCCTTACTCTAGTGTTGTGATTTCAAATGTACTAGCAGTTGGAAACTGGTTCAATATCCCAACCGACTGGGATAATCTGATTGATTATATTCAGAAGTTCCAAGGAAGGAAAATGCATTCTGAAATTTTGAGACTAATTCTTGCCACCACACCTCCCTGTACAAAATTTGGGGGACTCGGAATGCTATGCTCCATGATGGGTTTATATTGCCCCCTCATGCCTTGACTAAGGAAATCATCAACTTGATTAAAGCTCGGCTCTCAAGTTCTTCGAAGTTTCAACAAGCTGTTTTAAAATGCCATACATATCATAATTGGTTGTAATTGGTTGTATTTGGTTGCTTTTATGCTTTGATTCTATTTCCTTTGGTGAATAGCTTTCTTTTATGTTCTTCATGGGGCCTGTCTCATGTTGACTTATTTTCTCTGGGGTATGCCCCTTAGCCTCTGTATTTTTTGAGTTTCTAATACACAAACAAATTTAGCAAAAAAAAAAAAAAAAAAAAACTCGCTGATGCAAATACTCATTATAATCGTATGATCATTTCTTAACCGTACAAAATATAGTTTATTCTCCATAATGATCTAATCACAATTCTTACTAATATTATTGCTCCATCGCATAACAATAATAACCTTGACAAAATTATCTCACCTTCCTCAAATCAACTACAAAGCAAAAAGGAGACCAACACCTGGTCAAAATCAACACTAACCAAACAGAGAACCAAATTGAAATAAACTCCTACGTCTATCCAGTGGTTTACCCATAACTCACAGGTCAAGTCTAAAAGCAATCTACAGATTCATAACCTAAGCTCTGATACCATCTCTGTAACACCCCTTCCCGAAATAGGAAAGGGAGGTCACGTGCAAAGCACAACAAACCTCAAAATAGACAAACAAAGCACTAGTAACATCGGAATATTTAATAATGATAAACCATCAATGATGAACTGAATACAATTCTCCAAAAGAGGACAAAATAATCAAAACCTAAAATCAAATGAGCCTAGATGGTCAAAGGTAACTCTCTCATCACACTAGCCCTAAATCACCCCTGTAAACCTGCTGGAAGAAAAACACAGCATGAGCCAAATGCCCAGTACGGATATAGATATATAAAGATACACAACTGAATTACGAAATTAACTGAGACAAAATACTGAACAAGGCTGACAAAAATATAATCTCCAAAGATCTGAATAGAATATATCTGAATCAACAGAATTAACGAAACGAACATAAGAGTATATAAATAATGAACTGAAATAATTAATTCAATTAATTGTATTGAACTGAAACGAACAAAACTAACACAATGAAATAATAGGCTGAATCAAATGGCCGGGTGTTATTTCATACCGAGCTCAGAACAAAACAGAAATATACCTTGCCACACAGACAAGCTAAATAATGCCACTTGGGCAATCAAAATAATGTCACAGAGGCAAGTTACACACATTGCACCGCGAATCCAAATGCATGCAAATCGAATAGGTGTGTTTGGCACAACATCACCAATCCGCAGAACAGAAACTAGGGTCGACCCATACGCCTCCTACAACAAAAATACCAAATGGCCCACTTCCTTCGGAGCCCAAAATGGAGACGCCGTGGACTGATCACACCACCACGGAAGGTGTCATGTCTCTCGTGCCAAGACGACATGCCTGTGGTACCCCCACAGGTGATTATTGCTCAGGTATACCCTACGGTATATTCTAACAAAGATATCATGTCACAACACATGCGACATAATACCAACAAAAAGGGTTCTATATGTACATGTTGAACCAGATCAAATCATAATCATAATGTTTCAAAAAGAAGGTAATAACATGTACCGCTCTACAAATATCAAAATAAATACTAGACATGATGACCTAATTCAAAGAGTACAAATACGAGTCCTATGTATTAAGTTTAAAATAAAACTATTATATGAATTTCACAAGAAACAATTATGTAAAATAATAACGGAATTCGATACGAAGAACAATGCAAACTAATTAAATTTCACAAGAGTATTGCTGAAGGAGTACGAAAATCCGTACCTGGAGTAAGCAATGTAATACCCAAAATTTATATTCCAAATACAACTCGTTAAAGCCCTCCGTCCGAACTAATTACACAAAGTAATAAAAAATAAATTAATAAATTATGCGTTAAATTACGAATTAATAATATTTTTTTAATGGCTCATACATTCCATAAATTTTATAATACCATTTGTACCGACTATATTCATTACTAAATAGTTTTTGTTCCTTTCAAAACAAGAGTCAAATATTAAATTAAAGTATCTTTTATATATATATATATATATATATATATATATATATATATATATATATATATATATATGCTTTTATATGCTTTTACTCCTTCAATCAGACGCACCAAAGCAGCAACACTATTCGGGCAAATTATGCTACCATCTTACCATCATAGAGTTAAAATCACCATGGCATATTCCATGTAAAGGAATTTTATAATATTAAATTACGTAATCTGCCATTACCGTATTCATTTACTATGTACATATACTAATTACACTAACCCCCAAACCTTCTGAAACTCCAATTGGTAATGAACCAAACACCTTATCCATGATTTCAATACTTTTATTGTTTTACTCAAATAGGTGATTCCCTCCATGAATGTAATAATATAATGACTTAATACTCAATTTAAGTATTAAACTAATTCAGTGCATTCATCAGATTTACACATATATGATATCTAACCTCTACACATGCATCATTAATTATTAGAACTTACCAAAAAAAAAAACACAACGTATAGATTCGTCATCTCCGAATTGCAGTGTAACGGTTCTTCTTCTCTTTATGTTTTTTTCCTGCCGCCTCACGCCCAATTCCTTTCTCTCAGTTCATATGAGATGTAATGTAGTGTAGTTAGGTTTTATTTATTAATTACCTTATTATTTCACCTAATTATAATAGGATTTAATATTACACACACATAAATTAAACCCAATTAAATTTTAAGGTCCAATTTTACCAAATTAAGATTATCTATCATTTTTAATTAGCCCAAATAAATTTAACCCAAACATAAGAAAAACCCAAATAAATTTAACCCAAACATAAGAAAAGCCCAAATAAATTTAACCAATCTTATAAAAAGTCCAATTAAAAAGCTTTAAGAATAAATTTTTTTTTACGGGTATTACAGTTACCTTGAATGGTGGTGCAGTGAATTGGAAAGGTTCCAAACAGGAAAGGTTCCAAACAGCAAAGAGTTGTTGGTTTAATGACAAAGACAAAGTATATAGCTGTAAATGAAGCTGCAAGTTGATTGTTTGGATGAAAAGTTCATTACAGAACTAGGAATAGTTCCTAAGTCTCATCTTGGATTCAAACATGTGTTGCGACACTTTCATTTGATTAGTAGAATCATTGAAAGAGGAGAAGTCACTATAGAGATAGTGGACTCTCAAGAACAACATTGCGTATCCATTTACTGAAGCTTTATCCAAACAGCAGGATGATCGTCACTTAGAGAAGAAGGGTATAAGATACCATGGCGATTGGCTTTAGTGCAAGTGGGAGATTGAAAGTAGTATGCACACAAGCCAATCATATTTGATATGATGCAGCATATACTTTGTAATCTTATTCATTTATTAATAAAAGAATTAATTTTCTTAAAAAGACATTTTACATTATCTACATAGTGCTGTTATATCAAATGTGATAATCCCATAGTTTTGAGCAATGTTTTTAGAATCATGATGGTGATCATGCTAATGAGATCTAAATTCTAGATAGCTCACAAACTAAAATCGTTCCTAATCAATGGATTACTAAAAAGGAGATTAGTGAATTCGGATAGATTAGTACATACGTTGCTTGCTCTTATGAAGAGGATGATTGATCTCATAATCATTTGTGTGGAGACACTAAAGAAAGTATGTAGGTGCTTATTAGAGAATAAGTTCACTGAACGTGGCTCGCTAAGGAATACCTAATGGAGTTTTACTCGCCTGTCAATAGGAATTCCTCTAGTGATAATAGTACAAGTGATCCTTGGACTTAAGATCATCATAGTATCTTGTGTGTGATGAGTTATACTTTGACATGTCCCTTAAGACCCTTAGGGTATATCAAAGGGTATGATTGGGTATAATAAGTTATACATGGAGATAGGTGAATGATCAACAAAGAATCTACCACTTCTAGTAAAAGGAGAAAATGTCCTATGTGATTCGATAAATGACGACTCAGAAGTCTTTGGCCAAAGCAGAATGAAATTAGAAAGGAGTTTCTAATTTGCATTATCAGAGTTGTGCATTTGAGAATCGAAATACATATAATTAAATAAAATAAGACTTGACAGTAATTCCATGTCTTATATTTAATTGGGACATTGTATGGTAGAAGGATTGAATTGTATGGTAACTATTCACTGAAAGGTTCTTTTGTGATTAATGTTGAAATCTATATTATCTGGAAAGTCGTTGATCGCTAAGGGGGCTTACCCTTATTGTAGAATAAATATTATTTATTTAAATGAATTAAATAGTTTAATTTATTTATTTAAATAAAATTAGAATTGTTCTAATTGATTTATTCACAACCGGTTTAATATAGAGAACCAAAGGGTACCGCAAAAGAAAAATATTTATTTAAGAAGTAAATGGAATAATCGTAATAATAAGTTAAGTGTATTTAATTTAATCTATGGAGATAGAATAAATTAAATAGCTTAATATTTATTATTTAATATTTTTGAAATATTAAATATAAATTAATAAGAGGAGTCTTATTATTATTATTACCATTACTATTATTTAATTCCTAATAGGGATTGAGAATTAATTAATAGAAGTACTCTCTCATAAATTCCTAATTGGATTAGGAGTTTAATTAATTAAAGGAGTTTAATTAAAATAAAAACCCTAATCCTAAATAGTTTAGGAGGGTTCCCTATATCTATAAATAAGAGGAGTCTTATCATGATTTAGGGTTAGACAGTTACACACTCTTCCATAAGAATTGGAAAGAGAGAGAGTACTTGCAATTTCTATAGAGATAGAAACTAGGGTTTTGCAAACACCCATCTTCTTGAACAACTATTATTCCTTGGTGGATCACCTCTAGAGGCAAAACACTTGGGTGGCTAACGTTGATCAAAGGAAGGAATTTAATCGGTGGAATTCAAGGAGAACGCGAAGGATTTGGAGGTGAACTGGTACCTGTGGAAGCATGGTTCTACAAGGGTATGAATCCAAAAAGGAAATAACAATTGACTTGGAATCAAAATCCTATCTTAAAATATCCTAGTTACAATAGAATTATGAAAATATACTGAATCCCTAAAATTAAGGAAAGGAAATCTGATAAAAATCTTCAAAAACGCGTCGCCTCGAAAAACGCGCCAACTCATTCTGCATGTTCTCGCCGGGGCGAGAAAATTGAACTGAGACTTCTCGCCGGGGCGAGAATGAACAGTAAGTTCTTCGCTGGGGCGGATCAATTTGGGCCGGGGCGAACTTGAACAGTCAGTTTCTCGCCGGGGCGAGAATTTTGGCTTTGAAGTTCTCGCCGGGGCGAGAACTCTGCAACTTGGAATTCTTCGTCCTTTCTCGTTTCCAACGCTTCCAACCTTGGCATGTTTGTTTGTATCATCATAACTAAATGTAAATCCTTAGAATCCGGGTCCACACTCGATCTATCCTCGCTCCACATGCCTTGAATCAACCCATTAATGCTCTCCTTGAAACGTTTAGCCCGAGCTCTCGTCGTCACGGGACCATCCGGCATACACAAAGGATCCACTTTATGGATGTCAATCGCTCCAGAGCCAAGGATGCCCTCATCATTCCTCTCCTCTTGAGAAAGATTTGTCCTCAAATCGTCACCTACATCAAACGGACTAAGATCAGTAACGTTAAAAGTGGCACTAACGTTATACTCACTAGGCAAATCCAATTTGTAGGCATTGTCATTGATGCGCTCAAGAACTTGAAATGGACCATCCCCCCTTGGAAGCAATTTTGAACGTCGTTGAGCTGGAAATCTTTCCTTCCGCATATGTAACCACACCCACTCTCCTGGTTCAAAAATCACTTGACGTCGACCCTTGTTGGCCTGTTTCGCATATTGCTCCGTCCTCCTTTCAATGTTAAGCCTTGCCTTTTCATGTATCTGCTTGACAAATTCAGCCTTTTTCTTTCCATCCATGTTAGTATATTCGGACAAAGGTAATGGCAATAAATCCAACGGTGTCAAAGGATTAAACCCATAAACAACTTCAAATGGTGAAAATTGTGTAGCAGAATGAACAGATCGATTATAAGCAAACTCAACATGTGGTAAACACTCTTCCCAAACTTTAATGTTCTTTTTGATAACAGCTCTTAACAATGTAGATAAAGTTCTATTCACTACCTCAGTTTGACCGTCAGTTTGTGGATGACAAGTAGTTGAAAATAACAGTTTAGTACCTAACTTACACCACAATGTCTTCCAAAAATAACTCAAAAATTTAGAATCTCTATCTGAAACAATCGTTCTAGGCATGCCATGTAGACGCACAATTTCTCTAAAGAACAAATCAGCAATATGGGATGCATCATCAGTTTTGTGACATGGAATAAAATGTGCCATCTTAGAAAATATATCCACGACCACAAATATAGAATCATGACCACGCTTAGACCTAGGTAAACCCAATACAAAATCCATAGACAAATCAATCCAAGGTTCACTAGATATAGGCAATGGTGTATACAATCCATGAGGTTGAACACGAGACTTAGCTTGCTTACACGTAATGCATCTATCATCACAAATTTCTTTCCACATCTCATTTCATATGAGGCCAATAAAAATGTTCTTTCAAACAAAAATAAAGTCTTTTCAACACCAAAATGACCCATTAGACCTCCCCTATGTGACTCTCTAATCAACAACTCACGCAAAGAACATGCAGGTATACATAACTTATTTTCTCGAAACAGAAAACCATCCACTTTAAAATATTTACCTACAGCATTCTTTTCACATGATTTAAACTCTTCACAAAAATCAAGGTCATCAACATACAACTCTTTAATTCGTTCAAACCCAAGCAATTTTGTATCAAGAGTATTCAATAACACGTACCTTCTCGAAAGAGCATCAGCAACAACATTCTCCTTACCCTGTTTGTATCGGATGACATACGGAAATGTCTCAATGAACTCCATCCACCTAGCGTGTCTTTTGTTCAACTTATGCTGTCCCTTCAAGTATTTCAATGATTCATGATCCGTGTGAATCACGAACTCTTTAAGCCAAAGGTAGTGTTGCCACGTCTCCAACGCCCTAACTAACGCATACAGCTCCTTATCATAGGTCGGATAATTCAAGGCTGGTCCATTCAATTTCTCGCTGAAATACGCTACAGGCTTCCCTTCCTGCATCAACACAGCTCCAATTCCCAAACCTGAAGCATCACACTCAACTTCAAAGGTTTTAGCAAAATTAGGTAAAACAAGCAAATGAGCGTTAGTCAATTTATCTTTAATCAATTTAAACGCTTTTTCCTGCTCTTCACCCCATTTAAACCCTACACTTTTCTTGATCACTTCCGTTAAGGGTGCTGTGATGTCGCTGAAATTCCTCACGAACCGCCGGTAAAAACTAGCCAATCCATGAAAGCTTCGAACTTGGCTCACATTTGTTGGACTCGGCCATTCTTGGATTGCACGTATCTTCTCTTCATCCACCTGCACTCCCTGTGAACTCACAACAAATCCAAGAAAAACAACTCTATCCGTACAAAACGTGCACTTATCCATGTTAGCAAACAACTTTTCTTTTCTAAGAACATCTAAAACAGATTTCAAATGCAATGCATGTTCTCCCAAGTTTTTGCTATAAATCAAGATATCATCAAAATAAACTACCACAAATTTGCCAATGAATGGTCGCAAAACATGGTTCATCAAATCTCATGAAAGTACTAGGAGCATTAGTTAAACCAAAAGGTAACACTAACCACTCATAAAGACCATATTTTGTTTTGAAAGCAGTTTTCCATTCATCACCCTCTTGCATTCTAATTTGATGATAACCACTTTTTAAATCAATTTTTGAGAATATACAAGACCCATGCAATTCATCTAACATGTCATCTAATCGAGGAATGGGATGTCGATATTTTACCGTAATGTTATTTACCGCTCGACAATCTATGCACATGCGCCATCTCCCATCCTTTTTAGGCACTAAGATCACCGGAACTGCACATGGACTCATGCTCTCTCTTACGAACCCCTTCTCCATCAATTCTCCAACTTGCTTCTGCAACTCCTTTGTTTCCTCGGGGTTACTCCGATAAGCTGGACGATTCGGAATGGATGCTCCGGGCACGAAATCAATCTGATGTTCAATTCCCCGAATTGGTGGTAATCCCTGTGGAAGCTCCTCGGGAAACACATCCTTATAATCCTGCAAAAGAGACGAAACAACACTAGGCAAAGAAGAATCATTAGCGTTAGTATTCAAAAGCGCCTCCTTTACCGAAGTATAATCAACGGCTGTTTAGCATCTAAAGCTCGCCTCACATCGCTCTTTTTTGCATAGATATTTGTTTTTCGCTCCTCATCTTTTCTTTTCTCTCTTTCTTTTTCTCTCTTATTTTTCCCCTCAATTTTTTTCTCACTTTCCTTTTTTTCACTTTCTTTTCTTTGTACATGATCTTTTTGCAAATATAATTGATCCTCATGCACCTGCTTTGGTGACATAGGACATAACGTAACCTTTCGCTGATTATGAACAAAGGAATACTCGTTCGTGAAACCATCATGCTTCACCCGCCGATCAAACTGCCATGGGCGGCCTAACAATAAATGACCCGCCTGCATGGGAACCACGTCACACAATGCCTCATCCACATATTTCCCAATCGTGAACGGTACCAACACTTGCTTAGTCACCTTTATATCTCGACTATCATTAAGCCACTGCAATCTATATGGTTGGGGATGTTTGGTTGTGGACATTCCCAACTTCTCCACCATGATCGTGCTGGCCACATTTGTGCAACTTCCTCCATCTATCACCACACAACAAACCTTACCATTCACAAGGCATCTGGTATGAAATAAATTTTCCCGTTGCTCCCCGTTCTCCTCTTTCACGTGCGTACTAAGTGCTCGCCTTGTAACCAGCATCTCACCATGCATAGCCAACTCCCTATCATCTATATCCTCTAACGGTGGCATTGAGTCGGTATCACTAGCTTCTTCTTTAGTTTCCACCTCTCCGTTGTCAAGTAACAACATCGTCCTTTGATTTGGGCACTGATTTGCAATATGTCCCCTTCCTTGACACTTGAAGCATTTTATATCCCGATTACGATTAAAAGAAGAAGGGTCAGTTTTACCTTGCACTCCCTTATTAATCGTCTCCGTCTTTGGTTCAAACTTGGATTTACTTACGGCTGGCTTCTCCTCTCGCTTCCCAACATTAGACTTCCATGATGATCCTGAATTAGGTATCGAACGTTGGCTACCTCTCCTCTTAAGCTGTTTCTCAATCTTGATAGCCATGTGAACCATATCCTCCAATACCAAATAATGTTGTCGTTCCACTAAGTCGGCAATCTCCCAATTTAATCCCGCCGAAAACCTAGCCATTGTTGATTCACCATCCTCATTGATGTTTGCCCTAGCCATCAACATCTCCATTTCTTTGTAATAATCTTCTACGCTCCTACTTCCTTGCCTCAAGCTTTGCAAACTCCGAACTAGCTCTCGGTGATAGTAATCTGGAACGAACCTCTTTTTCATCACGGTCTTCATTTCTTCCCAAGTTTCAATCGGACGTTCCCCACATCTCCTCCGACTGATCATCAACTGATCCCACCAAGTAACAGCATAAGCTGAGAATTCTGTAGCGGCGAGTTTTACTTTCTTTAGCCCCGAGTAGTTATGACATTCAAATATCCAATCCATCTTCTTCTCCCATTCTAGATAGGCCTCTGGATCACTTCTTCCTTGGAAAGTCGGAATTTTCATCTTTATACTATCCAAGTTGTTGTCCTCTCTATCTCGACCCCCTCTATCCCTACCTCCTCGTTGCCTGCGATGTAAGAAGTCGGACTCTCATCGATCCTCCTCTTCACTACATCCCCCTTCATAGTAATTTTCCTCTTGTCTAGCTTCTCTTTGATGCGTTCTTCCGTGCTGACGTGCCCCATGAGGATGTTGAAACTGGGGTCCTTGGGAAGCACTCATTTGGTCGAAACGCTCATTTCACTTGCTCCATCGCCATATCCAACTTTCTAGTGAATTCCTTCATCATAGCTTCCATCACAAATTTTGGATCAAACTTTGCTGGAGAATCTTCCATAACACCTTTATCTTTTGAACTAGACATTTTCCTGCAAAACAAAGGTTAGTAGCAAAATATTTTCCTCACCACTCCCTTACGTGTTTCACTCGGTTAATGTTTCGCTCGTGTATCACTCAATAGGCTTTTCCCCTCGAATGATCTCACAACTAAGCCTTTTACCTCTAAATATTCTCTCTAATAGGTTCTTTTCGAATTTACCTAGCAAAATCCTCGGGTTTACTAATCAATTCAAAAATAACTTATCACAAACAACTATAGTAGGTATGACTATAAGTACCAACAATCTCGATTACGGAATTGAAGATGAAATCCACGAACAAATTGAAATAACTGAAATAAAATTTTCTATACTCTTTTTTTTTTTTTTTTTTTTTTTGCTCACAAATTCAACGATACAATAAAGATAGATACTTAGCTAGAAAACGCAGCTCTGATACCAAATGATAGACTCCACGGCACGCTTGCGTGAGGTGGTCGTCGCCCGGATCGTTTCTAGTAAGCCAATTTGATGGAACTCTCCCGACACCTTAACCCAACGTCTATATTGAGACGAGAACTCCGGTATAATCGTTCAAGCAGATGAATTCG
Organism: Aralia elata; assembly: GCA_034770075.1. NCBI lineage: Eukaryota > Viridiplantae > Streptophyta > Magnoliopsida > Apiales > Araliaceae > Aralia > Aralia elata. Next base: position 61,175,204 of record CM068385.1, read on the forward strand.
CGTAGGTGGATTATCAATGACACCTAAACTGATATAAGCATGAGGGGGTCAGAATTTTATGACACTTGTTCGACACAACCAACTCGATACAAACCAAACCATCATGCAATGGCGGAAACGAATTCTAGCTATACCACATGGCGTTCATCATGGAGATTGATTCAAATAGCTTGGATCCATAATGGTTCGAGTATAGAAGTTTTGGGAATGGATTCCAAGTGCGTGTGCACCATAAACACCTTGCAAACGGATGTAGCGGATCAGAAAATCAAAAGGAAGCAGTTTGCTTGGAACAGCATGTCTCGCCCCGGCGAGGATTTCCCAGCCAAGTTTCTCGCCCCGGCGAGGTCTCGCCCCGGCGAGGATTTTCAAGCCAAATCTCTCGCCCCGGCGAGACTCTCGCCCCGGCGAGACTCTCGCCCCGGCGAGAATTTTCAATGCAATTTTCTCGCCCCGGCGAGAACCAGGATGCAGTTTGTCTATTTTTGACTTTCTTGATTTTCGAACCTTCTTTCACCCAAAACATGATATCAGTATTTAGGTTCAATTACATGAGTTATGATTGCTACATTTCCAAATTTGTGTGCTTGTATTTCAAAAAGTGTGTGCTTATAGAAGCTTCTAGTTGGTTTCCTAGACTAGTATAAATAGGCTTCATTTGTAAGACATTGCGGACTTGAATTATTCATTAATATTCAGATTATCATCATTATTGTGAGATTGTTCTTTTCTTGTGGTTCTTGAGAATTCCTAAGTATTCCTTAGTTTTCTTTGAGATTCATAATTGACTTATCATACAACCAATCATAGTTGTGTGTGGCGTCTTCTACCGCATCAATCGTCGATTGTACCAAGATTACCGCTTCAACATAAGCGAGGGGTCGAGGTGTCGTTGGTGTCCATCCTACGCAAAACTTCATTTGCAAGCAATTGTACCAAGATTACCGTCTACATATAGGCGAGGGGTTAAGGTGTTGCAAGCTATCCATCCTATCAACTTGTTAGAAACGATCCGGGCGACGACCACCTCACGCAAGCGTGTCGTGGAGTCTATCATTTGGTATCAAAGCTAAGTTTCCTATCAAGTTACTTATCTTTACTTTTATTGTTGAATTATAGTCAAAAAAAAAAAACTGCATAAAATATATAGCAGAAAATTTGTATTGTGAAATTGTTACCATTGAGATTTTCATTTGCAAGAATTATATTTGACGATTGGAAGACTTGTGGAGAGTCGTACTTTCTATATTGTGTTCGTGATAAGTTATTATTGGATTGTAATTAGAGAATTGAGGTAATATTTGTGAGAATTCAAAAAGAACCTATTAGAGAGAACTACGAGCGGAAAAAGGCAAGAGTAGTGAGATTACTAAAGGGTAAAAGCCATAAGTGTGATACACGAGCGTTTCATATTTGTATTACATTGTTTGAGTGAAACACGTGAGGGAGTGTATGAGGAAATTTTCTTTATGTACTAACCTTGTTTTGCAGCAATCATGTATGGATATAAATGTGAAAATAATTATTGGCAAAAAGGATCGTTTCAAGGTAGAGCGGATCCCGAAGCTTATCTAAGTTGGGAGAAAGGAAAGGAGCGAGAGTTTAGCTTTCATGAATACTCCGAGCAAAAGAAGTTCAAACTTGCAGTCCTAGATTTGTCCGGTGATGCACGTACATGGTGGGCTCAATTTGAACGTGATAGGAGAAAATATGGAGAACCTCCGATCGATACATGGAAAGAGTTGAAAACCGTGATGAGAAGGCGGTATGCTCCAGTACAACCTAGCAAGAGGAATGAATATGTATCTCCAAGGCATAAAGAGCAACCTTCAAGGCGAGCCACTTGGGAGGATGAAAAGAGGGTTCAAAGGCATGAGGAGTCGCATCGGAAACAACCACGCGAAACTCCTAGAGAATATGTGAAACCAATATCATTCGAGGACATCATGAGAACATATAATGAGTTAAAGAATGATCATTTGAAACAACAAGTCACTCTTAAGGCCCAAAAAGAGCAAGATCAGCCGAAGGAGGAAGACGATGGAATCGAGTATGCAGTCCAAGGAAAATTGTTAGGTTCCAATGAACATGATGAAGTTCATGAAGATTTAATGATTGTACAACAAAAGGATTGTAATCGAAAGAGAGAAAAAGAAAAGAATGAAAAGAATGAGAGAGAAAATACTCGAGAGAAAAACAAACGAGAGAATGAGCAAAAAGAAAAAGAGAGAAAAATAAGTAGCTATGAAAAAGAAAGTGGAATTGAAAGTGAGTTGTATTTTGAAAAGCCAATGACTGTACATTCGTACAAGATGACACTTTTGGATACTAACCAAAATAACTCTGTTTTGTCTAGTTCTGTTGTTTCTCTTATACAAGTGAAGGATTATATACCTAACACTATCATTCCATATCCGTCAGCTATTGGTGTTCTTGAGGAGACGAAGGAGTCACCGAAGCAAGTTGGTGAGTTGATAGGGGAAGGTATAGTGGATGAGGTCATGAGTACAAGTGCTATTGATGAGATCATAATACCTAAGTGGGATGAGGCGTCGAGCATGTTTGTCGATTTTACATTGGTAAACAAGTATCGTTGTTATTTTCTTTACTTAGATAATATGTTTGATAACTTGCATAGTGCTTATATTTTATCTACATTGGATGATGATTGTGTGATTACAATACCTAATCAAATTAGCAAGATAGGTTGTGAAAAAGGGAAAATTGTGTTAACATGTAACTTGTATAGATGGATAGTTATTTCTGTTAGATTAACTGATGCATCTAGTGTTTTCATGAATTATCTAAAACATGTTTTACATGCTTCCATTGGTAAATTTGTGATTAGCTATTTTGAAGATAGAATTAATTTTGTCATAAATTATGGAGGATATTTGAACTTTGTTGAGTTAGTTTATGATCATGATATTTCTCCTCGTTTTCAAAACTCTAGTTTGCATAAAATTAGTTCTAAGCTTTCTTTTCCATATGCCGAGTTAGATTTTTATGCTAGTCAATCTTTGCTTGAGTTGTCATTAGAACCATCATCATTGTATAAGCTACCATCATTTGGTATTATTTCACCAAGGCAAATTTCATTGCATGAAAAACTATCATTTGATGACATTCCTAGTCTTGGCAACACTTATGGAGATTCTGTAGCATCTAGCGAGTTTGGATGTGATAATTACATGTACGCTAGTGAATTCTCGATTTGTGGTGGTTGTGAACTTTCGATGCCATTGACATCATTGTGTGATCTTGAGTTTGCTATTGTAAATGGAAAGGGACAGATTGTTTGTGTTTTGAAGATTCGAGATGGGATCTTACGCTCCGAAGATAAAATCATGGTTTGTTGGGTAGATCCATTCGAACATTATATTGAAAGTCTACAGGGAAGTAATTTGAATTTTGAATTAGTAGACTATACATATGAATTTGAGTTTCTTGAGTTTTCCTTGATTATACAAAAGATTCATATTGATTGGTGTTATTTCGTGTTTAACCCAGGAATTCAAGAGTGCTTACTTGAACAACGTGATGAGTTTCAACAACTAATATTTGATCCAGGATCGTTGAAAATCTTGTATTTACAAATGCACGAGATCCTCAAATTGATTTTTGACCCAGGGATTCATAAATGTAAATTGATGGAATGTGAATTGTACTATGTGCTGATACTAGATCCAGGAGGAGACTATCAATTGGTATCATTTGTGTCTAATCCAGGAATTCGTGTGTATTTGCACATACGATGTGCAAGCTTACAAAGATGGGTATTTGACCCAGGTGAATTGAAATGGGTATTAGTACGAATCACCATCACAACGAAGCATTTTCATCTAGGAATGCGTAAATGGGAATATATGCTTCAAAGGAAGATCTATATGATGATATTTGACTCAAGAAGGGACAGAACTTTTCAGATTTGTATTTGCGTTTATCTTATTACATATGCATGTGTTTTCATAAGTTACATTTCAGTTGTTAACTTAGTTTGTTTTGATGTAGAGTCCGATGTGTGGAACAATCCTTTTCAAGAGAGGGAAATGCTAGATTTGAGGACAAATCCTTGTGAAGAGGAGGGGGATGATATAAGCATGAGGGGGTCAGAATTTTATGACACTTGTTCGACACAACCAACTCGATACAAACCAAACCATCATGCAATGGCGGAAACGAATTCTAGCTATACCACATGACGTTCATCATGGAGATTGATTCAAATAGCTTGGATCCATAATGGTTCGAGTATAGCAGTTTTGGGAATGGATTCCAAGTGCGTGTGCACCATAAACACCTTGCAAACGGATGTAGCGGATCAGAAAATCAAAAGGAAGCAGTTTGCTTGGAACAGCATGTCTCGCCCCGGCGAGGATTTCCCAGCCAAGTTTCTCGCCCCGGCGAGGATTTTCAAGCCAAATCTCTCGCCCCGGCGAGAATTTTCAATGCAATTTTCTCGCCCCGGCGAGAACCCCCTGGATGCAGTTTGTCTATTTTTGACTTTCTTGATTTTCGGACTTTCTTGATTTTCGAACCTTCTTTCACCCAAAACATGATATCAGTATTTAGGTTCAATTACATGAGTTATGATTGCTACATTTCCAAATTTGTGTGCTTGTATTTCAAAAAGTGTGTGCTTCTAGAAGCTTCTAGTTGGTTTCCTAGACTAGTATAAATAGGCTTCATTTGTAAGACATTGCGGACTTGAATTATTCATTAATATTCAGATTATCATCATTATTGTGAGATTGTTCTTTTCTTGTGGTTCTTGAGAATTCCTAAGTATTCCTTAGTTTTCTTTGAGATTCATAATTGACTTATCATACAACCAATCATAGTTGTGTGTGGTGTCTTCTACCGCATCAATCGTCGATTGTACCAAGATTACTGCTTCAACATAAGCGAGGGGTCGAGGTGTCGTTGGTGTCCATCCTACGCAAACTTCATTTGCAAGCAATTGTACCAAGATTACCGTCTACATATAGGCGAGGGGTTAAGGTGTTGCAAGCTATCCATCCTATCAACTTGTTAGAAACGATCCGGGCGACGACCACCTCACGCAAGCGTGTCGTGGAGTCTATCATAAACCCCGTACTTATATGAAGCAGGAACCTTCGGTACAATCAACGATTGATAACTGGTAGATAACGCCACACACAACTATGGATTGTTGTATGATAAGTTAACTTAGAATCTCAAAGAAAACTAAGAAAATTACTTAGAAATTCTTCAAAGAACCAAAAGTAGAGAATAGCTCTCAAGTATGAATAAACTCTAAATTATTATTGAATTGTATTTGAATTACAAGCATAAAACTTATTTATACTAACTATGAAACCCTAGAATCCAAAAAGGAAATAACAATTGACTTGGAATCAAAATCCTATCTTAAAATATCCTAGTTACAATAGAATTATGAAAATATACTGAATCCCTAAAATTAAGGAAAGGAAATCTGATAAAAATCTTCAAAAACGCGTCGCCTCGAAAAACGCGCCAACTCATTCTGCATGTTCTCGCCGGGGCGAGAAAATTGAACTGAGACTTCTCGCCGGGGCGAGAATGAACAGTAAGTTCTTCGCTGGGGCGGATCAATTTGGGTCGGGGCGAACTTGAACAGTCAGTTTCTCGCCGGGGCGAGAATTTTGGCTTTGAAGTTCTCGCCGGGGCGAGAACTCTGCAACTTGGAATTCTTCGTCCTTTCTCGTTTCCAACGCTTCCAACCTTGGCATGTTTGTTTGTATCATCATAACTAAATGTAAATCCTTAGAATCCGGGTCCACACTCGATCTATCCTCGCTCCACATGCCTTGAATCAACCCATTAATGCTCTCCTTGAAACGTTTAGCCCGAGCTCTCGTCACGGGACCATCCGGCATACACAAAGGATCCACTTTATGGATGTCAATCGCTCCAGAGCCAAGGATGCCCTCATCACCAACAGCCTTGAAATCTTTCAAAGTCGTGGCCTGAGCTTGTGGTTGGTTTGCAAATGCTCCCGTTAGTAAATTCACCAACTGCTGCATTGGATTAGCGTTGGTTTCATCATTGTTGTTTGTAGATCCCTTAGGAGTCTGTTGTCGTGTTGGTCTTCTTCTTGGCGGCATCTTACTGTTAAGAATTTCCGCTATTAGATTACTGCTCAATTACTTAAACATTTAAGTCCTAACTTAAACATTTATAAATAACATTTAGCACATAACACATTTGATAAACTTCCATATTTTATTCATTTACTGCCTTAAAACATAACTTAGATAACATCATAGTTATTTACATCATCTGTCCTGAAATCATAAAGTTTCAAGACTACATCATAATTAATCATTCATTTATCTCATTTGAGATTTACATCATATTAACATTCTTAGAAAACAACTTATTACTACTACTATTCGCGACCTATAAAGACATTCCATGTCGCACGGCTTTTTCATGCTCTTGCTTCATGATTCGGATCATCGTCCTGCGATCCATCACGTACCACGGTAAATTCTCGAACTGAGTTGGGTAATGAAAAACTCGATCTTGTGCCCTATCCATCGCTGAATGGAAAACATGCTCCATCTCATCCATCTTGGCTTTCTTTGACTGCATCTCATCCTCAACATGATCTGTATGATCAACAGCTTTAATCCACGCGTCCTCGGCTCTAGCACGCTTTGCCGACTCTTCTCTCAGCTCACTCTTTAGTTTCTCTAACTCAGCTGATAACTCCTCTTTCTGGCTCTCTACCTGAACCAACTTCCACTCCACGTCCCCAAGACGTATATCAAGCTCCTCAATCTCATTATTCTTCTGCTCTATGGTGGTCTGACGATCTGCCACCTGCTCCTCCAACTCCTCCACCCTATCCTGCAACTCTATGTTGCGATCATACACCTACCATACATCTGAACACCTAAGGAAGATAATGGTATCTCCTCAGAGTCTTCCTCCTCCTCCTCAGCCTCCTCAGGATCCTCCTCAGGATCAGTCTCAGGCTCGTACTCAGGACCTACAACTGTGATCAATGGGGACGGCTCCCTCTGCACTAGCTGCTCCCAGACTACATGAACATCTCGGGGCTCCTCCTCCCTAGCCTGGTTGGGTTCTCCTCTATCAGACATCCTGACAATAAAATTTTAAGTTTAATTACTACTCGATACAACTCGCGAGCACATAAATTATAACACATAAGTTATAGCATATAAAGTCTTTTATTACCTTTAATGAATTCCTTAATTCATTCCTTAGAACTCGATAAGAGTTTTAACACCACTAAATTTTCGTTTCTTAACAAGGCTAACTCCTAAGGTTCCCCACCTAAGGTTCTTAACCTACAGCTTTGATACCAACCTGTGACACCCCCAAATCCGGGTACTTAATTTCCACTGATTTGGTGTTCACTATAGTATTCATTCATAACTAACTACCCACAACAAAGGACAATTAAATTAAGCTGAATAAAATATCTTCCCACAAAAGGGGTTACATCTCTAATCTCTTAATTAAATCAATCCTAGGTTATCTAACCTTTATTACATCTTTCCAGAATTAAAACATAAAATTAAACAAGTCTTATTACAAAGAACTGAATCAAATAGAATAAACATCTTTACTTGCTCATCTTGCCTTGCCCTTGCTAGTGGACGGCTCATCCGACTTTTCAGGTTTAGCTGCAATGTTTTTATGCAAGGGTGAGCAAATAATTGCTCACAAATATGATAACGATAACAATTGAATAATCAATGGAGTAGAGTTTAACTGAGGTATAATAACTTATCTAAGATCAATCAATAACAATTCAAAGGACTAAGAGCTCAATAGAAAACTTGGCTCAAAAATTGACAAGTATATCTGAGGGTCACAAGACCTCGAACTACGTCATAGGTTAACAAGTATCTCTACTGTAACCTTTAACAACCTTATAGGCTATGGACTGTCCATCTCGTACTCCGGGGGATCAGCCCTTTGTACAATGTATTGTGCACAAACATTTTAACGTCGTTGCGTAATTAATCCCCTATATTAGGGTTGTTCATCTCAGTTTGATTTTAGAATCCATACCAAAAGAAACTTGGTTTGGAATAACTTTAAGATATTCTCAGTTTTTAAAACGCTCATCAACTATGGACTAGCTGAATCAATAAGGTTTGCTAGTCACTAAAGTATTTGATTTTGCATTCAGTCCTTTTCCTTATTTTCTGGCCTCATCCCTAATGCTCAAAAAAGTCAGTGTTTCTTTTCGAATGTTGGGGATATTGATAAACTGGCAATTCTCGACTTACTTGGGTTTCATGTGGGCTCCTTGCCAATCCGGTTCCTGGGTGTTCCTTTAATCTCCTCGAAGCTTTCTCATTCTGATTGCATGCCTCTTATCCAAAAGATTACTTCGCGGATTTCTTCCTGGACTGCACAGTTCCTTGCTTATTCTGGCCGATTGCAGTTGATCAAATCTGTGCTACTTTCTATCCAGTGTTTTTGGTCAGCTCATTTTCTACTGCCCAAATCTGTCCTTAGATCAATCCAATCTGTCTTGACCAGATTTCTCTGGAAGGGACCTTCTCTTGGGAAACATGGGGCTAAAGTTTCTTGGAAGGTAATTTCTTTGCCTTATTCTGAAGGTGGTCTGGGTATAAAAGACCTTGAGGACTGGAACAAAGCCCTCATTATCCAGCACTTACTCAAGGTTATCCAATTTAATCCCTCTTCACTCTGGGCTTCTTGGATTCAGGCCACGGTTCTCAAACGCAATAATTTTTGGCATATTGATATTCCTACTGACTGCTCTTGGATCTGGCGCAAAGTTCTTAAGCTTCGATCCCTTGCTCAACATTTTCTCTCTTATCATGTAGGTAGGGGGAACCATTTTAGCCTTTGGTATGACCCTTGGCTGAATGGCCAGCCTTTATCTCCCAATGCTTACTTGCTGTCGAACTCCGGGATTCCAAAAACTGCTCTTCTTTCTAGCATTATTTCACACTCAAATTGGGTTTTACCCCAGAGTAACCATCATGATGTTGTCCAATTTCGTAATCTTTTTACAACTGCCCCATCTCCATCTGCCAATGATGACACTATATCTTGGGATTCTATTGATATTCGGCACTTAAAAGCTAACAATATTTGGGACTCCATCCATCGCCGAAGTGCAACTGTCTCTTGGGCACATATCCTTTGGCACAAACACTATGTACCTCGATACTCTTTCTTTCTTTGGCTTGCATTGCACAATAGATTCCCAACAAATGATGCTTTCATGTCTTACTCTCATTATATCCCATTAAGGTGCCCCTTGTGTAATACTGCAAATGAAACTTTTAACCACCTCTTTTTTAACTGTCCTTACTCTAGTGGGGTGATTACTAATGTCTTGGCACTGGGACACTGGCGAAATATTCCATTAGACTGGGATAATTTGATCGCGTATATTCAACAGTTCAAAGGGAGGAAAATGCACTCAGAAATTTTGAAACTCATCCTCGCCACCTCTCTTTATAAAATTTGGGGATCCCGAAATTCTAAGCTCCATGATGGGTCTATGTTGCCTCCTCATGCTTTGACTAAGGAAATCATTAACTTAGTCATAGCTCGGCTCTCAAGTTCTAAGAAATTTCAACAAGCTGTTCAAAAATGTCATACATATCATCCCTGGTTGTAATTGTAATTGATTGATTGTTAGTGGTTGCTTTTATGTATTAGTTCTATTTCGTTTGTCGAATATTTTCTTTGTTTGATACTCATGGGGCCTGTCTCATGATATCTTCTTTTCTCTGGGGTATGCCCCTTAGCCATTGTTTTTTTGGTTCTTCTATACATTAACAAATTTAGCAAAAAAAAAAAAAAAGTATTTGATTCAGCAATAAGATCATACAATGGAATTTATGTTCGGAGTTTGATCAACAGTTCATAATAAATTAACAAACGACTTGAAAGGTACATAAGCATTTGATACCATAACCACCTTGCTTGAACAATAATAAGCTAAGGTTAATAAACTTGCTCAATGAAAGCAAAGTAGGAATCTTGCTCGAGTAAAATTAAGTTTTGGAAAATTGCTTTCAACGAAATAAAGAGAATAAGGATAGAAAACTTGCCTCGTGCGTAGATTACAGATTTAAATATTTCACGTTCCTTAATCAACCTATACATTTCGATTATAAAACGGTAACAATAATTAGTTATAGAATTATATTCACTTTAAGATTCGTTCTTATCCTATTTCATTGTAACATCCCGATTGTCATTCGATATTCAACAACCAACATGATATCTCATTAGTCATTTAATATCTTAATCTAAGTTTTAAACATGTACATAGCAACATAGCAAGATCACAAAACAAATAGAAAATTTTCAGTTACTATTCCACCGTCGGGGCGGTGGATTTCTTCACAAAACATCACCGGGGCGTGGACACCGCCGGGGCGACAATTCTAGTTCAATTATGCCGCCGGGGCGACGAGACCGTTGGGACGACAATTCTAGTTTATTTCTACCGCCGGGGCGGTAGACTCGACTGTCACCTTCTACAACTCGCGAACCAGTGCAACTACAGACCAAATTTTCTAAATTCTACCATCCAACTCATAATTTAAGCATACCCAAACATCAAACATGATGTAAAACAATTACCCAGCATGTTTTTAACAATTCTAATCAGTATAAAACATATAATCAACCAATTAAAGCCAAAAATTCACTGTTTAAACAAAATATTCATATTTTGGCCTATTTGATAAAATTGAACACTACAAATTCATCTCCAAACCATTTTAATCCATTCCACTTACATTCTTTTTATTTTTTCATCATATTGTCATATTCAATAACCAATTTACTGATTAATAATCAAATTGAACCTAAATTTTCATACGTATAATACAAATATGAAAATTAAAACTCTGTAAACCAAAAACTCTATTTTAAAGCATGCTTTCATGGATTGATAACTCCAAAATCATATATAAACACCAAATAATGGATTAAGCATGCTTATAAACATATATTATCAATACCTCATCAAATCATTCAACCAAAATATTTACAGTAAATAACTTTGAAATATATATATATAGCAAGAATTAAGAGTAATACCTTTGATTAGCTAATAATTTGTAAATTCAGATTATCTCCTTCTTTGTTTTTCTTGGATTCTTGTTTTCTCTCAATTTCTCTCAATTTCTTCTCTCAATTCTCAAACCTCTGCTCTTCTTCCACAACAGGTAAGTTTCAAGTTTTTTTTTAACGTAAATTGATTCTTAACTGATCAGTTGCAAGAAACCAAGAGTTAGGCCACGTTTGGCAAACTCAAATATAGAAAAAAAAATGGAATTTCAAAAGTCTCAAGGCCTTTTTTGGTAGAACCAAAGAAAAAAAATCCATTTTTACCAACCAAGGGTCACAAGACCTTGTTTGGTTTAACTAAAATTAATCCTTTTTTCATTTATTTTAATAACTCATTATACTATATAGCTTAATCGTCACACTTGTCACACTTTCAATTTAATTAAACCTATTATTAAATAAATCCAATTAAACCTTACTAATTTAATTATAACCTTTATTTGACCAATAACAAAATTACCAAACAATGATCTTACTCAATAAATTCTTTATTCAAATAAATCATTTTATCATCTAATTTATTTATTAAATTAAATTAGAGTAGACACGTCAAATACATTTAAATTACAATTAACATAACACTAAAATGAATTACTCTACAATAACTTTATCAATTATTTATTTTACTCAATAAATAAATTAACAAAAATATTTATTTAACTCAATAAATATTTTATTTATTCACAAAAATTACATTCGTTACAGTTCGCGTAAGGCAAGTCGGGAGTGTGACGTACGAACGTCCAGACGTCGTGCCAAGTGTTAATGAACTTAAAATGTGTTCTAATTCAAATGGAATGGACGTTATAAGATATGGAATAGAGTTGATGTAAACCAATTTAGAATGTCATTATGTATCTAATTGGTGTGTCGTCATACATGAACATGTGTAAGACGTTCGAAGGGCGAATTAGCTTAAAGTTGTAAGCAACGCTTAAGGCAAGTTTCCTAACCTTACTCAATTTATATTTGAGCAAGTTTCTGTTTGCCAAATATCGTACTAGCAAAAGCACGCACGTATACGTGGTCAACAAGTAATATAATGTAAGTAGAGTGTCGAACCCACGAGGAATAGTAACAATTTGTTATCCCAATTACTAATTCTTAATCGACTCAATTTTATTTAAACAATCGAATTAAATATCATGCAATGAATAAACACAAATTAAGCAAATAACCAAGATATCAATATATTAAAAGACTAAGATTATAATTTGCCCCAATGGTTCACTTACATCTCTGCACTCTCTCGAGTAATTAATTACTAACAATTTGTCAACAAAGAATTCATAAATGGTTTATAAAATCCTTGTATAAGAATTGTATAAAAATATCATTCAATCCAATCAATCTACTAGATTCCTATGTAAATTAATTAAGATCAAATGAAATAGCACCAACTCTCCAACCAAGTTGCATGTGGTATATATGTATATTCCTATCCTATATACAACTTAAGTATTCGCCCTAAGAAAAATACATAATCACGTGTTATCACAATCAGATCTAACCTTAGAGTCCATTTTCCGATTCATCTAAGATTTATCAGATAATTGATAGCTAAGAAATTATTAAATTAACACAAATTATGATAAACAAATCATGCATAATCAACATAATCAAGACAAAGAGTAGATTAACCCAAATTATCCATTGGGTTCCATTGCAATCTCAATGAAAGATTAGCTCATAATAATAAATAAAATAACTACTATAATAAAATCGAAGAACATCTTAAAGTACAAGAGGAGGAGTTAAGAGTGAAGAATGAACTCTGTCACAATTGAGCTTCGCTCCTTTCTCCACTCCGTGCCACCTTCAAGTGTCTCCTTAAAACCCTAACTATATTCTACCTAACTACTAATTAATAGTCTTCCTCTACTCTATACTACGCTCCCTCTAAAACCCTAAACAGTGGTCTATAAAATAATAATAATAATAATAATAATAAGTTATACAGACTTTAATTCCCCCTAAACTTCATTTGGCAGTTTCCTTGTAACTCTAAAACCCAATCTTCAGTAAATAATCAGCAGCTAACATTCTTTTCTTTTGAGCGCGTGAGCCGACGTGCTATGCCTTGACCCGGTCAAGCGCAGCTATGCTGCCTGCCCTTGCGCTGCTGCGCATCCCTTCATTACCAAGCGTTGATGCGCTTCTAGTCCTGCGCTGTTGTGTCGCTTCGGTAATTAAACTCCTTATCTTCATTTTCTTCCTTTTCTTGTCCAAGTCTTGCCCAACTTGACTCCACAACACCACATATGCACAAATTAGCCCCTCATGGCCATGTCTGCTTGTACATGCTTGAACGCCGACCATGTTCAAACCACTTTTGCTTCAATTGTGCACGAAAACCATCGCGATTCAGCTGATATAACATCATTTTTATATAGTCCTCTCCTAAAAGCTAATCCTATAAAATAAGTAAATAGCAACATAATAGACTCCAAAACAAGCAATATCATCAAGTTAAAGGTACAGAAATCACTTGACTTAATTTAGCAACAAAAAAAAAATCACTTGACTTGATGATATCCTTGATGGTTATTGGTTCATTGCCGGTTCCAGCTATTCTAGGATCTGTTGGTTCCTTTTCCGTTCCATTTCTGATCGAATTGGGGTTAAATTTTTAATTTGATTTCGATTGATTCGAATGTATCTTTTGGGTTTGATCCGGAGCAGGTTGTTATGGCTACAGTTTGGTCCGTTCTTATTTGATCAGATTTGATCTCCTTGATCTGATCGGATAATAGTGCTGTTGGTTTCATCGTGTGTTTCCTTCTCACCGATTGCCTTTGGGTCGTGTTGGTGCTTCGAATCTGGGTTATGTATTCATTTTTCATTAATCAGATTTGTGTTGTTGGTAGTTCTCTGCTTGATGATTTAGCCGAAAGTTTGGTGGTTTGTCGGAGATGCTTGGTCGGCGTTTGAGCTGATTGGGGGCAGCATGTGTCCATTGTTCAAGGCTGGGTGGGCTGGTTTTTGGGACAATCCGCTGACTTGAATGCTTTGTTACATTTCCCTACACTGTCTCTCTTGGTCCATGTGCGGATTGTCTGTTGTGGATTTGAATTTGCTGATAGGGTGACATGTAGGGCCCTTCATTTTGTATGCCGAGAACCCTTACCAGTCCCACAGGGTTGCTGATTTCCTTTTCAGCTTTGTGCTTACCGCGTGGGATGGTGTCTTGGGCTGGGTTAGCTTCTGCCGTTGGGCCCATTGTTGATTTGTTTTTCCGGATGGCTTAGCTGAGCATTTGTTTATATGCACATGGGCTGATTTTGACTGTTCCATGTTTGCTGATTTCGCATGGCCCACTTGTCCCCGTTTGGATTTTATGGGTTTGTGCTGCTGATTTTCACCTTGGCGAAAATCTGAAATGTTTTTGGCAAATGGGTCCCGCGCCAGTTAGAGTAATTGCTGAAAATTTTCTGCCATTTTAGGCATATTTTCTAGCTTATTTTTCTGCTTTAAGGTCCTATTTGTTGGTGCTAAATATCTCATTAGTTTGGGTTTATTTTAGCTGTTTTTTGCCTAGCCTCGGGTTGTGAGGTATAAATATAATTAGGTTAGGTAATTGGTTTCCTAGTTTTATCTGGGTGCTTTAGTCCTCTTGGGAGAAGAGGACTATGTTCTGAACTTTATTGTAATATCCTTAGTTTTTTTTGCATTTTTTATACAAACAAAATTTAGCAAAAAAAAAAAAGAAATCATGATATAAAAATCATTCAATTTCAAATCTTATACAAGTGTTACTTGTAGCAAGTTTTTTAAACCTTGTTTCAAATTATTGTTCTGTGCAAGATTTCTGTCTATGTGCAAATATTTTATGTTTGTACAAGATGTTTAGCTGTTGATTGTGCTATATGCCAATGTCTGCACTTATGTGCTATTGAGATGAACTCTTTTACTATTGAACTGTTCAACGTGTTAAAGTTCTATTATTCATGAATTGTTTAAAGAATGTGTCGATGCCAATTGTTTTCGGCTAGACAAGTATAAATGTGAGTCATTGAAGTTAAGAAGAACTGGTGTAAATATGAGAGCAGGACCCTTTTATGGGTAAGTTAAGAATCAAGAGATGAACTAGACACAGGTTGTGTCATGATAATAAAGTAGACATAGGTAATGTCAGACTAAAAAAGAATAGAGAGGAAGATTAAAGTCTGGAGGACTAATCAGTATGTCATTTTGAAAATGTTAAATAAAAGGATACTGTTTTTCCTATTTATTCTAAGCTGTTTCAAAACTATTGTTCAGTAGTTGAAGATTTCTGAGAATATGTTGATATTCATGTTATTGTTGACTGCTTATTCAACTGTTATACTTGCTGAGCAATTGAATGCTCACTCTTGCTTTAAATAAAAATATTTTCAGCAAAGCTATAACGAACTGAGGAATCCGATAAAGAGTAAGGAAAAGATCAAGTATTTGATTAGAAGATTACATGTTAACTTTATATGTATCTGTTGTAGCGGATTAAAGTCACAATTGTAATAGTTAAATGTTGTAGTAATCATTATTTGTATGTATTGAATATGTAAAGGTCTTAGAACCTAGGATTAGAAGGCGATATTTTGTAATATATTGAATTACATTGATGTCTTACGATTATATGGGTGTTTATATTGAATGTTTAGCACCGTGATGTACCGGACCCCAAGTTTGAAGATAGACCCGAATTTCGAGGGCGTTACGACAACCTACTTAGTTTTTGATGCTCGGCCTTGACTTTCTGACAAGTCAGGCACTTGCTAACGCACTCCGTGACTTCTCTCTTCATGTTCGGCCACCAAAAATGTTGTCGAAGGTCTTAATACATCTTAGTGCTACCGGGATGAATCGAGTACCTCGAACAATAGGCCTCTTGCAAAATTTCTTCTTTTAGCTCTGGTACTGACGGTACCCAAATTCTTCCTTCAAATCTTATTACTCCCTCATTATCGAGTTTATACTTAACCATTTCCCCGTCTGAAATCCTCTTCCTTTTTCCCTCACACTCCTCATCTTTGAGTTATGCTTCTTTTACTCTATTCAATAAGGTTGGATAAGTCTCCATTGTAAATAATTTTCCCCCCGACTCTTTCGGAAACTTCACTTCTAATTCCATCCTAGTCATCTCTATTATTAGCTCATCTTAAGTCATTAACATCGACAACTTCTCCCGACCCTTCCTACTTAAGGCGTCGACCACTAAATTTGTTTTCCCTAGGTATTATAAAATCTCACAGTCGTAATCTTTTATTAATTCTAACCACCTCCTCTGTCTCATATTCAGCTCCTTTTGTGTGAAGATATACTTCAGACTTTTGTGGTCCGGGTATATCTCACATTTCTCTCTGTATAAATAATGCCTCCAAATCTTCAAGGCAAACACAACTGCTGCCAACTCGAGATCGTGAGTAGGGTATCCCCTCTCATAATCCTTTAATTGTCGTGACGCGTACGCAATGACCTTACCGTGTTGCATAAGCACGCATCCCAGTCCCTTGTGTGACGCATCGCTATAAACTACAAAATCACCAGTATCATCTGGTAAGGATAATACTGGCGCCTCACTTAATCTCTTATTTAGCTCCTGAAAGCTCTCCTCACACTTCTCCGTCCATACATACTTCACCGTTTTTCTCGTCATATTTGTTAACGGGGGTAGTGATAGACTCCACGGCACGCTTGCGTGAGGTGGTCGTCGCCCGGATCGTTTCTAACAAGTTGATAGGATGGATAGCTTGCAACACCTTAACCCCTCGCCTATATGTAGACGGTAATCTTGGTACAATTGCTTGCAAATGAAGTTTGCGTAGGATGGACACCAACGACACATCGACCCCTCGCTTATGTTGAAGCAGTAATCTTGGTACAACCGACGATTGATGCGGTAGAAGACGCCACACACAACTATGATTGGTTGTATGATAAGTCGAATATGAATCTCAAAGAAAACTAAGGAATACTTAGGAATTTCTCAAGAACCACAAGAAAGAACAATCTCACAATAATGATGATAATCTGAATATTAATGAATAATTCAAGTCCCTAATGTCTTACAAATGAAGCCTATTTATACTAGTCTAGGAAACCAACTAGAAGCTTCTAGAAGCACACACTCTTTGAAATACAAGCACACAAATTTGGAAATGTAGCAATCATAACTCATGTAATTGAACCTAAATACTGATATCATGTTTTGGGTGAAAGAAGGTTCGAAAATCAAGAAAGTCAAAAATAGACAAACTGCATCCAGGGGGTTCTCGTCGGGGCGAGAAAATTGTATTGAAAATTCTCGCCGGGGCGAGAGATTTGGCTTGAAAATCCTCGCCGGGGCGAGACCTCGCCGGGGCGAGAAAACTGGCTGGGAAACTCTCGCCGGGGCGAGCCATCCTGAGTCCAAACAAACTGATTCCTTTTGATTTTCTGATCCGCTACATCCGTTTGCAACATGTTTATGGTGCATACGCACTTGGAATCCATTCCCAAAACTGCTATACTCGAACCATTATGGATCCAAGCTATTTGAATCAATCTCCATGATGAACGCCATGTGGTATAGCTAGAATTCGTTTCCGCCATTGCATGATGGTTTGGTTTGTATCGAGTTGGTTGTGTCGAACAAGTGTCATAAAATTCTGACCCCCTCATTCTTATATCATCCCCCTCCTCTTCACAAGGATTTGTCCTCAAATCTAGCATTTTTTCCCTCTCTCGAAAAAAGGATTGTTCCAAACATTGGACTCTACATCAAAACAAACTAAGTTAACAACTGAAATGTAACTTATGAAAACACATGCATATGTAATAAGATAAACGCAAATACAAATCTGAAAAGTTCTGTCCCTCCTTGAGTCAAATATTATCATATAGATCTTCCTTTGAAGCATATATTCCCATTTACGCATTCCTAGATGAAAATGCTTCGTTGTGATGGTGATTCGTACTAATACCCATTTCAATTCACCTGGGTCAAATACCCATCTTTGTAAGCTTGTACATCGTATGTGCAAATACACACGAATTCCTGGATTAGACACAAATGATACCAATTGATAGTCTCCTCCTGGATCTAGTATCATCACATAGTACAATTCACATTCCATCAATTTACATTTATGAATCCCTGGGTCAAAAATCAATTTGAGGATCTCGTGTTTTTGAAAATACATCATTTTTAACGATCCTGGATCAAATATGAATTGTTGAAACTCATCACGTTGTTCAAGTAAGCAATCTTGAATTCCTGGGTTAAACACAAAATAACACCAATCAATATGAATCTCTTGTAAGGAAAACTCAAGAAACTCAAATTCATATGTATAGTCTACTAATTCAAAATTCAAATTACTTCCCTGTAGACTCTCAATATAATGTTCGAATGGATCTACCCAACAAACCATGTTTTTATCCTCGGAGCGTAAGATCCCATCTCGAATCTTCAAAACACAAACAATCTTTCCCTTTCCAATGACAATAGCAAACTCAAGATCACACAATGATGTCAATGGCATCGAAAGTTCACAACCACCACAAATCGAGAATTCACTAGCGTACATATAATTATCACATCCAAACTCACTAGATGCTACAGAATCTCCATAAGTGTTGCCAAGATTAGGAAAGTCATCAAATGATAGTTTTTCATGCAATGAAATTTGCCTTGGTGAAATAATACCAAATGATGGTAGTCTATGCAATGATGATGGTTCTAATGACAACTCAAGCAAAGATAGACTAGCATAAAAATCTAACTCGGCATATGGATAAGAAAGCTTAGAACTAATTTTATGCAAACTAGAGTTTTGAAAACGAGGAGAAATATCATGATCATAAACTAACTCAACAAAGTTCAAATATCCTCCATAATTTATGACAAAATTAATTCTATCTTTAAAATAGCTAATCACAAATTTACCAATGGAAGCATGTAAAACATGTTTTAGATATCTCATGAAAACACTAGATGCATCAGTTAATTTAACAGAAATAACTATCCATCTATACAAGTTACATGTTAACACAATTTTCCTTTTTTCACAACCTATCTTGCTAATTTGATTAGGCATTGTTATCACATGATTATTATCTAATGTAGATAAAATATAAGTATTATGCAATTTATCAAACACATTATCCAAGTAAAGAAAATAACAACGATACTTGTTTACCAACTTAAAATCGACAAACATGCTCGACATCTCGTCCCACTTAGGTATTATGATCTCATCAATAGCACTTGTACTCATGACCTCATCCACTATACCTTCCTCTATCAACTTACCAACTTGCCTCGGTGACTCCTTCGTTTCCTCAAGAACACCAGTAGCTGACGGATATGGAACGATAGTGCTAGGTATATAATCCTTCACCTGTATAAGAGAAACAATAGAACTAGACAAAACAGAGTTATTTTGGTTAGTATCCAAAAGTGCCGTCTTGTACGAATGTACAGTCATTGGCTTTTCAAAATACAACTCACTTTCAATTCCACTCTTTTTTTCATAGCTACTTATTTTTCTCTCTTTTTCTTTTTGCCCATTCTCTCGTTTGTTTTTCTCTCGAGTATTTTCTCTCTCATTTTTTTCACTCTTTCCTTTTTCTTTCTTTTGATTACAATCCTTTTGTACAATCATTAAATCTTCATGAACTTCATCATGTTCATTGGAACCTAATAATTTTCCTTGGACTGCATACTCGATTCCATCGTCTTCCTCCTTCGACTGATCTTGCTCTTTTTGTGCCTTAAGAGTGACTTGTTGTTTCAATTGATCATTCTTTAACTCATTATATGTTCTCATGATATCCTCGAATGATATTGGTTTCACATATGCTATAGGAGTTTCACGAGGTTGTTCCCGATGCGACTCCTCATGCCTTTGAACCCTTTTGTCATCCTCCCAAGTGGCTCGCCTTGAAGGTTGCTCTTTATGCCTTGGAGATACATATTTATTCCTCTTTTTTTTTTTTTTTTTTTGATGATGTGGAGTTTCCGGGTCGCAACCCGACTAATCTCCCCAGCCCGGTGCCAGTGCTTTTTTGCTTCCCAGCTTGCGCTTAAGGGGGACCGTGGCCACAGAACATTTTTAAGTGTCCCCAAGTGTTGCTAGTGGGAGTCGATCCTGAGTCGTCCGGGTACTGGAGCATACCGCCTTCTCATCACGGTTTTCAACTCTTTCCATGTATCGATCGGAGGCTCTCCATATTTCCTCCTATCACGTTCAAATTGAGCCCACCATGTACGTGCATCACCGGACAAATCTAGGACTGCAAGTTTGAACTTCCTTTGCTCGGAATACTCATGATAGCTAAATTCTCGTTCCTTCCCTTTCTCCCAACTCAAATAAGCTTCGGGATCCGCTCTACCTTGAAAAGATCTCATTTGCCACTCATAATTATTTTTGCATTTATATCCATACATGATTGCTGCAAAACAAAGGTTAGTACATAAAGAAAGATTTCCTCACACACTCCCTCACGTGTTTCGCTCAAACAATGTTATGAAACGCTCGTGTATAACTCAAATGGCTTTTACCCTCTAATAATCTCACTACTCTTGCCTTTTTTTTCTTTTTTTTTTTCGCTCGTAGTTCTCACTAATAGGTTCTTTTTGAATTCTCACAAGTATTACCTCAATTCTCTAATTACAATCCAATAACAACTTATCAAGAATACATTATAGAAAGTACGACTCTCCACACGACTTCCAAACGCCAAATATGATTCTTGCAAATAAAAATCCCAATGATAGTAATTCAACAATACAAATTTTCTGCTATATATTTTATGCAGTTTTTTTTTTTTGACTATATTTCAACAATAAAAGTAAAGATAAGTAACTTGATAGGAAACTTAGCTTTGATACCAAATGATAGACTCCACGGCACGCTTGCGTGAGGTGGTCGTCGCCCGGATCGTTTCTAACAAGTTGATAGGATGGATAGCTTGCAACACCTTAACCCCTCGCCTATATGTAGACGGTAATCTTGGTACAATTGCTTGCAAATGAAGTTTGCGTAGGATGGACACCAACGACACCTCGACCCCTCGCTTATGTTGAAGCGGTAATCTTGGTACAATCGACGATTGATGCGGTAGAAAACGCCACACACAACTATGATTGGTTGTATGATAAGTCGAATATGAATCTCAAAGAAAACTAAGGAATACTTAGGAATTCTCAAGAACCACAAGAAAAGAACAATCTCACAATAATGATGATAATCTGAATATTAATGAATAATTCAAGTCCCTAATGTCTTACAAATGAAGCCTATTTATACTAGTCTAGGAAACCAACTAGAAGCTTCTAGAAGCACACACTCTTTGAAATACAAGCACACAAATTTGGAAATGTAGCAATCATAACTCATGTAATTGAACCTAAATACTGATATCATGTTTTGGGTGAAAGAAGGTTCGAAAATCAAGAAAGTCAAAAATAGACAAACTGCATCCAGGGGGTTCTCGCCGGGGCGAGAAAATTGTATTGAAAATTCTCGCCGGGGCGAGCTTCTCGCCGGGGCGAGAGATTTGGCTTGAAAATCCTCGCCGGGGCGAGAAAACTGGCTGGGAAACTCTCGCCGGGGCGAGCCATCCTGAGTCCAAACAAACTGATTCCTTTTGATTTTCTGATCCGCTACATCCGTTTGCAACATGTTTATGGTGCATACGCACTTGGAATCCATTCCCAAAACTGCTATACTCGAACCATTATGGATCCAAGCTATTTGAATCAATCTCCATGATGAACGCCATGTGGTATAGCTAGAATTCGTTTCCGCCATTGCATGATGGTTTGGTTTGTATCGAGTTGGTTGTGTCGAACAAGTGTCATAAAATTCTGACCCCCTCATGCTTATATCAGGTAGTTATCTTCGAAAAATCTTGGATAAATCTTTGATAGTAGCCCCCTAACCCTAAGAAATTATGCACTTATGTCGGCTGCTCCCAATTGATCACCGCCTCCACCTTCGCTGGATCTACGGATATACCGTCTTTGTCGATCACGTGGCTCAAAAATTGAACCCTCTCTAGCCAAAATTCACACTTGGTGAATTTCGCATACAACTTTTTCCACCTTAGTGTTTCCAACATTATCCTTAGATGTTCCGCATGATCCTCCTGTGTCTTTGAATAGACCAAAATATCATCTATGAACACTACTACAAACTTATCTAGATATTTCTTGAACACCCTGCTCATCAGATCCATAAATCGGCTGGCGCATTCGTCAACCCGAACGACATCACCAGAAACTCGTAATGGTCGTAACGAGTCCTGAACGTCTTAGGTATGTCCTCTCCTCTCACCTTCAATTGGTGATACCTTGTCCTTAAATCTATCTTAGAAAAGTATTTTGCCCCTTTTAATTGATCAAATAGATCGTCGATCCTAGGAAACAGATACTTATTCTTAATTGTTACTTTGTTCAACTCCCTATAACCGATACAAAGCCTTAACGATTGAATATATTTTAACGAATAACACTGGTGCTCCCCATGGAGACACACTCGGTTGAATATATTTCTTATCTAATAGTTCTTGCAATTGTATCATCAATTTCTTCATCTCTACTGGCGCCATCCTATATGGAGCCTTCGAAACTAGTGTTGTCCCGGGCACTACGTCTATGAGAAACTCAATCTCCCTATCCAGCGGAAGACCTGACAACTCGTCTGGAAATACATCTGTGAATTCTTGCACGATAGGTATCTGTCCCATTTCTGCTCCCACTTGACGGGTATCAACAACGTGGCACAGATAACCTACGCATCCTTTTCTTAACAGCTTCTACACTTGCATCATCGTCAGACAACGAGAATGTCGCTGCGATTTACTACCATAAAATACTACCTTAGACTGTTTCGAAGTCTGAAGGTTTACGCTCTTCTTCTGACAATCTATTATCACCCCGTGGTTAAACGACCAATCCATTCCCAATATTACGTTGAATTTCCCCAGTTTAATCGGAATTAAATCTATCGATAACTTATGTCCTCTAATTTTGACGCAAGAATTCCTATGAATGTGTTCAACAGGGATTACTTCCTTATTCACAACTTCTATGTTTAAGGGAGACTTTAGTTTCTCTAGAGGTAAGCTTAAACGTCTAGCAAAATTATATGATATAAACGAACAGGTCACACCCGAATCAAACAATACATAGGCATTTATATTATTGATTGGGATGATACCTGAGACTACATCTCCAAATGCCACGGTATCTTGGACCGTCATGTTGAAGGTTCGGGCTGTTGGACTACTCGGTGGTGCTGGACCAGTTATGGTCTGTTTACCACTGTTGTTCCCTTTGTTGTCGCTTCCCCCGTCAACTCCCTTCTTCGGGCAATTTCTTGCCATATGATCTGCCGCTCCACAGACAAAACATCCATTATTTTTCTTCGGGTTGGAACAGTTAGGAGAGATGTGTCCCTCTTGCCCGTAGTTGTAGCACACCGACTTTCCCTTCAGACAGACCCCCAAGTGATTCTTCTCGTAGGTCTTGCATGGTTCTACCCTCTTCTTCGGGTCCCCTTGTTTGTTTCTGGTATTCTAAAATTATTCCATTTTCTTTTCTGACTTCCTACACTTCCACTAGCTCCATCAGCCTTACTTCCCTCTTCACTCTTATTTTTATTCTTTTTTTTCCCGATTATATAGGCTCAACGCCTCACTCCCCCTTTCGGCTATAATAGCCTTCTCCAAGATTGATTCGAAATAACCAATCTGTAACACAGAAACTTTATTATAGAGCCAGGGTTTCAGCCCCTGCTCAAACCTCCTAGCCTTCCTTTCCTCGGTGTCCACTTGGTGTGGAGCAAACCTAGTCAGTTCATTGAACTTGGCAGCGTATTGGGGTACTGACATCTCCCCCTGTTTCAATTCCAAAAACCGTATCTCCATACGATTTTGCGTACTCTAAGGGAAATAATTCTCGAAGTATAACTCCTTGAATCTTTCCCAAGCGATAGCTCCCTATCCAACCCTATTCTGGTTGGCTTCCAACCAGAAGTTGGCCTTACCCTTCAACAAGTAGGTAGCAAAAGCGATCTTTTGCTCCTCCCTGACTCTGGCAATAATAAATGCCTTTTCTATCTCTTTAACCCACGATTAAGCCTCTATAGGCTCGATGGTCCCCCTAAACTCGGGCGGCCCTGTAACGAACGAGAATTTTATATTTAATCTTTAAATATTTATTGAATTAAATAAATATTTGTGTTGATTCATTTATTGAGTTAAATAAATATTTGATAAAATTGTTGTAGATTAATTTAATTAAATGTGTTATATGGATTATATTAATGTGAAATAATTTTATGGTGCAAAGTGTGAATTTAATTTAATTAAATGAGTTATTTATTAATTTTGGCGTTGTTCTAATTAATCTAATAATTAATTAGAGATTTATTGATTTGTCATAATTAAATAAATGAAAATTTTAATTATGTGATGATTTTTAATTATGTGATTATTTGATTTATTGAGTAGTAGTAGCTTTTATTTAATTGTAATATAATTTGTTTATTAAAGTGTGACAATAAACTATATAATAAACTAGTTAATTAAAAAAAACCAAAAAGGAGCCTTTTAAAGACCAACCAAACGTGGCCTTAAGATGTTATTATACGCCATGTACTCGTCAGTTATTATACGTATTATCAGACTTGCCTTCCCTTAGCCAAATTAGAAAGAATAGAGAGAAAAGAGAGAAAACTTGTGAAATCTTGGAAATTGAAGAAGAAGTTTGGAGAATTATAGAGTTTCTTATCATTTTATAGCAATCTAAACTACTAATTGAAGGTAATTTCCTAAATCCAAACTTTAATTATGTTTTTAAATTTTCTCCATGAACGTATACTGTAAGTTCTCTGATAATTGAATTTTATGTGTAAATTGTTGAAAAGTTATTTGGAATGGTTAATATGCATGTATGAATCATTATATGATGTTATAAATTGTTTTAGAGTAATTAATCCATGAAATTATGTTTTATTTGGAATTTTAAAATTTATAGAGAAACAATATTTGAATATGGCTTAAATGTATAAAAATTCATGCTTAAATTACATATTAAACGGTAAATTGATGGTTGATTATGTTTATACATGTAGAAACGAAAAGAACGAAAGTTAAACGGATTAATTTGGTTAAGAAAAAGGCGAAAGAATATGGTTAAGAAACGAGTTCACAATGATTGATTACGCTAAATTTGTCAAAATATGAAAATAAAGTATAAATAGTGAATTTTGGGCCTTTAAATTGGTTGTTTAGGTTGTTTATGATGTTAAAATTATTGTGTATATGATGGGTTTTGGTTTTATAACATATATGATGATTGGGTATGTTTAATTGGTTGATTGGGTGAAGAAATTGGGAGAAATTGGTCTGTTTTTCGCTATTCGCGAAGAACAGAGAAACTGAATCTGCATCATAGCGCAGCTGCGCCGCTGGGCATGCTTAACTGTGCGCAGCAGCGCTGATATATAGTGTAAACCTGGCGCAACTGCGCTGGTCCTGGTCGGGTCGGTCCTGCCGGGTCGGGTCGGCCAGAAAATGAAAATTTTCCAAATTTTTGAAATAAAATGATTTCACACGTATGATGCAATATGTTATGCATGTAGTAAAGATAATAAGGCATTAAGAATATGAGTTATGAAATGATTAAACGATTACTTTGAATTAAACTATGATTATTAATTGTTCAATGTGACTTGAATGTATAGGTTACTTAAAGAGCAAATAGATAATATTAGTTGTAGCAGACGCACGAGGCAAGTTTTTCTTAACTTTATTATTTTTATTTGAGCAAGTTCTTAAACCCTACTTCTATTTTACGCAAGTTTCCTATCTTTAATCTTCTTATTGCGTTGAATGCATGTTCCTTAACTCTACTTTATATCGAGCAAGTTATTTACCCTAATTCATTCAAGTTCATGAATTCAAATGAGATATTCTAATTCCTTTTAAGTAATACCGCAGTTATACAGAGTTTATTCAATTGTTTATTTTTGAGATTCAGACCTTGGTTCTTGAATACCATTTACATTTTATTATTGAGCCTTGATTGACTAACGAACCCTTATTGATTCGACTAGTCCATAGTTGATGAGCGTTCTAAATTCTAGAAATGTTATTGAAGTAAATCCAAACCAAACTTCCTTTGGTGCAGACTCTAATATTAAACTGAGATGAACAACCCTTGTATAGGGGATTATATTTACGCGTTAGTGTTAAGATGTTGTGCACATACATGGTACAAAGGGCTGATCCCCCTAAGTACGAGAAGTAAGGTCCATATAGTCTTACGATTGTTAAAGGTTTAAAGTAGAAATACTTGATAACCTAGGACATAGTTCGTGGTCTTGTGACCCTCAGATGTTCTTTTGATTCTTGTTCTCTAATCTTAATTCAAAAGTCGAGCTTTCGATTATCCGGTATCCATTGATTATTCGCATGTTATTATTATTGTTATTGTTATACTTGCTGGGTAATTGTTGCTCATTCTTGCATAATAACATTGCAGCTAAGGTTGAAAGAATTGACGAACCATCTACTAGTAAAGGAAAAGGCAAGGCGAACAAGTGATGAAGACTTGTTTAATTTATTTGAAAGTTGTTTATGTAATAGACCTATGTTATTTATGTTTCCCCATTAATGTTTTATTTAAGGTTAGATGACCTAGGATTTATTTATTTAAGATGTTATAACCCTTTTTTTTTTTTTTTTTTTGATAATGTGGAGTTTCCGGGTCGCAACCCGACTAATCTCCCCAGCCCGAGCCCAGGCGGTCTGCTTCCCAGCTTGCGCTTAAGGGGGGCCCGTGGCCACAGCGGAGCATTATTAGTGCCCCTCCAAATGTTGCTAGTGGGAGTCGATCCTGAGTCGTCCGGGTTTACGGTTCGTTCTCAGGGCGGCTTGCACCACTGCGCCACTTGTTGTGGTTATTATAACCCTTTAATGGGAGTATTTCTATTTCAATTATGAGTTGCAGTTATTTCTTTATTATGGGTAGTTAGATGTGATTTATTTGGATAGTGAACACCAAATCCCATGGAAATGAAGTACCTGGATTTGGGGGTGTCACAGGTCCCACACTTTTGAAATCCTTAAAGTTAGCTACATGCGCAACTGGAGGATTTATGGGTGCTACGGTAGGAAATTTATTTAAGGCCCCTACTAATATGTCTATAAATTGTCGCATAGGGTTTATTGGCTCCTATTCTCGGTTTTTGGTTCTTCGGTTCTTCGGTTCTTTGCGTTCATGGTCTTCTTGGTGGCATTTTTCTGTTAAATAATAAAATTATGTTTGATGAGTGGGTTTTATACCTACGAATCAGGTGCTTTTGGGCTTGAATTCTTTTTTTATTCTCAAGTGTTTTTGTTACTTTTGATGCATTTTGTGTGTTTGTGTAAGTTATGTTTCATGGAGATTGGAACTGGAAGAGTTGGGATGATAGTAGTAGGAGAAAGAAGCTTCAACAGGATTTTTGATTACCTAGCGCGGCAGTGCCAGGCATATAGTAGTAATTGGCGCAACAACGCTATCAAATCAAGTTGTTAGGATGGACGTGGCGCGACAGCGCTAGTACAACGTGCTAACTTGGCATGGCAGCGCTATCTATACAGGAAATCAAGAAGTCTCTTGGAGGAACAGCGCAGCTGCGCTGAGTTAAAGAAGAAACCTGGCGCGGCAGCGTCAGGTCAGGGTCATGTTAGCAAATTTTGTGTTTTTAGCGGGGAGTTTGAGGCAAAGTAGAATTGTAATTTCTTAAAGCATTAGGGTTTGTTTGAGGGAGTATAAATAGAGGATCTTGGACATATTGTAATAGAGGATTGCTAACCTTAGACTGGAGATAACTTGAAGGCTTAAAGCAGGGATTGATCACGAAGACTTAGCAACTTAGAAGGCTAAGAGGGAGTTCAGAGTTGAATCACAACAGTTTTATTCTATTCTCTTACTTTTTATTTTGTAAATTCTAGATGATGTTAAACTTATGGATGATGATTTTTAATTCTATAATGAACTAAATTTTACTTTTAAGATTGCCATGGAACTTGATGAGTAGCTTTAATTAATTACTTCTTTGTTAATTATTATTAATTATAACTAGATTGTCTGTTATATCTTATGCTTAATTGTGTAATTGCCTGGCCAGTAATTAGCGTGGTAATCTATATGAAATTGGTAAGTGGAATATAAGTTTAGACCTAGATATAATAGCATATGATTATGTTTTCTGGATGAGATGGAATTCGTAATTTGTGTATAGGATAGAAATATACCTATATGCCTTATATAATTTGAAAGAGAACCTGAGCGTGAAATCCTTGTTAATTCCAGTTCACATAGAAATATAGTGAGTTGATTAACTATGGTGTTCTTTCTAATTCTAATTTCGGTTGGATTTAAGGAGATTCGTTTATAAGATCATCGGAAGATGCTTATAGATACTAATGAGTTCTTGATTAACAATCCATTGTAATCGAAGTAATTTAACAAGTTTAACATCATCCAGAATTAAAAATCATCATCCAGAGTGAATGCTTAAAGCAGTTTTAATCTGAATTCAATCTTTGGAAGTTAGTGATTAGTTAATTAGTTTAATTTATTTTCAAATTTCAACAATATTGAGATATTAGTTTAATAAAATTAATTTATTATAAAATTAGTAGTTAATAGTTATTTCATACAATTCTTTGTGGGAACGATCTTCTGGCCATTATATTGCTAGTCGATCGCGTATACTTGCGTGTATTTGCTAATAATAAATTAGGCAAACAAGTTTTTTGCGTCGTTGCTTGGGAATTATTTTGATAATCTGTCATATTAATTTCAATTAAATTAATCTTAGTTAAACACTTGTTCTTTTATATCTGTTTCAGGTACTCTTGTTTAGTGTATGCAAACTCGATCAAAAGGGCAGGAACCGGAGTCGTACGAGAATGAAATTGAAAGAAAGTTATGGCAGTTGCGGAAGTTCTGCCGAGAAACATTAGAATAAGAGAAAATGGCTATGGAGGAACAAAAATCTCTTTGGGACTATGCAATGCCTAAAGTTGTTGAGATTAAGTCGAGCATTCAGAGGCCTGCAATTAATGCCAACACTTTTGAGATTAAATCGGGAATTATTCAGATGATTCAGAACTCGGTTATAGTTTGGGGGATTGGCAAATGATGATCTGAATGAACACTTGGTCAGTTTTTTAGAGATTTGCGATACATTCAAGTACAACGGAGTCAAAGAGGATGCAATAAGGCTTCGATTGTTCCCTTTCACTCTTCGGGACAAGACAAAAAGTTGGCTACACTCACTTCCATTGGGATCAATTACCACATGGGAGGATTTTGCACAAAAGTTTTTAGCAAAGTTCTTCCCACCTGCCAAAACTGCGAAGATGAGGAAAGATATCACTTCTTTCGTTCAACTTGATTCAGAGTCACTGTAGGAATCTTGGGAAAGGTTTAAAGAGTTATTGTGAAGGTGTCCACACCATAGGCTTCCTAAGTGGTTACAAGTCCAAACATTCTACAATGGTTTATGTAGTGCTACGCGGACGAGCCTTGATCGGCTAGAGGAGCGTTGATGACAAAGATTTTTGATGAAGTGTTTGATTTACTAGAGACCATGGCAGCCAATAATTATTAGTGGCCTACTACTAGAATGACACAATCGAAGGCAGCAGGGGTAATAGGGGTGGATGCAGTTATAGCATTGACGACCCATATTTTAGCTCTTACAAGGAAAATTGATGCTCTCGGGGGTCAAAATATGCAGAGTGTGGTAGTGATTTGTGAGTTGTGTACTAGAGCCCATATGAGTGATCAGTATGCTATAAATGCAGAATCGGTACAGTTTGTGGGTAATTACGGTAGGCAGCAGAACAACAACTCGAATACTTACAATCTGGGGTGGACGAACCATCCTAACTTTTCATGGAGCAACAATCAAAATCAACAATAGGCTCCAAGGCAAACTTATCCGCCCAGATTTCAGAATCAGCATCAGGCACAACCAAAAAAGTAATCAAATTTGGAGGAGATATTAGCTAAGTTCATAACTTAAGTTGATGTGAACTTGAAGAATCAGGAATCATCCATTCGCAACCTTGAGAACCAGATGGGGCAAATGGCTAATATGATCACTAGTTGACCTCAGGGTGCTTTACCGAGTAATACAGAAGTCAATCCGAAGAGCGATGGTAAAGAGCAATGCAAAGCAGTCACACTTTAGAGCGGAAAAGAACTAAAGGAACCGACTGCTAAAAATCATAAGAAGGTAGCGAGCAATATGGAACCAACAGAGGAGAATGAGGGTGAAGGAAAGAAATCAGGTGACGAAGCAGTTGTGAGCTCAAAGGGGGAAGAAAAACAGTCTTCAATTGTGCCACCAGTACCATTTCCACAGCAGTTTCAAAAGCAAAAACTTAACAAACAATTTTCCAAATTTTTAGAGGTATTTAAGAAATTGCAAATTAATATCCCATTCGCAGACGTATTGGAACAAATGCCTAGCTATGTAAAATTCATGAAGGATATCCTATCAAGGAATAAAAAGTTAAAAGATTTTGAAACAGTAGCCCTAACAGAGGAGTGTAGTGCAATATTACAAAAGAAGTTATCGCCAAAGCTTATGGATCCGAGTAGCTTCACTATTCCATGCACCATTGGGAGCCAGTTCTTCAGTCGATGTTTATGTGATTTGGGGGCGAGTATAAATTTGATGCCTTTATCGATCTACCAACAGTTGGGTTTAAAGGAAGCAGTGCCTACCAATGTGACATTACAGCTGGCAGATAGATCTCTGACTTATCCGAGGGAAATTGTGGAAGACGTGCTAGTCAAAGTTGATAAGTTCATATTCCTAGTTAATTTCAGTGTGTTAGACTTTGAGGAAAATCGAGACATTCCCGTCATCCTAGGGAGACCATTCTTGGCTATAGGGAGGACTCTTATTGATGTACAAAAGGTGAATTAACTATGCGAGTCCAAGACCAAGAAGTAACCTTCAACGTTTTCAAAGCAATGAAATTTCCTAAGGATGTGGAAGAAGTCTTTCATGTAGACATAGTGGAGGAAGCACTGGATGATGAGTTGTTGAATATCCTTGGATTCGATCCTCTAGAAAGTTCTTAGGTGGTAGACACAGAGTCGGATGATCCGGATGTGTTAGAGTACATGCAAGTCTTAGATGCGTCACCGAGGGTGCACAAATTTAACTTACCATTTGAGACTTTGGATTATTTTGGGAATTCGGCTGCACGTGTGAAATCATCATTGGAGGAACCCCCAATACTGGAGCTTAAACCATTACCTAATCATTTGAGGTACGCCTATTTGGATGATTCATCTACTTTACCTGTTATTATTTCTACTGCACTTAACAAATTTCAGAAAAGTAAGTTGTTGTGAGTTCTTTGGGAATATAAGACACTATTGGATGGACCATCACAGACATCAAGGGAATTAGTCCTTTATTCTGTATGCACAAGATTCTCTTGGAAGAGGACGCTAAACCAGTCGTGGAGCAGCAGCAGAGATTAAACCCAATAATGAAAGAGGTGGTAAAGAATGAGATAATAAAGTGGCTCGATGCAGGAATCATATACCCAATTTTTGATAGCTCGTGGATGAGTCCTGTACAGTGTGTTCCCAAGAAAGGCGATAAGACGGTAGTGTCCAACTAAAATAATGAGTTGATTCCAAGAAGGATAGTGACGGGATGGCGGGTGTGCATGGATTACAGAAAACTCAACAAAGTAACTCGTAAGGATCACTTCCCTCTACCGTTTATTAACCAGATGCTAGATCGCTTAGCAGGACACAAGTACTATTGTCTCTTGGATGGTTATTCGGGGTATAATCAGATTGTCATTGCGCTCGAAGATCAAGAAAATACTAATTTCACCTGCCTGTACGGGACCTTTGCGTTTAGAAGAATGTCTTTTGAATTGTGTAATGCTCCGACGACTTTTCAAAGGTGTATAATGGAATTTTTTCTGATATGGTGGAGCACAACATGGAGGTGTTCATGGATGATTTTTCAGTATTCGGAGACTCTTTTGACTTATGTTTGGAGAATCTGGTTCTAGTGCTGAAAAGGTGTGTGGAGACCAACTTAGTGCTAAATTGGGAAAAGTGCCACTTCATGGTTTAGGAGGGGATCATTCTAGGGCATAAAGTGTCGGCAAGAGGAATAGAGGTAGACAAGGCCAAGATAGAGACAATTGAAAATCTTCCACCTCCATCATCAATAAAAGGGATTCGAAGCTTCCTAGGTCATGCGAGTTTCTACAAGAGGTTCATTAAAGATTTCTCCAAGATCACGAGCCACTTTTCAATTTATTGGAGAAAGATGTTCTGTTCAAGTTCGATGAGGCATGCCAAAGAGCATTCGAAGTGCTAAAAAAGAAGTTGGTCACGGCTCTAGTTATTGTTGCACCGGATTGGTCATTACCATTTGAGCTTATGTGTTATGCGAGTGACTATGCGATCGGCGCGATGTTAGGTCAATGCAAGGATAAGGTTTTTCATGCATATACTACGCTAGCAAAACATTGTCGGATGCCCATCGGAACTACACCACAACTGGAAAAGAACTCCTGCCAATTGTATACGTGTTCGACAAGTTTCGGTCATATCTCATTGGAACCAAGGTTGTTGTGTTCATAGATCATTCTGCGATTAAGTATCTAATTTTGAAAAAGGATACAAAGCCAAGATTGATTCGATGGATCCTTTTGCTTCAAGAATTTGATTTAGAAATTCGGGATAGAAAAGGGACTGAAAATCATGTAGCGGATCACTTGTCGAGATTAGAGAATCGTGAGTAGAAACAGGGAGACGACACAATAATCAACAAAAAAATTTTGGATGAGCAGTTATTTGCTATCAAAGCGGAGGTGCCATGGTACGCGGATTTTGTCAATTATATTGTTAGTAATGTGCTTCCTCCAGATTTGACAAGGCAACAACGGAAGAAATTTTTGCATGATATATGGTATTATATGTGGGATGAACCATTCTTGTTCAAATAGTGTGCAAATCAGATGATAAGAAGTCAAGAATATTTTACATCATTGCCATGATTCGCCTTACGAAGGACATTATGGGGGAAAAAGGACGGCGACCAAAGTACTTTAAGCAAAATTTTACTGGCCCACAGTTTTCAAGGATGCCCATCAATTTGTGCTAAGATGTGACTGATGTCAAAGAGTCGGTAATATTTCAAAGCAGAATGAAATGCGTCTCAATGTGATCTTAGAAGTAGAGATATTTGATGTGTGGGGTATCGACTTTATGGGACCTTTTCCTTCTTCGTCCTTCAATAATACATACATATTGGTTGTGGTAGACTATGTATTGAAGTGGGTGGAAGCAGCTACTTTGCCCACTAATGATTCTAAGGTTATGCTTAAGTTTTTCCGGAAGAACATATTTACCAGGTTTGGCACACCGCGGGCGATAATTAGCGACGAAGGCACACATTTTTGTAATAAATATTTCTTAACCCTTCTCGCCAAATATAGAGTCACTCACAAGGTCGCCACGACCTATCATCCCCAAACTAGTGGCCAAGCCGAAGTGTCGAATAGAGAGGTTAAACGAATTCTAGAGAAAATGGTGAATCCGAAGCGGAAAGATTGGTCAGCCAAGTTGGATGATGCTCTTTAGGCATATTGGACAACATATAAAACACCGATTGGGATGTCACCATACCGATTAGTGCATGAAAAGGCATGTCATCTTCCGGTTGAGCTAGAACATAATGTATATTGGGCCATTCGGAGAATGAATTTAGACTTGAAAGCTGGGGGAGAGAGGAGACTTCTACAACTTAATAAGCTAAACGAGTTTCGCCTTTAATCGTATGAGAATGCAAAGCTGTATAAATAGAAGGTTAAACGATAGCAAGACAAAAAGATCATTGATCGAAGGTTCGAACTAGGCCAAGCAGTTCTTTTATATAATTCCAGGTTGAAACTTTTCCCTGGAAAGCTCAAGTTATGGTGGTCTGGTCCGTTTACGATCAAAGAAGTCTTTCTTCATGGTGCAGTGGAACTGATGGGACGCAATGCGGAGGAAACATTCAAGGTTAATAGCCAAAGGTTGAAGCATTACTGGGGTGGAGTCCATCACCAAAAGACCTTCATCACTCTTGTAGATATACCTTG
Source organism: Aralia elata (assembly GCA_034770075.1). Lineage (NCBI taxonomy): Eukaryota > Viridiplantae > Streptophyta > Magnoliopsida > Apiales > Araliaceae > Aralia > Aralia elata. The sequence goes on from CM068385.1 coordinate 61,209,479, forward strand.
AAACAGGGAGTAATCAGGCTAAAGACTCTAAAACAAGCGCTCGTTGGGAGGCAGCACAAAGTTTTATTTAATATTGTTTCATTTTTAATTTTTCTAATTTTTAGGATTTTATTACAGTTTAGTAGTTTTAGATGCATTTTAGAGTTATTAATATGTTTAGTTTGATTGTTTCAGTCTTTATATATCAAGGAGCAAAGGATGACTGAAGAAATAGAAAAGCAACAATTCTTGTATAGGTGGCGCGACAGCGTCGAGTCTATGCCAAAAAGTGGTGCGGCAGTGCCAAGATCCCATCAAGCTCCCTATATGTTTGGGGCGACAACGCCCAAACACAAGCCTAAATCGGCACGACAGTGCTGCACATTCAGTTTGTGCCCTGTATACATGGCGCTGCAGCGCCCAAACACAAGCCTAAATCGACGCGACAACGCTGGACATTCAGGTTGTGCCCTGTATGCTTGGCGCGGCAGTGCCCAAACCAGTACAAATTATGGCACGGCCGCGCTGCATGCCCTGAACCTGATTTATAGCAGTTGATTGGACAGTTCTTCATTCTTCATTCCTTTTCCAATTCGAATTTTATCTCTACACTTTCAAACCCAAATTCCAATCACTCCCAACTTCCTAAATTTTGTCTAACCATTTTCTAATCCAAATCAATTTCTCATTTTAACATTAAATCAAAGTCTAAATCCTATTCCAATTCCACAACCCATTTTTTTTAAACCAACCAAGTTATACCCTCTCGCTACAAAATATTTTCTGATTCAAGAGATTATCACATTCGTTCTACATCAAGTATTTGGGCGAGCAAGTTTCATCAAAGTCTTCATCAATACAGCAAACTTTGAAGCACGGTACTTCAATTCCTGAAGGTTTGATTTCAAATTTTACAATTTGAAAGCTATTTGGTATTGAATAGAAGGAAAATTGCATATTAATAGTGTTGGGGTAATTTTGAATTTGTGAGTTTCATTATTTGGTATTCGAAGTTTAGATTTATTGGTGAATTCTTGCGTACTATTTGATTGGGTAAATTTACATTGTTCATTGGGATATTTCATACTCAATCAAGGAAACAAGGCTGAAATTTGTTATTGCCTTCCAGGTGTTTGATTATTTGCTTGAATGAAGTGAATTATATAGTTGGGTGATTGTTGGGTTGGTTGTGGAGTGTGCAACTTGTTTTGAATTATTTGAGGTTGAGTATCATGGCTTCAAAACGTCAAAGAGGACCTTCTCACCGCCTCTTCTTCATCCCGCCCACCTGTTCCCCGACTTCCCTCTCCTCCTCTCCGGCCCACCATCTCTTCTTTCCTCTCCACTTTATCATGCTTGGTGCTATTCACGCCTCTCCGGCGGCTGAAATGAGCACCTTCCTAAAATTCGTTTACCGATCTATGATGAGCCAAGTCCGAGGACTTTTAGATTGTGGGGGCTTCTCTGCTCAGATTAGTAGGGGGTTCAATTAAAGTGTGTCACGACTTAAAGTTATGATCTGAAGTGGTGGTTCCTTTAGGGTTGGATTTGGGTTTCAGATCTTGGTGATTGCTGAGGTTGATGGTTTGGATGTGGATGCTTTCGGATCTGGGCTTGAACTGGCCTTGCCGGCGGTTCTCGTTCTGGTGTTTCTATGTGCTTTCCGATCTAGATTTATTTTTTTGTTGTCTTTTATTTGTTCAGATTTGGATGTTCATCGATGGTTCTTGTCCATCGCCAGTTTATGTTGATTGATGTTCAGTGCTGATTAATGGTTCTGTTTTAATTTATGTATGCTCTTAACTATTATTTCAGCTTCTTTTTTGATTGGTCACCGGAATCTGGATTTGATGTATAACTGTCTATTCTGGATTTAGGTTCTATGATTCTGGTGGTTTGGATTTTGGGGTTTGGTCTTTGACTGGGTCCGGTTGATCCATGATTTCTTCCTGATCGGGGTTCATGTACTTTTTTCGATTGGGTTATGTTTTTGTTCTTATTTCTGATATAGGTTGTTGTCCTCCCATGATTTTGGTTTTGAATTGATATGATCTTGTATGCGGTTCAAATCTTGGGTTGTGTTCTTATAATCAGATTTGGTTTTGTTTGCCTATCCTCTGCTCTCCATCGCTGGCAACCATGGTGTGTGCTGTTTATGGGCTGGCAAGGGTGTTCATTTGGGTCTGATTATACGTGAAGTCCTCGCCGAAAGCTGTTCTCTGGGCTAATTTCCGGCATGTTCGTCGGATCTGCTAGGTGCAGAGTCCTTGCCTTGGGCAGTGTGCATCTTTGGGCTCCATGTGCTTTTGGTTTTTCCAGTGAGTTACCACTGCCGGTTTCTTGGGGGTCAAAATTGGTGTCTGCAGTTCACGTGGTTGCCTTGGGGTTGATGCTCCTATGTTCCTGTGTTTCTGCTTCTGGCCGACAGTTGGGTCTTACCTCCTTTTCAAATTTGAAATTTTCATTTGGGCTCAATTTGGTGGCTGCGTTCTTTGTCTTCGGGTCCAGCTTGTTCACCGGTTTGAATGCTTTGGCCCACGCGGGACTGATATGCTTTGGGGCCACGGTTGCCTTGTGGTCTGTTTGGCTTATAACTAATTTTAGTTATTATTGTAGTTTGATGCTTTTCCTAAACCTAACCTCGGGTTGTGAGGCTTAATATATTAGGTTTGGTTTTGGGCTTCCTAGTTTAACTAGGTGTTTTAGTCCCTACAGGAGATGGGACTATGTTTTCGAGCTTTATTGTACTATCCAATTTTTGTAAATTATATACATACCAAATTTAGCAACAAAAAAAAGAGGAAAAGGTTCACGATCCGCTCGCCCATATAACTATTACAGATTTACTAGCGCGGAAACATCAGATCATTTTCACAATGTCTTAGTGAGGAAATCATTTGTTTTGGAAAGAGGTCTTCGCCCGGATGAAACCCAAGATGGGGATTTGGGTGTTATGATAGCTGAGCGTAATTGGTTTGACGTGACTGCACAACGGGTGCGGCAGTGATTAACGTTGTCAAAGAATTTTATGCCAATGCCCGAGATGCTGAAAATAATGTAGTCCGAGTGTGTGGTAGATCCATTTCCTTTAGTGGAAGTGCCATCAACGCGTACTTTAACTTGCCAAACATACGAGATGATGGTTATCTGATGAGGGGCAGTGAACACTATGATTTGGATAATGTACTTCGTCAATTGAGCAAACCAAGAATAACATGGGCAATGAAGCAAGGTACAACGGAGAAAGTAGTTTCCCGCATACAACATTGAGTAGTTATGCAAAGGCGTGGTACAACTTTATTTGTGCAAGTTTGATGCCAACAAGGCATCAAAATGATGTTACTAAGGACAAGGCCTTATTGTTATTCACAATAGTTACTGGTGAACGGGTTGATGTGGGAATGACGATCAGAAGCTCTATTGTCAAATATCTTTGAGGAAGTACCATTGGGGCAATGCCACATGCATCATTGATAACAGGATTGTGTAGACAGATAGGTGTCCAGTGGAGTGCGGACAAGCAACTTCAACCTCTGATAGCAATGATCGATCATGCTACCATTTAGCGATATAAAGTATGGGACGGAGGAGAGTCACACCCAAAAGGCGAAGGTTTTATTCTGGTGCCACCGTTTCCATCCCAAGCTATGCATGAACATCCTAGTGATATGCACGGGCAACCTTCTTTTGTTGATCCTACAGATTATCAAGCATCCATTCAAGCAATCCATCACAAGCTGGATCAGCAGGACCACCGAATGAATAGTAGATTCGATGCTTTGGCATAACGGATGGATGTTATGATGCAGTTCAACGCCCAATTTTCATCGGCCTTGTCTCAGATTTTCTCAGCTAGTGTCAGTTCCAATTCAGTCCAGTTTCCCATTTATCCAAATGTCATAGCTTATCCGCCGTCAGACTCTTCTACCGAGGACGGTGATGGTGATGATCGTTCCTCGAGTCAAGGAAGTCCTCAGTTCTAATTTTTCTTTACTTTACAATGAGGACGTTGTATAATATAAGTTTGGGGACATTTGCATTTGTGTGTATATTAGTTTAGGATTGCATTTTAGTTTTTGCATATTAGTTATTTTATTTGTCAGTATAAGTTACATGTTATTCATATGTGTTAGGTTGCATATTATCTTGGGTACTTGCATGAGTTGAGCAATGATTACATATTGTTGAATTAATGGCTGATGATAAGAAAAATGTTATGGCTTTAACCCAAAGTGGGCAATGTGGCAATGGGCAATGTGTTGTTTATTGTCTTGGTGCATTTTCAGCTTGTTGGGCTCATGGTTTATGTTTTCCAGCTGGGATCGCCTTGTTCTGTGGGGCCCGCCAGCCTCCTCACATGTCTTTTGGCTTTTGCCAATTTTTTATGTTGCTTTGTTTTTTCTTTTGTTACGTTAGATTCGTGTGGTTCCTGTAGTGGTTTTTAGCTCTTTGTTTTTAGTATTTTTTTACTAGTTGGTTTGCCTAACCTCGTTTGGTTAGGTATTTGGTTCCTAGGTATCTAGGCGTGTTGCCATCTTTTTTTTTTTTTTGCTAAATTTGTTAATGTATAGAAGAACCAAAAATACAATGGCAAAGGGGCATACCCCAGAGATAAGAAGACATCATGAGACAGGCCCCATGAGTAACAAACAAAGAAACTATTCGACAAACGAAATAGAACCAATACATGAAAGCAACCACTTACAATCAATCAATTACAATCAATTACAACCAGGTGTGATATGTATGACATTTTTGAACAGCTTGTTGAAATTTCTTAGAACTTGAGAGCCGAGCTTTAACTAAGTTGATGATTTCCTTAGTCAATGCATGAGGAGGCAACATAGACCCATCATGGAGCTTAGAATTTCGAGATCCCCAAATTTTATAAAGGGAGGTGGCGAGGATGAGTTTCAAAATTTCAGAGTGCATTTTCCTCCCTTTGAACTGCTGGATATACGTAATCAAATTATCCCAATCTAATGGAATATTTCGCCAGTGTCCCAATGCCAAGACATTGGTAATCACACCACTTGAGTAAGGACAGTTAAAAAAGAGGTGGTTAAAAGTTTCATTTGCAGTATTACACAAGGGACACCTCAAAGGGGTATAATGAGAGTAAGACATGAAAGCATCATTAGTTGGGAATCTTTTGTGCAATGCAAGCCAAAGAAAGAAAGAGTATCGAGGTACATAGTGCTTGTGCCAAAGGATATGAGCCCAAGAGACAGAAGCACTTCGACGACGGATGGAATCCCAAATTTTGTTAGCTTTTAGGTGTCGAATATCAATAGAATCCCAAGATATAGAGTCATCATTGGCAGATGGAGATGGGGCAGTTGTGAAGAGATTACGAAAGCTAATGCTCAAAAAAGTCAGTGTTTCTTTTCGAATGTTGGGGATATTGATAAACAGGTAATTCTCGACTTACTTGGGGATATTGATAAACAGGTAATTCTCGATGAAACTCATTGTATAATGAGATGCGTGTTGCCATCTCGGGAGAAGAGGGTATTGTAATGTCCTGAACTTCATTGTATTATCCTTAATTTTACATTTCAATATACAAACAAATTTAGCAAAAAAAAAAAAAAAAAAAAAAAAAAAAATTGGGTTGATGAACAATATGAAGTGTGATTTCGGTTTATTTGTTGATTTTTAAACGTGCCTGAGATTTTTGTGGTTTATTGAGCACTATTTAGTTGTTTTAATTAGTTTGATTTGGGAGAATTTGCATAAGTAGCTATTTTTGAGGAATTCTATTGAGACTCTATTGAAACTTGTTTGGGTATGGTATTGATATTAATGCTACCTGTGTCTTTTGCAAGGCTGAAGTGGAAACTTTTAACCACTTATTCTTTAATTGTAGTTACTCTTTTCAAACTTTGTTTCAAGTCCTGAGATTCTGTGGTTGGAAGGGTTTCAGTAGGAGCTGGTCTTCCATTACAGCCTATATCATTTCTTACTCTGGCTCAAAGGTTTGCAAAAGTATCCTTCATCTGGGCTTTGCTGCTACTGTCTACTACCTCTGGAATGAAAGAAATGGTCGCCTACACTCTAACCGATCCATTCCTATTCGTGTTCTTGTTAAGGACATTGTGCATGTCTTAAAATGTAAACTTCACTCTTTCATACAGTTTAACAAAGTAAAATCTCGTCCATGTTTTGGGCATCTTCTTTTGTAATTTTTTTTTTTTTGCTAAATTTGGTGTTTGTATAAATAGAAAACTATAAATACAATGGCAAAGGGGTGATGAGGACATCCATGATCCAGAAACCCGTGACACAACCCGAGAAGACCCATTGCAATTGCCACTTGGACCCATTACTAGAGCTCGAGCTAAAACCTTCAAAGACGGACTTAACGGAATGATCCATGAACTATGGAACGAGGTTGGATCAAGCATAGAGGTTATGGAGATGGAGTCCAAGCATATGAAGCCCGTAAACATGTTGCGAATGGCCGTGGCAGACAAAACAACGAAAGAAAGCAGTTTGCTCGGAGCAGGGTGACCTCGCCCCGGCGAGAATCTCCAGGCCATTTTTCTCGCCCCGGCGAGAGGCTCGCCCCGGCGAGGTTTTCCAAGCCAATTCCCTCGCCCCGGCGAGAGGCTCGCCCCGGCGAGAAATCTTTAGTTCAAATCTCTCGCCCCGGCGAGAACCTCCTGGATGCAAGTTGTTATTTTTTTGACTTTCTTGATTTTCGAACCTTCTTTCATCCAAAACATGATATCAGTATTTAGGATCAATTACATGTGTTCTGATTGCAACATTTCCATATTTGTGTGCTTGTATTTCCAAGGATGTGTGCTTCTAGAAGCTTCTAGTTTGTTTCTAAAATTAGTATAAATAGGTGCTATTGTAAACTTGAAATTCATTCATTAATATTCAGATTATCATCATTATTGTGAGATTGTTCTCTTCTTGTGGTTCTTGAGAATTCCTAAGTATTCCTTAGTTTTCTTTGAGATTCATATTCGACTTATCATACAACCAATCATAGTTGTGTGTGGCGTCTTCTACCGCATCAATCGTCGATTGTACCAAGATTACCGCTTCCACATAAGCGAGGGGTCAAGGTGTCGTTGGTGTCCATCCTACGCAAACTTCATTTGCAAGCAATTGTACCAAGATTACCGTCTACATATAGGCGAGGGGTTAAGGTGTTGCAAGCTACCCATTCTATCAACTTGTTAGAAACGATCCGGGCGACGACCACCTCACGCAAGCGTGCCGTGGAGTCTATCATTTGGTATCAGAGCTAAGTTTCCTATCAAGTTACTTATCTTTACTTTTATTGTTGAATTATAGTAAAAAAAAAAAAAAAAAAAAAACTGCATAAAAAAAAATATATATATATTGCAGAAAATTGTTAGTGTTGATTGCTATCATTGGGATTGTTAATTGCAAGAATCATATTTGACGATTAGAAGTCTTGTGGAGAGTCGTACTTTCTATATTGTGTTCTTGATAAGTTATTATTGGATTGTAATTAGAGAATTGAGGTAATATTTTGTGAGAATTCAAAAGAACCTATTAGAGAGAACTACGAGCGGAAAAAGGCAAGAGTAGTAAGTCTAATTGAGGGTAAAAAGCCTAATTGTGTGATACACGAGCGTTTCCTATTTGTGTGATATATTGTTTGAGTGAAACACGTAAGGGAGTGGTGAGGAACTTGTTTTCTACTAATCGTTGTTTTGCAGGAAATATGTCTAACACAAGAGATAAGACAAGTGAAAATGACCCTTCTACATCGAATTTTGACCCAAAACTCATGATGGAGGCTATGATGAAAGAATTTTCTAGACAATTGGGGATGGCTATGGAACAAGTGCATGATCGCATCGATCAATTGAGTGACACTCGAGGGGAACGAACTCAAATCCCTCTGGGTGGGCGCCCAAAAGGAAAGGCCCAACAAAAGGAAGTAAGGTTAGAGGAGACAAATTACTATGATGAAAGGTTTAGCGAGGAAGAGGATCGAGAAACTAACTATATCCCTAGGAGACATGTTGCAAGGGATAGAGGCGGCCGAGAGATCGAGAGGACAACAACCTCGATAGCATCAAAATGAAAATTCCCACATTCCAAGGCAGGAGTGACCCCGAGGCATATTTAGAATGGGAAAAGAAAATGGAGTGGATCTTTGATTGTCACAACTACTCGGATCTCAAGAAAGTTAGAATTGCAGCTACCGAATTTTCAGACTATGCAGTTACTTGGTGGGATCAATTAATGACCAGCCGAAGGAGGTGCAGAGAACGTCCAATAGAGACTTGGGCAGAAATGAAAGCTGTAATGAAAAAGAGGTTTGTCCCAAGCCACTATTATCGAGATCTGTTTCGAAACTTACAAAATTTGAGACAGGGAAGCAAGAGTGTGGAGGACTACTTCAAGGAGATGGAGATGCTAATGTCTAGGGCTGACATCGACGAGGATAATGAGGCAACCATGGCCCGATTTTCAGCAGGTTTAAATTGGGATATTGCAGATTTGGTGGAGCGTCAACATTATGTGGTATTGGAAGATATGGTACACATGGCTATCAAAATAGAGAAGCAACTTAAGAGGAGAGGTGGCCCGCAAACAAATCCAACCGCAGGTACATCATGGAAAGCCAATAATGTGAAGCGTGAGAAAAAGCCAACTATTTTCAAACTAAAGCCAGAAATCAAGCAAGGAGCGGCTACTCAAGTAGTGCAAGGTAAAACTAATACACCTTCTACTAGTCGTAATCGAGATATTGTATGCTTTAAATGTCAAGGCAGGGGACATATTGCAAATCAATGCCCAAATCAAAGAACTATGTTATTGCTTGATAATGGGGATTTGGAGACCGAGGGAGAAGATAGTGACAATGACTCTATGCCACCATTGGAGGAAGATAGAGAGGTTGCCATGCATGGCGAAGTGTTGGTTACACGGAGAATGCTTAGTACACAGGCAAAAGAAGAAAGCAGCGAGCAAAGAGAGAATCTATTTCATACTAGATGCATGGTAAATGGTAAGATTTGTTGTGTTGTAATTGATGGTGGGAGCTGTACAAATGTGGCAAGCATCACAATGGTAGAGAAATTGGGACTTACAACATCCAAACATCCTCACCCATACCGATTGCAGTGGCTCAATGACAGCGGCGACATTAAAGTTACCAAGCAAGTATCAGTGCCGTTTACAATTGGAAAGTATGTTGATGAGATCCTTTGTGATGTAGTTCCTATGCAGGCAGGTCATTTACTACTTGGGAGACCTTGGCAGTTCGATCGGCGAGTAAAACACGATGGTTTTACTAATGAGTACTCTTTTGTTCACAATCAAAGAAAAGTTACCTTGTGTCCTATGTCACCAAAACAAGTGCATGAGGATCAAATACACTTACAGAGAGATCATGAAAAGAAAACAAAAGAGAGAGAAAAAAGAAAGAAGAGAGAAAAACAAACATTTTTGCAAAAAGGAGTGATGTAAGGCGAGCTTTGGATTCTAAAAAGCCAATGATTATACTTCGGTATAAGGAGGCACTTTTAAATACTAACGCTAATAATCCTTCTTTGCCTAGTGTTGTTTCTGCTCTTTTACAGGATTATCAGGATGTATTTCCCGAGGAACTTCCACAAGGATTACCACCAATTCGGGGAATTGAGCATCAAATTGACTTTGTCCCAGGCGCGACCATTCCAAATCGCCCGGCATACCGAAGCAATCCCGAGGAGACAAAGGAATTGCAAAGGCAAGTTGACGAGTTAATGGACAAAGGTTTTGTGAGGGAAAGCATGAGTCCATGTGCGGTTCCTGTTATTTTAGTACCTAAGAAAGATGGGAAGTGGCGTATGTGCATTGATTGTCGAGCGGTAAATAACATCACGGTAAAATATCGGCATCCCATTCCTAGGTTAGATGACATGTTAGATGAATTGCATGGATCTTGTGTGTTTTCTAAAATAGATTTAAAGAGTGGTTATCATCAAATTAGAATGCATGAGGGAGATGAGTGGAAAACTGCTTTTAAAAACAAAAACATGGGTTATATGAGTGGTTAGTCTTACCTTTTGGTTTAACTAATGCTCCTAGCACGTTCATGAGACTAATGAACCATGTTTTGCGTTCCTTCATTGGAAAGTTTGTAGTTGTCTACTTTGATGATATCTTAATCTATAGCAAAGATTTAGTTGAGCATGCATTGCATATAAAATCTGTCCTAGATGTGCTTCGAAAAGAAAAATTGTATGCTAATATGGACAAATGCACATTTTGTACGGATCGAGTTGTGTTTCTTGGTTTTGTTGTTAGTGCACAGGGAGTACAGGTTGACGAAGAAAAGATACGTGCAATCCAAGAATGGCCAACTCCTACGAATGTCAGTCAAGTTCGTAGCTTTCATGGACTCGCGAGTTTTCTATAGGCGGTTTGTAAGGAATTTCAGCGAAGTCACAGCACCACTCACCGAAGTAATCAAAAAGAGTGTAGGATTCCAGTGGGGTGATGCACAGGAAAAAGCGTTTAAATTAATTAAAGAAAAATTAACTAACGCTCCTTTACTTGTATTGCCTAATTTCACTAAAACCTTTGAAATTGAATGTGATGCTTCAGGTTTAGGCATTGGAGCTGTGTTAATGCAAGAAGGAAAACCAGTTGCATATTTCAGTGAAAAATTGAGTGGAGCAGCTTTGAACTATCCCACTTATGACAAGGAATTATATGCTTTGGTTCGATCATTGGAAACTTGGCAACATTACCTGTGGCCTAAGGAATTTGTGATTCACACGGATCATGAATCATTGAAATATTTGAAAGGCCAACACAAGTTGAACAAGAGACATGCACGATGGATGGAGTTCATCGAGACATTCCCGTATGTCATTCGGTATAAGCAAGGTAAGGAGAATGTCGTTGCCGACGCTCTCTCAAGAAGGTATGTCTTGTTAAATACTCTCGACACAAAATTACTTGGTTTTGAACAAATCAAAGAATTGTATGTTAATGACCATGATTTTTGTGAAGAGTTTAAAATTGGTGAAAAGAATGTTGTAGGTAAGTACTTCAAGATGGATGGGTTCTTGTTTCGTGAGAATCGATTGTGTATACCTGCAAGTTCTTTACGGGAACTATTGGTTCGTGAATCACATGGAGGTGGTTTGATGGGACATTTTGGTGTTGATAAGACTTTATCTGTATTAAAAGAGCATTTCTATTGGCCCCATATGAAACGAGATGTGGAACGAATTTGTGATAGGTGCATTACCTGTCGTCAAGCTAAATCTCGTGTTCAACCCCATGGGTTATACACACCATTACCAATTTCGAGTGAACCTTGGATTGATTTGTCTATGGATTTTGTATTGGGTTTACCTAGATCTAAGTATGGTCATGATTCTATATTTGTGGTCGTAGATAGATTTTCAAAAATGGCACATTTCATTCCATGTCATAAAACTGATGATGCATCCCATATTGCTGACTTATTCTTTAGAGATATTGTGCGATTGCATGGCATGCCCCGAACCATTGTTTCAGATAGAGATGCTAAATTCTTGAGCTATTTTTGGAAGACCTTGTGGTGTAAATTAGGAACTAAACTGTTGTTTTCTACTACTTGTCATCCACAAACTGACGGTCAAACGGAAGTAGTAAATAGGACTCTATCTGCATTATTAAGGGCTATCATTAATAAGAATATTAAGCTTTGGGAAGAATGTTTACCCCATGTTGAGTTTGCTTATAATAGGTCTGTTCATTCAGCTACTAAATTCTCACCTTTTGAAATTGTGTACGGTTTTAATCCTTTAACACCATTGGATTTAGCACCTTTACCTATTTCTGAGTATACTAACATGGATGGCAAAAACAAGGCTGATTTTGTTAAGCAGATACATGAGAAGACAAGGATTAACATTGAGAAGAAGACGGATCAATATGCTCGACAGGCCAATAAGGGTCGGCGTCAAGTAATCTTCGAACCCGGGGATTGGGTATGGCTACACATGCGTAAGGAAAGATTTCCTGCTCAAAGGCGTTCGAAACTACTCCCGAGAGGAGATGGACCATTTCAAGTGCTTGAACGCATTAACAACAATGCTTACAAATTGGATTTACCCGGTGAGTATACTGTTAGTGCAACTTTCAATGTTTCTGATCTAAGCCCGTTTGATGTAGGTGAAGATTTGAGGACAAATCCTTTTCAAGAGGAGAGGTATGATGAGGACATCCATGATCCAGAAACCCGTGACACAACCCGAGAAGACCCATTGCAATTGCCACTTGGACCCATTACTAGAGCTCGAGCTAAAACCTTCAAAGACGGACTTAACGGAATGATCCATGAACTATGGAACGAGGTTGGATCAAGCATAGAGGTTATGGAGATGGAGTCCAAGCATATGAAGCCCGTAAACATGTTGCGAATGGCCGTGGCAGACAAAACAACGAAAGAAAGCAGTTTGCTCGGAGCAGGGTGACCTCGCCCCGGCGAGAATCTCCAGGCCATTTTTCTCGCCCCGGCGAGAGGCTCGCCCCGGCGAGGTTTTCCAAGCCAATTCCCTCGCCCCGGCGAGAAATCTTTAGTTCAAATCTCTCGCCCCGGCGAGAACCTCCTGGATGCAAGTTGTTATTTTTTTGACTTTCTTGATTTTCGAACCTTCTTTCATCCAAAACATGATATCAGTATTTAGGATCAATTACATGTGTTCTGATTGCAACATTTCCATATTTGTGTGCTTGTATTTCCAAGGATGTGTGCTTCTAGAAGCTTCTAGTTTGTTTCTAAAATTAGTATAAATAGGTGCTATTGTAAACTTGAAATTCATTCATTAATATTCAGATTATCATCATTATTGTGAGATTGTTCTCTTCTTGTGGTTCTTGAGAATTCCTAAGTATTCCTTAGTTTTCTTTGAGATTCATATTCGACTTATCATACAACCAATCATAGTTGTGTGTGGCGTCTTCTACCGCATCAATCGTCGATTGTACCAAGATTACCGCTTCCACATAAGCGAGGGGTCAAGGTGTCGTTGGTGTCCATCCTACGCAAACTTCATTTGCAAGCAATTGTACCAAGATTACCGTCTACATATAGGCGAGGGGTTAAGGTGTTGCAAGCTACCCATCCTATCAACTTGTTAGAAACGATCCGGGCGACGACCACCTCACGCAAGCGTGCCGTGGAGTCTATCAAGGGGCATACCCCAGACAAAGGTTATCATGAGACAGGCCCCATGATAAACAAAAAGAGAACTATCCAACAAAGGAAAAGGAAACAAAGCATAAAAGCTAGTCTAAGCAAAGCAAAGCAAAAACCAATTACAACCAGTTATGGAACGTGTGACATTTTTGAACTGCCCGATGAAACTTCCTAGAACTTGAGAGGCGAGCCTTAATCAAGTTGATGATCTCCTTAGATAAGGCATGAGGGGGCAACATAGACCCTTCATGTAGCATAGAGTTTCGAGAGCCCCAAATCTTATACAGGCAAGTGGCAAGAATAAGTTTCAAAATTTCAGAGTGCATTTTTCGCCCCTGGAACTGCTGAATATAGGCGATCAGGTTATCCCAGACTAACGGAATATTGTGCCAATTTCCCACTGCCAAGACAGTAGTAAACACACCACTTGAGTAAGGACAACTAAAAAAGAGATGGTTAAAAGTTTCGTTGGCAGAATTACACAAGGGACACCTCAATGGGGTCTTCTTTTGTAATTGTAATTGTAATTGGGTTTATTTTTATAATTGTAATTGTAATTGTTATTGTAATTGTAATTTGTAAGTTTAATCTCTGGCCGCTGGGCTGCTGGGTTCTTTTAGCCTTGTTTGTGCTGGTGCTTTTTGGGTTTGCTGGTTCGGATTGGTCTGCTGTTTTGGCTGGGTTGTGGCTGCTGTTGGTCTGTTTGGTTTTGGGCTGGTTGGGCTGATAGTGGCTGACCTGGTCTGTTGGGCTCTAGTTTGGTTCCTGGTCTGGTGCGTTGTGCTGGGTTTTCAGATGCTGTTGGGCAGCTTCCCATTGTTTCTTTTGGTTTGTTCCTTGGGTTTCTTCTGGCTAGGTTATCTGCTGCCAGTTGCCTTCTCTGCTGCTGCTGCTTTTGGGTTTTCTTTTCTGCCGCTGTCTTTTAATTTAGGCTGTTGGCTCGCTGCTGCAGCTAGTCCTGCTAGCCTGTAGCTCGTGTTTTGTTGTGTAGCCATGTAGCTTTGCTCGCTGGTGGTGCTGCCTTTGATACTGCTGTTGTTCGATCTTATTGCTACTACTGCATTTTTATGCTTTATGCTGCTGCAGTTTGTTTGCTGCTGGTCCGTTTTGAGGGTTTGGTTTGTCTTCTTGGCTGGGTTTTTGGTTGGTGTCTTCTTGGGTCTGGCTTGGGGCTATACTGCTGGGTCTGGTGTTGCTTGGGGGTTATTTGCTGGTGCGTGCTTGGCCTGCTGGCAGCTGGGCTGTTTCGTTTTGCTACTATTGCTTTTATACTGTTCTGCTGCATCTTGGTGGGTTTGTTGCAGGTCATTTTGCTATATGCTATGCTTTGCAACTGGGCTCTTTTTGTGTGTGTTTGGGTGCTACCGTCGGTTATTGTGGTTGGCTGCTGCAGTCTCTTTTGTTGGTCTTGCTTGCTTCCTGCTGCATTCTTCTGTTCTGTCCCTGTTCCAGCTGTTGTGCTTGCTGCTATTGCTACTGTTTGCTGATGTCTATGCCCAGATCGTTGCTACTACAGCTGCTGCTGGCCCTTGATGGGTTGTGTTGCTGCTATTTTGTTGTGCGTCTGGGCGGAGGGTTTTGTTGTTGGTTTTGGCCCTGTGTTGCTGCCCCTGCTGTGGGTTGCTGCAGGTTTTACTGTGTATGCATGCTGTCGTGGGGGCTGTTTGCTGTTGTTGTTTCTTTTCTTGGTTTTTTTGTGTCCTATTTGTTTTGATTGTAAAATCTTTGTATAGGCAAATGGCCTTGTAATCTCCTTTTGTCTTCTCATCATAGGGCCTGTCCTGTGACGCCTATGTTTTCTGATTGGGGATTTCCCATGTTGTTTTATACATTCTTCTTCTTTTAATACAGTTTAATTTTAGCAAAAAAAAACATCTTTGAAAGAGAAATCTAGGTAATTCACTAAGTTTGGGAGAAATTTCTTGGGTTGTTGCAATATAAGAAGAAGAAAAAAAATATGAGAAATTGGCTTATGTGGTGAGTTAAGATGGAGCATAAAATGCACTCACTCATAAACATATGCTTAAGAATGAGATGGAGCGTAAAACGCACTCGTTCGGCTATTGCTGAGAAGAAAAATAAATTTGTATATATAATATCTTACCGTGAAAAAAATTGTGCGTAATGTTTAAAACACCCCTGAGATCCTAGGATTTAATGAGTCACCTGGATTATCTGGATTTGATGTGTTGAGTTGTTTTATAGAGTTAATAATGAATTTTTCGGTTAAATGGTTGATTATGTGAATTATCTTTGATGGGAGGCAACCCAATCATTTTCTTTTGTTTTAGTTTCGTTTAGTCCAGTTCAATATTTTTGCATGTGTTTAGTATTTTTAATAGTAGTTTTAGGATTTTTAATGCGTTGCCAGTCTCTAAAGCTTTAAAAACGTCGTACTAACCCATGTTATGTTGCTTTATTACAGGGAAAAGTTTTTGGGATTGCAACAATTAAAGAAAAGAGGAAAAATTCAAAATTTCAAAAACAGGGAACTTCGCCCCGACGAGAAGTTCTCTGTCAATCTTTGCTCCAACGACTCCTGAGTTTGCCTCGGCCCAGGCTTCTCTGTCAATCTGCGCCCCGGCGAGTTTCCTAGGCTAATTATCTTCGCCCCGACGAAAATGTCGGATTTCAGTTTTTTTAAAACCTTTCCAAATCAGATTTCTTTCATTCCAAAACCCTCCAAACCAAATCAAACTTGACAAAACCCTCCTTTTCTCTTCTCCTAATCGGATTCAACCACGAATCTTGGACAGATCCCTTTCCAAACCAAGACCTATCCTCGGATTGCCCCAAATTCAACGAATCCGCAGATTCCTCACCAAATCCTCCTTCAATGCAGTTTCCTCTCTTCTCCACTCCAACTATACACGGGTTTTGCTTCATCTAAGTGACCGTTTGCTAGGGTTTCTCAACAAATCGAAGGAGCCCATCCACACATTACATACATTTCATCTTACACGGATTCCTTCAGACAGAACAGTTGCAAGGTAACCAACATTTGGGCAAAATTATTTAATTATCTTTTCAAGTATTATTCCATAGTTGGTTCTTTGCTATTGGAAGTGGGAAACTGTTACATTGCATATATTATTGAATTTGCGTGCTCAATTGAGTTACTGCTGGCTCAATTGGTTTGGGATTGTTTTACATTCTCCAATTGTGCAACGCATAGTCAGAAATTTGTGGAAACTGAGTTTGGGGGAAAGGTTTTTTTGAAGAAGGGCTTCAAAAAGAGCACGCCAGGTGTTTGTTTAATTGCTTCAAAGAGCATTTAGTTGGTTTGTTAGCAATTTGACAAAGGGGTTTCAATCTAGTTGGGTTAGTTGGAGTACTGTGTTGCATAAACTTGATAGTCATCCACATGGCACCAAAACGACAACGGGGTGAGGGTTCCTCTTCGGCACCATCAAGGCAATATGATAAACGAAAGTTCGTCAGTGTCGAGGTTGCAGATAGATTTGACTCATACATATCGGGTAAAGCTCTAACTCCCGAGCGAGGTCTCCAACTTGATGAACTGTTAGATGGAGAGATGGTGCTTCAGATTAAAGAAAGGGGATGGGAAACATTCACAGCCCACCCAGAACCTGCATGTATTGCCATTGTCAAGGAATTTTATGCCAATGCAGAAGACAAGGCACCTTGTGAGGTTATGATCAGGGGCAAGAAGGTTTCTTTCAGTGCACATGCAATCAATGAATTTTATAATTTGAGGCCTGAGGGACACTGCCAATATTCACAGTTTCTTACTGAAGGTCCAAACCTGGAGAAGGTAGTGACTGATTTATGCAAACCTGGGACTGTTTGGATATCTGAAAGACCACGTGCTGCAATATACTTCCATAGTAAAGACTTAAGCCGCTACGAAAAAATCTGGTATGCATTTCTGTCAGCCAAGTTCATGTCGTCTCAACATGTGAGTGATGTCCCGAAGGATAAAGCACTTATGTTATATGCAATTGTGACGGGATTACAAATTAATGTGGGGTATGTGATTGAGGCGTAAATTCGCAGGAGTTTAAGAGGAAATACTCAGGGCGGTTTGCCACATCCATCACTTATTTGTGGTTTGTGCCTTAACGTGGGTGTTCGATGGAATGCTGAGGAAGTTGTGCAGCAGCCTTTACTTCTTCTGGATCACGGTTTAATTGCACAATATAAGGAATGGGAAGGTGGCGAGTCGCATCCCCGTGGTTTGGGTTACATCATTCACCCTCCTTCCGAAGGTGAGGAGCAGGATTCCGATGAAGAAGTGGAGGTTCCCTCGACTTCCACATCCACAGGTAAGGCCAAATTCAGTGCTCAATTCCGGAATTAGCAACTTCATACGAATGCTTAACATAAGATCTTAGTGAGGCAGAATCGAAGATTGGCGGAGAGACATGAGCATATGTTTACTTATCAAACGAGTTGCACTAAGGCGTTGGCCGACATGTTTGATAGGATGCGCCCACTTGTAGATCCAGTTCATTTTTCAGAGCCTCGGTCGTTGCCAGTATTTCCACCACCAGACATAGATGATGATGCGGAGGTCGAGCACGACGCTTGACCTGTCAGGGAAGTCCTCGGTTTCTACTTTCTTTATTTTCTGCACAATGAGGACATTGTTCCACCTGAGTTTGGGGGGGTTTGTTTGGTATCTTTAGTTTTATTTTGTTATGGTATTGTGTAGTATGCATATGTTTGTTTCATATAGTTTGCATTGTAGACTGCATTTATATTTATGTCATTAGTTGCTTTTATTATCTAAAAAAAAGAAAGAAAAAACTTTTAAAAAATCACAAAAATATTTTCTTTTGTAGATTAGGATCATATAGAATTGTATTTAGGTTCATTCAAGCAATGAATTAATGTAGAGCATTTATGGAAGGCCGATGATAAAAATTTGATCAGTTGTTAATTAGTTTAATAAGACGGATAAGGAATGCTAAGTTAGGAGTTTTGACTGTTCCTAGTTTTGTCTAACTTGAGACCCTTGGTTTTTAATTACGCACGTCAATGTGCTGAATTGGTTAGGTTTTGGTTCAATTTTGTGTATTAGGTGCTCGTTAAGGATATACAGACCTCTATCACTTGTTGAAACGCAAAAATATGAATAAACACTGCTTCGATGTCTATCTAAAATGCAAGAAAAAGAAGTAATATATAAAAGAAAAGTATATAGACAGATAAGAGCATATCTTGACTAGTTTGTTTTTGTGGCCTTTGTCATTCGAACAAGTAAGCCCTTAAGATGATGTCTCTTTACACTCCACACCCTAAAATCATCTGGTTTGGGAGTCGTTGGTTGAAAGTTCGCTACATGGGTGACATTGAAAAGCCTAATAAAGATGAACATTGCACAAGTCAAGAATAGAAGAATAAATGAAGAAAAAAAAATATGAACGAGATGGAGCGTAAAACGCACTCGTTGGAAAAAAAAGAAGAAAGAAAGAAAGGAAAAAAGTGAAGACAAGTGGTTAAGAGGGGTACTTAAAAGTCATATATCTGAAGTTATCTGTTATTGAGCACTTCGATACAAGGATGGAATTGATATGTTAACTGATTCAATATGTTGATCACACACACACGAAAGGGTTGAAAGTAGGATGTAATTGCTGAGTTGTTAGATTTCTAATGATGCATAATGATAGACTCCACGACACGCTTGCGTGAGGTGGTTGTAGACACCCAAATTTTGCGTCTCCTTCTACTAACCTTGACAGGAGGGCGAAATCGTCAATTGAACCAGCTTGCAGGAGCAAAAGAGCGGGCACAAGGGCGAGCGCCCGGCACCGCCACAATGATTTGGGCAGCCCAAGTCGACGTGACAGCATGACCGTCCAGGGCAGGCATTTCCGAATGAGGTGGCACGTCTCCCGGAAGTTCCCGGACTGCGGAATACGAGCCTGTCAGCGAAAACCGACGTTGCGGTACGAAAATCGAGGCGTGGCACGAAAATCGAGAAAGTCAAGCCCGCCAGCCGCGGATAGATCTGCGGCCAAGTGGGTGCGCCAGCACGAAAACCGGGAAAATCAGCACTACCAGCTGTGAGTGCGATGGGAGGCGTGCCAGCTGGCCAGCCGCAGATCCATCTGCGGCCAGCCGCAGATAGATCTGCGGCTGGCTCTGGCCAGCCTATTTAAGCCGCTTCGGGCAGCATACAGGAGGTTCAGCAAGTTCAGCAAATTTTGGAGAAGAAGAAGAAAAAACAGCAAACAGCAGCACGGAATTTGAGAGAAAAATAGTAGATTTTGCAACAAAAATAGGAAGAAAAGAGAGGAAAAAGAGAGAAATTTTACTCCTTTAATTTTGATTGTATCAAATATATTTCTCATCCTATTCAAATACCAAGACTTCATCCTTTTTGAGATCATTTTGCAAGGTAAAAATTCCTTTTGTTATAACAATTCATATCATCTTATTTGCTTAGATGGGATGTAGTTTTCATGTATATTGTTGAACAATCATGGATTATGGATTATTAAGGAGGGTTCCATCAGAACAAAATTCTTCCTAATAACCCGAGGATATCCAATTGATAAAATTTCTAGCTTGTTTGTGATAATTTATTGGGTGTAATTTATTTAGATTGTCATTTCCGGATATCATGGTATATTAGATAAACCCGGGTTGGTTAGTTATGTAATATTCATTTTGTAGGCATGTATTAATCTCGTGTGAGCCTAGGAATGCGACCCCGAGGTCCAAATCCGATGATGGACGTTTTGATGTATGTGATAGATTCAAGATGCTCGTTTTGTAACATGTAACCTTTGGGCCTTAAAACGACGCCAAGGCGGGAATCGTGTTTAAGGCCCCGAAATAGTGAAATTTGTGATTGTTGGCGTTCGGGGATATTTTGATGGCTTACATGCCCATGAATAGCCCCGACGCGTGTTTATGCTCGATTCGATTTATGACGCGAAATTGATTTCAAAGCTAAATGATAAAATTTTCATAAAAATCAAACAAAGTAGGATATTAGAATCACGAGTTTAAAATTTGAGAAATGTTAATGAATGTCGATTCCTATCTAACGAGGAAGCTAAAGAAAGATCGTTTTCCAAAACACCAC
This sequence comes from Aralia elata, assembly GCA_034770075.1. NCBI lineage: Eukaryota > Viridiplantae > Streptophyta > Magnoliopsida > Apiales > Araliaceae > Aralia > Aralia elata. Next base: position 61,229,695 of record CM068385.1, read on the forward strand.
ACAAAAATGATTTTGCAAATGAGTAACGTTTTATTAAATCTTTGTGCATAGGGTGAAAGAGATCCTAGAAATTGCCCGATCGTTTCACGAAAGCAATGTATAGATCTCGATTCCTATTTTGACGAAGATTTAAAATTTTTCTTTTGCCAAAACGACATTTAATGAAAATCTCATAGTTTTGACATTTAAAACCAAACCTTTCTCATAAAGAATAAGGCTTTCTCGTGTATACCGAAAAGACATTCCGAAGCATTCTCAAATTAAAACACGGTTTTCCCTAAAATCCAAATGACTCTTTCATACAAACTCACCACAACATTCACATGGGCACACACACACACGCGCGCGCACCTATATACACATATTCATGAATTAAAGGATAGGAAAGCATTAAGATTGCGGTAACCGTGTTTCACGGAAGTCGAGGGGTGCCTAACACCTTCCCCTCACTTAAGCAAGCCCCCGAACTCTATGAATCTCGATTCGCAGACCAATTAATTCGGAGTCACATATGAGCCAGCGATTTATAAAATACGAAAACTCGGATGAGTTGGTACATCCATTTCAAATATACCAACTGGCGACTCTGGTTAATTGGCTCATCATAAAAAACGATCTTTCAAAACCCCGTCGACATTAATGCCGATCTTTTCCAAAGAATCATTAAACCAAAAGGCTAAAATTGGAAAAGACAGAGACGAGAAAAACCCGGCGTCGACAGCTGGCGACTCTGCTGGGGACATTAGAGGGCTTAAGCCGCGCTTAAATCTTGATGCTATCCTATCCTTAAAAGAATTTTATGAATATGTATGTGCGTGCAACATTTTGACCTATTTTACTTATTGTTGTGTGAATGTGTGCTTTTGTCCAATGAATGAATGATTGAATGGAGTTGATTTACCTTAAAGTAATCATTTGCATACGGTGAGGACGATGAATGTGAATGTATGTTGAGATTGTACCTCCTCCTGAGGCGAACCCGTCGGTTGCTTATTACTGGACTCGATGGGGCTGCTCCCCGGAGATGGCTCAGGAAACGCACCACTCAAATCCGCTCCAATCGAAAGGGCTCAAACGAGTAGATTGCGAAGATTTGGGAACCTTCATGCCGAAAAGCCCGTGAGAGTAACCCTAAGATAGGTCAGCCCCAGATTAACCCAACGCAGGATAAGTCTCTTCATGCCCTTTTACGTTTCTGCGTATAAATGCCATAATTCCATTGCAACATATTCATATATGCTTCCCCTTTATGTCAAGAGAAAATACTAACCTCTGTGTTTTGCAGGGAACGACACGGGAAGCATAATAAATCATATCTAGCATGTATTATTTCAATAAAGAACCGCTAACGAGTTGTTTTGCAGAAAAAGATTAAAAAACCCAAAAACACACAAAAGGTTACGGTTTTAGCATGCATCCATTCTTTCATTTCCCCAAGACTAAAACTTCGAACCGTTGTTTCGCAGGATTGCTCCTAAAACCCGTTCGCAGTCTAAGAAAGCCCAAAATTCTACATCTGAAATGGCTGATATGCCTAATCATAGTTCCATATCTCGGGAAGAGTTTGATGACTTCAAAAAACAGATGATGGAAATGGCCACGATGCTAAAAGAGCAGTTCCTACTCAGACAGGATCCGCCAAGCCAAGGACCACATAATATTCCACCACCAGGGGGTGACCAGAATCCTCCTAAAAATGTTGTAAACCTGGGTAAGGATGACCAACCCCAACTCAAGGACGAGCCAGTCATTACAAGGGCCGTTCCCATACCTAGCAGGACAGTGGTTACTATCCCAGAAGAAGGGGACAATGACGACCTTCGGAGAAAAATGAAACACATGGAGGAGACCATCCAATCTCTACGGGGCATAGGCTCCCTGGGCAGGGTTAATTATTCGGATTTATGTGTTTTCCCCGGAGCCAGATATCCAGAAAAGTTCAAAGTTCCCGAGTTTGAAAAGTACAATGGAAAGGGAGACCCCTATACACACTTGAAAATATACATTGGAGAACTCGGGTCTTATGCCGAAGACGAGGGGTTAAGAATGCAACTATTCCAGAAAAGCTTAACAGGGGAGGCAAGAATCTGGTATGCCCGCCTCGACAACGCCCGAATCCACAACTGGGAGGAATTGGCCCATACCTTCTTGACCCAATACAGCTTTCAGGCCCAGATGGCCCCTGACAGGTACCAAATGACAAAGGTTAAGAAACAGCCTAGGGAGTCCTTCAGGGAATATGCCCAACGATGGAGGGGCATGGCCGCACAGGTAACCCCCCCAATGAACGAATCAGAGATGGTGATGACCTTTGTAGACATCCAGGAGGCACCATATTATGAGAGGGTCATCTCGGGGATTGGAAGACCTTTTGCTGAAATGATTAAACATGGAGAGATGGTAGACATGGGGTTGAAGTCGGGTAAAATCCGGGATCTTACTGCTTTAGAAACTGCTGCCGAGCAAATACAGAATGGAAACTATGGCAGCACTTCCCGGAGGGTCCAAAAGAAAAAGGAAGAGGATGTTTCCCTCATCTTACATGGGTCATCCAGAAAAACAGAAAGCCATCTTCCGGTTCAGGTACAGAGGGGAGGGCCATCCCGTCAACCAAACTTCACAGATCAAAGGACAGAGGGGCGAAGAAGATATGAGGCCTCGCAGAATCGAGTATTCACCCCGCTCGGGGAGCCGCTTGAACGGGTACTAGCGGTATTAGTAGCCCAAAAGAAAATAGTTGGTCTGGCACCACCAAGTGACCCAAAGGGTAGAAGGTTTGACCCGAGCAAACGATGTGCATACCACTCCAGTTCCCCTGGCCATGATACACAAGATTGCTGGACGTTGAAGCATCGAATCCAAAACATGATAGACAGTGGGGAAATTGTGGTGGAACAACCGGACTCCCCGAATGTTAAAGCAAATCCCCTGCCAAGACATGATGGAGGGGGAGTTAATGCGACGGAGGCAAGTGAGGCTGGGGGGCCGCCAAGGTTGAACTATGTGCAGAAAGTTGAGGAGATGATCAACATGATACATGATCATGGGGATGCACGGGGAACGCCCATCAGGTTGATAGGGGTAAGTACGAATAACATAGAGGGACCTGTCAAGCTGACAGCCCCGAGGCCCATCATACTTGCAGCAAGGCCGCAACTCCCTATCAGTAGTCTGAGGACTGTACCCTGGAATTATGGGGGAATACCAGAGGAAGCGGCCAGTTGTGCTTCCGTGACGACTAAGGGGAACCCCTTATATCTTCCCGGGCGAGTCCTTGAGAGCCAAAAGAGAAAAAATGAAGAAGTTTCCGAGGAAAGGGCCATAGAGTTTTTGAAAAGGATGGATCACCCAGAAACGAGGGGGATCCAGATTTTAAATGAGGAATCAACCCTAACATCAGTCATGGACTTGGTGTTGTCATCCAGTGAGCATTGCAAAACCCTGATGAAGGTCCTGGAGGAGGCATTTGTGCCCAAAGAAATTAGTGAGGAGGGTTTCGGCCGGTTGGTAGGCCACTTATTGGAAACCGATGCAATATCCTTTACAGATGAGGACATTCCCGAAGAGGGAAGGGGGCACCGAAAACCGTTACACATTGCAGTAATCTCCTCAGGATATGTCATGAATGGGGTACTGATCGACGGGGGATCGGCATTGAATATATGTCCTCTCAGTACGCTGAAGAAAATGAACATCAGTCCCAAGCGCCTGCGGGCCAGACATGTGGTGGTTCGGGCTTTTGACGGATCCCGGAGGGACACCATCGGGGAGATAGAGTTGCCAGTGGAGATAGGACCCTGTACTTTTGATATCTCCTTCCAAGTCCTGGATATCACGGCAAGCTACAACCTGCTGTTAGGGAGGCCGTGGATACACATGGCCGGGGCAGTTCCTTCCACGCTCCACCAACAAATCAAGTTGATCATCGATGGGAATCTGGTAACAATCTCGGCCGAATGTGATGACCCTTCTCCTCCCAGGAGTGGCCTACCAGTAATCAATGTGGATGAGTCAGCGGCGCCTGCCAGCTTTCAAGCACTAGAGATTAGCACTCCCCATTATAGATGCCTGGGAGCTCCAGCTGTGAAACCAAGGGTCTCTCCGGAACTCACCTTTGTGGCAAAGGAAATGATTAAAATGAACTTCCAACCTGGACAGGGACTAGGGAAAAGCAGTCAGGGAATCACCGAGCCCATCCACCTACCACAGCAGATAGGAAAAGCAGGATTGGGATACCATGTGGGCGCAGTACGGGGACACCGTCAGGGTGCGACTCCGATTCGACTAGTTGGCAGTCCAGTGACCAAAGTCGACAATGGGCAGGGGATCAGCAGGCCTGTGATTGGGGCAGGGAATGAAGAGTTAACCCCCACACGTAATGAGTTGGCCCGGAGGGAAAGTTTCCTGCAGGAGGTCGCAAAGGAGTTTGAAACCAAATGCTATATCCCCAGACAATCAACAAGCAGTCAGGAGGGGACGAATGTTATCGCACCACCGGGAGCCCAACAAGTTGTGCCTGTCATCGATTGGACAGGGCTGATTATTCCTGGAGAAGATATGGAGAAGGATTCAGGCGACGTATCCGTAATCATCGGGGAGGTGTCCGATGTGAGGCCCTCCTTTATCCGGCGCATTTCATCTGACCTGACCATCGACAATTGGACCCAGAAACCAGTAATATCCAAAAAAGGGTAAAGCTCGACGTCAGGGTGATTGACCCCAGATGATGGGGGAATGAAGAAGTTTATTTTTGTTGTTGTTTTATTTCTGCATCATTATGTCGTTTCTTCTTGTTATTTGAAAATGCGATCATCGTGAAAAATCGATTTATATATGACAAGTATTTTGTTTCATGTCAGGTGTACCAATTTGAGTAATCCTTGCCTAACAAATGGTCTTTCAAATTTGAAATGATGATTATGATTTTGACATTGAGCTGGATTTCGATTTAATGGGCATTGAACAAGATGAGACAGATTACGACGACGCACCTGACGAGATCAAGGGATGGGTCGAGGATAAACCCAAACCCAACTTGGACCAAACCATCACCATTGATATTGGAACCCCTGACCAGCCAAAGGAACTCAAGATAGGGACGGACCTTACCCCCAGCCAAAAGGTCGAAATGACTGAGTTGCTTAAACAATATGAGGATGTCTTCGCCTGGTCTCATGAGGATATGATTGGCTTGTCCACCGACATTGTGGTACACCGATTACCCATCAAGGAGGGTTTCAGGCCTGTCAAGCAGAAACTGAGGAAGTTGAAACCGGAGTGGAGTTTAAAGGTGAAGGAAGAGATCATCAAGCAGTTCAGGGCGGGAATCATTATGGTATCTACTTACCCGGAATGGCTATCCAATGTAGTCCCAGTAGCTAAGCCTGGAGGAAAGGTGAGGGTATGTGTAGACTACAGAGATCTAAACAAGGCCAGTCTCAAAGATAACTTCCCGGTGCCTTTCATACACATCCTGGTAGATAACACAGCCCAGTACGAAATGTATTCTTTTGTGGATTGCTTTGCGGGGTATCATCAGATAATGGTGGCGGAAGAAGACCGGGAAAAGACCGCATTCATCACCCCCTGGGGCACTTTCTGCTATAGACGACTGGCTTTCGGTCTCACAAATGCAGGGGCTACTTATCAGAGAGCCATGATGGCCTTGTTCCACGATATGATGCACAAGGAGATAGAGGTCTATGTGGATGACATTATCGTGAAATCGAAGGTAGAATCCGATCATATAATTCATCTCAAAAAGCTATTCGATCGGCTCAGAAAGTATAATTTGAAGCTCAATCCAGCCAAGTGCGCTTTCGGAGTACAGTCGGGTAAGCTCTTGGGTTTCCTGGTTAGTAATCGGGGCATTGAGTTGGACCCAGCAAAGATTAAGGCCATTGTGGATATGCCGGCACCTCACACAGAAAAGGAGATAAGAGGATTCCTCGGGAGGATAAACTTTATCGGCCGTTTTATATCCCACTTGACGACCACATGTGAGCCGATTTTTAGACTGTTAAGAAAAGGGGTGTCCCAAGAATGGAATGAGCAATGTCAAAAGGCGTTTCAGACCATTAAAAAGCAATTGACTGAGGCACCAGTGCTGGTACCTCCCCGAAGGATGGGATCCCTCTGTTTATGTACATATCGGTCAATGCCATTGCGATGGGATGCATGCTGGGACAGAAAAATGAGGCGGGTAAGGAGCAGGCCATCTATTACCTCAGCAAAAGATTTAGCCAATGTGAGCAGAATTACACTCCCATCGAGAAGACTTGTTGTGCTCTGGCCTGGGCGGCAGGGAGATTACAGCACTACCTCCATGGGCATACAACGTACCTGATATCAAGAATGGATCCCCTGAAATATATTTTCGAAAGGCCCATGCTGAATTGTCGACTATCAAGATGGCAGTTAATTTTACAACAGTTTGACATGGTGTACGTGACCCAGAAGGCCATGAAAGGGCAGGGAATTGCAGATCAGTTGGCAGAAGCCCCGGCAGGAGGGATGGAGCCATTAGAAACTCCTCTTCCGGGCGAGGATATATTTTGGGTATCGCGCGAAAAATGTGATGACGAGGGACAATTCTGGAAGCTGTATTTTGATGGTGCCATGAATGCCGAGGGGGCAGGAGCCGGAGCGGTCTTAGTCTCTATCACCGGAGAACAATACCCCGTGGCCACTAAACTTCGTTTCAGCAATTCGAACAACACCGCTGAATACGAGGGGTGTATCTTGGGACTCCGATTGGCCCGTGACATGGGGGTAAAAAGGCTAGCGGTGTTCGGGGATTCAGAATTGGTAATCAGACAAGCAATTGGGGTATACAACACTAAGGAGCTTCGGTTACTTCCATACCATCGTTGTGTCACCCAGCTTATGCAAGAGTTCGAGGATATCGCCTTCCGCCATATTCCTCGGGGACGGAATGATTTTGCCGATGCATTGGCAACTTTGGCTTCCTTAGTCCACGTGATCAAGAGTAGGGACAGTCCACAGATTGAGATCACCGTACAGAATGCCCCGGCATATGAGGAAAATGTGGCAGTGTTATCAAACGAGGTGGTGTTGACGAGGCAACCCTGGTATCACGACATAAGGGAATATCTGAGAGACAGATCCCTTCCCGATCAGGCAAATCGGACTGAAAGGATGAGAATTCAAAAGATGGCGATGAAGTTTTACCTGAGTGGCGATTCACTTTACAAAAGGGATGCCGGTTTGGGACTGTTGCAATGCGTAGACGAAACGCAATCCCAAAGGATTATGAACGAAATCCATGGCGGGGTGTGTGGGCCACACATGAGTGGACCGTTGTTGGCCAAAAAGATCTTGAGGACAGGGCATTATTGGTTAACGCTGAAAGCCGATTGCGATGATCATGTCAAACGGTGTTATCAATGCCAGGCGCACGGTAATGTGATCCATACACCTCCAAATGAACTGCACTGTATGACCTCCCCCTGGCCATTTTCAATGTGGGGAATGGATGTAATCGGACCAATAGAGCCCAAAGCAAGCAACGGGCACCGATTCATCTTCGTCATGATCGATTATTTCACCAAATGGGTAGAAGCAGCCTCTTTCCCCAAAGTCACTCAGGAGGTCATCGTCAGCTTCATCAGGAATAATGTCATTTGCCGATATGGGCAACCTGAGGTTGTAGTCTCCGACAATGCCAAGAATTTAAACAACGCCCTCATGAAAGGACTGTGTGACCAGTTCAAGATTAAGCATCTCAATTCCGTCATTTACCGTCCCAAAATGAATGGGGCAGTGGAGGCGGCCAATAAGAACATCAAGAAGATCATGGCAAAAATGTCTGCTAATCATCGGGGATGGCCAGATCTGTTACCCCTCACCTTGCTGGCATACCGAACATCAACGCGTACTTCTACAGGGGCAACCCCTTACGCTTTGGTGTATGGAATGGAGGCTGTTCTACCAGTCGAGGTTGAGATGGCGTCCCTCAGAATAGTGATCGACGCTCAGATAAGCGAAGAGGATTGGATGCAAAGTCGATATGACCAATTGGCCCTGATTGATGAAAGGAGAGTGGCTGCCATTTGGCATGGTCAGCTATATCAACAGAGGATCTCTCGATCGTACGATAAAAAGATAAGACTTCGGAAGTTCAAGGAAAACGATTTGGTGTTGAAAAGAATCATGCCTTGTCAAGACGAGGCCAAGGGGAAGTTTGCCCCGAACTGGGAAGGGCCATTCGTGATCAAGAAAGTGCTATCCGGAGGAGCCCTCATATTGCAAGAAATGGATGGTGAGGTATTTCCACAACCCCTCAATGCTGACTCGGTGAAGCGGTTCTACGCTTAAATCATCAGTTCTTTTTTCCTTTGAGAGCGAACTACGTAGGACCTGATCTCCCAACTTGTGGGGGTACGTAGGCAGCCATCATGGCGCGGTCCGATCCTTTAAAAATAATCCTTTCCCCAACCAAAACCAATTTTCGATAGCCAGATAAAACCTTCCTACACCCTCAAAACCTTCCCGAAACCAACTGCCTAACCAGTTTCATCCCAGAATACATGCCCTGATCCAACCCAAACAGTTGTCCCAAAATCTGAAATTCAATCCGACGAAATCAAAAGGTGTGCGGCAATATCTATCAAATCTCCATCAAGTCTTGAGGAAAGAAAGAAGGCGAAATGTCAAAATCATGGTCAGTTGGATAAAATGATGATCCGATGGAGGGCAATGATACGACAAAAGGGGAAAATGACCAAATTTAAATGCATGTCTATATATATATAAGTCGTTTTATTACAAGATTTATCTTTCAATAACTGATGAAACCAACATAGTCTATGCAGGAAATAAAATAATCTACAAATCTGAAACTAGCCGAAGCAGGATGGACAGGGTGGTGGATAGATCTGAAGCATCAGCATCTCCTGCAATCTGCTGCCCCATCATATCAATACGATCCAGTAAAGCAGTAGCTCGGCTGACAGTCCCAAAATGAGCATCTACCACTGCCCTGGTCTGAAATACAATGGCCTCTCTATCAGCAATGGCAGCATCTCTAGCCCGAATGGCCTCATCTCTCTCGGCAAGGGCGGCATCCCTCTCGGCTTCAGTAGTAATCAGGGCCAGAAGGAGTCGGGAATCCTCAGCGACCCGAGTCGGGGCAGAATCGGCTGAAATGGAGTGGTCTGTGGTATCTTCTGTGAAAATCACTCCAGAGTCATCAAAGGCCCCAGTCCGACTCAAACTAGCCGAATCCAGGTCTCCACGCAACCACTGTACGTAGGCAAATGTCTGGATGTGACAGCTCGCACTATATTCGGCAAAGATCCTGTGATTCCAAAGCTCGTATACCTGCAATAGATCCCTCTCTGTACAGAATGATATAAGGAATCGGTATGCGGCTGTACCCGCGAAGGGGTGTAAATCCTGTGTCTGATCAAACTGCCCCATAACCGCCAGGGGATGATAGGTCGTCACGCCCCTTAACCCAGCAATGGGAATGAAATCCATGCCAGGCACATGAGTCAAGAAGCTCATGAAGGAGCAATAGCCCGAATAAACCAATAGATGAAAGGGGTCCTCAATGATAGACAAAAATGATGTCCAGGAGGCCACATCAGTACAACTCACGGGACGAAACGAAAACTGCGCGGCTATGTTGTGACTGAAGCAAAACCCTTGGCGGCGGAAGTGGCCGATGGGACTAAGATGACTCATGAACCACACATACAGCAAAGTCGAGCTCCCTCTGAAGAATCTTCCTCGGAAGGACTGGCAATATGTGGCCGACATATAGGTATCCGCCAATATCATGGGGAGAATGGTGTGATCCTCCTGAAGGGCCCTAATGGCCGCAACAATCCGCATGTCCAAGTGATCGGATCCTGCAGGCAAATACAAAACTGAGATGACACAGGCCATCAGAACGCCCACTCTCAAGGCATCCCAGCGCTCCTCGGACACGGAAAAAATCACCGAGGAAAAGACGGAAACTGTCAGGTGAGCCAAATCGGTCAATCAAGAATTGAAGAGGAACCATATGGTCTGATGTGATTACCGGTAATAAGACAGCCCTCCGCAAACCGGTAAAAGTCAAGAATTGACGGCGCATGGAACCAACGGTAACCCTAGCACAGGGACCATCCAACGGCAAGCCGGTGAAGCGAGCATACTCCTCAAGGGTGGGGGTCAGCTCTACTGTCCCAAACCTAAACACCTGACGGGCAGGGGCCCAACAGCTCAGAAGACCATCCACAAAGCCCGCTGGCACCCGGAAGGTTAATAAGGACCAAGAATGTCCCAAAAGACCATCTACGATAACCCTATCTGCTGGCAGTAGACTGTCCAACCAGCGGAAGAGGCTGCCAATCAACCCTGTGGGAGGAATGGAATCCAAACGAACCACGGCATCCGAGGACGACATCTGTGAAAAAATAGTATCAAAAAGACTGTACAGGGGTCATTCTCTATCCATAAATAAAAGAGCATGCATCATACAGTTAATAATAAACCAGGTGAATCCCATAAAAATGAAAAGAAAACTGTGCATAAATAAATAAATGAGTTCAGTACATAGTGCATAAATGAAAAAGAAATCTAAGCAGGTGATGATACAAAAGACCCTATCCTATCCTGGTCTAAATAAAATCAGTATCATCTATGAAAGCAGGATCCTCGAACTGATCCCCTGGAGTCGTCGAGCTCGGAGGACCAAAGTTCATATCAGGGATGTAGGGATGCGCTGTGGCATCAGATGAACTCGGGCCTGCATCATAACCTGCACCGTCAGGATCGTAGGTGTAAGCCTCCTCCGGGGCCCGGCCCAACCCCCGAATAAACAGCGACAACTGATCTACCTGACGGGTCAATGAGGCGATCTGCTCAGCGTGGGTAGGGGTCCGAACACAGGCAGCCCAATCGGTCATCGTCACCGAGCCTGGAACCATATCTCCAAGAAAGAAAGTGGCCCGAGTCTGAGGACCGATGGTACGGGGCACCCACCATGTACGGAATGCATCGCTCGTAGTGGGACCCGTGGAAAGCATTCGACCGTCCTCCCCGGCGAGCATGATCTCCGAGGGCTGAGAATCCAGCGGCCAGAAAGTAGTGAAAGAAAGGGAGTGCGGAATGCGGATCTCTCCAGTGACGCATCTGAATGCGCGCTCTCCCAGATACATCACCCAGCCTCCAACACTCTGCAAAGTGAGGCGACGGGTGGAAAGCTCGAACTCCGGGCCGGAAGGATGCCCGTCAGCAAACCCCACAGTCAGATGATCGGAGAGGTAGGGAATCCAGACGACGTCGGCAGCCGTGATCAACTCCAGCTGAATACGACAATGTGCAAAGCTGCCCGACACGGGGACCTCCTCCAGAGTGCTGTGATGCCATCGCCGACCCCGAGGATAAGTGTCCGGGCCCAGAGTAGTGATAGGCCTCAGACATGGCAGCCGCTCGTAAGCCCAGAACTGTGAATAGAAACAAGGCAAGGCATGAGTCACTATCAAATACAGAAAAGAGATGAAAGGAAAAGGAATACAGTAAGAGAGAGGAGGAGGGGACTCACCAACAGAAAATGGTAGAAGCCGAGCCAGGCATCAGTCTGTCCCTCTGAGCGTAGACGCATGCCATGGAGGAAATAGGCAAAGGTGAATGACCCCCAGTCATAATCACCGATGCGGTCCACGTCTCTGACCGCTCCTACGACGCTGAAATGAATGGTGGAGGAGTTGTTCCCCAGAAAACAACCCCTCATGATGGTCAGGAACAGGCGTCGTAGCAGAATGTCCCTGGTGCCCTGATCTGCTGGAATAGGCAGCGCATAGAGACCCCCGACTGCATCGACAGCCAAAGCACCAGATCGGATACTGCGGGCCTTAAAGACCCGGTCCTCAGCAGCGAAGCCCAGCAAAGCTCGAACCTCCGCAGGAGTGATATCCAGATCCAAGGGGACGCGGGACCCGGTAAACTCAATGCCAGTAATGTACCTCCAGTCCCATGGGGTCAACACGACCTCGCAGTCGAGGAGATGAAGAGATTGCGTCTGGTGGAACCATCGCTCGGATAAAGCCCTCATGTAACCCCAGGGGCACTGACGGGGAATGATAGTGAAGAAATGTCGAAAGCCCCAAGAGTCCACCATCTCCCGGTAATCACTATGCAGGGCCGCGTAGAGAGAGTAAATGTTGAACCAATTACCCCTCGGCTGGGTAAACTCAGGCACCTGTGAAAATCACCAATGGGTCAATCCAGATAGAACCGGAAATTGAGAAATCAAGAACAAATGAAAAGCCGAATCGAGGATACCTCATTAGCCACAAGAGATGCCGAGGGATGACGACTGAGATCCCGACCCAATAGATCGGGTATCTGGACAGAAGCGCCAGATAAGGCGCGATGAGTGGGGGGAGCTGATGTGCTGGAAGACGGCTCCTCCACCGCAACCTCCGGAGGAGCAACCTCCTCAACGTCCGGGTGATCAGGACGGATGACAGACTCCGCCAAGCGACGAACCTGACGGGTACGAGGGGGAATAGGGGCAGGTGCAGCCCTACGACGGCGAACACCCAAAGTCCGAGAGGCGGAGGAGCTACTGGGCGCATCACGATCCATAGCTGGAATAGAACGGGCGAGAAAGAAGGTAAGTTCCCTTTTAAAATTATGTAATGAACATTCTAAATTTCTAGCCTCATCATATGATTAATGCAACATGATGCATGGTTTTGTTAAAAAAAAAAAAAAAAAAAAAAAAAAAAAAATCGGCAGAGTTCCGTTTGTAAAATGGACATCCCAGGCATAAGCCAAACGTGTTTTCCATCAATCAAAGCCTCAAACAGATTTAAATTGCATTCATATGTGTAATTACATCATGTAATGCATGTTTCTCTTGCAGAAAAGGAATAACAATATGTGGGACCGCCTCATGAACATAAAATAGGACTCACACAGTTGATACATAGCATGTATATATGATGGTACATTGCATGAACATTGTGAAGCATACATTTTATGTCTAAACATGCAAATAGTCAAATGTATAGCAAAACATTGACGAAATTGAAAAGTGACCGGTCAAAGTGTTACCTGTAGCGCGTAGATCGACCCTACCGGAGCAGTTTTTGCAGGAAAATTGAAAAAAATCGACAAAAAGCCCTTGCGAACAAGAAAAATCGAGAGAATCTCTGAGGATTGCAAGTTGAAAGTGACAGATCTGGAGGAGGCGCGTTGGTTATAAGGCCCGATCTTGGCCGCAGATGTATCTGCGGCTGGCCGCAGATCCATCTGCGGCTGGCCCTGGTGGGCCCCACCTTGCTCCCTTGAAGCCATTTGACGTGTTGAAGTGAAAAGTTTACGCGATGGGTGACCGGCGACGATACCCGGCCCCGACATGACGATCGACCGGCGACGATAACCGGCGATCACGAGATGGATGTCCGGCGACGATAACCGGCTCCGACAGATAACCAACCGGCAACGATAACCGGGGGTTACGCGATGGGTGACCGGCGACGATACCCGACCCCGACGAAACGATCGACCGGCGACGATAACCGTCGATCACGAGATGGATGTCCGGCGACGATAACCGGCTCCGACAAGATAACCAACCGGCGACGATAACCGGGGGTTACGAGATGGGTGACCGGCGACGATACCCGGCCCCGACATGACGATCGACCGGCGACGATAACCGGCGATCACGAGATGGATGACCGGCGACGATAACCGGCTCCGACAAGATAACCAACCGGCGACGATAACCGGGGGTTACGAGATGGGTGACCGGCGACGATACCCGGCCCCGACATGACGATCGACCGGCGACGATAACCGGCGATCACGAGATGGATGTCCGGCGACGATAACCGGCTCCGACAGATAACCAACCGGCGACGATAACCGGAGGTTACGCGATGGGTGACCGGCGACGATACCCGACCCCGACGAGACGATCGACCGGCGACGATAACCGGCGATCACGAGATGGATGTTCGGCGACGAAAACCGGCTCCGACAAGATAACCAACCGGCGACGATGACCGGGGGTTACGCGATGGGTGACCGGCGACGATACCCGGCCCCGAACGAGACGATAGGTTGAAGGAGTGAACCCAAAGACTAACGAACACGGTCAAGGGGTTGATACATTGACACTCTTACGAATGTCTTGCATGCATTGCATCTTTTGTTGCATCATAAGCTATATGTGTGAGACATCATGTATGCACTGTCATTCTTACACACTGTCATTCATGCATCGAGTGTCTATTCTTTATCCTGTTCATTTCATTTATCATTTCATAAACATGATAAAGAGGGGCAGCTGTAGACACCCAAATTTTGCGTTTCCTTCTACTAACCTTGACAGGAGGGCGAAATCGTCAATTGAACCAGCTTGCAGGAGCAAAAGAGCGGGCACAAGGGCGAGCGCCCGGCACCGCCACAATGATTTGGGCAGCCCAAGTCGACGTGACAGCATGACCGTCCAGGGCAGGCATTTCCGAATGAGGTGGCACGTCTCCCGGAAGTTCCCGGACTGCGGAATACGAGCCTGTCAGCGAAAACCGACGTTGCGGTACGAAAATCGAGGCGTGGCACGAAAATCGAGAAAGTCAAGCCCGCCAGCCGCGGATAGATCTGCGGCCAAGTGGGTGCGCCAGCACGAAAACCGGGAAATCAGCACTACCAGCTGTGAGTGCGATGGGAGGCGTGCCAGCTGGCCAGCCTATTTAAGCCGCTTCGGGCAGCATACAGGAGGTTCAGCAAGTTCAGCAAATTTTGGAGAAGAAGAAGAAAAAACAGCAAACAGCAGCACGGAATTTGAGAGAAAAATAGTAGATTTTGCAACAAAAATAGGAAGAAAAGAGAGGAAAAAGAGAGAAATTTTACTCCTTTAATTTTGATTGTATCAAATATATTTCTCATCCTATTCAAATACCAAGACTTCATCCTTTTTGAGATCATTTTGCAAGGTAAAAATTCCTTTTGTTATAACAATTCATATCATCTTATTTGCTTAGATGGGATGTAGTTTTCATGTATATTGTTGAACAATCATGGATTATGGATTATTAAGGAGGGTTCCATCGGAACAAAATTCTTCCTAATAACCCGAGGATATCCAATTGATAAAATTTCTAGCTTGTTTGTGATAATTTATTGGGTGTAATTTATTTAGATTGTCATTTCCGGATATCATGGTATATTAGATAAACCCGGGTTGGTTAGTTATGTAATATTCATTTTGTAGGCATGTATTAATCTCGTGTGAGCCTAGGAATGCGACCCCGAGGTCCAAATCCGATGATGGACGTTTTGATGTATGTGATAGATTCAAGATGCTCGTTTTGTAACATGTAACCTTTGGGCCTTAAAACGACGCCAAGGCGGGAATCGTGTTTAAGGCCCCGAAATAGTGAAATTTGTGATTGTTGGCGTTCGGGGATATTTTGATGGCTTACATGCCCATGAATAGCCCCGACGCGTGTTTATGCTCGATTCGATTTATGACGCGAAATTGATTTCAAAGCTAAATGATAAAATTTTCATAAAAATCAAACAAAGTAGGATATTAGAATCACGAGTTTAAAATTTGAGAAATGTTAATGAATGTCGATTCCTATCTAACGAGGAAGCTAAAGAAAAGATCGTTTTCCAAAACACCACACAAAAATGATTTTGCAAATGAGTAACGTTTTATTAAATCTTTGTGCATAGGGTGAAAGAGATCCTAGAAATTGCCCGATCGTTTCACGAAAGCAATGTATAGATCTCGATTCCTATTTTGACGAAGATTTAAAATTTTTCTTTTGCCAAAACGACATTTAATGAAAATCTCATAGTTTTGACATTTAAAACCAAACCTTTCTCATAAAGAATAAGGCTTTCTCGTGTATACCGAAAAGACATTCCGAAGCATTCTCAAATTAAAACACGGTTTTCCCTAAAATCCAAATGACTCTTTCATACAAACTCACCACAACATTCACATGGGCACACACACACACACGCGCGCGCACCTATATACACATATTCATGAATTAAAGGATAGGAAAGCATTAAGATTGCGGTAACCGTGTTTCACGGAAGTCGAGGGGTGCCTAACACCTTCCCCTCACTTAAGCAAGCCCCCGAACTCTATGAATCTCGATTCGCAGACCAATTAATTCGGAGTCACATATGAGCCAGCGATTTATAAAATACGAAAACTCGGATGAGTTGGTACATCCATTTCAAATATACCAACTGGCGACTCTGGTTAATTGGCTCATCATAAAAAACGATCTTTCAAAACCCCGTCGACATTAATGCCGATCTTTTCCAAAGAATCATTAAACCAAAAGGCTAAAATTGGAAAAGACAGAGACGAGAAAAACCCGGCGTCGACAGTGGTCGTCGCCCGGATCGTTTCTAATAAGCAACTTTGATGGAACTCTCTCGATATCTTAACCCAACGTCTATTTGAAGACGAGAATCTTGATAAATTCGATCAAGCAATTGAATTCACGAAGGATGGAACACCAACAACACTTAGACCCTCGTTTAAGTTCAAACGATAATCCCCGTATGATTGTATGATGTGATAGAATAACGCCACACACAACTATGGTTTGTTGTATGATAAGTTAAATATGATTCTCAAAAGAAAAACTAAGAAGTTAGCTTAGAAATTCTTCAAAGAACCAAAAGTAGAGAATAGCTCTCAAGTATGAATAAACTCTGAATAATTATTGAATGTGTTTGAATTACAAGCATAAAACTTATTTATACTATCTATGAAACCCTAGAATCCATAAAGGAAATAACAATTGATTTGGAATCAAAATCGTACCTTAAAATATCCTAATTATAATAAATTATGAAAATATACTGAAATCCCTAAAATAAGGAAAGAAAATCTGATAAAAATCTTCAAAAACGCGTTCCTCGGATTCCATGCCGCGTGACCGACGCGGGGCACGCTTGAAAATGTAAAGGAATGGCGTGGGGTGCGCTAGGTATGCAGCAGCTCAGCCAGACATGGCGCGGGGCGCGCCAAAAACGGCGCGGGGCGCGCTAGAGGAACAACCAATCTGCAGGTCCGGCGCGTGGCGCGCCGTGTCTAGGCCAATTATAGCACGGGGCGCGCCGGGTGAACTACTTGGGCTAACTCTTCCTTGTATCATGTTCAAAAACTTGGATTCCAATTCTAATGTCTTGAAACTCGCTCCTTTATCATTCCAAGCTTCTTGAATATGTAATATCCTGGATAGTTATGAGACTTGTAAATAAGGTCTCAAATATTGAATAAAGGTTAAAGTCAAAACCTAGATTGTTAACAGAGAAATGTGTAGAGAAATGACTCAATATTTTCTTTGGTTTTGAAAGAACTTATATGAATTGAGGACGTGTTCAATAAGTTTATGCGATGAAATAAATGTCGCAAGAGTTTAGAAGTTAACCGAACTTGAGCGTTTCGGTAGTAGTGATTCTGATGATGGAATCCTTATAAGGGTTGAGTTTAAAACCTAGTTTTGAAGAAGATGATTGTGTAGAGATGATTAAACACTTTAACCTAATCTCTGTGTTAGAAATTAAATGTGTGAAACGATATGTAAGGGATTAAAACCCTAGAATTGATAAGGTGGTATACAGAGATATATGGGTATACAAACATGTATAAGCTAGATGGGGTTAGAGAAGCTACCCTAGAAACTTTCCATAAGTAGAAAGTTTAAAGAAGCAATGATATATTTGTGTATTATGATTTTAAGTGATCAATGAAGATGGATTTCTGCGATCTAATCAATGTGTTATGTGATACGATATAAGCATTAATGAATCGTAGAGGAAAAATATTTTCTTAGAAAATAACGCGGGAAACACTATTCACGCGAGAAACGCTTCTTCGCTTTTCAAATTTTCACATTCCCGAATAGCATTTATATGGAGTATAAGAGCGTATTTACTATTCAAAAATACGAGAGGAGAAGTTTTCCATAAATGGAAAGTTTGAGAATTCTCTATAAAAGGAAAGTTGTGGTGTATAGATGTCCACCAATAAGAAGAGGTTAGAGACCTTCCATAAATAGAAAGTGTAGGATGAAGGGTAGGATGGTAATGATTCAAGCCTAGGTGAGTAATTAATTAGGTTAATTAATGAGAAACAAGATAAAACTATGTTATGAATTAACATAGCTTGAATGTTGGCCTTGATTGGCAAACGAGAAGGGTGATCATCATTAGGTAATTAACTAGTGTGATTAATGTAGGGAATTTAAATAAGAGGATTAATTATGGTAGCCCAATATGGGATTGCCTAGATGTGAAGTGGGTAATTTAAATATAAGCCCAAATGTATGATAATTGATAGTCCAAGAGGGATTTATTATAAGCCAAGCTATGAGTAAGGATTTAATGTGTTAGAGTTTTATGAGTAACCCAACAAATTAGCCAAAGGATGAGTAAACTAGGTTGACCATATTTTAACCAACCTTGAGTTAAAGAAGCCCAAAGAAATGGAAGGGTAGAAACTTTCCATAAATAGAAAGTTTGGAAACTTTCCACAAATGAAAGGTTTAGATAACAAAGAGAGAGAAGAGTATGAATTAGTGTATTCGGTTTGCTGAATTAGTGTATTCAGTTTGCTGAATTAGAAAAGCAGTTTGCTGTACTAGTGATATTAACTTGTTATAATAAGGAACAAGAGAATGAGTATATGTATAATTATATATATACCTATACTTAGAAAGTTTAATTAAATTGATCATACAGATTAATGGAAACTGAGCCTGAATGGTAGTTTCAGAGAACCCAAAGATATTAAATTGGGAAGAGATGAACTAGGTGCGGTAGTGTTAATTAAATGAGCCTAACCTAGTAGTCAAGTATTGGAATTTAATAAAAATTCAAGAGGGATTAAGATCATGATAAGTGAACTGTATATGGCAAGTCATATAATAAAGGCTTATGAAGCTTAGCAAATAGTAAAAAGAGATATTTGATAAGACATGAGGTTAAATGTCAAGCCTATTATATAGGAAATATTAATTATTTGATGATAAGGTAAATATATATATTGTGAATATGTATATTTATCGACGGGGTAGAGTGTAATAAAAGAACTATATAACCTAATATATTATATATTAGGAATGAAAAAAATTGAATAACCGAAGGGTTATAGCTATTGGAAAAGCATAGTGTTTGATCTATGTAGTTTATATGGTATGTCTCAACATATTAAATTATGTTGAGGTATATATAGGATGAATATGAGAGATAAATGAATAGCAATTTTATGAGATTGTATATATAATTGTTTATTATATAATAAACAAATAACATGAGGTATTGTAAATTAATCTTTATATGTTAAGTATGGGGATTAATGATGGCGATTGAAGTGTACTAGTAAAAATAATGTGAGAGAGACTTATTTCAATATATCTCAATTATTATTTATTTTGACTTAATTAAGAAAGAATTTAATTGAGTTATATAAATAAATGTAAGTGAATAATTATTTTAAATTCCAAATTTTATGGAAAAGAAATCCTAATTAAATATTAGGATAAAGTGATTATGTGGGTTAAAGTATTTTATTTCATGACCCAAATGATTTAATTAATTATGTAATAATAGACTTGGGGGAAAGTTAATATATATATATATATATATATATATATGTATGTATATATAAGGATAAGAAATGAAAAGGGAAGTAATATATATATATAAATATATATATCTCATTCACTCCCCATTTTCTCATTCTCGGCAACAAAAGGAAAGGAGGAAGAGAGAGAAAGGTTCGACCGAGGAAGAGGGAGGGAGAGAGAGAGAGAGAGAGAAAGCTTGGCTACCATGAAGGAAGAAGGAAGCCATGGAAGATCCATGGAAGGAAAGAGAAAGAAAAGGAAATGAAATCCAAAAAGGTAAATCTCAAAACTCTATCCATTTTTCTTGTGATTAAGCTTGGATCTAGCTTTGGGTTAGTGTTATTATACTTTATATTGATAGATCTACATGATTTATGATGATTCATGGTTGGATCTAGAGGTTTGATGGGTTATCAAGCTTGAATCTAAGAAATAATTTCTTAAAACTCTAAAACCCCCATTTTCTTTTGATCCTTAGATCCGCTTAGTGGGTATGGATGAAAAATTATATAGATTTAATATGTTATAATATTATGAGTTACGAGTTCATAGAACTTGAAATCGTTTGATTTGGTGGTGTAAAACTCAAGATACGAAAATCAAACGGAGAGGAGAGAAAGAACGAGGGAGCTGCTGCCCAAAATTAGAAAATTAAGGACTAGCTAGATTGCTCTAAAATTTCTGGGCTTTTGGTATATTATTGTACACTGTATAAGCTTTCCATAGACTCTGAAACGGACCAATTCCGACTTCGGAGCAAAAAGTTATGGCCAATCTAAGTAATAGGCAAAACTGTCCAGCGAAATTCGGGGTCAGCCCCCTTTACGTGCGATTTCTGTATTGTTGTGTTGGGAACTGGAAAAATTTCAGTAGGATAAAATTGTAGATACGGAAGTTAGCTTCGCGTGGCCGCTAGAATCACCCAAAAATTGTAAATAACAAAGAAGTTATGACTGTTTAAGCGAGGTTGGGTCTGAAATTCGCGAGCTAGGCAATGTGATTTTGACATCCAAAACTAAAATAAGCATAACTTTTGCGTACGAAGTCCAAATTTGATAATTCAAGATATTTTAAAAAGCTTAAGGATAATGCTACAATTTTATGTAATAAAAATTAAAATTTGAAATTTTGGGAAAAGGTCAAAATGGGCGTTTTGAAGATGTTGCTCGACCGGATGCGAACGAAAGGTGTCGGGCTTGCGTTTTATGAACCGTAAAGCTTTCCGAACCTACTAATTACCGTTCTAGGTATTATAAAGTGTAAATCTTGAATAGTGAGGTAAAGATTAACCATAATGGGTTATATTTTAAAAGTTTAAATACTTAACTACATGTTAAGTATAAATGGGAGAAGTTAAGCGAAAGCTTGATTAAAGATTTTTTTTTAATTAATCTAATATACCTCCAAAACGATGTGGAGACATTTGATAAGGACTTAACTACATGTTAAGTATTATTTGAGAGAAATACCTTGAGGGTATAATATGAAGTTAAATGATTACTTGAATGTTGAGGTAATTATTCTATCAACCTAATAAACATGTGAAGGAGGTGAATACAAGAGTATAAGAACTTAGCTAAAGTGTTAAGTAAACATTAAAAAGAAGTTGCCTAAAGGCAAGATGGGAGAGTTATTTAATTAACTTTAATGAAGATAATACATTGATATAATGTAACTTCAGACTAGACTACTTAACCAAACGTTAAGTGTCGATCAAAAGAGAACTTTAAAGAAGGATAAGACAAACGTTAACCTTAATATTGTTAACGATAATTATACATCCAACGTGATGTAAAGATAAGATTTAAGACTTAACTAAATGTTAAGTAGCAATCGAAGACAGTTATAAAGGGACTTGATATAAAAGGTTACATAATTAACCTTAATCAATTATATGGAATGAGAGGCTCTCAATACGAAGTCAAGTAAAGCTTTAAACATTTAACCGACTGTTAAATGTCAACTAAAATAGGAATTTACAGTTGAATCCAGCTAGCTGGATTGTAGTATCTGGCTTGCTGAATTGGTAAATATGGTTTACTGAATTAGTGAATCCAGGGTGCTGGATTGTAGGATAGTTCGAATCCAGGTTGCTGGATTAGTATGTTTAAATAATCCAACTTACTGAATTAGGTGTTCAGGCTTAATGGATTATAAAGAAGAACTTATAAAATGAAAGACTTAGTGTTAAGTCATACAGTTTATAATAAAATAGTGGTACAATCGTACTTTTTAATAGTTGATGTATAGTAGATGGGCTAAACAATTCCTTCAGGGAGCGGAGGTATATACGAACTAGCAACCGATCTAACTCATTATGAAAACAGTGTAGACGAGACGGAAACTAGTTTGTTGGTTGTTTGTGGGAAACTACTCAGCATACTATATTGAACACTGTTAAAGACTCGATGTGTGCTAGTTTTAGAATTGTGAACGTGTAAGGTGCTATCTAATATTTGCTTATGTGCTTAAATATTAGAAGTAGTGTTATGAGGTATATGTGTTGCTAATTGAAAGATCAATCTTATAACTGATAGGTCTTTCATAAGAGAATAAGTTAAATTGCGTAGCAGTAATCGACGGTACAGGCAAGTTCCATCTTACTCAACTTTTATATTGAGCAAGTTTCCCTAACTCACACTCAAGTTATTATCTTTCAAGTATGTTAGTGGATAATTATTGTTGATTATCCCACAACTATGATTATTGATTCGCACTTAGTGCATATTGTATATGTTCATCAGGTATGAAAGGCTGATCACCTTCATTACCATAAGGTTCAGTTAAATTGTTCATGGTCATTATTGACACCCCTTATTATTGAATTCAGTCATTCAATTATTGAAATTCTGATTCATGCTCTTTCACAATTATTATATTGTTGAAAAGTTCTAAAGCTTATTCATTCTTTCAATCATGATATATCTTTATTGTACTTAAACTTGCTGAGCAAAGTAGTTGCTCACCCTTGCTATATCATGATAACAAATTTCAGATTTAAGGCGAACGTTCGAGGAAAGACAGTACAAAAGCAAAGGACAAGATTGGATGGTTATGCATGATAACCAAATTAATTATCTGATGTAAATGATATGCTGTAAACCTTTTGTGAATCTAAAGGTAAATATGTATTAAAATAAAGGTTATAGACCTTGGGATATGTAGCAAAGTTTAATGTATAAATAATTTATGTTTATATCTTCCGCAATAATTGTAAATATGATGTATCGTGACGCACCAGGTCCGAGGTTCAAGGTACCCGGATTTGGAGGCCTCACAGAATAAGCCCGTTAAGTCCCTCCTTAAAGCATTTATTCCGAGCTCTCGTCACAGGCCCAACTAGAACTTGCACCGAATTCGCTCCATAGCTCTCATCCTTGTCCAAGCTAGGCATGTCCTCATCATTCCTCTCCTCTTGAAAAGGATTTGTCCTCAAATCATCACCTACATCAAACGGACTTAGATCAGAAATGTTAAATGTGGCACTAACATTATACTCACCAGGAAAATTCAAGTTGTAGGCATTGTCATTAATGCGTTCAAGCACTTGGAATGGACCATCTCCCCTCAGAAGCAATTTCGATCGTCTTTGAGCCGGAAACCTTTTCTTCCTCATATGAAGCCAAACCCACTCTCCCGGTTCAAAGATCACTTGACGTCGGCCCTTGTTGGCTTGTTTAACATATTGCTCCGTCCTTCTCTCAATGTTAAGCCTTGCCTTTTCATGTATCTGCTTAACAAATTCAGCCTTTTTCTTTCCATCCATGTTAGTCAATTCAGAAATAGGTAATGGCAATAAATCCAACGGTGTCAAAGGATTAAAACCATAAACAATTTCAAATGGTGAAAATTCTGTAGCAGAGTGAACAGATCGATTATATGCAAACTTAACATATGGTAGACACTCTTTCCAAACTTTAATGTTCTTTTTGATAATAGCCCTTAACAATGCAGATAAAGTTCTATTAACTACTTCTGTTTGACCATCAGTTTGTGGGTGACAAGTAGTGAAAAATAATAATTTAGTACCTAACTTACACCACAAGGTCTTCCAAAAATAACTCAAGAACTTAGTATCTCTATCAGAAACAATTGTTTTAGGCATACCATGCAATCTAACAATTTCTCTAAAGAACAAATCAGCTACATGAGAAGCGTCATCAGTTTTGTGACATGGAATAAAATGTGCCATTTTTGAAAACCTATCCACGACCACAAATTTCAAATCATGACCACGCTTAGACCTAGGTAAACCCAACACAAAATCCATAGATATATCAATCCAAGGTTCATTAGGTATAGGCAATGGTATATACAATCTATGAGGTTCAACACGAGACTTAGACTGTTTACACGTAATACACTTATCACAAATTCTTTCCACATCTCGTTTCATATGAGGCCAATAAAAATGTTCTTTCAAAACAGATAAAGTCTTTTCAACACCAAAATGACCCATTAAACCTCCCCCATGTGATTCCCTAATCAACAACTCTCGCAAAGAACATGCGGGTATACACAACTTATTTTCCCGAAATAGGAAACCATCAACTTTAAAGTATTTACCTACAACATTCTTTTCACAAGATTTAAACTCTTCACAAAAATCAAGGTCATTAACATATAACTCTTTAATTCGTTCGAAACCAAGCAATTTTGTATCAAGAGTATTTAATAACACGTACCTTCTTGAAAGAGCATCAACAACAACATTCTCCTTACCTTTCTTGTAACGGATGACATATGAAAATGTCTCAATGAACTCAATCCACCTTGCGTGTCTTTTGTTCAACTTATGTTGTCCCTTCAAGTACTTCAAAGATTCATGATCAGTGTAAATCACGAACTCTTTTGGCCAAAGGTAGTGTTGTCACGTCTCCAAAGCTCGAACCAATGCATACAACTCCTTATCATATGTTGGATAGTTCAAAGATGCTCCACTCAATTTCTCACTGAAGTATGCTACTGGCTTTCCTTCTTGCATCAGCACCGCTCCAATTCCTATACCTGAAGCATCACACTCAATCTCAAAAGTTTTAGCAAAGTTAGGCAAAACAAGCAAATGTGCATTAGTCAATTTATCCTTAATTAAATTAAAGGCCTTTTCCTGCTCTTCACCCCACTTAAATCCTACACTTTTCTTGATCACTTCAGTCAATGGTGCTGTGATGTCGCTAAAGTTCTGCACAAAGGGTCGGTAGAAACTCGCGAGTCCATGAAAACTACGAACTTAACTCACATTTGTCGAACTCGGCCACTCACGAATTGCGCGTATCTTTTCATCATCAACCTGTATTCCCTGTGAACTAACAACAAAGCCAAGAAACACAACTCTATCCGTACAAAACGTGCACTTTTCCATGTTAGCAAATAACTTTTCTTTTCTAAGAACATCTAAAACAGATTTTAAATGCAATGTATGTTCTCCCAAGTTTCTGCTATATATTAAAATACCATCAAAATAAACTACCGCAAATTTTTCAATGAATGATCGGAAAACATGATTCATCAATCTCATGAAAGTGCTAGGTGCATTAGTTAAACCAAAAGGTAACACTAACCACTCATATAAACCATATTTTATTTTGAAAGCAGTTTTCCATTCATTACCCTCTTGCATTCTAATTTGATGATACCCACTTTTCAAATCAATTTTAGAAAATATACATGATTCATGCAATTCATCTAACATATCATCCAAACGTGGAATGGGATGTCGATATTTTACCGTAATATTATTCACCGCTCGACAATCTATGCATATGCGCCATCTCCCATCCTTTTTAGGCACTAAGATCACCGGAACTGCACATGAACTCATGCTCTCTCTTACGAACCCCTTCTCCATAAGTTCACCAACTTACTTTTGCAACTCCTTCGTCTCCTCGGGATTGCTCCGATAAGCTGGACGGTTTGGAATGGTTACACCGGGTACGAAGTCAATTTGATGCTCAATTCCCCGAATAGGTGGTAATCCTTGTGGAAGCTCCTCGGGAAACACATCCTTATAATCCTGCAAAAGAGATGAAACAACACTAGGCAAAGAAGAATCGTTAGCGTTAGAATTCAAAAGTACCTCCTTATACCGAAGTATAATCATCGGCTGTTTAGCATCTAAAGCTCACCTCACATCGCTCTTTTTTGCATAGATATTGGTTTTTCTCTCCTCATCCTTTCTTTTCTCTCTTTCTTTTTCTCTCTTATTTTTTCCCTCATTATTTTTCCTTTCTTCACTCTCTTTCCTTTTTTCATGATCTCTCTGCAGATGAATTTGATCCTAATGCACCTGCTGTGGTGACATAGGACACAAAGTAACTTTCCTTTTATTGTGAACAAAATAATATTCATTTGTAAAGCCATCATGCTTCACCCGACTATCAAATTGTCACGGTCGACCAAACAATATGTGACCCGCCTGCATTGGAACCACGTCGCACAAAATTTCATCCACATACTTCCCAATAGTAAATGGCACCAACACCTGTTTAGTCACTTTAATCTCATTACTATCGTTGAGCCATTGCAATCGATACGGTTGAGGATGTTTGGTTGTGGAAAGCCCCAATTTCTCTACCATAACCTTACTTGCCACATTCGTGCAACTACCCCCATCTATCACGACACAACAAATCTTCCCATTCACAAGGCACCTAGTATGAAATAAATTTTCACGCTGCTCGCTGCTTTCCTCCTTCACTTGTGCACTAAGCACTCTTCTCGTCACCAAAACTTCCCCAGATATTGCAACTTCCCTGTCTTCTATCTCCTCTAATGGTGGCATAGAATCAGTATCACTGTCTTCCTCCTCAGTCTCTATTTCACCATTATCAAGTAACAACATTGTCCGTTGATTTGGACACTGACTCGCAATATGGCCCTTGCCTTGACACTTAAAACATTTAATATCATGATTACGACTAATAGAAGGCAGGTCAGTTTTACCTTGCGTCCCACGGTTAGTCGTGTCTGGTTTAAACTTCGCCTTGGGCTTGACTACAGCTGGTTTCTCCTCTCGCCTACCCGCATTAGATTTCCATGATGACCCCGAATTAGGTATCGATCGTTGGTTACCTCTCCTCTTAAGCTGTTTCTCAATCTTGATAGTCATGTGTACCATATCCTCCAATACCACGTAATGTTGCCGTTCTACTAAGTCGGCAATCTCCCAATTCAGTCCCGCCGAAAATCTGGCCATTGTTAATTCATTATCCTCAATTATATTTGCTCTAGCCATCAACATCTCCATATCTTTGTAATAATCCTCGACGCTCCAACTACCTTGTTTCAAGCTTTGCAAACTCCTAACTATCTGTGACACCCCCAAATCCAGGTACTTAATTCCCACTGATTTGGTGCTCACTATAACATACATTCAAAACTAACTACCCAATAAAATAACAATTAAATAAACTTAAAGAAATATCTTCCCAAAATGGGTTACATCTCCAAACTATTAAACATTCAATTCCCAAGTTATCTTAACCTTAATACATCAATGCGGAATAAAACATAATTTAAAACAAGTCTTGTTACAAATAGTCATCAAGTAAATAGCAGGTCGTTAGCTATTTATGCATCTTGCCCTTGCCTTTGCTCGTAGACGGCTCGTCCGTCTTCTCAGCCTTAGCTGCAATGATTAGTGCAAGAGTGAGCAAACAATTGCTCACAAGTACGATAACAATAATATTAAATGAAATGGATTTCAACTGAGGAATAATAGTTTTCTGAATCTCAGTAAATAAATGATCAAAGTCTAAAAGCTCGTTTGAATACTCGATTCAAGGAAAAATAGATTTCGAGATTTAGAAATTAAATCTGAGGGCCACAAGACCTCGAACTATGTCCTAGGTTGACAAGTATTTCTACTGTAACCTTTAACAGTCATATAGACTATGGACCAACATCTCGTACTCAGGGGGATCAGCCCTTTGTACAATGTATTGTGCACAAACATTTTAACGCTATCGCGTAAGTAATCCCCTATATTAGGGTTGTTCATCTTAGTTTATCGTCTGAATCCATACCAAAAAGGAATTTGGCTTGGAACAAGTATAAAAAACATTCTAAGTATTTGAAACGCTCATCAACTAAGGACTAGCTGAATCAATAAGGGTTTGCTAGTCTAATTCATCAATAGAGTTTGTTCAATAGAAACTATAATCAAAGTTTGAATAACAACAATGATTGGAATAAGACTCAAGTATATAATCATGATAGTAACCTTGCTTGAATATCAATAAGCTAAGGTCAATAAGCTTGCTCAATATAAATAAACTTGTCTTGAATAAATTAACAAGTTAAAAGAGAAGAACATCTTGCTATAAATAATTTTCAAGTTTAAAGGAAGGAAACTTGCTCAACGTGAAATTAATAAGTTGAGATAAGGAACTTGCCTCAAGCGTAGATTACAAATTAAATATCTCACGATCCTTAAACAACCTATATATTTAATTATAAAATGGTAATATAATTAGTCACAAGATTAAAAGCATTTTAAACTCGCTCTTTTATCATAACATCTCATTTAGCATACCATAAACAACAAGTACTAGTTTAGCAACTATCTTGAAAATTCTTTAGTCATTTAATACATTAATATAAGTTTAATTATGCATCATAACTTCCAAGAAAAGAAAACAAAATAATTAATTAAATTTTTTTTTAACAGTAGTGTTTCTCGCCGGGGCGAGAAAAAGCTTAACAAAATCGTCGCCGGGGCGAAGTTATGCTTAACAAATTTGTCGCCGGGGCGACGCTACCGCCGGGGCGAAGAAATCAGTTCATTTCTCTCGCCGGGGCGAGAGACTTGACTGTCGTCTTCCCCAGCTCGCGAACCAGTGAAAACTTAGGCCAAATTTGGCCAAATTTTCCGAATTCTATCATCCAGTACACAAACTAGATATACCCAGACATCAAATATGTTAGAAAACAAATACCCAACATGTTTCTAACTAATTTAACTATTATAAAACACATAATCAACTAACTTAAAACCAAAAATTCACTGTTAAACAATTTATTCATGCTTTGACCTTTTTCATGAAATCAAACTCTGTAAATTCATTTTTCAACCAATTAAAACAATTCTTTTTGCATTACTCATGTTTTTCATCAAATAATCATAAATAATTATCAATTTACCGATTAATAACCAATTAGAGCATCAATTTTCATACAAATATGCCATACATGAAATAAAGCTCTGTAAAACTAAGAACTCAATTCTAAAGCATGTTTTCATGAATTAATCATTCCAATTAATCTAGAATCATCACATAATCATCTAACACATGCTTTCTAACAATTATAACCAAGTAATTCATATATTTAGCATATAAATTCACATACAGTAAAATAAAACTCATATACATAGAAGTAAAATAATAACAATATAATGAAGAACAAAACTAAAAGAGTTATACCTTCAAGCTATATATGATTCTTAGTAAGCAATTCTTTTCCTTCTCACTCACAATTCTCAAAGCTCTCAATTTTTTCTCTCTAATTCTCTCTTCTTCTCTGTATTTCTCTTTTCTCTTTGAGCTCTGTTCTTTCTCTTCTTTCTTTTCTTTCTTCTTTCTTTACAACTGACGTAGTTTTAAAAAATACAAACTGACAAAATAAAAACTGATGATTTAATAAAATAATAACGTATGATATTAATCTATCAGTTAAAGATTTCAAAAGCCTCTAAGGCTTGTTTGGCAAACTAATTTAAAAATAACCCATTATTCTATCTAAAGGTCTTAAGGCCTTGTTTGGTAAAACACAAATAAAATAACCCATTATTCCCAAACAAAGATCATAAAGCCTTGTTTGGTAAAACTAAATTAAACACTTTCTCATTTATTTTAATAAACGAATATAACATATAGTTTAAAATGTCACACTTCTAATTTAATTGAACTTATTACTAAATAAATTCAATTAAACCTTACCAACTCAAATAATAATTTCATTTAACAAATAACAATAATACCAAATAAATTCTCTTATTCAAATAAATCATTTATTCAAATAAAACTCTTCATCATCTAATTTAATTATTAAATTAAATTACAATAAACATAACAAATCACATTCAAATAACATTTAACATTACTAAACTTAACATATACCCATTTCACAAAAACATAATAAATTATTTATTTAGCTCAATAAATTAATAAAAATATTTATATAACTCAATAAATATTTTTATTCAATCATAAAAATTGCATTCGTTACATCTTTCCGTCCTTAAAAGGATTCTGTCCCCAGAATCACAACGCAATTAAATCGACCGTTACATTCTCCCCTCCTTACAAAGATTCTGTCCCCAGAATCGCAATATAAAGATTAAACAAATAATTGAGGAAAATGTTGCATCATTTGCTCTTCGAGTTCCCACGTTGCTTCTTCAGCACTGTGGTTCCTCCAGATTACCTTAACAGAAGGTATCACTTTATTTCTAAGTACTTGCTCCTTTCTGTCCACTATTTGTACAGGAACCTCTTCATAAGACAAATCTTTCTCGAATTGCATCGGTTCATATTCAATGACATGTTTATAGTCAGACTTATACGGTCGTAGCACCGATATGTGGAATACATTATGAATGTGGTCTAACTCGGGAGGTAAAGCTACCTCATAAGCCACCTCGCCTATTCGTTTCAGCACTGCGAAGGGTCCAATAAACCGCGGACTGAGTTTATCCTTTTTACCAAATCTAATTTTTCCCTTCCAAGGAGATACTTTGAGAAACACGAAACTGCCGACTTCAAATTCGCGATTTTGTCGGTGTTGATCAGCATACTTCTTCTGTCTGTCTTGAGCGGCTATCAGTCTGGCTCTTATTACCTTGACAATTTCAGCAGTTTGTTGTACCAGCTCGGGTCCCAATAGTCGTCGTTCACCAACCTCATCCCAGCATAATGGAGTTCTGCATTTCCTTCCGTACAATGCTTCGTAGGGCGGCATGCCGATACTAGCGTGATGACTATTGTTGTAAGCAAACTCGACCAGAGGTAAATGATCATCCCAGTTGCCTTTAAAATCCATAACGCATGCTCGAAGCATATCGTCCAATGTTTGAATTGTTCTTTCGCTCTGGCCATCGGTTTGAGGATGATAGGCTGTACTCATTCTCAACTGTGTTCCCAAACAAGTTTGCAAACTCCTCCAAAATTTTGATGTGAATCGTGGATCTCGATCTGATACTATTGATACTGGAACGTCGTGCCTTGAGATAATCTCTTTGACATATAATTTCGCCAGCTGATCCAAAGTGAATCTGATTTTGATCGGCAAGAAATGCGCTGATTTCGTCAATCTGTCAACTATAACCCATATGGCGTCATAACCCTTCTGAGTAGTCGGAAGCCCTACTACGAAATCCATCGTTATATGCTCCCACTTCCATTCTAGTATCTCCAAGGGCTGTAACAAACCACTTGGTCGTTGATGCTCCGCTTTGACTCTCTGACAAGTGAGACATTTCGCAACACACTCGGCAACCTCTCTTTTCATGTTTGGCCACCAAAAATGTTGTCTAAGATCCTGGTACATTTTTGTGCTTCCTGGGTGAACCAAAAATCTCGAACTGTGAGCTTCATTCAAAATCTCCTCTCTGATTGCCAATACTGACGGTACCCAGATTCTGCCTTCAAATCTCAGCAACCCTTCGATATCGATTTTATATTTAAGCTCTTCACCTTCAAGCACTCTTTTCCGTATATTAATACACTCCTCATCCTTGAGTTGCGCTTCCTTGACTTTGTCCACCAGAGTTGGTTGAGTTTCTATCTGAAACAATTTTTCATTAGGCTCTGCCAAACCCTTCACCTCTAATTCCAATTTAGCCATTTCTGCTACGAGCTTCTCCTGAGTAGTTAACAAAAATAGTTTCTCCCGACCTTTTCTACTCAAAGCGTCGGCAACCACATTAGCCTTTCCCGGATGGTATAGAATTTCACAATCATAATCTTTGATCAATTCTATCCATCTTCACTGCCGCATATTCAAGTCCTTTTGTGTAAAAATATACTTCAGACTTTTATGGTCTGTATATATTTCACACTTCTCCCCATAGAGATAGTGTCTCCAGATTTTTAAAGCAAACACCACGGCTGCTAACTCCAAATCATGGGTCGGATACCCTTTTTCATAGTCTTTTAGTTGGCGCGATGCATATGCAATAACTTTACCATTCTGCATCAACACACAACCAAGTCCTTTATGTGATGCGTCACTGTACACCACAAAATTTCCTGTATCATCTGGTAAAGACAACACAGGTGCCGAACTTAGTCTCTTCTTTAGTTCTTGGAAACTCTCTTCGCACTTCTCCGTCCAAATAAACTTCACTGACTTTCTTGTTAAATTCGTTAATGGAGTGGCGATCCTGGAAAAATCTTGAATAAAATGTCTGTAGTATCCTGCCAAACCTAGGAAACTTCTTACTTCTGACGGTGTCTTCGGTTGATCCCAGTTCATCACAGCTTCGACTTTCGCTGGATCCACCGAAATCCCGTCTTTATCAATAACATGCCCAAGGAATTGAACACGCTCCAACCAAAATTCGCATTTTGAAAATTTTGCATATAATTTCTCCTTCCTTAACGCCTCCAACGTCACCCTCAAATGCTCCACGTGTTCTTCTTGAGTTTTGGAGTAAACCAAAATGTCGTCTATGAATACCACCACAAACTTATCCAGAAATGGTTTGAACACCCTATTCATTAAGTCCATGAATGCTGCAGGCGCATTCGTTAAACCAAATGACATAACCAAAAACTCATAGTGACCATATCTGGTTCGAAACGCCGTCTTTGGTATGTCCTCTTTTCTCACCTTCAATTGATGGTACCCACTTCGTAAATCTATTTTCGAAAAATATCTTGCTCCCTTCAGTTGGTCAAATAGGTCATCGATTCTTGGCAACGGATACTTGTTTTTGATCGTGACCTTGTTCAACTCTCTATAATCAATGCAAAGACGCATCGACCCATCCTTCTTCTTAACAAACAATATCGGCGCTCCCCACGGCGAAACGCTCGGTTGGATATACTTCTTATCCAGTAATTCCTGTAATTGCACCATTAACTCCTTCATTTCTACCGGAGCCATTCGATACGGGGCTTTCGATATAGGGGTCGTTCCCGGTGCTAAATCAATTACAAACTCGATTTCCCTATCTGGCGGTAATCCTGGCAAATCATCAGGAAACACGTCCGCAAAATCCCTAACTACTGGTATCTCCTCCAGTTTTGCTCCCACCTTTCGGGTATCGACTATGTAGGCTAGATATCCCACACATCCTTATCTCAACATCTTTCTGGCCTGCATCATCGTCAGACAACTCATTTGTCTAGGCGACTGGCTGCCATAAAACACTACCTTTGACGGAGTCATAAGGTTTACACACTTCTTTTGACAGTCAATAACTGCCCCATGGTTAAACAACCAATCCATACCCAAAATAACATCAAACTCCCCAAGACGAATTGGGATCAAGTTTACTATCATCACATGACCCTTAATTTCTACCTGACAGTTCTTGT
Source organism: Aralia elata (assembly GCA_034770075.1). NCBI lineage: Eukaryota > Viridiplantae > Streptophyta > Magnoliopsida > Apiales > Araliaceae > Aralia > Aralia elata. The sequence goes on from CM068385.1 coordinate 61,262,864, forward strand.
GGACAAACTTAACAGGAATCACCTCCCTATTCGCAATTTCTATATTCATAGGGTAATCTAATTCTTCTTGAGGTAACTCTAATTTCTTAGCAAAATCATCGGATATAAATGAGCAAGTAGCACCCGAGTCAAACAATACATAAGCATTAACATTATTGACTGGAATGATACCTGACACTACATCCTTTGACTGCACAGCATCCTGCACCGTCATGTTGAATGTTCGTGCAGTAGGTCGATTGGGCTGTGTCGGTCCGGTGATAGTCAGATTGCCTCCACCGCTGTTGTTTCCTTTTCCTGCACCAGCTCCTCCTGTAGTTGTTTTCTTAGGGCACTCTCGAGCAAAATGATCCTTCGACCCACAGATGAAACATGCTCCTTTCTTCGGATTAGGGCAATTTGGTGAAATATGACCCTCTTGTCCACAATTGAAGCATACCCTCTTACCCTTCAAACAAGCACCCATATGGCTCTTTCCACAGTTGCTGCACACCTCTATCTTCTTCTTTTGATTGCCCTGCTGACTCTCCGCAGAGTTACTTTCACTCCACTTCCTCTTCTGGCCACTTCCCCCGTGACTACCACTTGCCTTATTATCATTCTCATTCTTCTTCTTCCTCTGCTCCTGATTGTACTTTGACAGAGCATCACTGCCTCCTTCAGCGATAATTGCCTTCTCCAGCACCGCCGCAAACGAGTTTAGTTGAAACATTGAAACTCTACTATATAACCAGGGCTTCAGTCCCTGCTCAAATCTCCTAGCCTTCCGCTCATCCGTGTTGACTTGATATGGCGCAAACCGCGCCAGCTCATTAAACTTTGCAGCATATTCAGGTACCGTCATGGTACCTTGCTTCAGTTCCAGAAACTGCACCTCCATTTGATTTTGAGCACTTGCCGGAAAGTAGGTCTCGAAAAACATCTCTTTAAATCGCTCCCACGGAATAATCCCTTGGCCACCTCGAGTCTTATTTGCTTGCCACCAGTAGCTAGCTTCTGACTTCAGCATAAAGGTTGCAAATGCCGTCTTTTGATCCTCATTGACCTTAGCGACATCAAACACCTTCTCCATCTCCATGACCCATGTTTGAGCCTCTATCGGATTCATAGACCCGTGATATTTCGGAGGTCCGACAGCCTTGAAGTCTTTAAAGGTTGTAGCCTGAGCTTGTGGTTGATTTGCAAAGGCTCCCGTTAACAAATTCACCAACTGCTGCATCAGATTCGCGTTGGCTTCTTCATTATTGGTAGATCCCTCTGGGGTCTGTTGACGTGTTGGTTGTCTTCTTGGCGGCATTTTACTGTTAAGAATTCTCGTTATTAGACTATTGCTCAATTACTCAAACATTTAAGTCTCAACTTAAACATTTATAAACAACACTTAAACACATAATACATCTGATAAACTTTCACATTTTATTCATTAACTGCTTCAAAACATAATAGAGATAACATCGTAGTTATTTACATCAAATCATCTATCCTGAAATCACAAAGTTCCAGGATTACATCATTATTCTATCCCATTATATAAACTGGGATTAACAACTTATTAACTCATAAATTTCATAATAACTTAAACATTCATAATCTATGATGACATCCCACGACGCACAACTTCCTGGCGTTCCTGCTCCATAATGCGCGTCATACTCCTACGATCCATCACATCTGGATGACGATTAGCTCGATCTTGAGCTCTATCTATGGTAGTATGAAAAATATACTCCATCTCATCAATCTTGGCCTTCTTTGACCGCATCTCACACTCAACACGATCTGCGCGATCAGCCTCCCTCAGCCAAGCTGTCTCAGCTCTCGCCCGCTTAGCTGACTCCTCTTTCAACTCATCTCGTACAACTTCATTCCTGGCTATCAGTTGTCCTCGTCGATACTCAGACTGTGCTAGCCTCTGTTCAGCCTCTGCAAGACGTGATGAAAGGTCTTGAATCTCAGCATCCTTCTGCTCTAGAGTGGTTTAACGTTCTGCAACCTGTTCTTCTAACTCCTCCTTTTCACTCTCTACATGAACCAGCTTCCACTCCACGTCTCCAAGACGTATATCTAGCTCCTCTATCTCACTGTTCTTCTGCTCCAAAGCAGTCTGTTGCTCAGCCAGCTACCCCTCTAACTCCTCCACTCTGTCCTGCAACTCTATGTTGCGATCATACACCTGCTCGTACATCTGAACACCCAAAGTAGATAGTGATATCCCCTCAGGGTCTTCCTCCTCCTCCTCCTCAGGATCCTCCTCAGGATCAGTCTCAGGCTCATACTCGTGACCTGTAACTGTAATCAATGGGGATGGCTCCCTCTGTACTAGCTGCTCGTGAACTACGTGAATATCTCGGGGCTCCTCCTCCCTAGTCTGGCTGGGCTCTCCTCTATCAGTCATCCTAACAACAAAGTTTTAAGTTTTAATTACTAATCGATAATACTCGCGAGCACATAAGTTTGTTATCAAATAAGCACATAACACATAATCATTTTATTGTCTTTTATGAATTTCCTTAATTCATTCCTTAGAACTCGATAAGAGTTTATCTCCTCTATATTCTCTATCTTCTAAAAGGCTACTACCCTAAGGTTTTCCCCACCTAAAGGTTCATAACCTATCAGCTCTGATACCAACCCGTGACACCCCCAAATCCAGGTACTTAATTCCCACTGATTTGGTGCTCACTATAACATACATTCAAAACTAACTACCCAATAAAATAACAATTAAATAAACTTAAAGAAATATCTTCCCAAAATGGGTTACATCTCCAAACTATTAAACATTCAATTCCCAGGTTATCTTAACCTTAATACATGAATGCGGAATAAAACATAATTTAAAACAAGTCTTGTTACAAATAGTCATCAAGTAAATAGCAGGTCGTTAGCTATTTATGCATCTTGCCCTTGCCTTTGCTCGTAGACGGCTCGTCCGTCTTCTCAGCCTTAGCTGCAATGATTAGTGCAAGAGTGAGCAAACAATTGCTCACAAGTACGATAACAATAATATTAAATGAAATGGATTTCAACTGAGGAATAATAGTTTTCTGAATCTCAGTAAATAAATGATCAAAGTCTAAAAGCTCGTTTGAATACTCGATTCAAGGAAAAATAGATTTCGAGATTTAGAAATTAAATTTGAGGGCCACAAGACCTCGAACTATGTCCTAGGTTGACAAGTATTTCTACTGTAACCTTTAACAGTCATATAGACTATGGACCAACATCTCGTACTCAGGGGGATCAGCCCTTTATACAATGTATTGTGCACAAACATTTTAACGTTGTCGCGTAAGTAATCCCCTATATTAGGGTTGTTCATCTCAGTTTATCGTCTGAATCCATACCAAAAAGGAATTTGGCTTGGAACAAGTATAAAAAACATTCTAAGTATTTGAAACGCTCATCAACTAAGGACTAGCTGAATCAATAAGGGTTTGCTAGTCTAATTCATCAATAGAGTTTGTTCAATAGAAACTATAATCAAAGTTTGAATAACAACAATGATTGGAATAAGACTCAAGTATATAATCATGATAGTAACCTTGCTTGAATATCAATAAGCTAAGGTCAATAAGCTTGCTCAATATAAATAAACTTGTCTTGAATAAATTAACAAGTTAAAAGAGAAGAACATCTTGCTATAAATAATTTTCAAGTTTAAAGGAAGGAAACTTGCTCAACGTGAAATTAATAAGTTGAGATAAGGAACTTGCCTCAAGCGTAGATTACAAATTAAATATCTCACGATCCTTAAACAACCTATATATTTAATTATAAAATGGTAATATAATTAGTCACAAGATTAAAAGCATTTTAAACTCGCTCTTTTATCATAACATCTCATTTAGCATACCATAGACAACAAGTACTAGTTTAGCAACTATCTTGAAAATTCTTTAGTCATTTAATACATTAATATAAGTTTAATTATGCATCATAACTTCCAAGAAAAGAAAACAAAATAATTAATTAATTTTTTTTTTAACAGTAGTGTTTCTCGCCGGGGCGAGAAAAAGCTTAACAAAATCGTCGCCGGGGCGAAGTTATGCTTAACAAATTTGTCGCCGGGGCGACGCTACCGCCGGGGCGAAGAAATCAGTTCATTTCTCTCGCCGGGGCGAGAGACTTGACTGTCGTCTTCCCCAGCTCGCGAACCAGTGAAAACTTAGGCCAAATTTGGCCAAATTTTCCGAATTCTATCATCCAGTACACAAAATAGATATACCCAGACATCAAATATGTTAGAAAACAAATACCCAACATGTTTGTAACTAATTTAACTATTATAAAACACATAATCAACTAACTTAAAACCAAAAATTCACTGTTAAACAATTTATTCATGCTTTGACCTTTTTCATGAAATCAAACTCTGTAAATTCATTTTTCAACCAATTAAAACAATTCTTTTTGCATTACTCATGTTTTTCATCAAATAATCATAAATAATTATCAATTTACCGATTAATAACCAATTAGAGCATCAATTTTCATACAAATATGCCATACATGAAATAAAGCTCTGTAAAACTAAGAGCACAATTCTAAAGCATGTTTTCATGAATTAATCATTCCAATTAATCTAGAATCATCACATAATCATCTAACACATGCTTTCTAACAATTATAACTAAGTAATTCATATATTTAGCATATAAATTCACATACAGTAAAATAAAACTCATATACATAGAAGTAAAATAATAACAATATAATGAAGAACAAAACTAAAAGAGTTATACCTTCAAGTTATATATGATTCTTAGTAAGCAATTCTTTTCCTTCTCACTCACAATTCTCAAAGCTCTCAATTTTTTCTCTCTAATTCTCTCTTCTTCTCTGTATTTCTCTTTTCTCTTTGAGCTCTGTTCTTTCTCTTCTTTCTTTTCTTTCTTCTTTCTTTACAACTGACGTAGTTTAAAAAAATACAAACTGACAAAATAAAAACTGATGATTTAATAAAATAATAACGTATGATATTAATCTATCAGTTAAAGATTTCAAAAGCCTCTAAGGCTTGTTTGGCAAACTAATTTAAAAATAACCCATTATTCTATCTAAAGGTCTTAAGGCCTTGTTTGGTAAAACACAAATAAAATAACCCATTATTCCCAAACAAAGATCATAAAGCCTTGTTTGGTAAAACTAAATTAAACACTTTCTCATTTATTTTAATAAACCAATATAACATATAGTTTAAAATGTCACACTTCTAATTTAATTGAACTTATTACTAAATAAATTCAATTAAACCTTACCAACTCAAATAATAATTTCATTTAACAAATAACAATAATACCAAATAAATTCTCTTATTCAAATAAATTATTTATTCAAATAAAACTTTTCATCATCTAATTTAATTATTAAATTAAATTAGAATAAACATAACAAATCACATTCAAATAACATTTAACATTACTAAACTTAACATATACCCATTTCACAAAAACTTAATAAATTATTTATTTAGCTCAATAAATTAATAAAAATATTTATATAACTCAATAAATATTTTTATTCAATCATAAAAATTACATTCGTTACACTATCTCTCGGTGATAGTAATCTGGAACGAACCTCTTTTTCATCACTGCCTTCATATCTTCCCAAGTTTCAATTGGACGTTCTCCACACCTCCTCCGGCTGATCGTCAACTGATCCCACCAAGTAACAGCATAAGTTGAGAATTCTGTGGCAGCAAGTTTTACTTTCTTTAGCCCCGAGTAGTTATGACAGTCAAATATCCAATCTATCTTCTTTTCCCACTCTAGATATGCCTCTGGATCACTCCTTCCTTGGAAAGTTGGAATTTTCATTTTTATACTATCTAAGTTGTTGTCCTCTTTATCTCGAACTCCTTTATCTCTAGCTCCTCGTTGCCTCCGATGTAAGAAGTCGGACTCTCGATCCTCCTCTTCACTAAATCCTCCGTCATTGAAATTAGTTTCTTCCACCCTAGCTCCTTTTTGCTAGGATACTCCTTTTTGATGAGTTCCTTGACGGTTTTGAGATGATTCTCCTCGAGTAACGCTTAATTGGTCCAAGCGCTCATGCACCTGTTCCATTGCCATATCCAACCTCCTACCCCATTCCTTATTCATGGCTTCAATCATCAACTTCATATCAGCTGACAATGAAGGTTCGACAAAAGTTCCCTTATCCTTTGAGTTAGACATATTTCCTGCAAAATAGAGGTTAGTAGCAAAATATTTTCCTCACCACTCCCTTACGTATTTCGCTCGATTAATGTTTAACTCGTGTATCACTCAATAGGCTTTTTCCCTCAATTGATCTCACCACTAAGCCTTTTACCTCTAATTATTCTCTCTAATAGGTTCTTTTCGAATTTACCTAGCAAAATTCCCGATTTTACTAATCAATTCAAAAATAACTTATCACGAACAATATAGTCGGTATGAATAGAAGTAACAACAATCTCGATTACGGAATTGAAATCGAATTCTACGAACAAATTGAAATAACTGCAATAATAAAATTTTCTATACTCTTTTTTTTTTACTCACAACTTCAATGAAAACAATAAAGATAGATACTTAGCTAGATAACTTGGCTTTGATACCAAATGATAGACTCCACGACACGCTTACGTGAGGTGGTCGTCGCCCGGATCGTTTCTAGTAAGCAACTTTGATGGAACTCTCTCGATATCTTAACCCAACGTCTATTTGGAGACGAGAATCTTGATAAATTCGATCAAGCAATTGAATTCACGAAGGATGGAACACCAACAACACTTAGACTCTCGTTTAAGTTCAAACGATAATCCCCGTATGATTGTATGATGTGATAAAATAACGCCACACACAACTATGGTTTGTTGTATGATAAGTTAAATATGAATCTCAAAAGAAAAACTAAGAAGTTAGCTTAGAAATTCTTCAAAGAACCAAAAGTATGGAATAGCTCTCAAGTATGAATAAACTCTGAATAATTATTGAATGTGTTTGAATTACAAGCATAAAACTTATTTATACTAGCTATGAAACCCTAGAATCCATAAAGAAAATAACAATTGATTTGGAATCAAAATCCTACCTTTAAATATCCTAATTATAATAGAATTATGAAAATATACTAAAATCCCTACAATGAGGAAAGAAAATCTGATAAAAATCTTCAAAAACGCGTTCCTCGGATTTCGTGCTGCGTGACCGTCGCGGGGCGCGCTAGGTATACAGCAGCTCAGCCAGGCATGGCGCGGGGCGCACCAGAGGAACAATCAATCTGCAGGTCCGGCGCGGGGCGCGCCGTGTCTAGGCCAATTATGGCGCGGGGTGTGCCGGGTGAACTACTTGGGCTAACTCTTCCTTCTTGGTTTGGCATAACCACTTGTATCATGTTCAAAAACTTGGATTCCAATTCTAATGTCTTGAAACTCGCTCCTTTTTTTTTTTTTTGCTAAATTTGTTAATGTATAGAAGAACCATAAATACAATGGCAAAGGGGCATACCCCAGAGATAAGAAGACATCATGAGACAGGCCCCATGAGTAACAAACAAAGAAACTATTCGACAAACGAAATAGAACCAATACATAAAAGCAACCACTTACAATCAATCAATTACAATCAATTACAACCAGGTGTGATATGTATGACATTTTTGAATAGCTTGTTGAAATTTCTTAGAACTTGAGAGCCGAGCTTTAACTAAGTTGATGATTTCCTTAGTCAATGCATGAGGAGGCAACATAGACCCATCATGGAGCTTAGAATTTCGAGATCCCCAAATTTTATAAAGGGAGGTGGCGAGGATGAGTTTCAAAATTTCAGAGTTCCAAGCTTCTTGAATAAGCTCGTTAAGTCCCTCCTTAAAGCGTTTAGCCCGAGCTCTCGTCACAGGCCCAACTGGAATTTGCACCGAATTCGCTCCATAGCTCTCATCCTTGTCCAAGCTAGGCATGTCCTCATCACATAAAATTGAAGTCTTGCTGAATTGTTAGTTACTGGTTTCTGAGGCCTAATATTTATAATTTATGTTGATTGATTGCTTGAGCGTAGAAAATCATGCATGTGCATTCATGTAGTTAGTTTAGTTGTTTGTTTTTGTTTTTTTTTCTTGTGTTTTTGCTTGAGGACAAGCAAAGTTTTGAGTTTGAGAGTATTTGATGAGTGAGTTTTTACCTACAAATGAGATATATCTTTAAGTGTTTTTAGTGTCTTTTTACTTGTTTTTGTGTTTATTTTGTAGGTAGTGGCTTCAGACATGCAAAAAGGAAAAATTGGTGATCAAGGGGCATTTTGGTAATTTGTGATCAGAGTCCTCGCCAGGGCGAGTTTTCAAGGCATAATTCCCTTGTCGGGGCGAGAATTTGCTGGGGCGAGATTTGTTAGGCATATTTACTCCGCCGGGGCGAGGTTGCGGGGAAAAGAGAAAAATATTCGCAAGGATCAGTTATTTCGGGAAGTTGATAAGGAGGAGGATTCTTTCTATTAATCTGATGGGGAGACTATAAAACAAAAACGATGAGATGAAAATAGGGTTACACACTGACGCTAACAAACACGCAGAGATTGACTTACAAAACTGAACGTGGAGATTGGAGACTGGAGAAGCATCGTGAAGAATTCATATTGGTGATTTGCAGATTGAAGAAACTTATTGAGTTTTTCCTAATCTTATATCTCAGATTTGTAATTAATTATGATGACTTATTTTAGGATTCTGGTTTTTATTTTCAGCATGAACTAAACTTTTAATTAAGGCTACAATTAAACCTTTTATGTTTATGGACTAAGTATCTATTTTATTCCAATTATTATTTCATATTGAGTTGTCTATCATGTTCTGTGTTTATTTATTAATTGTCTAGCCAACAATTAGTGGGATACTTTAGATGAATTCGGGAAATGAAATCTAGGGTTAGATCTGAATATGGTAGCATGTATTCTTAATTATTTGCATGGGATAAATAATTAGGGTTGTGAAGTGAATAGGGATATCTCTTCGCTGCATGTAACTATTGGGAATTGGTGCATAATGAATTTAATCCTTTAGTTTTGCATAGAAATATCGCATAATTAATTGGGTTAGATAAATTTATTTGATCACTTAGAAAAGGGCTTATAAATAAAGTTAAATTCCTGTTAACAACTCTATTGAATTTGATAATCAGATAAATTAAAAAATTAGTCTATATTGCATAATTAGGAATATTGTAATCTTAAGCTTTAAACAATCAACCTTTATGTTAGTTCTTAATCTTAGTTTTAATTTAATTAGTTTTAATCAATATTCAAATTGTGATTATTTAATAAAATAGGGTTAATATAAAATTGGTAGTTGAGAGTATAAATTGCAGTATTTCTCCGTGGGAACGATACTCTACTTATCATTATATTACTTGTTGACCATGTATACTTGCACGTAATTGTTGATTGTGAAATCGGACAACAGTTATTATAAATTTATTATTTATCTTTAAAGCATTATTATTCAATGCTAACACATATTCATCACAAAGCACATTTAATAAATATTTTTATATTAATATGCTTCTTAGTTCATACAGCTTACATAATATAGCTTCAACTGTTTACCTACTACCCCTCTATTACTTTCAAAAAGATGTAATTTACATAACTATTCCACAACTTGAACTAAAGTTGGGACTTTACAAAAGATATCCCGCTACTTATACAAAAGTTGGGATTTATACGCAACTATATATATACCTATACATCATCTAATCACTGAACTAGACCTCGCCTAATGGCGTCTGCATACTCGTCGTCTGCTATGTCCATTACTAGGTTCCTACTAATGGTATGCCTAGTATAGCCCTCTTCCGCTAGATAGTAGGTCACTCTACGCTGGAATCGCCCATGCGAAGACCTGAACGCTTAGTTGGACCTGTCGATCCTCACTTTCTTACGCTTCACGTCCTCTTCCAGATCATGGACCTGATCTTTGGCCCTAACTTTGTCATCAATCTCTGCCTCCCAATATGACTCTATTTCCTGCCTCTCCGCTTGGAGATCTTGCACCCTTGCCTTTAAGCCTTGCACCCTACTCCTTAGCGTGACATTCCTATCGAGCACTGCCATAAATAGATTATTTATATATGTCAGCGTTACCTCCTCCTCCTCCTCTGAAGGTACAACATCCAATGATGTACCGCCAGCCTCCTCGTGCTCAGATGGATCCTCTTCTGGGTCACTCTCGATGTGAGCTTCTACCTTGGCTATTGGCTCGGGTATTGGCTCAGGTGGAGCGATCAACTCCTCGCTCACTACATGTATATCTCTATACTCTGGTTCTTCTCCTGACATCTGTAATAAATTTTTAATATCTTGATTAACACATAGCAACAAAGTACATTTATTATTATCACATAACAAATATAGTTTATTTGAAGTTTACTTTTGTTTCTTCCGATGAATTTGCTCAATTCATCACTTAGAAACTCTAGCTTAGTTTATTTCTGTACTAACTTCTCTTATTTCTCTAAGCTTATATCCTAAGGCTTTTCCCCCACCTAAGGTTTATAACCTACAACTTTGATACTAACATGTGACGCTCCCAAATTCGAGTACCTTCAAACCCTGGATATGGTGCTACACGGTATTATTTATTCATCCACATCTATCTATGTAATCTTAATGACATGAATGTAATTACTATATTATTACAATCATATCCGTCCAATCCCAAGTTCTTAATACCTTTACATGTTCAAAACATCATAATAGTAATAATAATATATATTACATAATACTACTATATTATTACAAACGTCTTCTTAATCATGCATCTTTCCCTTTCTTTTGTCCTTACTAGAACCTTCAACCCATTCGGGCTTAGCTAAAACATTTAATTTAAAAGTAAGAATGAGCGTTTAATTGCTTAGCAAGTATAACAGTTGAATAACAACAAAATCAAGAATCATATCATCTGTATTCAACAACTGAACAATAGTTGTGTGAAACATTCCAAATAAACAGTTTACTTTCATTTAAAACATTTTTAAAATAACATACTGAGCAGTCATAAGACCTTGAACTTTTCTTTTCTGTTCATAAAAGGTTTCACAGTAATTCAACTGCAAACCAGTATGCTTACGAGCACTTTTAGGTGATCAGCCTATTGTACTCTATGTTGATCAACACTCTATTTTTTAAACGAATATGCATTTGTTTAGGCACCTCACAACCTTACCGGAATAACCGACTAAAAACTACTCCTAATATTAGGATTGTTCATCTCATACATGCCTCGGAATCCCAGACAAAACAATTTGGTCGGATAACTCTACTTAACATCAATAATATTTCAAAGATTTATTAGCAATTCGATAAAACATTATAAAATCTATCTAGCCGAATCAAATGACATCAACGTACTTCATAAACAGTTCATGCATATAACACTTAAACAGTTTGATAACTGAGCATATCTAGAACTTGTACAAATATAAGAGATTTGCATAAGTTTTAGAATTTATACAATATAAAAGCATTGTACAAATGAGAACTTCAAACATCATAAAACAATTATAAGAACACAAGTCGAATGACGTTGGAAAACTTGCAAAAAAGTTAAGGATACTTGCTTGATGCGTTCTTTAATTTATACTTTAAAAATGTCCTTCAAATGTCCTATACATTTAATTAATAATAACACACCAATTAGTCACATAAAGACTTCATATATTGGTTTACGTTACAAAATTTCTCATTTTAGGTTGTTCGCGTTTTATAATTTAAACAACGCGACCAAACTTTTAAATTCTCTACTACATGGTTAAATCAGATAGGTAGAACCCACCTGCTTTGGTGTCTGTAACGAATACAATTTTTGTAATTGAATAAAAATATTTGTTGAATTATATAAATATTTTTATTAATTTATTGAGTTTAATAAATAATTTATTAAGTTTTGTGGAATGGGTATATGTTAAGTTTAATAATGTTAAATGTTAATTTGAGTGTGATTTGTTATGTTATTCTAATTTAATTTAATAATTAAATTAGATGATGAAAAGGTTTATTTGAATAATATAATTCATTTGGTGTTATTGTTATTTGTTAAATGAAATTATTATTTGAGTTGGTAAGGTTTAATTAAATTTATTTAATAATAAGTTTAATTAAATTAGAAGTGTGACATTTATTTTTTGCTAAGTTTGTTTCTTTCATAAATGGAATCATAATTACAATGGCACAGGGCATACCCAGAAAATATTGCTAGATCCTCTAAAGACAGGCCTTTAGATGATCATGCTATAGATGCAGGAGACTTACATGCTCAATACAAAATTAGACAAGCCAATTACAAAAATAAGGACTAGTATTTGCAATTTTGACAAAACAATTTGAAGTTGAAACACGGCATTTGATAATGTGAATGATGTCCTTTGCAAGCTGCCTCGGTGGGATAATACTATCACCATGTAATTTCTTGTTCCTCATATCCCAGATCTTGTAGAAGGTAGCAGCAATAGTAAGCCATAGGATATGTTTAGTAAGGGTGCATCCTTGATAGTTAATAGAAGAATCAATTAGCCCAGACCATTGCATAGGAAGGTGCTGCCATGCACCGACAGTAAGGGTACTATGAAGGACAGAGGAGGAATATCTACATTGGAAGAAAAGATGCTCAAAGGTTTCACCTTGGGTCATGCACAGAGGACAAAGATGAGGCTGCCCATGAGTGAATTTTGCAGTTATGTCACACGTAGGTAGCCGCTGAAGAAGACCCAGCCAAAGGATGAAGGAATAGTGTGGGACATGAAGCTTATGCCAGAGGATTTTATGCCAAGAGACCGCCTGCTGAGTTGCCCGGATGCTAGCCCAAATATGTCGAGTTTTGACACTGTTTAGTGGCATGGACTCCCAAAATATTCTGTCATCAGATTGTGTAGGGGGAGGAAGGGATTCAATCATGCTGCGAAAGTTGATAACTTCATGATGAAAGCTGTTGGGCAGGGACCATGTCGAATTAGCCAAGATGCTGCTTACAGTTGCCGTGATAGGTAACCCAGAATGAGATAAGAGTAGAGCACTGGGATTGATAGAAGTCCCGTTAATCCAAGGATCGTACCATAAATTAATGTTGTTACCGCTTCCCACATGGTATTTGAGATGGTGGAGAGCAATTGGCCTGAGCTTGAGGATTTGTCTCCATATCCATGAGCAGTCCGAAGGAATAGGAGCATGCCAGAAATTCCTTTCTTTGAGAACAGTGGACTTCACCCAGTTAGCCCATAAGGAGTCAGGTGTGAAATTAACAATGCTAATAAGGTGCTGCAGGTGTGACATTTAAAACTATATGTTATGATGATTTATTAAAATAAATGAGAAAGTGTTTAATTTAGTTTTACCAAACAAGGCCCTATGATCTTTGTTTGGAATAATGGGTTATTTTATTTGTGTTTTACCAAACAAGCCTTTAGTTAGAATAATAGATTATTTTATTTGTAATTGCCAAACATAGCCTTATGGCTTTTTGAATTTTATAACTGATGGATTAAATTAGATTTTTACGTTATTATTTGTTTATTAAATTATCAGTTTTATTTTTTTAAATTACGTCAGTTGTAAAGAAAGAAAGAAAGAAAAAGAAAAGAAAGAAGAAGAATATCAGAGTTTGAGAGAAAAGAGAGAGCAGAGTTTGAGAATTTGAGAGTTGAGAAGAAAGAATTGAGAAAGAGCTTGTAATTTTAAAAGAATTCACCAAGTTCTTACTACAATTGAAGGTATAATTCCTTTTTCCTCTTTGTTTTATTCTACTGTATATAGTTTTAGTTACTATATGTGAATTCAATTGCTAGAATATATGAACTATTTGATTATAGTTGTTGTAATTGGTAGTAATCATGTGTTAGATGATTATATGATGATTAACAATTAATTTAGAGGTATTAATCCATGAAAACATGCTTTAGAATTGAGTTCTTAGTTTTACAGAGCTTTATTTCATGTATGGCATATTTGTATAAAAATTGATGCTCTAATTGGTTATTAATCGGTAAATTGATAATTGTTTATGATTATTTGATGAAAAACATGAGTAATGCAAAAAGAATTGTTTTAATTGGTTGAAAAATGAATTTACAGAGCTTGATTTCATGAAAATGGTTAAAACATGAATATTTGGTTTTAACAGTGAATTTTTGGTTTTAAATTGGTTGATTATGTGTTTTATAATGCTTAGATTGATTAGAAACATGTTGGGTAAATGTTTTGTATCACATATGATGTCTGGGTATATTTAATTTGTTTTCTGGATGGTAGAATTCGAAAATATTTGGCCAAATTGGCCTAAGTTTTTCACTGGTTCGCGACCTGGGGAAAACGACAGTTAAGTCTCTTGCCCCGGCGAGAGAAATGAACTGATTTCTTCGCCCCAGCGACAGCGTCGCTCCGGCGACAAATTTGTTAAGAATAACTTCGCCCCGGCGACAGCCTCGCCCCGGCGACAAATTTCTTAAGCTTTTTCTCGCCCCGGCGAGAATCACTACTGTTTAAAAAAAATTATTATTATTAATTATTTTGTTTTCTTTTCTTGGAAGTTATGAATGCATAATTAAACTTATATGGTTGCTAACTAGTACTTGTTGACTATTTTTTGAGCTTCATTGTAATATCCATTTTTTGCATTTTATACAAACCAAAATTAGCAAAAAAAAAAAAAAAAAAAAAATGAGATGTTATGATAAAAGAGCAAGCTTAGAATGCTTTTAATCTTGTGACTAATTATATTACCATTTTTATAATTAAATGTTTAGGTTGTTTAAGGATCGTGAATTACTTAAATTTGTAATCTACGCTTGAGGCAAGTTCTTTATCTCAACTTATTACTTTTACGTTGAGCAAGTTTTCCTATATCAAACTTGTTAATTTATTCAATACAAGTTTATTTATATTAATCAAGCTTTTTGACCTTAGCTTATTGATATTCAAGCAAGGTTACCATCATGATTATGCACTTAAGCTTTATTCCAGTCATTGTTTGTTATTCAAACTTCGAGTATAGTTTCTATTGAACAAACTCTATTGATGAATTAGACTAGCAAACCCTTATTGATTCAGCTAGTCCTTAGTTGATGAGCGTTTTCAAAGACTTAGAATATTTTCTATACTTGTTCCAAGCCAAGTTCCTTTTGGTATGGATTCAGACCATAAACTGAGATGAACAACCCTAATATAGGGGATTACTTACGCGACAGCGTTAAAATATTTGTGCACAATACATTGTACAAAGGGCTGATCCCCCTGAGTACGAGATGTTGGTCCATAGTCTATATGACTGTTAAAGGTTACAGTAGAAATACTTGTCAACCTAGGACATAGTTCGAGGTCTTGTGACCCTCAGATATAATTTTTAAATCTTGAATTCTATATTTATCTTGGAATCAAGCATTCTAACGAGCTTTTAAACTTGATCATTTATTGAATGATATTCAGAAAACTGTTATTCCTCAGTTGAAATCCATTTCATTTAGATATTATTGTTATCGTACTTGTGAGCAATTGTTTGCTCACTCTTGCACTAAATATTGCAGCTAAGCCAGAAAAGCAGGACGAGCCGTCCACGAGCAAAGGCAAGGGCAAGATGCATAAATAGCTAAAGACCTGCTATTTATTTGATGCTTGATTGTAATAAGACTTATTTAAATTATGTTTTATTCCGCATTTGATGTATTAAGGTTTAGATAACCTGGGTTTTGAATGTTTAATAGTTTGATGATGTAACCCATTTTGGGAAGATATTTCTTTAAGATTATTTTAATTGTTCTTGATTATGGGTAGTTAGATGTGATTGAATGAGATAGTGAACACCAAATTTGTGGGAATTAAGTACCTGGATTTGGGGGTGTCACAGGTTGGTATCAGAGCTGTAGGTTATGAACCTTTAGGTGGGGAAAACCTTAGGGTAGTAGTCTTTTAGAAGATAGAGAATATAGAGGTGATAAACTCTTATCGAGTTCTAAGGAATGAATTACGGAAGTTCATAAAAGACAACAAAATGATTATGTGCTATGTGCTTATTTGATAACAAACCTATGTGCTCGCGAGTATTATCGATTAGTAATTAAAACTTAAAATTTTGTTTTCAGGATGACTGGTAGAGGAGAGCCCAGCCAGACTAGGGAGGAGGAGCCCCGAGATATTCACGTAGTTCATGAGCAGCTAGTGCAGAGGGAGCCATCCCCATTGATTACAGTTACAGGTCACGAGTATGAGCCTGAGACTGATCCTGAGGAGGACCCTGAGGAGGATCCGGATCAGCCCTTTGTACAATGTATTGTGCACAAATATTTTAACGCTGTCGCGTAAGTAATCCCCTATATTAGGGTTTTTTATCTCAGTTTATCGTCTGAATCCATACCAAAAGGAACTTGGCTTGGAACAAGTATAGAAAATATTCTAAGTCTTTGAAAACGCTCATCAACTAAGGACTAGCTGAATCAATAAGGGTTTGCTAGTCTAATTCATCAATAGAGTTTGTTCAATAGAAACTATACTCGAAGTTTGAATAACAAACAATGACTGGAATAAAGCTTAAGTGCATAATCATGATGGTAACCTTGCTTGAATATCAATAAGCTAAGGTCAAAAAGCTTGATTAATATAAATAAACTTGTATTGAATAAATTAACAAGTTTGATATAGGAAAACTTGCTCAACGTAAAAGTAATAAGTTGAGATAAAGAACTTGCCTCAAGCGTAGATTACAAATTTAAGTAATTCACGATCCTTAAACAACCTAAACATTTAATTATAAAAATGGTAATATAATTAGTCACAAGATTAAAAGCATTCTAAGCTTGCTCTTTTATCATAACATCTCATTTAGCATACCATAGTCAACAAGCACTAGTTAGCAACCATATAAGTTTAATTATGCATTCATAACTTCCAAGAAAAGAAAACAAAATAATTAATAATAATAATTTTTTTTTAAACAGTAGTGATTCTCGCCGGGGCGAGAAAAAGCTTAAGAAATTTGTCGCCGGGGCGAGGCTGTCGCCGGGGCGAAGTTATTCTTAACAAATTTGTCGCCGGGGCGACGCTGTTGCCGGGACGAAGAAATCAGTTCATTTCTCTCGTCGGGGCGAGAGACTTAACTGTCGTTTTCCCCAGCTCACGAACCAGTGAAAAACTTAGGCCAATTTGGCCAAATTTTTCCGAATTCTACCATCCAGAAAACAAATTAAATATACCCAGACATCATATGTGATACAAAACATTTACCCAACATGTTTCTAATCAATCTAAGCATTATAAAACACGTAATCAACCAATTTAAAACCAAAAATTCACTGTTAAAACCAAATATTCATGTTTTAACCATTTTCATGAAATCAAGCTCTGTAAACATATAACCACAACACTTGGCGCAGTGGTGCAAGCCGCCCTGGGAACGAACCGTAAACCGGACGACTCAGGATCGACTCCCACTAGCAACATTTGAAGTGGCCACGGATCGCATTATTCAGGGTGACGCCATGTCTTAGGCGGAGCCTATGCGCAAAGCCTGGTCCGGGGTGGGGGATTAGTCCGACCCGCGGGTTGGGAAACCCACATTATCAAAAAAAAAAAAAAAAAAAGCTCTGTAAATTCATTTTTCAACCAATTAAAACAATTCTTTTTGCATTACTCATGTTTTTCATCAAATAATCATAAACAATTATCAATTTACCGATTAATAACCAATTAGAGCATCAATTTTTATACAAATATGCCATACATGAAATAAAGCTCTGTAAAACTAAGAACTCAATTCTAAAGCATGTTTTCATGGATTAATACCTCTAAATTAATTGTTAATCATCATATAATCATCTAACACATGATTACTACCAATTACAACAACTATAATCAAATAGTTCATATATTCTAGCAATTGAATTCACATACAGTAACAAAAACTATATACAGTAGAATAAAACAAAGAGGAAAAAGGAATTATACCTTCAATTGTAGTAAGAACTTGGTGAATTCTTTTTAAAAAAAAAATTTTTTTGCTAAATTTGTTTGTATATTAAATTGCAAAAAAACCAGAATATTACAATGAAGATCAGAACATAGTCCTCTTCTCCCGAGAGAACTAAAACACCTAAATAAACTAGGAAACTCCATGCCTAACCTAAATCATATTAATCTCATAACCCGAGATTAGGCAAAGAAAACAACTAATATATGAATTAGAGATACATTGCTACAACAAATGGGACCACAAAATGTCCAAAGAATTCTTTTAAAATTACAAGCTCTTTCTCAATTCTTTCTTCTCAACTCTCAAATTCTCAAACTCTGCTCTCTCTTTTCTCTCAAACTCTGATGTTCTTCTTCTTTTTTTTCTTTTTCTTTCTTTCTTTCTTTACAACTGACGTAATTTAAAAAAATAAAACTGATAACTTAATAAACAAATAATAACGTAAAAATCTAATTTAATCCATCAGTTATAAAATTCAAAAAGCCATAAGGCTATGTTTGGCAATTACAGATAAAATAATCTATTATTCTAACTAAAGGCTTGTTTGGTAAAACACAAATAAAATAACCCATTATTTCCAAACAAAGATCATAGGGCCTTGTTTGGTAAAACTAAATTAAACACTTTCTCATTTATTTTAATAAATCATCATAACATATAGTTTTAAATGTCACACTTCTAATTTAATTAAATTTATTATTAAATAAATTCAATTAAACCTTACCAACTCAAATAATAATTTCATTTAACAAATAACAATAACACCAAATGAATTATATTATTCAAATAAACCTTTTCATCATCTAATTTAATTATTAAATTAAATTAGAATAACATAACAAATCACACTCAAATTAACATTTAACATTATTAAACTTAACATATACCCATTCCACAAAACTTAATAAATTATTTATTAAACTCAATAAATTAATAAAAATATTTATATAATTCAACAAATATTTTTATTCAATCACAAAAATTGCATTCGTTACATCTTTCCCTCCTTAAAAGGATTCTGTCCCCAGAATCACAACGCAATTAAATCATCCGTTACATTCTCCCCTCCTTACAAAGATTCTGTCCTCAGAATCGCAATATAACAATTAAACAAACAATTGAGGGTAATTCTGCATCATTTGCTCTTCGAGTTCCCACGTTGCTTCTTCGGCACTGTGGTTCCTCCAGATTACCTTAACAGAAGGTATCACTTTATTTCTAAGAACTTGTTCCTTCCTGTCCACTATTTGTACAGGAACCTCTTCATAAGATAAATCTTGCTCAAACTGTATCAGTTCATACTCTATGACATGTGTATAATCAGACTTATACGGGCGTAGCACCGATATGTGGAATACATTATGAATGTGATCTAACTCGGGAGGTAGAGCTACCTCATAGGCTACTTCACCTATTCGTTTCAGCACTTCGAAGGGTCCAATAAACCGCGGACTGAGTTTACTCTTTTTACCAAATCTGATCTTTCCCTTCCAGGGAGATACTTTGAGAAACACAAAACTGCCGACTTTAAATTCGCGATTTTGTCGGTGTTGATCAGCATACTTCTTCTGTCTGTCTTGAGCGGCTATCAGTCTGGCTCTTATTACCTTGACAATTTCAGCAGTTTGTTGTACCAGCTCGGGTCCTAATAGTCGTCGTTCACCAACCTCATCCCAGCATAATGGAGTTCTGCATTTCCTTCCGTACAATGCTTCGTAGGGCGGCATGCCGATACTAACGTGATAACTATTGTTGTAAGCAAACTCGACCAGAGGTAAATGATCATCCCAGTTGCCTTTAAAATCCATAATGCATGCTCGAAGCATATCCTCCAACGTTTGAATTGTTCTTTCGCTCTGGCCATCGGTTTGAGGATGATAGGCTGTACTCATTCTCAACTGCGTCCCCAAACAAGTTTGTAGACTCCTCCAAAACTTTGATGTGAATCGTGGATCTCGATCTGATACGATTGATACTGGAACTCCGTGCCTCGAAATAATCTCTTTGACATATAACTTTGCCAGCTGATCCAAAGTAAATCTGATTTTGATCGGCAAGAAATGAGCTGATTTCGTCAATCTGTCAACTATGACCCATATCGCGTCATAACCCTTCTGAGTAGTTGGAAGTCCTACTACGAAATCCATCATTATATGCTCCCACTTCCATTCTGGTATCTCTAAGGGCTGTAACAAACCACTTGGTCGTTGATGCTCCGCTTTGACTCTCTGACAAGTGAGACATTTCGCAACGCATTCGGTAACCTCTCTTTTCATGTTTGGCCACCAAAAATGTTGGCGAAGATCCTGGTACATCTTTGTACTTCCCGGGTGTATAGAAAATCTTGAACTATGAGCTTCGTTCAAAATCTCCTCTCTGATTTCCAATATTGACGGTACCCAGATTCTGCCTTCAAATCTCAGCAACCCTTCAGTATCGATTTTATATTTAAGCTCTTCTCCCTCTAGCACTCTTTGCCGAATCTTAACACATTCCTCATCGTGAAGTTGTGCTTCCTTGACTTTTTCTACCAAAGTTGGTTGAGTTTCTATCTGAAACAACTTTTCATTAGGCTCTGCCAGATTCTTCACTTCTAATTCCAACTTAGCCATTTCCGCCACAAGTTTCTCCTGAGCAGTTAACAAAAATAGTTTCTCCCGACCTTTTCTACTCAAAGCGTCGGCAACCACATTAGCCTTTCCAAGATGGTATAAAATTTCACAATCATAGTCTTTGATCAATTCTATCCATCTCCTCTGCCGCATATTCAAATCTTTCTGTGTAAAAATATACTTCAGACTTTTATGGTCTGTATATATTTCACACTTCTCCCCATAGAGATAGTGCTTCCAGATTTTCAAAGCAAACACCACGGCTGCTAACTCCAAATCATGGGTCGGATACCCTTTTTCATAGTCTTTTAGTTGGCGCGATGCATATGCAATAACTTTACCATTCTGTATTAACACACAACCAAGTCCTTTATGTGATGCGTCGCTGTACACCACAAAATTTCCTGTATCATCTGGTAAAGACAACACAGGTGTCGAGCTTAGTCTCTTCCTTAGTTCTTGGAAACTCTCTTCGCACTTCTCCGTCCAAACAAACTTCACTGACTTCCTTGTTAAATTCGTCAACGGAGTGGCGATCCTGGAGAAATCTTGAATAAAACGTCTGTAGTAACCTGCCAAACCTAGGAAACTCCTCACTTCTGACGGTGTCTTCGGCTGATCCCAGTTCATGACTGCTTCGACTTTCGCTGGATCCACCGAAATCCCGTCTTTATCAATAACATGCCCAAGGAATTGAACACGCTCCAACCAAAATTCGCATTTCGAAAATTTTGCATACAATTTCTCTTTCCTTAACGCCTCCAATGTCACCCTTAAATGTTCCACGTGTTCTTCCTGAGTCTTGGAGTAGACCAAAATGTCGTCTATGAATACCACCACAAATTTATCCAGAAATGGTTTGAACACCCTATTCATTAAGTCACAAAGTTTACAATTCATCTATCCTGAAGTCACAAAGTTTCAGGATTACATCATTATTCTATCCCATTATATAAAAACTGGGATTTACAATTTATTCACTTCATGGTTTCATAATAACATAACTAATCACAATCTATGATGACATCCCACGACGCACAGCTTCCTGGCGTTCCTGCTCCATAATACGTGTCATAATCCTACGATCCATCACATCTGGATGACGATTAGCTCGATCTTGAGCTCTATCTATGGTAGTATGAAAAATATATTCATCGTGAAGTGTGTAAACCTTATGACTCCGTCAAAGGTAGTGTTTTATGGCAGCAAGTCGCCTAGACAAACGAGTTGTCTGACGATGGTGCAGGCCAGAAAGATGTTGAGACAAGGGTGTGTAGGATATCTAGCCTACATAGTTGATACCCGTAGGGTGGGTGCAAAACTGGAGGAGATACCAGTAGTTAAGAATTTTGCGGACGTGTTTCCTGATGATTTGCCAGGATTACCGCCAGATAGGGAAATAGAGTTTGTAATTGATTTAGCACCGGGAACGGCCCCTATATCGAAAGCCCCGTATCGAATGGCTCCGGTAGAAATGAAGGAGTTAATGGTGCAACTGCAAGAGTTGCTGGATAAGAAGTATATCCAACCAAGCGTTTCGCCGTGGGGAGCGCGGGTATTGTTTGTTAAGAAGAAGGATGGGTCGATGCGTCTTTGCATTGATTATAGAGAGTTGAACAAGGTCACGATCAAAAACAAGTATCCGTTGCCAAGGATCGATGACCTGTTTGACCAAGTGAAGGGAGCGAGATATTTTTCAAAGATAGATCTGCGAAGTGGGTACCATCAATTGAAGGTG
The DNA here is from genome assembly GCA_034770075.1 of Aralia elata. NCBI lineage: Eukaryota > Viridiplantae > Streptophyta > Magnoliopsida > Apiales > Araliaceae > Aralia > Aralia elata. The sequence continues at coordinate 61,285,184 of CM068385.1, forward strand.
AGAAAAGAGGACATACCAAAGACGACGTTTTGAACCAGATATGGTCACTATGAGTTTTTGGTTATGTCATTTGGTTTAACGAATGCGCCTGCAGAATTCATGGACTTAATGAATAGGGTGTTCAAACCATTTCTGGATAAATTTGTGGTGGTATTCATAGACGACATTTTGGTCTACTCCAAGACTCAGGAAGAACACGTGGAACATTTAAGGGTGACATTGGAGGCGTTAAGAAAAGAGAAATTGTATGCAAAATTTTCGAAATGCGAATTTTGGTTGGAGCGTGTTCAATTCCTTGGGCATGTTATTGATAAAGACGGGATTTCGGTGGATCCAGCGAAAGTCGAAGCAGTCATGAACTGGGATCAGCCGAAGACACCGTCAGAAGTGAGGAGTTTCCTAGGTTTGGCAGGTTACTACAGACGTTTTATTCAAGATTTCTCCAGGATCGCCACTCCGTTGACGAATTTAACAAGGAAGTCAGTGAAGTTTGTTTGGACGGAGAAGTGCGAAGAGAGTTTCCAAGAACTAAGGAAGAGACTAAGCTCAGCACCTGTGTTGTCTTTACCAGATGATACAGGAAATTTTGTGGTGTACAGCGACGCATCACATAAAGGACTTGGTTGTGTGTTGATGCAGAATGGTAAAGTTATTGCATATGCATCGCGCCAACTAAAAGACTATGAAAAAGGGTATCCGACCCATGATTTGGAGTTAGCAGCCGTGGTGTTTGCTTTGAAAATCTGGAAGCACTATCTCTATGGGGAGAAGTGTGAAATATATACAGACCATAAAAGTCTGAAGTATATTTTTACACAGAAAGATTTGAATATGCGGCAGAGGAGATGGATAGAATTGATCAAAGACTATGATTGTGAAATTTTATACCATCCTGGAAAGGCTAATGTGGTTGCTGACGCTTTGAGTAGAAAAGGTCGGGAGAAACTATTTTTGTTAACTGCTCAGGAGAAACTTGTGGCGGAAATGGCTAAGTTGGAATTAGAAGTGACGAATCTGGCAGAGCCTAATGAAAAGTTGTTTCAGATAGAAACTCAACCAACTTTGGTAGAAAAAGTCAAGGAAGCACAACTTCACGATGAGGAATGTGTTAAGATTCGGCAAAGAGTACTAGAGGGAGAAGAGCTTAAATATAAAATCGATACTGAAGGGTTGCTGAGATTTGAAGGCAGAATCTGGGTACCGTCAGTATTGGCAATCAGAAAGGAGATTTTGAACGAAGCTCATAGTTCAAGATTTTCGATACACCCAGGAAGTACAAAGATGTACCAGGATCTTCGCCAACATTTTTGGTGGCCAAACATGAAAAGAGAGGTTACCGAATGCGTTGCGAAATGTCTCACTTGTCAGAGAGTCAAAGCGGAGCATCAATGACCAAGTGGTTTGTTACATCCCTTAGAGATACCAGAATGGAAGTGGGAGCATATAACGATGGATTTCGTAGTAGGACTTCCAACTACTCAGAAGGGTTATGACGCGATATGGGTCATAGTTGACAGATTGACGAAATCAGCTCATTTCTTGCCGATCAAAATCAGATTTACTTTGGATCAGCTGGCAAAGTTATATGTCAAAGAGATTATTTCGAGGCACGGAGTTCCAGTATCAATCGTATCAGATCGAGATCCACGATTCACATCAAAGTTTTGGAGGAGTCTACAAACTTGTTTGGGGACGCAGTTGAGAATGAGTACAACCTATCATCCTCAAACCGATGGCCAGAGCGAAAGAACAATTCAAACGTTGGAGGATATACTTCGAGCATGCGTTATGGATTTTAAAGGCAACTGGGATGATCATTTACCTCTGGTCGAGTTTGCTTACAACAATAGTTATCACGCTAGTATCGGCATGCCGCCCTACGAAGCATTGTACGGAAGAAAATGCAGAACTCCATTATGCTGGGATGAGGTTGGTGAACGACGACTATTAGGACCCGAGCTGGTACAACAAACTGCTGAAATTGTCAAGGTAATAAGAGCCAGACTGATAGCCGCTCAAGACAGACAAGAAGTATGCTGATCAACACCGACAAAATCGCGAATTTAAAGTCGGCAGTTTTGTGTTTCTCAAAGTATCTCCCTGGAAGGGAAAGATCAGATTTGGTAAAAAGGGTAAACTCAGTCCGCGGTTTATTGGACCCTTCGAAGTGCTGAAACGAATAGGTGAAGTAGCCTATGAGGTAGCTCTACCTCCCGAGTTAGATCACATTCATAATGTATTCCACATATCGGTGCTACGCCCGTATAAGTCTGATTATACACATGTCATAGAGTATAAACCGATACAGTTTGAGCAAGATTTATCTTATGAAGAGGTTCCTGTACAAATAGTGGACAGGAAGGAACAAGTTCTTAGAAATAAAGTGATACCTTCTGTTAAGGTAATCTGGAGGAACCACAGTGCCGAAGAAGCAACGTGGGAACTCGAAGAGCAAATGATGCAGAATTACCCTCAATTGTTTGTTTAATTGTTATATTGCGATTCTGAGGACAGAATCTTTGTAAGGAGGGGAGAATGTAACAGATGATTTAATTGCGTTGTGATTCTGGGGACAGAATCCTTTTAAGGAGGGAAAGATGTAACGAATGCAATTTTTGTGATTGAATAAAAATATTTGTTGAATTATATAAATATTTTTATTAATTTATTGAGTTTAATAAATAATTTATTAAGTTTTGTGGAATGGGTATATGTTAAGTTTAATAATGTTAAATGTTAATTTGAGTGTGATTTGTTATGTTATTCTAATTTAATTTAATAATTAAATTAGATGATGAAAAGGTTTATTTGAATAATATAATTCATTTGGTGTTATTGTTATTTGTTAAATGAAATTATTATTTGAGTTGGTAAGGTTTAATTGAATTTATTTAATAATAAGTTTAATTAAATTAGAAGTGTGACATTTAAAACTATATGTTATGATGATTTATTAAAATAAATGAGAAAGTGTTTAATTTAGTTTTACCAAACAAGGCCCTATGATCTTTGTTTGGAATAATGGGTTATTTTATTTGTGTTTTACCAAACAAGCCTTTAGTTAGAATAATAGATTATTTTATTTGTAATTGTCAAACATAGCCTTATGACTTTTTGAATTTTATAACTGATGGATTAAATTAGATTTTTACGTTATTATTTGTTTATTAAGTTATCAGTTTTATTTTTTTAAATTACGTCAGTTGTAAAGAAAGAAAGAAAGAAAAAGAAAAGAAAGAAGAAGAACATCAGAGTTTGAGAGAAAAGAGAGAGCAGAGTTTGAGAATTTGAGAGTTGAGAAGAAAGAATTGAGAAAGAGCTTGTAATTTTAAAAGAATTCACCAAGTTCTTACTACAACTGAAGGTATAATTCCTTTTTCCTCTTTGTTTTATTCTACTGTATATAGTTTTAGTTACTATATGTGAATTCAATTGCTAGAATATATGAACTATTTGATTATAGTTGTTGTAATTGGTAGTAATCATGTGTTAGATGATTATATGATGATTAACAATTAATTTAGAGGTATTAATCCATGAAAACATGCTTTAGAATTGAGTTCTTAGTTTTACAGAGCTTTATTTCATGTATGGCATATTTGTATAAAAATTGATGCTCTAATTGGTTATTAATCGGTAAATTGATAATTGTTTATGATTATTTGATGAAAAACATGAGTAATGCAAAAAGAATTGTTTTAATTGGTTGAAAAATGAATTTACAGAGCTTGATTTCATGAAAATGGTTAAAACATGAATATTTGGTTTTAACAGTGAATTTTTGGTTTTAAATTGGTTGATTATGTGTTTTATAATGCTTAGATTGATTAGAAACATGTTGGGTAAATGTTTTGTATCACATATGATGTCTGGGTATATTTAATTTGTTTTCTGGATGGTAGAATTCGGAAAAATTTGGCCAAATTGGCCTAAGTTTTTCACTGGTTTGCGAGCTGGGGAAAACGATAGTTAAGTCTCTAGCCCCGGCGAGAGAAATGAACTGATTTCTTCGCCCCGGCGACAAATTTGTTAAGAATAACTTCGCCCCGGCGACAGCCTCGCCCCGGCGACAAATTTCTTAAGCTTTTTCTCGCCCCGGCGAGAATAGTCAGTTTAAAAAAAATTATTATTATTAATTATTTTGTTTTCTTTTCTTGGAAGTAATGAATGCATAATTAAACTTATATGGTTGCTAACTAGTACTTGTTGACTATGGTATGCTAAATGAGATGTTATGATAAAAGAGCAAGCTTAGAATGCTTTTAATCTTGTGACTAATTATATTACCATTTTTATAATTAAATGTTTAGGTTGTTTAAGGATCGTGAATTACTTAAATTTGTAATCTACGCTTGAGGCAAGTTCTTTATCTCAACTTATTACTTTTACGTTGAGCAAGTTTTCCTATATCAAACTTGTTAATTTATTCAATACAAGTTTATTTATATTAATCAAGCTTTTTGACCTTAGCTTATTGATATTCAAGCAAGGTTACCATCATGATTATGCACTTAAGCTTTATTCCAGTCATTGTTTGTTATTCAAACTTCGAGTATAGTTTCTATTGAACAAACTCTATTGATGAATTAGACTAGCAAACCCTTATTGATTCAGCTAGTCCTTAGTTGATGAGCGTTTTCAAAGACTTAGAATATTTTCTATACTTGTTCCAAGCCAAGTTCCTTTTGGTATGGATTCAGACCATAAACTGAGATGAACAACCCTAATATAGGGGATTACTTACGCGACAGCGTTAAAATGTTTGTGCACAATACATTGTACAAAGGGCTGATCCCCCTGAGTACGAGATGTTGGTCCATAGTCTATATGACTGTTAAAGGTTACAGTAGAAATACTTGTCAACCTAGGACATAGTTCGAGGTCTTGTGACCCTCAGATATAATTTTTAAATCTTGAATTCTATATTTATCTTGGAATCAAGCATTCTAACGAGCTTTTAAACTTGATCATTTATTGAATGATATTCAGAAAACTGTTATTCCTCAGTTGAAATCCATTTCATTTAGATATTATTGTTATCGTACTTGTGAGCAATTGTTTGCTCACTCTTGCACTAAACATTGCAGCTAAGCCAGAAAAGCAGGACGAGCCGTCCACGAGCAAAGGCAAGGGCAAGATGCATAAATAGCTAAAGACCTGCTATTTATTTGATGCTTGATTGTAATAAGACTTATTTAAATTATGTTTTATTCCGCATTTGATGTATTAAGGTTTAGATAACCTGGGTTTTGAATGTTTAATAGTTTGATGATGTAACCCATTTTGGGAAGATATTTCTTTAAGATTATTTTAATTGTTCTTGATTATGGGTAGTTAGATGTGATTGAATGAGATAGTGAACACCAAATTTGTGGGAATTAAGTACCTGGATTTGGGGGTGTCACAGTGTCTGCTTTAGACTAGGTTCTTCTTTAATTATTAATCAAATAGTATAACATCTCTGCTTAAGTGTCTGCTTTTAACTAAGTTCTTCTTTAATTATTAATCAGACAGTATAACCTGTTTGCTTAGGTGTCTGTTTTAGACTAAGTTCTTCTTTATAAGTCAGACAGTGTAACCCGTCTACTTAGGTGTCTGGTTTAGACTAAGTTCTTCTTTATAAGTCAGACAGTGTAACTCATCTACTTAGGTGTTTGCTTATGCCCAAAAGCTACTGTAAGTGACGTCAACATTGGCAATTTTTCATTTTCGTCGCACCTACTTCGTAACGTCACAACTCGCTCATCCGTTATCTAAATGAGTTCGTTCTTGAGCCATTTTCTAGCTCGTAACATTTTCTACAACTTTCCCTAGATGGAATAAATTTTTCGATTCTCTAACTAGCCGAAATAGTGGCTCAAAAATCCTTCGTAGCCTCAGTTTTTTGTCATAAAATATTTCTAACGTCAAATTTTCAAATCATCGTAACTCGCTCATCCGAAGTCGGATTGAGCTCGTTCTTGAGCCTATGGCTCACTTCTACTACAAACTACAAAGCCCCTAGAAAATTGATATTTTTCAAAATTTTTAATTACCCGTAAACTTGGCCCGAAAGTCGTACCAAACTAGGGTTTTCATCATATGATGTCTTTTACTAAAATTTTTGCCATAACTTCGTTATAGCATATTTTTACTCCGTTCTAATTGGAACATTTTTGTAACTCACATAGGTATGTCTATCTTCTTGGATTTCAAGAATAACTTACGGATTAACATGATACAACACTAGTCCGTTTAAAGTCTTCTACACAATTAGTGTCGATCCTTATGCTTGGGCTTATGTTTTTAGTTTTTCGTTCTCTTGATATGCATATTATCAGGTAGTTTAACATATATAAACTACAACCATCCTTATAAACCACAACACTTGGCGCAGTGGTGCAAGCCGCCCTGGGAACGAACCGTAAACCCGGACGACTCAGGATCGACTCCCACTAGCAACATTTGAAGTGGTCACGGATCGCATTATTCAGGGTGACGCCATGTCTTAGGCGGAGCCTATGCGCAAAGCCTGGTCCGGGGTGGGGGATTAGTCCGACCCGCGGGTTGGGAAACCCACATTATAAAAAAAAAAAAAAAAAAAAAAAAAAAAAAAAAAAACCATCCTTATATCCCTAAGATCCTTCACTATCTTCCATAAATAACAACAACCACCAACAAAGCACCTCAATATAAATTTAAAGCATTAAAACAAAAGAAAAACTAGGGTTTCAAGCTTACCTTCTTGCTCTTGCTTTTTATTTGGCTTAAGTGTGCTAGTTTTTCCTCTTCTTTTCTTCCTTTAAATCCGAACTCTCACTCTCTTTCTATTTCTCTATAGTTTCTTTTCTTGCTTTGTGAATTGGTGAGAGTTAATGAAGAGAATGGCTTGTATTTATAGGAAAAGCAAGAGTTAGGGCACTAAGGTCATTAAGACAACTTTGCTAGGGTTTCTATCTTAGCCACTTGACTTGGTCTTTCCCAAGTCAATCCCCCACAACTCTCCAATTTTTACTAACCATTCCTTGGCTATACTTAATCACCTAGCAATCAAACTAACCATGGTTGGATTAAAATGATCATGTAGGACTTTTGGGGATAAGGCATTTAAGGCCATTAAATGGGAAGCTTGTAAGTGGGAGAAGCCTTGCAAAGCTTCTCCAAGAAGCCAATGAGTGGCCGAGTACCACCCCCTTGGTCCCCCACTTGGCTTTTTGTTTTATCATCTTTTTCATTAAATAAACTAACACATTGACTCTCCTTTGACTTTCTTAAGTTTTGGGCTTGGTTTGGGCCAACCTTTGGGCCTCCACCACATTTAGTTTGGACCTTGATTAATTCATGCTTGGGCCTCCTTCATTTCATTCCATTAGGCTCCCAATACAAATTCCTTTGGGCTTGACCATTAATTGACTTTTTAGTTGACTTTCGTAATTCGTTCGATTAGCTGAAAAATCGCGTTTTTCGTTTTTAAATTTTATTAGAGATTACGTCTCGTGACATGATATAAATACTATAGCGTCATTCGAAAAATTTAAAAAAAACGTAAAAGCATTTTTTGCGTGAATAGTGTTTTTACGTCTTTTCTCGGAAAAAATTTATTTTCTTATACGAAATCCTAATTCGTATATTCTAACACGTAAACACAATTTAGGTCATAATACAACATTTAAACACATAACACAGAATAATATTTATAAAAACTCATTTTATTCAATAATATTCATAAACCCTAATTACAAGGCTAAGCACGATGCTCGATCGTTACACTAGGTGCTTGTTTTAAACCATATAAAGATTTATTTAATCTATAAACATAATTAGAGTAGGTTAGATTGACACAACCTGAAGGTTGTTCAACATAAAACTCTTCCTGAAGTTCTCCATTCAGAAACATACTCTTGACATCCATTTGTAAGACTTTAAATTTCATGTGGGCAGCATATACAAGGAACATTCTGATAGCTTCCAATCTCGCAAAAGGAGCAAAGGTCTTATCTGTGACGCCCCCAAATTTTAGGTACCTATATCTTGAATTTGGTGTTTCACGTACTAAACTTACACATCCAAAATACATACATCTTGCAGCGAAAATCTTAAAAGAATATTTATATTGATGTAACATAAACATTCATGTCCCAAGTTTCGAAACCATTACACATTACATAATAGTCTAATTCTTAATACACAATAAAGACAACATTTTAATCGTAACAGAATGGATTATTCCACGACCTTTCCCTTGCCCTTATCCTTTCCCGAGCCACTACCACGTTCAGTCTTAACTGAAATGTTAGGGAAGCAAGAGTGAGCAACAAATTTTCTCAGCAAGTATATATCATAAAAAGTGGATAACAAGGGTAAGAGTTCATACTTAACAAGGAATAGTTGCGAACGAGATTTTAAATTCAATGATCTTACTTCAATTCTTACACAGTATAGAAATATAAGTCACTAAGGACTGAAGGATTTATGCAGAATTCGAAGGGATTCACGTTTTCCGAATGAAAGAAATGTTCAACGCTGAGTAGCCACCATAGCTATGAACCTTTACTAGAATTACCAGAAATTCATCTGATAAACCACAAACAAGTACAATAGGTGATCAGCCTAAAGTACCCTGGTATTATGCATAAACCTTACTTTCGACTATTCGCCCGCATGTCGGTTCCTCAACGTTTAAATATTTCCCCTACTATGTGTTAGGTTTGTATATAGCGCGAACATGCAATCAAATTACATAAATAGTGCAAAAACGCGATAAAATCAAATTTTAAAATTTTATACAAACCATCACCATGATCTTTCTTTATGCACAATTATTAATTAAATGAAAGAGATGGAGAATAAGAATTATACCCTTGTAGAATTCTAGCTTCCTTAGGTACAAGTTCAACTCCAATTCCTTCGCGTTCTCCTTGAATTTCACCGATTAAATTCCTTCCTTTGAGCAACATTAGCCACCCAAGTGTTTGGCCTCTAGAAGTGATCCACCAAGGAATAATACGTATTCAAGAAGATAGGTGTGTGAAACTGATCAACTTCTTTGGGCCCACGGTTTTTTCTTTCAATTTGGGGGGCTTGCACGGTTTTATTTTTTAAAACAAATTGATGTGGGCTGTGGCCTTGTTTTGCTGTTGGGTTTTTTGAACTAACTGGTGCATATGCTTGGAGCCTCATCAAAATGATATGCTGGATGATTGCTAGCCGATTGTTAATGTATTGTCCTCTTGGGCAGATGTAGTTTAACTGTTTTTTTCTCTTTTTTAACCTAACCTCGGGTTGTGAGGCTTAATGTATTAGGTTAGGTTTTGGGTTTCCTAGTTTTAACTAAGTGTCTTAGTCCCTACGGGTGATGGGACTATGTTTTTGAGCTTCATTGTAATATCCATTTTTTGCATTTTATACAAACCAAAATTAGCAAAAAAAAAAAAAAGTAAGTACTCTCTCTCCAATTCTTATGGAACAGTGTGTAACCCTAAATCATAATAAGACTCCTCTTATTTATAGATATACGGAACCCTCCTAAACTATTTAGGATTGGGATTTTATTTTAATTAAACTCTTTTAATTAATTAAACTCCTAATCAAATTAGGAATTTATGAGAGTACTTTTATTAATTAATTCTCAAACCCTTTTAGAAATTAAATAATAGTAATAATAATAAGACTCCTCTTATTAATTTATATTTAATATTTCTAAAATATTAAATAATAAATATTAAGCTATTTAATTTATTCTATCTCCATAGATTAAATTAAATACACTTAACTTATTATTACAATTATGTCATTTACTTCTTAAATAAATATTTTCCTTTTGCGGTGTGACCCTTTAGGTTCTCCATATTAAACCGATTGTGAATAAATCAATTAGAACAATTCTAATCTTATTTAAATAAATAAATTAAACTATTTAACTTATTTAAATAAATAATATTTATTCTACAATAAGGGTAAGCCCCCTTAGCGATCAACGACTTTCCAGATAATATAGATTTCAACATTAATCACAAAACAACCTTTCAGTGAATAACTACCGTACAATTCAATCCTTTTACCATACAATGTCCCAATTAAATATAAGACATGGAATTACTGTCAAGTCTTATTTTATTTAATTATATGCATTTCGATTCTTTAATGCACAACTCTGATTAATGCAAATTAGAAACACCTTTCTAATTTCATTCTGCTTTGGCCAAAAACATCTGATTTGTCATTTATCGAATCACATAGAACATTCTCTTCTTTTACTAGAGGTGGTAGATTATTTGTCGATCATTCACCTATCTCCATGTACAACTTATTATACCTAATCATAACCTTTGATATACCCTAAGGGTCTTAAGGGACATGTCAAAGTATAACTCATCATACACAAGATACTATGATGATCTCAAGTCTAAGGATCACTTGTACTACTATCACTTAAGGAATTTCTATTGACAGACAAGTAAAACTTAATTAGGTATTCCTTTAGCGAGCCACGTTCAGTGAACTTATTCTCCAATAAGCACCTACATGCTTGTTTTAGTGTCTCTACACAAATGATTATGAGATCAATCATCCTCTTCCTAAGAGCAAGCAAAGTATATACTAATTTATCCGGATTCACTAATCCCCTTTTTAGTAATCCAACAATTAGGAATGATTTTAGTTTGTGAGCTATCTAGAATTTAGATCTTATTAACATGATCATCATCATGATTCTAAAAGCATTGCTCAAAACTATGGGTTTATCACATTTAATATAACAACACCATGTAGATAAAGTAAAATGCCTTTAATAAACGAATAAGATTACAAAGTATATGCTACATCATATCAAATATGATTAGCTTGTGTGCATACTACTTTCAATCTCCCACTTGCACTAAAGCCAATCGCCATGGTATCTAATACCATTCTTCTCTAAGTGACGATCATCCTGCTGTTGGATAAAGCTTCAGTAAATGAATATGCAATATTGTTCTTGAGAGTCCACTATCTCTATAGTGACTTTTCCTCTTTCAATGATTCCTCTAATCAAATGAATGTGCCGCAACACATGTTTGAATCCAAGATGAGACTTAGGAACTATTCCAAGTTCTGTAATGAACTTTTCATCCAAACAATCAACTTGCAGCTTCATTTACAAACTATATACTTTGTCTTTGTCACTAAACCAGCAACTCTTTGTTGTTTGGAACTTTTTCAATTCACTGCACCACCATTCAAGGTAACGATTTACCCTAAAGTGGATTTGTTATCGTCTTGGTCAGTCTGAAAAAACTTGAGTCTATTTAGCCATCTAGTTTTAATTTAGACCTACCATGAATCATTATGACATCTTAAGTACCGGTTAAATACTTAAATATGTTTTTCACTGTCTTACAGTGATCTTCTCCAGAATATGACTGAACAACATCAGGCCTTGTACATTCATTGCATACATGGTAGTAACTCATGCGATCTCTCTTTCATTGGGGACACTTTTAGAGAGATTCACTCCATGGCTCATCATCATGAGATCTCTCTTGGAGTTTGCCATGCTAAATGTCTTTAGCATCGAATGAATATACGTTCATTGGGTCAAGCTGAGCATCCTTTTAAATCTATCTATATAGATTTATATCCCCAATTTATAGGATGTTCCTCCCAAGTTATTCATGGAGGAATGTTTAGACAATTTTATCTTTACTGATTGTAGCACTGGTATGTTCCTTATCAGTAGTATATCAACATATAGTACTAGGAATGTCACAACGCTCCCACTAACCCTTTTTTACACACTAGGTTCATTCTCGTTTTTGATAAAATCAAACTCTTTTGATTGTCTCATCAAAACGAATGTTTCATTTTTGAGAAACTTGCTTCAATCCATAAATAGATCGTTGTGGCTTATATACACGATTTGCTTCAACCTTTGAAATAAATTCCTCTGGCTGTATCACACATACATTCTCCTTAAGTCTTCATTGAGGAAGGATATCTCCACATCTATTTGCCAGATTTCGTAATAAGCTGCAATCACAAGCAAAATCTGAATGGACTTGAGCATTGATACCGGTGAGAAGATTTCATGATGGATAACTCCTTGCTATTATTTGAAATCTTTTTGTCACCATTTTGGCCTAACAGGTCTCCACCTTGCCATTTGCTCCAGTATTTCTCTTAAAAAATCCATTTACACTCTATATGTGTTATGCCTTTTGATGGAGTAACCAGAGTTTATACTTGGTTCTCATACATGGAGTCAATTTCGGATTTCATGGTCATCTGCCATTTCTCTGAGTGTCTACTACTTATAGTCTCATCGTATATAACTAGATCATCATTCTTTATGATGCATACCTCATCATCATCCTCTATGATGAATCCATACCTCCCAAGTATCTTCGGTACTCTTCCAGATTTACGATTCGGTTGTGGTACAATAGGCCTATCTACGGGTTCCTCGGTTTGACTTATAGTACTTTGTGGTTCTTGAACTCTTTCAAGATCTATTACTCTCCCACTAGCTCTTTCAATGATAAACACTTTTATCCAAGAATGCAGCGTGTAGGATTATAGTAATAATACCCTAAACTTTCTTTAGGATATTCCGCAAACCTGCACTTGTCAGATTTTGTCCCAAGCTTATCCTTTTGAAACCTTTTCATATAAGCTGGTCAACCCCTTATCTTAACATATTTAAGACTAGAAATCCTCCCTATCCATAACTTTTATGGAGTCTTAGGGCCAGATTTTTGAGGTTACCTTATTTTGTAGATATGCTGCCGTTTCTAGGGCATAACCCCAGATGGATACTGGAATATCGGTAAAAATCATCATGGACTGCACCATGTCCAACAAGGTACGATTTCTCCTTTTAAATACACCAATCAATTATTGTGTATCAGAAGGTGTCCATATTTTTTTTGAGATTGTATCCTAGGTTTCTCTGAGTCGGCTTTTTACGGATCTTTTTCACAAATAATCTAAGCTCCTTAATCCTCTGACGGCACAGTGAAAATATGGAGGAGAGTTTTTCGAGAAAGCTCGCATAATCTCACAATGACACTTTTTTCTTTCTTCTTTTGGCCAAGCCTCTGCCATGAGTGATACTTGTCCGTCACTTCTGAATAAAGTTCCCCTTTGACCCATCAGGAAGTGTGCCAGCGAAAAGCAGGTGGAAAGTTGTCGTAAAGGATTATTTGTGAAAATCAATATGGACGGAGTTGTAAAGAGAGAAAATTTGCAAGAGGCATAATAACTTAAATACTGTTACTAAACAACAAACTATAGAAATGCCCACTCAGGATTTTTTCATTGACTGAGAAATACCATTTTGAGATGATCTAGAAACTTATTGCATAAGTATTCCTTCCTCGATCTGATTAAAGAATCTTAATACTTTGTCAATTTGTTTCACTTCTGAATTCTTTGAACCATTCAAATGATTCAGACTTGTATTTCATCAATTACACATATTCAACTCTTTGAATGACCATCTCATTTTTCTTTTACTAGTTTGTTCAATTTGTAAAATTATTTTTCATGTAAGTCAAGTATACAACGTCTATCAAGTAATCTTCCAGTTTCAAACAAAACATTATCATTATAAATTGAACAACAATTGTTCTTAAATATAATACCAGAACCTTCCTTGTCCAACAACGAAAGTAATAATGTTTCTAAAGAGAACTGGAACATAATAACAACTTATTAACTTAATAGACTTGCCCGTAGGCAATGCTAAATTATAAGTTCCTACGGTTAATGCAGCAACCATTGCTCCATTCCCCACACGTAAGATTACTTACACTTCTTTTAGCTTTCTACTTCTGCTTGCTCTTTGTATTGTATTGCATATGTGAGAACTACAGTCGGTATCTAATACCCAAGTAGAACCTTGACTTACGGAAAGATTTATTTCAATCATGAACAAACCTATATCTGTAACCGAAGCTTCTCTAAACTTCTTCTGGTTAGCCTCTCCAAGATGCTCCTTACAGTTTCTTTTTCAAGTGTCCAGGCTTATTGCAGTGGAAGCAAACTCCTTTGATATCTGCATCAGTTTTGTTCTTAGTGTCCTTAGTTATTGTCTTTCCTTATATCTTCTTTGAATTGTTCTTCTTTTAAGATATCCTTTGGCCCTCTTCCTTTTTCTTGGAAGAATCATCTACCAATAAGACTTGGTCTTTCTTGGTTGGAAAATGACTCTTTACAGTTTTTAACATGTTTAAGCAACTCAGGCAGACTGACATATAGCTTGTTCATGTGGAAATTCACAACAAATTATGAGAAAGAGTTCGGAAGTAATTACAAGATCATATCTTGAATCAACTCTCCATCCATTACAAAACCCAGTTATCCCAATTGTTCAATCAGATTGATCATTTTGAGGACATTTGTCTATACTGTAGTGCCATCGGTCATTCAAGATCGGAAGAGCTCCTTAGATATCTGATATCTAACAGTCCTACTTTTCTCACCATTCAACTCCTTGAGGTGGAGGAGTATAGTACGAGCATCCATAGTTACATGCTGACGCTGAAGCTTGTTACTCATGGATGCGAGCATGATGCATTGAGCCAACTGTGCATCATCTTGCCACTTTCTAAAAATAGCAATCTCTTCCTCAAAGGCATTGTCTGCAACCATTGCAGGGATAGGCATATTAAGGACATAAGATAGCTTTTTAGCCTTAAGAACTATTCTCAGAATCCTTAACCAGTCCGTGTAGTTTGGTATGGTTTATTAGCATCTAATATGCTACGCAGTAATAGTGAATTAGACATTGTAAAATTCTGTAAATGAATTTGTAATTTAGCAACATTTTAGCATACATTCATTTTATTAATTACCAAAATAAATTAGGTCTTTATTTAAATTAGTATCTCCCACTATTTTTCATCAAACTATATTACCCTCTCTATATAGTTCGACAAATCTAATTAAAGATTTGCTAGTGAGAATAAGGATCCCATTTCAAATGTATATAGTCTTGTGGTGACACAACAAACAATATATAAATAAATAGGTAGACAACTATTGTCAATTACATCACTATGTAACTCCTTGTATTTTGTCTCTTAGATTATTTTGATCAAGTGGTGACACATCCGAATCAAAATTATCCAAGTTAAGTCTAACCTAGCACTTTATGTGAAGAGAAAAATACCGTCCTTGTGGTGACACAACAAAACAGTAATGTTCAATTCCTTAATAAGCATCAAATGTAATAAGGCAACATCTTAAATATTTAATACTTGCCTTATGGTGACACAACAAACTCATATTAAATATTTAATACTCTATCGCTTTACCATGCTAGAAGGCGACGTTCGATATTCCAAATATCTTTGAGTGTTTCAACTTAATATTATTTCTTTGAGGGGTTTGTTATTATTTGTCTCATCTTGTTTAGCGTGCATGCATATATATATATATATATATATATATATATATAATACGCATCATATTATTTAACATGCGAAGCATGTTGTATAATATGTAATATATATATATATATATATAGTAAACATGCACATGTAGAATACTATATTCTACCCGGATTGATTATGGACTTTTATTCTGGTTTGGTTCACTAGAGCCACCAAGTGAACCAAAAGGTCAACCTAAGGTGCAAGAACTGAATTTAAATATAACTATTATATTTAAATCCCGGGCTCCATTACAAACGGGTCTTCAAGCGCTCCTTGCTCCTTTGTCTCCAATTCTTCAAGTAATTCTAACTAAACCTATTATATTTACTATTTACAATAAATAGAAACCTTGATCAGCAGCCAAGGGGAAGTATATAGGAGGGAGATAGAATTTACATTAAGAAAAATTAGAGAAGACGAGGTACGCAGACCCCATTTATAAAACCCATTCATTCAAGCATCCTCATAAAATAAAATCCAATCATCCATTGGTCAATAGTCCATATTCAATCCCATTTATTATCATACATATCACCATATGCATCAATAAATAATATTCATCACATGAATAATAAAACCATTCCATATATGCATTGATATCATTTAATGGGCAATATTAGTTAGTATGAAATCCAATACCAAATCAAATTAGTTTGCATGAAATCCAATTTCAACTCCAATTTGTTTAGTGAAATTTAATTCCAACTCTAATTGGTTATCATGAAATCCAATTTTGAATCAAAATAAACTCTTTTATTTTAATTTAACATGGAATCCAATTCCAAATAAAATAAACATCTTTATTTTAGTCCAATTCCAAATCAAAAATAAACTCCTTTATTTTAATTTAGAATTTATCAAAAAATTGTACAAAACGAACCAACAAAACTTCATGCGCTGCGGCTTACGAAACGAGCGCTGCGGCTCACAAAACGCGTGTCGTGGCTCTCAAGAAATATGCCAAGCACCGCGGCTCTAGAAGTTAAGCGCCGCGACCCTTGATCTGCGTCGCGGCTCACACAAAGAGCGTCGCGGCCCATAGCTTCTGTCCGTTCCATTTTTGGTTTTTTCAGATCGCGATTTTTGAGTTTTCTCCCCAAAAACATGATTCTATACTAACAATAATGCCCAATAAATTGTTCTAAACACATATCCATACATATATAGAATCAAAACAATTAATAATTCGCATAAAGTTTGGCTCTTGATACCACTGTTAGGTTTATATATAGCGCGAACATACAATCAAATTACATAAATAGTGCGAAAGCGCGATAAAATCAGATTTTAAAATTTTATACAAACCATCACCATGATCTTTCTTTATGCACAATTATTAATTAAACGAAAGAGATAGAGAATAAGAATTATACCCTTGTAGAATTCTAGCTTCCTTAGGTACAAGTTCAAATACAATTCCTTCGCGTTCTCCTTGAATTCCACCGATTAAATTCCTTCATTTGATCAACGTTAGCCACCCAAGTGTTTGGCCTCTAGAGGTGATCCACCAAGTAATAATACGTATTCAAGAAGATGAGTGTTGACAAAACCCTAGTTTTTATCTCAATAGAAATTGTAAGTACGCTCTCTCTAATTCTTATGGAAGAGTGTGTAACCCTAAATCATGATAAGACTCCTCTTATTTATAGATATACGGAACCCTCCTAAACTATTTAGGATTAGGATTTTATTTTAATTAAACTCCTAATCAAATTAGGAATTTATGAGAGTACTTCTATTAATTAATTCCCAAACCTTTTTAGAAATTAAATAATAGTAATAATAATAATAATAAGACTCCTCTTATTAATTTATATTTAATATTTCTAAAATATTAAATAATAAATATTAAGCTATTTAATTTATTCTATCTCCATAGATTAAATTAAATACATTTAACTTATTGTTACGATTATGCCATTTACTTCTTAAATAAATATTTTTCTTTTGCGGTGTGACCATTTAGGTTCTCCATATTAAACCGGTTGTGAATAAATCAATTAGAACAATTCTAATCTTATTTAAATAAATAAATTAAACTATTTAGTTTATTTAAATAAATAATATTTATTTTACAATAAGGGTAAGTCCCCTTTGCGATCAACGACTTTCCAGATAATATAGATTTCAACATTAATCACAAAAGAACCTTTCAGTGAATAGTTACCATACAATTCAATCATTCTACCATACAATATCCCAATTAAATATAAGACATGTTAGGTTTGTATATTACGCAAGCATGCAATCAAATTACACAAATAGAGCGGAAGCGCGATAAAATCGAATTTTAAAATTTTATACAAACCATCACCATGATCAATCTATGTGCTCAATTAACGATATAAACGAAAGAGAAAGAGAATAAAAATTATACCCTCGTAGATCAAAGCTTCCTCGGGTACAAGTTCAACTCCTAGTCCTTCGTGTTCTCCTCGAATTCCACCGTTGAGGTTCCTTCCTTTGATCAACATTAGCCACCCAAGTGTTTGGCCTTTAGAGGTGATCCACCAAGGAAGAATAGGTATTCAAGAAGTTGGGTATTGGCAAAACCCTAGTTTCTATCTCTATAAAAATTGTAAGTACTCTCCACAATCTAATGCAAGAGTGTGTAACCCTAATCTATCATAAGACTCCTCTTATTTATAGATGTAGGAATAACCCTTCCCTAAACTATTTAGGATTAGGGTTTCTATTATAATTAAACTCCTTTAATTAATTATGCTCCTAATCCAATTAGGAATTCATGGGAGAGTACTTCTATTAATTAATTCTCAATCCCTATTTGGAATTAAATAATAGTAATAGTAATAATAATAATAAGACTCCTCTTATTAATTTATATTTAATATCTCCAAAATATTAAATAATAAATATTAAGCTATTTAATTTATTCTATCTCTATAGATTAAATTAAATACACTTAACTTATTATTACAATTATGCCATTTACTTTTTAAATAAATATTTTTCTTTTGCGGTGTGACCCTTTAGGTTCTCCATATTAAACCGGTTGTGAATAAATCAATTAGAACAATTCTAATCTTATTTAAATAAATTAATTAAACTATTTAATTCATTTAAATAAATAACATTTATTCTACAATAAGGGTAAGCCCCCCTTAGCGATCAACGACTTTTCAGATAATATAGATTTCAACATCAATCATAAAAGAACCTTTCAGTGAATAGTTACCGTACAATTCAATCCTTCTACCATACAATGTCCCAATTAAATATAAGACATGGATTTACTGTCAAGTCTTATTTAATTTAATTATATGTATTTTGAATCCCAAATGCACAACTCTAAATAATGCAAATTAGAAACTCATTTCTAATTTCATTCTGCCTTGGCCAAGGACTACTGAGTTGTCATTTATCGAATCACATATGACATTCACATCTTTTACTAGACGAGGTAGAATCTTTGTTGATCATTCACCTATCTCCATGTACAACTTATTATACCCAATCATACCCTTTGATATACCCTAAAGGTCTTAAGGGACATGCCAAAGTATAACTCATCATACACAAGATACTATGATGATCTCAAGTCCAAGGATTACTTGTACTACTATCACTAGAGGAATTTCTATTGACAGACGAGTAAAACTCCATTAGGTGTTCCTTAGCGAGCCACGTTCAGTGAACTTATTCTCCAATAAGCACCTACATACTTGCTTTAGTGTCTCCACACAAATGATTATGAGATCAATCATCCTCTTCTAAAGAGCAAGCAACGTATGTACTAATTTATCCGGATTCACTAATCCCCTTTTTAGTAATCCAACGATTAGGAACAATTTTAGTTTGTGAGCTATCTAGAATTTAGATCTCATTAGCATGATCACCATCATGATTCTAAAAGCATTGTTCAAAATTATGGGTTTATCACATTTAATAAAATAGCACTATGTAGATAATATAAAATACCTTTTAAGAAAATCAATTCTTTTATTAATAAATGAATAAGATTACAAAGTATATTCTACATCATATCAAATATGATTGGCTTGTGTTCATACTACTTTCAATCTCCCACTTGCACTAAAGCCAATCGTCATGGTATCTAATACCCATCTTCTCTAAGTGACGATCAAACTGCTGTTGTGTTAAAGCTTTAGTAAATGGATCTGCAATGTTGTCTTGAGAGTCCACACGCTCCAGGGTGACATCTCCTCTTTCAATGATCTCTCTAATCAAATTAAACCGCCGTAACACGTGTTTGGATTTCTGATGAGACCTGGGTTCCTTAGCCTGTGTAACAGCTCCGTTGTTGTCACAGAATAAAGGTACGACTCCTCTAATGCTAGGAACCACTCCAAGTTCAGTTATGAACTTCTTCATCCAAATAGCTTCCTTTGCAGCTTCACTTGCATCTATGTACTCTGCCTCTGTCACTGAATCAACAACTGTTTGCTGCTTGGAACTCTTCCAACTCACCGTGCCACCGTTTAAGGTAAACACATACCCTGAAATGGATTTACTGTCATCTTGGTCCGTTTGAAAATTTGAGTCTGTATAGCCCTCTAGTTTTAATTCAGACCCACCGTAGACAAGAAATACATCCTTAGTTCTTCTCAAGTACTTTATGATGTTTTTCACTGCCTTCCAATGCTCTTCTCCTGGATTCGACTGATATCTGCTCGTTACACTAAGTGCATGAGCGACATCTGGTCTAGTACATATCATACCGTACATGATAGATCCTATTGCGGAAGCATAAGGAATCTTACTCATACGGTCTCTCTCCTCAGGTGTCTTTGGGGGCTATTTCTTGGAGAGATGTATTCCATGGCTCATCGGTATGAGACCTCTCTTGGAATCTTCCATGCTAAACCTCTTTAGCATCGAGTCAATGTACTTTTCTTGGGTCAAACCAAGCATCCTTTTAGATCTATCTCTATAGATCTTTATCCCCAAAATATAGGATGTCTCACCCAAGTCCTTCATGGAGAAGTGTTTAGATAACCAAATTTTGATCGACTGTAGCATAGGAACATCATTCCCTATCAGTAATATGTCATCAACATATAATACAAGGAATGAAACAGCGCTCCCACTAACCTTCTTGTACACACATGGTTCATCCTCATTTTTGATAAAATCAAACCTTTTGATTATCTCATCAAGACGGATGTTCCATCTTCGAGAAGCTTGCTTCAATCCATAAATGGATCGTTGTAGCTTACAGACTTGGTTTGTTCCAACCGTTGAAACAAAACCCTCTGGCTGTATCATATATACAGTTTCCTCAAGCTCTCCATTGAGGAAGGTCGTTTTCACGTCCATTTGCCAGATCTCGTAGTCATAATAAGTTGCAATTGCAAGCAAAATCCGAATGGACTTGAGCATAGCTACTGGTGAGAAGGTTTCATCATAGTCCACTCCTTGTCTTTGTTTGAAACCTTTTACAACCAGTCGAGCCTTATAGGTCTCTATCTTGCCATCCGCTCCAGTCTTTCTCTTAAAGACCCATTTACACCCAATAGGCTTAATGCCCTCAGGTGGTGAAACCAAAGTCCATACTTGGTTTTCATACATGGAGTCCATTTCGGATTTCATGGCTTCTAGCCATTTCTCTGAGTCTTCACTACTCATAGCCTCTTCGTAAGTCAATGGATCATCATCATCTATGATGCGTACCTCATCATCATCTTCTATGATGAATCCATACCTTTTAGGTATCTTCGGTACTCTTCCAGATTTACGAATAGGTTGTGGTACAGTAGGTTCTTCTACTTGGTTAGGTACCTGACTTTGATCCGGAGTATTTTGTGGTTCTTGAACTTCTTCAAGATATATCTTACTCCCACTGACCCCTTCAAGGATAAACTCCTTTTCCAAGAAGGCAACGTGTTTCGCAATAAACACCTTTTGATCAGTAGGATGATAGAAATAATACCCTGATGTTTCTTTAGGGTATCCCACGAATCTACATTTGTCGGATCTAGTCTTCAGCTTATCATGCTCAAACCTTTTGACATAAGCTGGACAAACCCAAGTCTTAACATGCTTAAGATTTGGTTTCCTCCCTGTCCATATCTCATATGGGGTCTTTGGGACGGATTTACTTTGGGACGAATTTGGTAGGTACCTTGTTAAGTAGGTATGCAGCCGATTCTAGGGCATAACCCCAAAAGGATACTGGAAGGTCGGTAAAACTCATCATGGATCGAACCATGTCCAACCATGTTCGATTTCTCCTTTCAGATACACCATTCAACTGTGGCGTCCCTGGTGGAGTCCATTGTGAGATTATACCATTTTCTTTGAGACAACTTAGAAACTCATTGGTCAAGTATTCACCTCCTCGATCCGATCGAAGAATCTTAATACTCTTACCAGTTTGCTTCTCTATTTCACTTCTGAATTCTTTGAACTTTTCAAACGATTCAGATTTGTATTTCATTAAATACACATATCCAAATCTAGAATGATCATCTGTGAAAGTAATAAAATAAGAATACCCCTCCTCGTGCATTCGTTGTCATAGGTCCACATACGTCTGTGTGTAGCAACGCTAACAACTCTGTAACTCTTTCTCCTTTTCCAGAAAAGGAGATTTAGTCATTTTACCCATGAGACAAGATTCAGAAGTTGGATATGATTCGTAATCAGATAGCTCTAAAAGCCCATCTTTATGCAACTTGGATAATCTTGTTTCATTGATATGACCGAGTCTACAGTGCCACATAAAGATATAATTAACATCATCTCTTTTTCTTTTCTTAGTTTGTTCAATTTGAAGTATATTTTCATACAAGTCAAGTATGTAAAGTCCATTCAGTAGGTTTCCAACACCATATAAAACATTTTTATTATAAATAGAACAATTATTGTTCTTTATTATAATATCAAAACCATCCATATCCAATACAGAAATTGAAATAATGTTTCTAATGAGTGTCGGAACATAATAACAATTATTTAAACTAATGAACTTGCCCAAAGGCAGTGCTAAACAATAAGTCCCTACAGCTAATGCAGCAACCTTTGCTCCATTCTAATAGACTCCACGGCACGCTTGCGTGAGGTGGTCGTCGCCCGGATCGTTTCTAACAAGTTGATAGGATGGATAGCTTGCAACACCTTAACCCCTCGCCTATATGTAGACGGTAATCTTGGTACAATTGCTTGCAAAGGAAAGTTTGCGTAGGATGGACACCAACGACACCTTGACCCCTCGCTTATGTTGAAGCGGTAATCTTGGTACAATCGACGATTGATGCGGTAGAAGACGCCACACACAACTATGATTGGTTGTATGATAAGTCGAATATGAATCTCAAAGAAAACTAAGGAATACTTAAGAATTTCTCAAGAACCACAAGAAAAGAACAATCTCACAATAATGATGATAATCTGAATATTAATGAATGATTCAAGCTTACAATAGCACCTATTTATACTAGTTTTAGAAACAAACTAGAAGCTTCTAGAAGCACACACTCTTTGAAATACAAGCACACAAATTTGGAAATGTAGCAATCATAACTCATGTAATTGAACCTAAATACTGATATCATGTTTTGGGTGAAAGAAGGTTCGAAAATCAAGAAAGTCAAAAATAGACAAACTGCATCCAGGGGGTTCTCGCCGGGGCGAGAAAATTGTATTGAAAATTCTCGCCGGGGCGAGCTTCTCGCCGGGGCGAGAGATTTGGCTTGAAAATCCTCGCCGGGGCGAGACCTCGCCGGGGCGAGAATCTTGGCTGGGAAATCCTCGCCGGGGCGAGCCATGCTGTTCCAAGCAAACTGCTTCCTTTTGATTTTCTGATCCGCTACATCCGTTTGCAAGGTGTTTATGGTGCACACGCACTTGGAATCCATTCCCAAAACTGCTATACTCGAACCATTATGGATCCAAGCTATTTGAATCAATCTCCATGATGAACGCCATGTGATATAGCTAGAATTCGTTTCCGCCATTGCATGATGGTTTGGTTTGTATCGAGTTGGTTGTGTCGAACAAATGTCATAAAATTCTGACCCCCTCATGCTTATATCATCCCCCTCCTCTTCACAAGGATTTGTCCTCAAATCTAGCATTTCCCTCTCTCGAAAAGGATTGTTCCACACATCGGACTCTACATCAAAACAAACTAAGTTAACAACTGAATTGTAACTTATGAAAACACATGCATATGTCATAAGATAAACGCAAATAAAAATCTGAAAAGTTCTGTCCCTTCTTGAGTCAAATATCATCATATAGATCTTCCTTCGAAGCATATACTTCCATTTACGAATTCCTGGATGAAAATGCTTCCTTGTGATAATGATTCGTACTAATACCCATTTTAATTCTCCTGGGTCAAATACCCATCTTTGTAAGCTTGCACATCGTATGTGCAAATACACACGAATTCCTGGATTAGACACAAATGATACCAATTGATAGTCTCTTCCTGGATCTAGTATCAGCACATAGTACAATTCACATTCCATCAATTTACATTTATAAATCCCTGGGTCAAAAATCAATTTGAGGATCTCGTGTTTTTGTAAATACATCATTTTTAACGATCCTGGATCACATATGAATTGTTGAAACTCATCACGTTGTTCAAGTAAGCAATCTTGAATCCCTGGGTTAAACACAAAATAACACCAATCAATATGAATCTTTTGTATAATCAAGGAAAACTCAAGAAATTCAAATTCATATTTATAGTCTACTAATTCAACATTCAAATTACTTCCCTGTAGACTCTCAATATAATGTTCGAATGGATCTACCCAACAAACCATGTTTTTATCTTCGGAGCGTAAGATCCCATCTCGAATCTTCAAAACACAAACAATCTTTTCCTCTCCATTGATAATAGCAACTTTACCAAGGCTTCTTGGCTCAAGTGGTAAAACAACTACTCAAAAGGCTCTTGAGTCCAAGAGGTCGGGGGATCCATTCCTGCCAAAGGCAGGAATGTTAAGATTTCAGCTAAACTTAGCAAAAAAAAAATAAAAATAAAAAAAAATAGCAACTTCAACTTTAACTAATGATATCAACGGAATCGAAAGATCACTTTCAATTTTACAAGATGAAAACTCACTAGCATATATATGATTTTCACATCCAAACTCACTAAATGCTAAGGAATCTCCACACATGTCGAAACAACTAGGAATATCATCAAATGATAGTTTTTCACACAATGAAGTTTGCTTTGGTGAAATAATACCAAATGATAGTAGCTCATGCAATGATGATTGTTCTAATGTCAAATCAAACAAAGACTGACTAGCATAAAAATCTAACTCGGCATATGGATAAGAAAGCTTAGAACTAATTTTATGCAAACTAGAGTTTTGAAAACGAGGAGAAATATCATGATCATAAACTAACTCAACAAAGTTCAAATATCCTCCATAATTTATGATAAAAACAATTCTATCTTCAAAATAGCTAATCACAAATTTACCAATGGAAACATGTAAAACATGTTTTAGATAATTCATGAAAACACTAGATGCATCAGTTAATCTAACAGAAATAACTATCCATCTATACAAGTTACATGTTAACACAATTTTCCCTTTTTCACAACCTATCTTGCTAACTTGATTAGGTATTGTAATCACACAATCATCATCCAATGTAGATAAAATATAAGCATTATGCAAGTTATCAAACATATTATCTAAGTAAAGAAAATAACAACGATACTTGTTTACCAATGTAAAATCGACAAACATGCTCGACGCCTCATCCCACTTAGGTATTATGATCTCATCAATAGCACTTGTACTCATGACCTCATCCACTATACCTTCCTCTATCAACTCACCAACTTGACTCGGTGACTCCTTCGTCTCCTCAAGAACACCAATAGCTGACGGATATGGAATGATAGTGTTAGGTATATAATCCTTCACCTGTATAAGAGAAACAACAGAACTAGACAAAACAGAGTTATTTTGGTTAGTATCCAAAAGTGCCATCTTGTACGAATGTACAGTCATTGGCTTTTCAAAATACAACTCACTTTCAATTCCACTCTCTTTTTCATAGCTACTTATTTTTCTCTCCTTTTCTTTTTGCTCATTCTCTCGTTTGTTTTTCTCTCTAGTATTTTCTCTCTCATTCTTTTCATTCTTTTCTTTTTCTCTCTTTCGATTACAATCCTTTTGTACAATCATTAAATCTTCATGAACTTCATCATGTTCATTGGAACCTAACAATTTTCCTTGGACTGCATACTCGATTTCATCGTCTTCCTCCTTCAGCTGATCTTGCTCTTTTTGTGCCTTAAGAGTGACTTGTTGTTTCAAATGATCATTCTTTAACTCATTATATGTTCTCATGATGTCCTCGAATGATATTGGTTTCACATATGCTCTAGGAGTTTCGCGTGGTTGTTTCCGATGCGACTCCTCATGCCTTTGAACCCTCTTTTCATCCTCCCAAGTGGCTCGCCTTGAAGGTTGCTCTTTATGCCTTGGAGATACATATTCATTCCTCTTGCTAGGTGGTACTGGAGCATACCGCCTTCTCATCACGGTTTTCAATTCTTTCCATGCATCGATCGGAGGTTCTCCATATTTTCTCCTATCACGTCCAAATTGAGCCCACCATGTACGTGCATCACCGGACAAATCTAGGACTGCAAGTTTGAACTTCTTTTGCTCGGAGTATTCATGAAAGCTAAACTCTCGCTGCTTTCCTTTCTCCCAACTTAGATAAGCTTCGGGATCCGCTCTACCTTGAAAAGATCCTTTTTGCCAATAATTATTTTCATATTTATATCCATACATGATTACTGCAAAACAAGGTTAGTACATAAAGAAAATTTCCTCACACACTCCCTCACGTGTTTCGCTCAAACAATGTAATACAAATATGAAACGCTCGTGTATCACACTTATGGCTTTTACCCTTTAGTAATCTCACTACTCTTGCCTTTTTCTGCTCGTAGTTCTCTCTAATAGGTTCTTTTTGAATTCTCACAAATATTACCTCAATTCTCTAATTACAATCCAATAATAACTTATCAATGATACAATATAGAAAGTATGACTCTTCACAAGACTTCCAATCGTCAAATATGATTCTTGCAAATGAAAATCTCAATGGTAACAATTTCACAATACAAATTTTCTGCTATATATTTTATGCAGTTATTTTTTTTTTTGTTTTGTTTTGTTTTTTTTTTTTGACTATATTTCAACAATAAAAGTAAAGATAAGTAACTTGATAGGAAACTTAGCTCTGATACCAAATGATAGACTCCACGGCACGCTTGCGTGAGGTGGTCGTCGCCCGGATCGTTTCTAACAAGTTGATAGGATGGATAGCTTGCAACACCTTAACCCCTCGCCTATATGTAGACGGTAATCTTGGTACAATTGCTTGCAAAGGAAAGTTTGCGTAGGATGGACACCAACGACACCTTGACCCCTCGCTTATGTTGAAGCGGTAATCTTGGTACAATCGACGATTGATGCGGTAGAAGACGCCAC
Source organism: Aralia elata (assembly GCA_034770075.1). Classification (NCBI taxonomy): domain Eukaryota; kingdom Viridiplantae; phylum Streptophyta; class Magnoliopsida; order Apiales; family Araliaceae; genus Aralia; species Aralia elata. Next base: position 61,312,044 of record CM068385.1, read on the forward strand.
ACACAACTATGATTGGTTGTATGATAAGTCGAATATGAATCTCAAAGAAAACTAAGGAATACTTAGGAATTTCTCAAGAACCACAAGAAAAGAACAATCTCACAATAATGATGATAATCTGAATATTAATGAATGATTCAAGCTTACAATAGCACCTATTTATACTAGTTTTAGAAACAAACTAGAAGCTTCTAGAAGCACACACTCTTTGAAATACAAGCACACAAATTTGGAAATGTAGCAATCATAACTCATGTAATTGAACCTAAATACTGATATCATGTTTTGGGTGAAAGAAGGTTCGAAAATCAAGAAAGTCAAAAATAGACAAACTGCATCCAGGGGGTTCTCGCCGGGGCGAGAAAATTGTATTGAAAATTCTCGCCGGGGCGAGCTTCTCGCCGGGGCGAGAGATTTGGCTTGAAAATCCTCGCCGGGGCGAGAATCTTGGCTGGGAAATCCTCGCCGGGGCGAGCCATGCTGTTCCAAGCAAACTGCTTCCTTTTGATTTTCTGATCCGCTACATCCGTTTGCAAGGTGTTTATGGTGCACACGCACTTGGAATCCATTCCCAAAACTGCTATACTCGAACCATTATGGATCCAAGCTATTTGAATCAATCTCCATGATGAACGCCATGTGATATAGCTAGAATTCGTTTCCGCCATTGTATGATGGTTTGGTTTGTATCGAGTTAGTTGTGTCGAACAAATGTCATAAAATTCTGACCCCCTCATGCTTATATCACATTCCCCACTCGTAGGACGACTTCATCCTTGTTCAGCTTTCTACTTCTGCTTAGTCCCTGCACATTATTACATATGTGAGAACTACAGCCGGTATCCAATACCCAAGTAGAATTTTGACTTTCAGAAAAATTAATTTCAATCATGAACAAATCTAAATCGGAATTCGAAGCTTCTCCAAGCTTCTTTTGGTCCGCAAGATACTCCTTGCAGCTCCTCTTCCAGTGTCCTGGCTTATTACAATGGTTGCAAATTCATTTGCTATCTGGATCAGGTTTCTTTTTATCCTTTCTCTTCGCCTTGCCCTTAGCCTTCTTGTTTTTCTTCTTTTCAGAAGATACCTTAAGCCTCTTCCTTTTCTTGGAAGAATCATCCACTAGTAAGACTTGGTTCTTATTGGATGAGAAGTGACCTTCAGCAGTTTTCAGCATGTTAAGTAACTCTGGCAAGCTGACATCCAACTTATTCATGTGAAAATTCACAACAAATTGTGAGAAGGTGTCCGGGAGTGACTGCAAGATCAAATCTTGACTTAACTCCCCATCCATCACAAACCCAAGCTGTCCAAGTTGTTCAATCAGATTGATCATCTTAAGGACATGAGTCTCAACAGCAGTGCCCTCAGTCATACGAGATCGGAAGAGCTCCTTAGATATCTGATATCTAGCAGTCCTACTTTGCTCACCATACAACTCTTTGAGGTGCAGCAATATAGTAGGAGCATCCATAGTTTCATGCTGACGCTGAAGCTCGTTACTCATGGATTCGAGCATGATACATTGAGCCAGGATTGCATCATCTTGCCACTTTCTGAAAGTAGCAATCTCTTCCTCAAAGGCTGTTTCTGCAACATTTGTAGGGACTGGCGAATTTAGGACATAAGAAATCTTTTCAGCAGTGAGAACAATTCTCAGATTCCTTAACCAGTCCATATAATTCGGTCCGGTCAATTTGTTAGCATCAAGTATGCTACGCAGTGATAGTGAGTTTGACATTTTTAAATTCTGCATGTGAAATAGACAACATTTTAGCATTCATTCATTTAATTAATTATCAAAATAAAATAGGTCTTTATTTAAATTGGTATCTCCCACTATTTTCATCAAACTATATTACCCTCAATATATATAGTTCGACAAATCTAATTAAAGTTTTGCTAGTGAGATTAAGGACCCCATTTCAAATGTATATAGCCTTGTGGTGACACAACAAACGATATATAAATAAATAGGTAGACAACTATTGTCAATTACATCACTATGTAACTCCTTTTCTTTTGCCTCTTAGATTATTTTGATCAAGTGGTGACACATCCGAATCAAAATTATCCAAGTTAAGTCCAACCTAGCACTTCCATATATTCGAAAGAAAAACACTGTCCTTGTGGTGACACAACAAAACAGCATCGTTCAATCTATTTATAAGCATCAAATGTGATAAAGCAATATCTTAAATATTTAATACTTGCCTTGTGGTGACACAACAAACTCATATTAAATATCTTTGAACGCTTAGGACTTAATATGATTTCTTTGAGGGGTTTATTATTATTAGTCTCATCTTGTTTAGCGCGCATGCACATATATATATATATATAGTAATCATGCACATATAGAATACTATATTCTACCCGGATTAATTATGGAATTTTATTCTAGTTTGGTTCACTAGAGCCACCAAGTGAACCAAAAGGTCAAATCTAGGGTGCAAGAATTAAATTTAAATATAACTATTATATTTAAACCCGGGCTCCACTACAAACGGGTCTTCAAGCGCTCCTTGCTCCTTTGTCTCCAATTATTCAAAATTAATTCTAACTAGTCCTATTACATAAACTATTTATAATAAATAGAAACCTTGATCAGCAGTCAAGGGGAAGTACATAGGAGGGAGATAGAATTTACATTAAGAAAAATTAGAGAAGACGAGGTACGCAGACCCCATTTATAAAAACCCATACATTCAAGCATCCTCTAAAATAAATCCAATCACACATTGGTCAATAATCCATAATCAATCCCTATTTATTATCATACATATCTCTATATGTATCAATAAATAACATTCATCCCATGAATAATAAAACTATTCCATATATGCATTGATATCAATTAATGGGCAAAAGTTTTGCTAATATTTAGTTTTTGAAACAAAATAAACTCTTTTATTTTAATCAAAAACCAAATCCAAATTAAACTCCTTTAATTTTTAGCAATCTGAAATCCTATTCCCGATAAAATAAACATCTTTATTTTAAACTTATATCAATTAAATAAACCATTTATTTTAATTGAAGTAAAATTTGTTTTTCTGGTTCTGATGTCCGGCGCAGCTGTGCCCAGAATGAACTGGGAAACGGCGCAGCTGCGCTAAACCCCAGAATCGATTTTTTTGGGTTTGGGCGCAGCTGCGCTCCAGAATGAACTGGAGCCGGCGCAGCTGCGCCGCGTAACAATTTCAGGAAAAACGAATTCTGCCCAAAAATTTCGATCCAATCGCATACCATACATACATGGAATCATCAAAATCGATAATTAGCACAAGATTAGGCTCTGATACCACTGTTAGGTTTGTATATTACGCAAGCATGCAATCAAATTACACAAATAGAGCGAAAGCGCGATAAAATCGGATTTTAAAATTTTATACAAACCATCACCATGATCAATCTATGTGCTCAATTAACGATATAAACGAAAGAGAAAGAGAAGAAGAATTATACCCTCGTAGATCAAAGCTTCCTCGGGTACAAGTTCAACTCCTAGTCCTTCGTGTTCTCCTCGAATTCCACCGTTGAGGTTCCTTCCTTTGATCAACGTTAGCCACCCAAGTGTTTGGCCTCTAGAGATGATCCACCAAAGAAGAATAGGTATTCAAGAAGTTGGGTATTGGCAAAACCCTAGTTTCTATCTCTATAGAAATTGTAAGTACTCTCCACAATCTAATGCAAGAGTGTGTAACCCTAATCTATCATAAGACTCCTCTTATTTATAGATGTAGGAATAACCCTTCCCTAAACTATTTAGGATTAGGGTTTCTATTATAATTAAACTCCTTTAATTAATTATGTTCCTAATCCAATTAGGAATTCATGGGAGAGTACTTCTATTAATTAATTCCCAATCCCTATTTGGAATTAAATAATAGTAATAGTAATAATAATAATAAGACTCCTCTTATTAATTTATATTTAATATCTCCAAAATATTAAATAATAAATATTAAGCTATTTAATTTATTCTATCTCTATAGATTAAATTAAATACACTTAACTTATTATTACAATTATGTCATTTACTTCTTAAATAAATATTTTCCTTTTGCGGTGTGACCCTTTAGGTTCTCCATACTAAACCGGTTGTGAATAAATCAATTAGAACAATTCTAATCTTATTTAAATAAATAAATTAAACTATTTAATTTATTTAAATAAATAACATTTATTCTACAATAAGGGTAGGGCCCTTAGCGATCAACGACTTTCCAGATTATATAGATTTCAACATCAATCACAAAAGAACCTTTCAGTGAATAGTTACCGTACAATTCAATCTTTCTACCATACAATGTCCCAATTAAATATAAGACATGGATTTACTGTCAAGTCTTATTTAATTTAATTATATGTATTTCGATTCCCAAATGCACAACTCTAAATAATGCAAATTAGAAACTCCTTTCTAATTTCATTCTGCCTTGCCCAAGGACTACTGTGTTGTCATTTATCGAATCACATAGGACATTCACATCTTTTACTAGACGAGGTAGATTCTTTGTTGATCATTCACCTATCTCCATGTACAACTTATTATACCCAGTCATACCCTTTGATATACCCTAAAGTTCTTAAGGGACATGTCAAAGTATAACTCATCATACACAAGATACTATGATGATCCCAAGTCCAAGGATAACTTGTACTACTATCACTAGAGGAATTCCTATTGACAGGTGAGTAAAACTCCATTAGGTATTCCTTAGCGAGCCACGTTCAGTGAACTTATTCTCTAATAAACACCTACATACTTGCTTTAGTGTCTCCACACAAATGATTATGAGATCAATCATCCTCTTCTTAAGAGCAAACAACGTATGTACTAATCTATCCGGATTCACTAATCCCCTTTTTAGTAATCCAACGATTAGGAACAATTTTAGTTTGTGAGCTATCTAGAATTTAGATCTCATTAGCATGATCACCATCATGATTCTAAAAGCATTGCTCAAAACTATGGGTTTATTACATTTAATAAAACATCACTATGTAGATAATATAAAATGCCTTTTAAGAAAATCAATTCTTTTATTAATAAATGAATAAGATTACAAAGTATATGCTACATCATATCAAATATGATTGACTTGTGTGCATACTACTTTCAAGACATGGAATTACTGTCAAGTCTTATTTTATTTAATTATATGCATTTCGATTCTTAAATGCACAACTCTGATTAATGCAAATTAGAAATACCTTTCTAATTTCATTCTACTTTGGCCAAAGATTTCTGAGTTGTCATTTATCGAATCACATAGGACATTCTCTTCTTTTACTAGAAGTGGTAGATTATTTGTCGACCATTCACCTATCTCCATGTACAACTTATTATACCCAATCATACCCTTTGATATACCCCAAGGGTCTTAAGAGATATGTCAAAGTATAACTCATCATACACAAGATACTGTGATGATCTCAAGTCTAAGGATCACTTGTACTACTATCACTTAAGGAATTCCTATTGACAGACAAGTAAAACTCCATTAGGTATTCCTTTAGCGAGCCACGTTCAGTGGACTTATGCTCCAATAAGCACCTACAAACTTACTTTAGTGTCTCCACACAAATGATTATGAGATCAATCATCCTCTTCTTAAGAGCAAGCAAAGTATGTACTAATCTATCCGGATTCACTAATCCCTTTTTAGTAATCCAACAATTAGGAATGATTTTAGTTTTTGAGCTATTTAGAATTTAGATCTCATTAGCATGATCATCATCATGATTCTAAAAGCATTGCTCAAAACTATGAGTTTATCACATTTAATATAACAGCACCATGTAGATAAAGTAAAATGCCTTTAATAAACGAATAATATTACAAAGTATATGCTACATCATATCAAATATGATTGGCTTGTGTGCATACTAATTTCACTATGAAGGTTGTTCATCTCAGCAGATTATAAAGGAAGTCCGCACCAGCTAAAAGGTTTGGACTGTTTTCAACTCCATTAGTCTAGCCGATTCAAGTGGCATAGATGTTCTATTCAATATTTCAGAGTTCACAACGAGTACATGAATTATCCAAATATATGATTACCAACTTTAGAGTTTAAGCAATAATCTTCATAGAATTGAATTGATAGACTCCACGGCACGCTTGCGTGAGGTGGTCGTCGCCCGGATCGTTTCTAACAAGTTGATAGGATGGATAGCTTGCAACACCTTAACCCCTCGCCTATATGTAGACGGTAATCTTGGTACAATTGCTTGCAAATGAAGTTTGCGTAGGATGGACACCAACGACACCTCGACCCCTCGCTTATGTTGAAGCGGTAATCTTGGTACAATCGACGATTGATGCGGTAGAAGACGCCACACACAACTATGATTGGTTGTATGATAAGTCGAATATGAATCTCAAAGAAAACTAAGGAATACTTAGCAATTCTCAAGAACCACAAGAAAAGAACAATCTCACAATAATGATGATAATCTGAATATTAATGAATTCAAGTCCCTAATGTCTTACAAATGAAGCCTATTTATACTAGTCTAGGAAACCAACTAGAAGCTTCTAGAAGCACACACTCTTTGAAATACAAGCACACAAATTTGGAAATGTAGCAATCATAACTCATGTAATTGAACCTAAATACTGATATCATGTTTTGGGTGAAAGAAGGTTCGAAAATCAAGAAAGTCAAAAATAGACAAACTGCATCCAGGGGGTTCTCGTCGGGGCGAGAAAATTGCATTGAAAATTCTCGCCGGGGCGAGAGATTTGGCTTGAAAATCCTCGCCGGGGCGAGACCTCGCCGGGGCGAGAAACTTGGCTGGGAAATCCTCGCCGGGGCGAGACATGCTGTTCCAAGCAAACTGCTTCCTTTTGATTTTCTGATCCGCTACATCCGTTTGCAAGGTGTTTATGGTGCACACGCACTTGGAATCCATTCCCAAAACTGCTATACTCGAACCATTATGGATCCAAGCTATTTGAATCAATCTCCATGATGAACGCCATGTGGTATAGCTAGAATTCGTTTCCGCCATTGCATGATGGTTTGGTTTGTATCGAGTTGGTTGTGTCGAACAAGTGTCATAAAATTCTGACCCCCTCATGCTTATATCATGAATAATGTAGCGCCTCCAAATTCGGGTCCTTTGAACCTCGAACCTGGTGCGTCACGGTACATTATCTTCTTACACATTCTATATCTAATGCGGAATATATAAACATAAATTGTTTACTACATAAGTTCTTCATCATTCCCAAGGTCTACCTACCTTAACTGAATACATACCTTAATAATTAAAAAGGTTTACATAATCATTTTATATAAGATAAATGTAATATTAAGTTACTCTTGAACGTTTCTTCTTGTCTTTGATCCTCCTGAAGCACTCGGGCTTAACTGTAATGTTATCATGATATAGTAAGAGTGAGCAACTACTTTGCTCAGCAAGTTTAAATACAATAAAAATATATCATAATTGAAGAAAAGAATATAGCTTTCTCAACTTTCAACAATATATAACCATTGTGAAAGAATGAGAATCAATTTCAATAAATGAATAATTGAATCAATAACATTGAGTGGCCAACAATGGCCATGAACAAATTTGATAATTAAGGTGATCAGTCTTTCATACCAGGTGAACATATGCAACTTGCACTAAGTGTGATTAACTATAAATTTCATTGATGTGGAATAATTAACAATAGTTAAACCACTAGCATGCTTGAAAATATTAACTCAAGTTTGAGTTAGGAAACTTGCAATAATGTAAAAAGTTTAAGATTAGAAACTTACTTAATATCAATTTGAGTAAGGTTAGGGAACTTGCCTTGATTGGAGATTACTGCTATAATTTAACTTAACTTCTCTCCACAAATCCTACACAATTGTATTTACATGCACATACATATTAGCTAATTAAATATGTTGCAAAACATGCATGTATATTCATTATCAATAAATATTAGTTTATAAAAACTAATATTATTTATACTTCATTCAAAACCAATCTTGGTTCCTTTAGAAACTTTATTCATTTTAATCCTTAATATAAATAATAAGGGTCTCACATATTTTAAGATGTAAATATTTTACATCTTGAAGCTTAAACCATTTATATTCCATTTCAGAAATATCTTTTAACTTTACTCGCAAATTCAGGAATTAAACAGCTAATACATAGCTTTTATAATAAAACTCAATTTACTATATTATTTCTTTAATTTAAATACATTTTATATCTTTTTGTCTGTTCGTGAGTCAACACGGACCGTTGTCTCATAAATACATATTTTATCCTGCTAGCACATTCGCTTTATTATTCGTTTTATGAATATTCACATTTTCGCTTTATATATACAGTAAATATATATACTCTGTTACATAACTCTCAGCCCTGCCACTCTGCTGCCCCGCATAACCAATCAACCACTTTGCGATTTTCTCACGCCTTGCTCATTTATCGGATTGATTCAATTTTTGGATATGTTATACATGGCATACCAAAGTATTTTTAAAAAATATAATCTCAGCAATTTAAGTTTTCTAAGCTGACCAAACAGTGTGCCGAAAAAGGCTGCAGAGGCTAATTTTTCGACTTTGTGTTCACAAGCCAAAACTCGACGTGGTTCGTTCTGACTCGTTTTGCTTCACAACTAAGTCTTGTTTAACATATTAAGACGCGTCTAAAGTCTTGGCTTCGTAAAATTCTAAGTTTTTCATCATTTTTACTCTTTATGGTCACAAATTTTTAATTTTCGCGTTTAGAGGTCAAAACTCGCCTCGACACGTTCCAACCCAACTTGCTTTACAAATAAGTCTTATTTAACATAATAATACTCGTCTAAATTATCGGCTTCATTAAATTCCATGATCTTATCCGATTTTGTTCTTTATGGCCATTTAACAAATGCGATTTCGTTTTCGTTCGATTTCTTAGCGATTTAATATCGGATAATCCGTAATTTTCTTCCTTATAACTCCGCACAACAACTATACGCTAATGTTCTAATTCCATTATTCCAATCATCGTTACATTAATATACATGGATTATGTAAATAGTTAGCTTACTAACTATTTCAATATCTTCATTCTTTGATTATGTAATATGTAACATGCCATGATGCATTCCTAATAATCAAAATATGATTCATTATGTAGGAACTCAGTCCACAACAAACAATACACAATATAAACCATACATGTATATAGCTATTTCATAAACTAGTTTTCAAACTTTTTATTTTTTTTCTAACTTTACCCTCTCTCGCTAAAACTGTCATAACTTTTTCGTTTCAAAATATTTTCGAGCGATTCTTGAGCCCACGCGAAGCTAACTTCCGAAAATACAACTTTTACCTACTGAAATTTTTCCAAATTCTGAGCACATCAGTCCAGAAATTTCGTGCAAGGGGATTGCTCCGAATTCGTTGGACAGTTTTGACTTGACTATTTTGAATGATCATAACTCTTTGCTCCGAAGTCGGAATTAGTCCGTTCCAGAGTCTATGAAAAGCTTATTCAGTGTACTATAATACTAAAAACCCAGAATTTTCTGAATAATCTAGCTAGCCCCAAAAGTTTATTTTAGGGGCAGCAGTGCACTAGTTTTCTTTTCTTTTATGTTTCGAAGAAATCTTCCAAGATCTCTTGATTAATTAAATATTAGCCAAAGTAAACCATCATAATACATCCTAAACCTCCTTAAACTCAAGGATTTAATATGATCTATGATCTATTTCATTAAACTCTCATAAAAATGAGATTAAATATAGTTTAAGGGTTAGGGTTTTATAAAACTCAAAACCATCTTTCACCCCTTTTATTATTATTATTATTATTATTATTATTATTATTATTATTATTATTTAAACTTTGCAACACCCAAAAATGGATGATCTAAACATAAAACACCTTATATCATATAGATATAGTGTTTTAAGATTTAGAAACATAAACTCATGATTTAAAAGAAATCAAAAGAAAGTAAACAAAGCTTAGGATTTTATACCTTTTGTTTTCTTTTCTTTCTTTTTTTTTTCTTCTTCATCTCCTCTTCTTGTTGTCCTTTAATGGCTGCCCTCCCCTCTTTTTCTCCTTCAAGGCCTACGGGTCTCTCTCTATTTCCCTCTTTTGTTTTTCCTTTGATAGCTTTTTGGAAACTTGGAAGCAAATGAAGTAAAAATTCTTTTTACTAAAGAAAAAGGATATTTTTAGTTGGGTAAAATGTATACATATAATCTATGTAAGTATATGCATATCTCCCATATCTTCTTTCCTTCTCTCTCCTTATCCTTGAGATTGCTTGTAAACTTGGTAAAAGAATGTGGCTAAATAATAAGGAGACACCTAAGGGAGTTAGGTAAGAGTGGGTGAAGAAAGAAAAAAATATAACCCACATACTAAATACTCCCTCCTTTGGCCGGTGCATCCCCCTTCCACTTATCCCAATTTTTGATTTTTCTTTTATTGCATAGTATGCTTAATAAGATGACCAAAACGTCCCTTAAACATGGGCTAAAGATTGGGCTCTCAATTAATTCTTTTGGGCTCTCTAATTAAATTGTTTGGGCCATGTATTAGCATAATCCAATACTTTTTCTTTTTTTTACATTACCCTAATTATTTAATTAGGATTTCTATTTCACTCATTTTGAAATTTAAATAATTACTCATATAAATTTAATTATATAACCCAATTAGACTTGCTTTAATTAGGTTAATATAATTTAATAAGTTGAGATAAATAAAATAAATCTCTTAAGTTAGTTTACTAGTATATATTTTAAATACTAGAAATCTCAGATAAATATAACCTTTAGGTTATTTAATTCCCATACCTAATATATAATATTAGGTTACAAGGCTTTCTTTTTAATTCTCTTTATAAAATAAATAAATATATATACACATTTATAATATATACATTTATTTAATCCCATACATACCTCACATGAGTCACAAAAATATTTACCATCATTGATGAATAATTATTATACTTATTTCTTGGTTTTCCTTTTCATTTTTTAAGTCACTTAAATCAAATAAGTTAACTAACTTATTTAATTCACATAACACATATTCACTCATATTCCCATACAAATGGAAATTTATTTAGTAATAAGATATTATAATTAAAATAATATTCTCTATTTATTAAAATAATTCAATACTAGAATTTATTTTAACATCCTTTATTTAAAGTATACCATATTTCCGTATACTAAACTAATGATTTCGCTTCGTAATATAAATTGTGTCATAACAATTTATTCATGCGCAATAAATATACATACATATATTTATCACATATAATAAAATACAAATTTATTTACTAAATTCTTATTCTTCAACATTTCTATCCTTCACATTTAATATCTCTATATTCTTTCAAATATCAAACCGTATAGGTTCTTAAAAAAAAATTTAATCAGTCCTTTATTTTAAATCTAGGTTTTATTCTTTAACCTTTATTTAATCATTCAAGATTTTATTTATAAATCTTATAAATTTTCGGGTTGCCACAAATAACACAAGAATTCTTCTGAAAATCAGTTACGTAGACGATTAATAGGAATACAAGTTGTGTACTTTAGCTTTTTCACAAAGAAATGCACAACATTCAAGTCATATGGATTTAAGGAAATCTTGTTCAATATGATTGTAAAGCATTAATCAGAAGTCTGCAACGACGTACGGGAATTTGCACACTACAATTTTATGTTATCAATATTAGGTGGGGACTTGCATAACATAAGAAAACTTGCATACAGTATACAAAGGGGTGTAAGTTAAAGAACTTGCAAAGGTATACACAATGATACAACAGTTAATCTAGCATGCTCAAAGTAAAGGAACTTGCTCAATATAAACGTTGAGTAAGATTGAATTTGCCTGGATTGCTGCTACTATTTTGGGAGTTGTCATTTACACTCTAAAATTAAACCTTACTATTACTCTACTAACACAAAAATTAGTATATCGACAAGCAAGGATCGATCCCACAGAGAGTGAATTTATCTTATATTTATTCTATTGTTTTCTAAATCTAAATACTACTAAATATAAATTGGGGGGTTTTGAGTTTGTTTAACTAAGTTAACATAATGAAATTACTAAGAAATAACCAATGAATAAAACACTTGAGTTCTTAAGTTCAGTATCATCTTTTCACAATAATAAATTAATCAATTGTAACACTATTTATCCTTCAATGATACTAATAGTCCTAGCTAACAATAAGCTCTGTTAACTGAAATTCCCCTTAGATTATCACTTAATGAAATAAGCTCTTCACAAGATTCTAACTATCATACAAACTAGAACAAACTCTCTAGATTTAATATAATAGCAGCATTAAGAATTAGGAAATTAGACTATTCCAAGCAACAATCATACAAGCTCGGATTATTTAACCTGTCTTCTGATAATCTTAGCAATAATCAAAAGTTTGTCCACAATCATGTATTACTAATCACTACTTGTGATTAGGAACAATATCAATTACACGTAATATTATTCCTTAATCTAGCATATGATATTAGTTAACCAATTCAATTCTGCATAAATCAAATCAATTAAGTTAAATAACATTCAATCAATTAAAACAGATTAACAAGAATGAATTCTATATAAGAAGGAATAAATAATGAATACTCAATTAATCCATTAATTATAAAGAAGGTTCAACATCCCTTAGAACTGAAATAAAGTGCTTAGCTTGACATGCCTTCAATCTCTAAAACTAGGGTTTACAATTATGTAGCCAAGCTCTCCTAAAATCTAACTAATACCATATATTTATACTCCTAGATCATAACACTATAATTCTAGGAAGTAACAATCCAAGTTGCAGTAAAATTCCTCCAAAAATAACAAAGTTGAGAAAATTCGCCGACTGGCCACGCGCTCGCGGAAAACCTCGTGCGCCGCGGCTTAGCATTTGAGCACCGCGGCCCAGAATCCAGCGCCGCGGCTCAACTTCTCGTGCGTCGCGGTCCATAAGTTCTGTCTGTTTTCTCTTTCTCTCCTTGTGCGCCCATTTTGATCCCTTTTTCTTTTTTTCTCTTTTTAGCTCCAATTCCTCCTAAAATCAATAAATACCTTAATAAGCTCATATATACATAAAATATGTAATAAAACTAAATATAAAGGAATCAAAATTATCGAATCTTATGCACTTATCAAATTCCCCCACACTTAGTCTTTACACGTCCTCGTGTAAACCAAAGCTAATGTAATATTAACTTCATCTAAATTCTACTCAACCAAACTTTCAAAGGTTTCAATTCAATAAACAGCCATGAATATCAACACTAATCAACAGAAATATGTTTAACACTTCATCAATCAATTCACAACAACAACCTTGTGGTTCCCCACTAAACATCTCCAAATGAAACTGTAATCACATAAAAGTCTCTATTATGATCAACATAAATACTCAACTCAGTTCATATGGAACAACAACTGTGCAAACTGACTCAAAACTAAGAACATGTTTTTTCTACTATTTTTCTCACTCATTAAGACCTTCAATTACTTTTTCTTAAGGTGAATACATTTTATGCTCCATTTTACCTTTCACATTCTTTTCTTTTGCAAGTGAGTGCGTTTTACGCTCTATCTCACTTTTGTATGTGTTTATGGATGAGTGCGTTTTACGCTCCATCTTAACCCACCACATGAATTTTGCACTTTTCTTCTTTCAATCTTTCTTCAATTTGTTTCCAAATTTTTCTCTTTCTTTTTCTTTCACATGGTCCTGTAATCAAAACAAGCAGATACACAGTTCTAAATCATGAAATCAGTGTACATAGTCAAACCCCACATAAAACTCAGCCAAGTAAACATGTATCTCATATTCAAGTACTCATGTAACACAAATTCAATTTAAATTTGTCAACTATGGATCCCGACTTAGTTATCCTCATTCATCAATTGATTTAGCATCAAACAAATTCTTGCAAATTAGCATCACTTTTCATTCTATGAGTGTAACCCTTAAAAACTTAGCCAAATAAAATCAAATTTTTGAGGCAATTTTCAATTTTTCCACCAACATATCAAGCATAAGCTAACCTAATCTACCCTAAACCTCTCCCCCACACTCAAACCTTACATTGTCCCCAATGTAAGACAATTATGCAACGAAGAAGCAACTAAGTAATATGCAACTATAAACTAAAAGGGGATTAAAATTTAAATCTGAATTCTTGGGTTGCCTCCCAAGCAGCGCATTTGTTTTATGTCGTTTGCTCGACTTCAATCCTCTCATTCTATGTAATTGGACTTGTGTACTTCAAGTGGACTACTAACAGTTTCAATTTTAAACTTGGACCATCCTTCAAATGTTGATTCTGTTAGGTTTGTATATAACGCAAGCATGCAATCAAATTACATAAATAGAGCGGAAGCGTGATAAAACGGATTTTAAAATTTTCATACAAACCATCACCATGATCTTTCCTTGTGTTCAATTATCGAATAAACGAAAGAGATAGAGATATAGAAATTATACCCTCGCGAATCAAAGCTTCCTCGGGTACAAGTTCACCTCCAATTCCTTCGCGTTCTCCTCGAATTCCACCGATGAGATTCCTTCCTTTGATCAACGTTAGCCACCCAAGTGTTTGGCCTCTAGAGGTGATCCACCAAGGAAGAATAGGTATTCAAGAAGATGGGTGTTGGCAAAACCCTAGTTTCTATCTCTATAGAAATTGCAAGTACTCTCCACAATCTAATGCAAGAGTGTGTAACCCTAATCTATGATAAGACTTCTCTTATTTATAGATGTAGGAAAAACCCTTCCCTAAACTATTTAGGATTAGGGTTTCTATTCTAATTAAACTCCTTTAATTAATTATACTCTTAATCCAATTAAGAATTCATGAGAGAGTACTTCTATTAATTAATTCCTAATCCCTATTAGGAATTAAATAATAGTAATAGTAATAATAATAATAAGACTCCTCTTATTAATTTATATTTAATATTACCAAAATATTAAATAATAAATATTAAGCTATTTAATTTATTCTATCTCCATAGATTAAATTAAATACACTTAACTTATTATTACAATTATGTCATTTACTTCTTAAATAAATATTTTTCTTTTGCGGTGTGACCCTTTAGGTTCTCCATATTAAACCGGTTGTGAATAAATTAATTATAACAATTCTAATCTTATTTAAATAAATAAATTAAACTATTTAATTCATTTAAATAAATAACATTTATTCTACAATAAGGGTAAGCCCCCCCTTAGCGATCAACGACTTTCCAGATAATATAGCTTTTAACATTAATCACAAAAGAACCTTTCAGTGAATAGTTACCGTATAATTCAATCCTTCTACCATACAATGTCCCAATTAAATATAAGAGATGAATTTACTGTCAAGTCTTATTTTATTTAATTATATGTATTTCGATTCCCAAATGCACAACTCTAAATAATGGAAATTAGAAACTCCTTTCTAATTTCATTCTGCCTTGGCCAAGGACTACTGAGTTGTCATTTATCGAATCACATAGGACATTCACATCTTTTACTAGACGAGGTAGATTCTTTGTCGATCATTCACCTATCTCCATGTACAACTAATTATACCCAATCATACCCTTTGATATACCCTAAAGGTCTTAAGGGACATGTCAAAGTATAACTCATCATACACAAGATACTATGATGATCTCAAGTTCAAGGATTACTTGTACTACTATCACTAGAGGAATTCCTATTGACAGACGAGTAAAACTCCATTAGGTATTCCTTAGCGAGCCACGTTCAGTGAACTTATTCTCCAATAAGCACCTACATACTTGCTTTAGTATCTTCACACAAATGATTATGAGATCAATCATCCTTTTCCTAAGAGCAAGCAACATATGTACTAATCCATCCGGATTCACTAATTTCCTTTTCAGTAATCCAATTATTAGGAACGATTTTAGTTTGTGAGTTATCCAGAATTTAGATCTCATTAGCATGATCAATATCACCATCATGATTCTAAAAGTATTGCTCAAAACTATTGGTTTATCACATTTAATATAACAGCACCATATAGGTAATGTAAAATGTCTTTAATACTTTTATTAATAAATGAATAAGATTACAAAGTATATGCTACATTATATCAAATATGATTGGCTTGTGTGCATACTACTTTCATATTCTTCTCCATTCCTGCATCGTCCTCCATTCCCAGTCATTGGAAACTACATTCCTCAAATCTTTCTGTTGTATTTATATTTGATCAAATGATTCCTGCACCATGGAGTCAATAACATTAATAACAAAAATAGAAGTAACATCACCAAGATACCTCTTAGCCTTATATATGTCGAACTGGACATTTGCATCATCCAATTCCATGGTTAAGGTTCCATGATATTTATCATTCAATGTTTTTGTTGTCTCTTGCTCCTTCTCATCAAAGTTAGTGTTAGTTTCAGACATTACATTGCACACATAACACTACTGTATTTTCTAAAGTAAGCACGGACTCCTCTTGCTGCCATACCTCTGCACCATTTCCCAAAGTAATCGCATTTACATTCTCCAAGTTGACTCAACTTTCCTGAACCTTGAGAGTCCAATCGTCCAACTGTAGTAGCAAGTTGACTCATCTGATTCTCCAAGTTGTGGATTGAAGTCTTTGTCTCTTGCTGGAACCGCTTTGCTTGATTCATGAAAGCTTTGAACATATATTTAAGAGACGGTCCAGAATTGGTAGGAACTGCTTGTTCATGTGTTTGATACTGCTGTTGAATCTGTTGAAAACTAGGTTGCCTATCATCCTTATAGCTCCAGTTAGGATGATCTCTCCATACTGGATTGTAAGTGTCAAAATAAGGATCATAGCGATGTGGATTTTGTCCTTAGAATGTCCCCACAACATTGACCTGATGAACAATAACATCCTCTTGCAACACTGGACAATCATCTGTATCATGCCCGAATTTTAAACAAATTCCACATACCTTTGCAATTTGCATCTTCCCTGCAGCCATTTGTTGAACCAAGGCAGTTAAGTTAGAAATCTGTTGTTTAATACTGCTAGTGTTTACCTTATTCACCCTTGTAAATGTATGATCTATCCTAGTGTCATACTGCTGTGAGTTTGTAGCCTCTGGAGTTTTGTCTACCAGTGCACCTCCACTTGCTACATCAATCCTGGTTCTGTCCATGGGCAACAGTCCCTCATAGAAGTATTGGTTTAGGTGTTGATCATCAATTTGGTTAGGTGGACAGTTGGAACACAACTTCTTGAATCTCTCCCAATACTCATAGAGTGTCTCCCCACTAAACTACCTGATTGCATATATCTCCTACCTTATGTTGGCAACTCTCGAAGTAGGAAAATACTTCTCCAAGAATAGCCTTTGCATATCATTCCATGATTTAATCGATCCTGAAGGAAGATAGTATAATCAATCCTTTGCCAACTCTGCTAGTGAGAATGAAAAAACTCTAAGCTTTATCTGCTCCTCTTTTACTCCTTGTGGTTTCATGGTTGAATACACCACATGAAACTCCTTTAGATGCTTGTATGGATCTTCACCTGTAAGACCACAAAAAGTAGGCAAAAGGTGTATTAATACTAATTGCAATTCAAAAGAAGCATCTAAAGAAGGATATTCAATACACAAGGATGGTTGATTCAAATCAGGAGTAGTCAGTTCTTTTAAAGTTCTGTTGTTGTTTGCAGCAACCATCTCTTCTTCGTCTGAATCTGCAGTGGTGCTTTTTCTATGGATCAAATTTCAATTCAAGAGAGTGAGAGGATCGAGTCCAAAACTAAAACTAAAAATAAAAATAAAATAAAATAAAAATAAATAAACAAAAACAAAGAATAAATAAAAACAAATAACACTCCCAGGCAATGACGCCAAAATTTGGGAGCTATCATTTACACTCCAAAATTAAACCTTACAATTACTCTACTAACACAAAAATTAGTATAGCGACAAGCAATGATTGATCCCACAGAGAGTGAATTTATCTTATATTTATTCTATGGTTTTCTAAATCTAAATACTACTAAATATAAATTGGGGGGTTTTAAGTTTGTTTAACTACGTTAACATAATGAAATTACTAAGAAATAACCAATGAATAAAGCACTTCAGTTCTTAAGTCAAGTATCGCCTTTTCACAATAATAAATTAATCAAGTGTAACACTATTTATCCTTCAATAAAACTAATAGTCCTAGCTAACAATAAGCTCTGTTAACTGAAATTTCCCTTAGATTATCACTTAATGAAATAAGCTCTTCACAAGATTCCAACTATCATACAAACTAGAACAAGCTCTCTAGATTTAATATAATAGCAGCATTAAGAATTAGGGAATTAGACTATTCCAAGCAAGAATCACACAAGTTCGGATTATTTAACCTGTCTTCTGATAATCTTAGCAATACTCAAAAGTTTGTCCACAATCATGTATTACTAATTACTACTTGTGATTAGGAACAATATCAATTACACGTAATACTGTTACTTAATCTAGCATATGATATTAGTTAAACCAATTCAATTCTGTAGAAATCAAATCAATTAAGCCAAATAACATTCAATCAATTGAAACAGATTAATAAGAATGAATTCCATATAAGAAGGAATAAATAATGAATACTCAATTAATCCATTAATTATAAAGAAGGTTCAACATCTCTTAGAACTGAAATAAAGTGATTAGCCTGACATGCCTTCAATCTCCAAAACTAGGGTTTACAATTATGTAGCCAAGCTTTCTAAAATCTAACTAATACCATATATTTATACTCCTAGATCATAACCCTATAATTCTAGGAAGTAATAATCCAAGTTGCAGTCAAATTCCTCCAAAAATAACAAAGTAGGGAAAATTCGTCGACTGGCCATGCGCCCGCAGAAAACCTCGCGCGCCGCGACTTAGTATTTTTTTTATTTTTTTTTATTTTTTTTTTTGATAATGTGGAGTTTCCGGGTCGCAACCCGACTAATCTCCCCAGCCCGGGCCCAGGCGGTCTGCTTCCCAGCTTGCGCTTAAGGGGAGCCCGTGGCCACAGTCAAATGTTGCTAGTGGGAGTCGATCCTGAGTCGTCCGGGTTTACGGTATGACTTAGCATTTGAGCGATGTGGATTTTGTCCTTAGAATGTCCCCACAACATTGACCTAATGAATAATTACATCCTCTTGAAACATTGGACAATCATCTGTATCATGCCCGAATTTTGAACAAATTCCACATACCATTGCAATTTGCATCTTCCCAGCAGCCATTTGTTGAACCAAAGCAGCTAAGTCAGAAATTTGTTGTTCAATACTGCTAGTGCTTATCTCATTCACCCTTGTAAATGTATGATCTATCCAAGTGTCATACTGCTGTGAGTTTGCAACCATGTTTGCAATTAAGTTTTTTGCAGCCTCTGGAGTTTTGTCTACCGGGGCGCCTCCACTTGCTGCATCAATCATGCTTCTGTCCATGGCAACAGTCCCTCATAGAAGTATTGGTTTAGGTGTTAATCATCAATCCGGTGAGGTGGACAACTGGAACACAACTTCTTGAAGGAAGATAGTATAACCAATCCTTTGCCAACTCTGCTAGTGAGAATGGAAAAACTTTTAAGCTTTATCTACTCCTCTTTTACTCCTTGTGGTTTCATGGTTGAATACACCACATGAAACTTCTTTAGATGCTTATATGGATCTTCACCTGTAAGACCACGAAAAGTAGGCAAAAGGTGTATTAATCCAGATTGAAATTCAAAAGGAGCATCTAAAGTAGGATATTCAATAAACAAGGATGGTTGATTCAGATCAAAAGTAGTCAGTTCTTTTAAAGTTCTGTTGTTGTTAGCAGCAGCCATCTCTTCTTCGTCTGAATCTACAGTGGTGCTTTATCTTTGGATCCAATTTCAATTCAAGAGAGTGAGAGGATCGAGTCCTAAACTAAAAATAAAAATAAAAGAAAATAAAAATAAATAAACGAAAACAAAGAATAAATAAAAACAAATAATACTCCCTGGCAACGGCGCCAAAATTTGGGAGCTGTCGTTTACACTCCAAAATTAAACCTTACTATTACTCGACTAACACAAAAATTAGTATAGCGACAAGCAAGGATCGATCCCACAGAGAGTGACTTTATCATATATTTATTCTATTGTTTTCAAAATCTAAATATTACTAAATATAAATTGGGGGGTTTTAAGTTTGTTTAACTAAGTTAACATAATGAAATTACGAAGAAATAACCAATGAATAAAACACTTCAGTTCTTAAGTTCAGTATTGCCTTTTCAGAATAATAAATTAATCAAGTGTAATACTATTTATCCTTCAATGAAACTAATAGTCCTAGCTAACAATAAGCTCTGTTAACTGAAATTTCCGTTAGATTATCACTTAATGAAATAAGCTATTCACAAGATTCTAACTGTCATACAACCTAGAACAAGCTCTCTAGATTTAATATAATAGCAACATTAAGAATTAGGGAATTAGACTATTCTAAGCAACAATCACACAAGCTCGGATTATTTAACCTGTCTTCTAATAATCTTAGCAATACTCAAAATGTTGTCCACAATCATGTATTACTAATTACTACTTGTGATTAGGAACAATATCAATTATATGTAATACTATTCCTTAATCTAGCACATGATATTAGTTAACCAATTCAATTCTGCAGAAATCAAATCAATTAAGCCAAATAACATTCAATCAATTAAAACAGATTATCAAGAATGAATTCCATATAAGAAGGAATAAATAATGAATACTCAATTAATCCATTAATTATAAATAAGGTTCAACATCCCTTAGAACTGAAATAAAGTGCTTAGCCTGACATGCCTTCAATCTCTAAAACTAGGGTTTACAATTATGTAGCCAAGCTCTCTTAAAATCTAACTAATACCGTATATTTATACTCCTAGATCATAACACTATAATTCTAGGAAGTAACAATCCAAGTTGCAGTCAAATTCCTCCAAAAATAACAAAGTTGTGAAAATTCGTCGACTGGCCAAGCGCTCGCGGAAAACCTCGCGTGCCGCCGCTTAGCATTTGAGCACCGCGGCCCAGTGTCCAGCGTCGCAGCTCAGCTTCTCGTGCAACGCGGTCCATAAGTTCCGTCTGTTTTCTCTTTTTCTCCTTGTGCGCCCTTTTTGATCCCTTTTTCCTTTTTTTCTCTTTTTAGCTCCAATTCCTCCTGAAATCAATAAATACCTTAATAAGCTCATATACACATAAAATATGTAATAAAACTAAATATAAAGGAATCAAAATTATCGAATCTTATACACTTATCAAATTCCCCCACACTTAGTCTTTACACGTCCTCGTATAAACCAAAGCAAAGGTAATATTAACTTCATCTGAATTCTACTCAACCAAATTTTCAAAGGTTTCAATTCAATAAACAGCCATGAATATCAACAGTAATCAACAGAAATATGTTTAACACTTCATCAATCAATTCACAACAACAACCTTGTCGTTCCCCACTAAACATCTCCAAATGAAATTGTAATCACATAAAGGTCTCTACTGTGACAAACATAAATACTCAACTTAGTTCATATGGAACAACAACTGTGCACACTGACTCAAAACTAAGAACATGTTTTTTCTACTATTTTTCTCACTCATTAGGACCTTCAATTACTTTTTTTAAGGTGAATACATTTTATGCTCCATTTCACCTTTCACATTCTTTTCTTTTGCAAGTGAGTGTGTTTTACGCTCTATCTCACTTTTGTATGTGTTTATGGATGAGTGCGTTTTACGCTCCATCTTAACCCACCACATGAATTTTGCACTTTTCTTCTTTCAATCTTTTTTCAATTTTTTTCCAAATTTTTCTCTTTCTTTTTCTTTCACATGGTCCTGTAATCAAAACAAGCAGATAAACAGTTTTAAATCATGAAATCAGTGTACACAGTCAGACCCCACATAAAACTCAGCCAAGTAAACATATATCCCATATTCAAGTATTCATGTAACACAAATTCAATTTAAATTTGTCAACTATGGATCCTGGCTTAGTTATCCTCATTCATCAATTGATTTAACATCAAACAAAATCTTGCAAATTAGCATCAATTTTCATTCTATGAGAGTAACCCTTAAAAACTTGGCCAAATAAAATCAAATTTTTGAGGTAATTTTCAATTTTTCCACCAACATATCAAGCATAAGCTAACCTAATCTATCCTAAACCTCTTCCCCACACTCAAACCTTACATTGTCCCCAATGCAAGACAATTATGCAACGAAGAAGCAACTAATTAATATGCAACTATAAACTAAAAAGGGATAGAAATTGAAATTTGTATTCTTGGGTTGCCTCCCAAGCAGCGCATTTGTTTTATGTCGTTTGCTCGACTTCAATCCTCTCATTCTATGTAATTGGACTTGTGTAATTCAAGTGGACCGGTAACAGTTTTAATTTTAAACTAGGAGCATCCTTCAAATGTTGATTCTTCTCCATTCCTATATCGTCCTCCATTTCCTAGTCATTGGAAACTACATTCCTCAAATCTTTCTATTGTATTTGTATTTGATCAAAAGATTCCTACACCATGGAGTCAATATCATTAATAACAAAAACAGAAGAAACTTCACCAAGATACCTCTTAGCCTCATATATGCCGAACTGGACATTTGCATCATCCAATTCCATGGTTAAGGTTCCATGATGTTTATCATTCAATGTTTTTGTTGTCTCTAGCTCCTTCTCGTCAAAGTCAGTGTTAGCTTCAAACATTACATTAGCACACATAACACTACTGCATGCTTATGAAGTAAGCACTGACTCCTCTTATTTCCATACTGTTAGGTTTGTATATAGCGCGAACATGTAATCAAATTACATAAATAGTGCGGAAGCGCGATAAAATCAGATTTTTAAAATTTTATACAAACCATCACCAAGATCAATCTATGTGCTCAATTAACGATATAAACGAAAGAGAAAGAGAATAAGAATTATACCCTCGTAGAACAAAACTTCCTCGGGTACAAGTTCAACTCCTAGTCCTTTGTGTTCTCCTCGAATGCTTCGGTGTGATTCCTTCCTTTGATCAACGTTAGCCACCCAAGTGTTTGGCCTCTAGAGGTGATCCACCGAACAAGTATTCAAGAAGTTGGGTATTTAGCAAAACCCTAGTTTCTATCTCTATAGAAATTGCTCTCCACAATCTAATGCAAGAATGTGTAACCCTAATCTATGATAAGACCCTTCTTATTTATAGATGTAGGAATAACCCTTCCCTAAACTATTTAGGATTTAGGGTTTGTATTATAATTAAACTCCTTTAATTAATAATGCTCCTAATCCAATTAGGAATCCATGGGAGAGTACTTCTATTAATTAATTCCCAATCCCTATTAGGAATTAAATAATAGTAAAAGTAATAATAATAATAAGACTCCTCTTATTAATTTATATTTAATATTTCCAAAATATTAAATAATAAATATTAAGCTATTTAATTTATTCTATCTCCATAGACTAAATTAAATACACTTAACTTATTATTACAATTATGCCATTTACTTCTTAAATAAATATTTCCCTTTTGCGGGGTTGTGTGACCCTTTAGGTTCTCCATATTAAACCGGTTGTGAATAAATCAATTAGAACAATTCTAATCTTATTTAAATAAATAAATTAAACTATTTAATTCATTTAAATAAATAACATTTATTCTACAATAAGGGTAAGCCCCCTTAGCGATCAACGACTTTCCAGATAATATAGATTTCAACATTAATCACAAAAGAACCTTTGAGTAGATAGTTACCGTACAATTCAATCCTTCTACCATACAATGTCCCAATTAAATATAAGACATGGATTTACTATCAAGTCTTATTTTATTTAATTATATGTATTTCGATTCCCAAATGCATAACTCTAAATAATGCAAATTAGAAACTCCTTTCTAATTTCATTCTGCCTTGGCCAAGGACTACTGAGTTATCATTTATCGAATCACATAGGACATTCACATCTTTTACTAGATGAGGTAGATTCTTTGTTGATCATTCACCTATCTCCATGTACAACTAATTATACCCAATCATACCCTTTGATATACCCACAAGGTCTTAAGGGACATGTCAAAGTATAACTCATCATACACAAGATACTATGATGATCTCAAGTCCAAGGATCACTTGTACTACTATCACTAGAGGAATTCCTATTGACAGGCGAGTAAAACTCCATTAGGTATTCCTTAGCGAGTCACGTTCAGTGAACTTATTCTCTAATAAGCACCTACATACTTGCTTTAGTGTCTCCACACAAATGATTATGAGATCAATCATCCTCTTCCTAAGAGCAAGCAACGTATGTACTAATCTATCCGGATTCACTAATCCCCAATTTAGTAATCCAATGATTAGGAACAATTTTAGTTTGTGAGCTATCTTGAATTTAGATCTCATTAGCATGATCACCATCATGATTCTAAAAGCATTGCTCAAAACTATGGGTTTATCACATTTAATATAACAACACTATGTAGATAATATAAAATGCCTTTTAAGAAAATCAATTCCTTTATTAATAAATGAATAAGATTACAAAGTATATGCTACATCATATCAAATATGATTGGCTTGTGTGCATACTACTTTCAATCTCCCACTTGCACTAAAGCCAATCGCCATGGTATCTAATACCCATCTTCTCTAAGTGACGATCAAACTGCTGTTGAGTTAAAGCTTTAGTAAATGGATCTGCAATGTTGTCTTGAGAGTCCACACGCTCCAGGGTGACATCTCCTCTTTCAATGATCTCTCTAATCAAATGAAACCGTCGCAACACGTGTTTGGATTTCTGATGAGACCTGGGTTCCTTAGCCTGTGCAACAGCTCCGTTGTTGTCACAGAATAAAGGTACTGCTCCTCTAATGCTAGGAACCACTCCAAGTTCAGTTATGAACTTTTTCATCCAAACAGCTTCCTTTGCAGCTTCACTTGCAGCTATGTACTCTGCCTCTGTCACTGAATCAGCAACTGTTTGCTGCTTGGAACTCTTCCAACTCACTGCGCCACCGTTTAAGGTAAATACGTACCCTGAAACGGATTTACTGTCATCTTGGTCCGTTTGAAAACTTGAGTCTGTATAGCCCTCTAGTTTCAATTCAGACCCACCGTAGACAAGAAATACATCCTTAGTTCTTCTCAAGTACTTTAGGATGTTTTTCACTGCCTTCCAGTGCTCTTCTCCTGGATTCGACTGATATCTGCTGGTTACACTAAGTGCATGAGCGACATCTGGTCTAGTACATATCATGCCGTACATGATAGATCCTATTGCGGAAGCATAAGGAATCTTACTCATACGGTCTCTCTCCTCAGGTGTCTTTGGGGCCTGTTTCTTGGAGAGATGTATTCCATGGCTCATCGGCATGAGACCTCTCTTGGAATCTTCCATGCTAAACTTCTTTAGCATCGAGTCAATGTACTTTCCTTGGGTCAAGCCCAGCATCCTTTTAGATCTATCTCTATAGATCTTTATCCCCAAAATATAGGATGCCTCACCCAAGTCCTTCATGGAGAAGTGTTTAAATAACCAAATTTTGATCGACTGTAGCATAGGAACATCATTCCCTATCAGTAATATATCATCAACATATAATACAAGGAATGATATAGCGCTCCCACTAACCTTCTTGTACACACATGGTTCATCCTCGTTCTTGATAAAATCAAACCTTTTGATTATCTCATCAAAACGGATGTTCCACCTTCGAGAAGCTTGCTTCAATCCATAAATGGATCGTTGTAGCTTACAGACTTGGTTTGTTCCAACCGTTGAAACAAAACCCTCTGGCTGTATCATATATACATTCTCCTCAAGCTCTCCATTGAGTAAGGCCGTTTTCACGTCCATTTGCCAGATCTCGTAGTCATAATAAGCTGCAATTGCAAGCAAAATTCGAATGGACTTGAGCATAGCTACTGGTGAGAAGGTTTCATCATAGTCAACTCCTTGTCTTTGTTTGAAACCTTTTGCAACCAGTCGGGCCTTATAGGTCTCTACCTTGCCATCTGCCCCAGTCTTTCTCTTAAAAACCCATTTACACCCAATAGGCTTAATACCCTCAGGTGGTGAAACCAAAGTCCATACTTGGTTTTCATACATAGAGTCCATCTCGGATTTTATGGCTTCTAGCCATTTCTCTGAGTCTTCACAACTCATAGCCTCTTCGTAAGTCAATGGATCATCATCATCTATGATGCGTACCTCATCATCATCCTCTATGATGAATCCATACCTCTTAGGTATCTTTGGTATTCTTCCAGATTTACGAATAGGTAGTGGTACAGTAGGTTCTTCTACTTGATCAGGTACCTGACTTTGATCCGTAGTATTTTGTGGTTCTTGAACTTCTTCAAGATATATCTTACTCCCACTGACCCCTTCAAGGATAAACTCCTTTTCCAAGAAGGCAGCATGTTTCGCAACAAACACCTTTTGATCAGTAGGATGATAGAAATAATACCCTGATATTTCTTTAGGGTATCCCACAAATCTACATTTGTCAGATCTAGTCTTTAGCTTATCATGCTCAAACCTTTTGACATAAGCTGGACAACCCCAAGTCTTAACATGCTTAAGATTTGGTTTCCTCCCTGTCCATATCTCATATGGAGTCTTTGGGACGGATTTGGTAGGTACCTTGTTAACTAGGTATGCTGCCGATTCTAGGGCATAACCCCAGAAGGATACTGGAAGGTCGGTAAAACTCATCATGGAACGAACCATGTCCAACAATGTTCGATTTCTCCTTTCAGATACACCATTCAACTTTGGCGTTCCTGGTGGAGTCCATTGTGAGATTATACCATTTTCTTTGAGACAATTGAGAAACTCATTGGTCAAGTATTCCCCTCCTCGATCCGATCGAAGAATTTTAATACTTTTACCAGTTTGTTTCTCTACTTCACTTCTGAATTCTTTGAACTTTTCAAACGATTCAGATTTGTATTTCATTAAATACACATATCCAAATCTAGAATAATCATCAGTGAAAGTAATAAAATAAGAATACCCTCCTCGTGCATTTGTTGTCATAGGTCCACATACGTCTGTGTGTACCAACGCTAACAACTCTGTAACTCTTTCTCCTTTTCCACTAAAAGGAGATTTAGTCATTTTACCCATGAGACAAGATTCACAAGTTAGATATGATTCGTAATCAGATAGCTCTAAAAGTCCATCTTTATGCAACTTGGATAATCTTGTTTCATTGATATGACCGAGTCTACAGTGCCACATAAAGGTATAATTAACATCATCTCTTTTCCTTTTCTTAGTTTGTTCAATTTGAAGTATATTTTCATGCAAGTCAAGTATGTAAAGTCCATTCAGTAAATTACCAACACCATATAAAACATTTTTATTATAAATAGAACAACTGTTGTTCTTTATTATAATATCAAAACCATCCATATCCAATACAGAAATTGAAATAATGTTTCTAATGAGTGTTGGAACATAATAACAATTATTTAAACTAATGAACTTGCCCGAAGGCATTGCTAAACAATAAGTCCCTACAGCCAATGCAGCAACCTTTGCTCCATTTCCCACTCGTAGGACGACTTCATCCTTGTTCAGCTTCCTAGTTCTGCTTAGTCCCTGCATATTATTACATATGTGAGAACTACAGCCGATATCCAATACCCAAGTAGAATTTTGACTTTTAGAAAAATTAATTTCAATCATGAACAAACCTAGATCGGAAGTCGAAGCTTCTCCAAGCTTCTTTTGGCCCGCAAGATACTCCTTGCAGTTCCTCTTCCAATGTCCCGGCTTATTGCAATGGTAGCAAATTCCTTTGCTTTCTGGATCAGGTTTCTTTTTATCCTTTCCCTTCGCCTTTCCCTTAGCCTTCTTGTTTTTCTTCTTTTCAGAAGATACCTTGGGCCTCTTCCTTTTCTTGGAAGAATCATCCACTAGTAAGACTTGGTTCTTGTTGGATGAGAAGTGACCTTCAGTAGTTTTCAGCATGTTAAGTAGCTCAGGCAAGCTGACATCCAACTTATTCATGTGAAAATTCACAACAAATTGTGAGAAGGTGTCCGGGAGTGACTGCAAGATCAAATCTTGACTTAACTCCCCATCCATCACGAACCCAAGTTGTCCAAGTTGTTCAATCAGATTGATCATCTTAAGGACATGAGTCTCAACAGCAGTACCCTCGGTCATACTAGATCGGAAGAGCTCCTTAGATATCTGATATCTAGCAGTCCTACTTTGCTCACCATACAACTCTTTGAGGTGCAGCAATATAGTAGGAGCATCCATAGTTTCATGCTGACGCTGAAGCTCGTTACTCATGGATGCGAGCATGATGCATTGAGCCAAGATTGCATCATCTTGCCACTTTCTAAAAGTAGCAATCTCTTCCTCAGAGGCTGTTTCTGCAACACTTGCAGGGACTGGCGAATTTAGGACATAAGAAATCTTTTCAGCAGTGAGAACAATTCTCAGATTTCTTAACCAGTCCGTATAATTCGGTCCGGTCAGTTTGTTAGCATCAAGTATGCTACGCAGTGATAGTGAGTTTGACATTTTTAAATTCTGCATGTGAAATAGACAACATTTTAGCATACATTCATTTAATTAATTACCAAAATAAATTAGGTCTTTATTTTAAATTGGTATCTCCCACTATTTTCATCAAACTATATTACCCTCATTATATAGTTCGGCAATTCTAATTAAAGATTTGCTAGTGAGATTAAGGATCTCATTTCAAATGTATATAGCCTTGTGGTGACACAACAAGCGATATATAAATAAATAGGTAGACAACTATTGTCAATTACATCACTATGTAACTCCTTGTATTTTGCCTCTTAGATTATTTTGATCAAGTGGTGACACATCCGAATCAAAATTATCCAAGTTAAGTCCAACCTAGCACTTCCATATATTCGAAAGAAAAACACTGTCCTTGTGGTGACACAACAAAACAGCATCGTTCAGTCTATTTATAAGCATCTAATGTGATAAAGCAACATCTTAAATATTTAATACTTGCCTTGTGGTGACACAACAAACTCATATTAAATATTTAATACTCTATTGTTTTACCATGCTAGAAGGCGACGTTCGATATTCCAAATATCTTTGAACGCTTAGGACTTAATATATTACTTTGAGGGGTTTGTTATTATAGTCTCATCTTGTTTAGCGCGCATGCACATATATATATAAAATACGCGTCATATTATTTTACATGCGAAGCATGTTGGATAATATATAATATATATATAATAAGCATGCACATATAGAATACTATATTCTACCCGGATTGATTATGGACTTTTATTCTAGTTTGGTTCACTAGAGCCACCAAGTGAACCAAAAGGTCAAACCTAGGGTGCAAGAATAAATTTAAATATAACTATTACATTTAAACCCGGGCTCCAATACAAACGGGTCTTCAAGCGCTCCTTGCTCCTTTGTCTCCAATTCTTTAAAAATTAATTCTAACTAGTCCTATTACATAAACTATTTACAACAAATAGAAACCTTGATCAGCAGTCAAGGGGAAGTACATAGGAGGGAGATAAAATTTACATTAAGAAAAAATTAGAGAAGACGAGGTACGCAGACCCCATTTATAAAAACCCATACATTCAAGCATCCACTAAAATAAATCCAATCACACATTGGTCAACAGTCCATAATCAATCCCTATTTATTATCATACATATCTCTATATGTATCAATAAATAACATTCATCCCATGAATAATAAAACCATTCCATATATGCCTTGATATCAATTAATGGGCAAAAGTTTTGCTAATATTTAGTTTTGAAACAAAATAAACTCTTTTATTTTAATCAAAAACCAAATCCAAATTAAACTCCTTTAATTTTAGCAATCTGAAATCCTTTTCCAGATAAAATAAACTCTTTATTTTAAACTTATATCAATTAAATAAACCATTTATTTTAATTGAAGAAAAAATATTTTTCAGATTCTGCTTACCGGCGCAGCTGCGCCCAGAATGAACTGGGCAACGGCGCAGCTGCGCTGCTCCCCAGAAAAAAAAACGATTCTGGGTTTCGCAGCAGCTGCGCTCCAGAATGAACTGGATGCGGCGCAGCTGTGCCGCAACGCTGATTCAGAAAAATTTTTATTCTGCCCAAAAATTCGATCCAATCGCATATCAAGCATACATGGAATTATCAAAATCGATAATTAGCACAAGATTAGGCTTTGATACCACTGTTAGGTTTGTATATAGCGCGAACATGTAATCAAATTACATAAATAGTGCGGAAGCGCGATAAAATCATATTTTTAAAATTTTATACAAACCATCACCAAGATCAATCTATGTGCTCAATTAACGATATAAACGAAAGAGAAAGAGAATAAGAATTATACCCTCGTAGAACAAAACTTCCTCGGGTACAAGTTCAACTCCTAGTCCTTTGTGTTCTCCTCGAATGCTTCGGTGTGATTCCTTCCTTTGATCAACGTTAGCCACCCAAGTGTTTGGCCTCTAGAGGTGATCCACCGAACAAGTATTCAAGAAGTTGGGTATTTGGCAAAACCCTAGTTTCTATCTCTATAGAAATTGCTCTCCACAATCTAATGCAAGAATGTGTAACCCTAATCTATGATAAGACCCTTCTTATTTATAGATGTAGGAATAACCCTTCCCTAAACTATTTAGGATTTAGGGTTTGTATTATAATTAAACTCCTTTAATTAATAATGCTCCTAATCCAATTAGGAATCCATGGGAGAGTACTTCTATTAATTAATTCCCAATCCCTATTAGGAATTAAATAATAGTAAAAGTAATAATAATAATAAGACTCCTCTTATTAATTTATATTTAATATTTCCAAAATATTAAATAATAAATATTAAGCTATTTTAATTTATTCTATCTCCATAGACTAAATTAAATACACTTAACTTATTATTACAATTATGCCATTTACTTCTTAAATAAATATTTCCCTTTTGCGGTGTGACCCTTTAGGTTCTCCATATTAAACCGGTTGTGAATAAATCAATTAGAACAATTCTAATCTTATTTAAATAAATAAATTAAACTATTTAATTCATTTAAATAAATAACATTTATTCTACAATAAGGGTAAGCCCCCTTAGTGATCAACGACTTTCCAGATAATATAGATTTCAACATTAATCACAAAAGAACCTTTGAGTAGATAGTTACCGTACAATTCAATCCTTCTACCATACAATGTCCCAATTAAATATAAGACATGGATTTACTGTCAAGTCTTATTTTATTTAATTATATGTATTTCGATTCCCAAATGCATAACTCTAAAATAATGCAAATTAGAAACTCCTTTCTAATTTCATTCTGCCTTGGCCAAGGACTACTGAGTTATCATTTATCGAATCACATAGGACATTCACATCTTTTACTAGATGAGGTAGATTTCTTTGTTGATTATTCACCTATCTCCATGTACAACTAATTATACCCAATCATACCCTTTGATATACCCACAAGGTCTTAAGGGACATGTCAAAGTATAACTCATCATACACAAGATACTATAATGATCTCAAGTCCAAGGATCACTTGTACTACTATCACTAGAGGAATTCCTATTGACAGGCGAGTAAAAACTCCATTAGGTATTCCTTAGCGAGTCACGTTCAGTGAACTTATTCTCTAATAAGCACCTACATACTTGCTTTAGTGTCTCCACACAAATGATTATGAGATCAATCATCCTCTTCCTAAGAGCAAGCAACGTATGTACTAATCTATCCGGATTCACTAATCCCCAATTTAGTAATCCAATGATTAGGAACAATTTTAGTTTGTGAGCTATCTTGAATTTAGATCTCATTAGCATGATCACCATCATGATTCTAAAAGCATTGCTCAAAACTATGGGTTTATCACATTTAATATAACAGCACTATGTAGATAATATAAAATGCCTTTTAAGAAAATCAATTCCTTTATTAATAAATGAATAAGATTACAAAGTATATGCTACATCATATCAAATATGATTGGCTTGTGTGCATACTACTTTCACATACCTCTGCACCATTTCCCAAAGTAATCACATTTACATTCTCTCTTTGTGTAACAACAGTCTCAGAAGGCAACTTCTCTGAACCTTGAGAGTCCAATCGTCCAACTATAGTAGCAAGTTGACTCATTTGATTCTCTAAGTTGTGGATGGAAGTCTTTATCTCTTGCTGGAACTGTCGTGCTTGATTCATGAAAGCTTTGAACATATCCTCAAGAGATGGTCCAGAATTGGTAGGAACTGCTTGTACATGTGTTTGATACTGCTGTTGAATCTGTTGAAAACTAGGCTGCCTATCATCCTCATAGCTCTAGTTGGGATGATCTCTCCATACTGGATTGTAAGTGTCAAAATAAGGATTATAGCGATGTGGATTTTGTCCTGAGAATGTCCCCACAACATTGACCTGATGAACAATTACATCTTCTTGCAACATTGGACAATCATCTGTATCATGCCCTAATTTTGAACAAATTCCACATACCTTTGTAATTTGCATCTTCCCAGCAGCCATTTGTTGAACCAAAGCAGTTAAGTCAGAAATTTGTTGTTCAATACTGCTAGTGCTTACCTCATTCACCCTTGTAAATGTATGATCTATCCTAGTGTCATACTGCTGTGAGTTTGCAGCCATGTTTGCAATTAAGTTCTTTGCAGCCTCTGGAGTTTTGTCTACCAGTGCGCCTCCACTTGCTGCATCAATCATGCTTCTGTCCATGGGCAACAGTCCCTCATAGAAGTATTGGTTTAGGTGTTGATCATCAATCTGATGAAGTGGACAACTGGAACACAACTTCTTGAAGGAAGATAGTATAACCAATCCTTTGCCAACTCTGCTAGTGAGAATGGAAAAACTTTAAGCTTAATCTGCTCCTCTTTTACTCATTGTGGTTTCATGGTTGAATACACCACATGAAACTCCTTTAGATGCTTGTATGAATCTTCACCTGTAAGACCACGAAAAGTAGGCAAAAGGTGTATTAATCCTGATTGCAATTCAAAAGGAGCATCTAAAGTAGGATATTCAGAACACAAGGATGCTTGATTCAGATCAAGAGTAGTCAGTTCTTTTAAACTTTTGTTGTTGTTTGCAGCAGCAATCTCTTCTTCGTCTGAATCTACAGTGGTGCTTTATCTTTGGATCCAATTTCAATTCAAGAGAGTGAGAGGATCGAGTTCTAAACTAAAAATAAAAATAAAAGAAAATAAAAATAAATAAACGAAAACAAAGAATAAATAAAAACAAATAACACTCCCCGACAACAACGCCAAAATTTGGGAACCATTGTTTACACTGCAAAATTAAACCTTACTATTACTCTACTCACACAAAAATTAGTATAGCGACAAGCAAGGATCGATTGATGGACTCCACGGCACGCTTGCGTGAGGTGGTCGTCGCCCGGATCGTTTCCAGCAAGTTATGAAGGTGGAACGCTCACAACACCTTAACCCTTCGCCTATATTGAGACGAGAACCTTGGTATAATTGCTTTGCGCTAGGAAGCTTGCGTTGAATGGACACCAACGACACCTAAACCCCGTGTTTATAGAGAAACAGGAACCTCGGTACAATCGACGATTGATGTATGATAGAATGACGCCACAAACAACTATGATCCGTTGAATGATAAGTCGATAATTGAATCTCAAGAAAACTAAGAAATTAATCTAGGAATTCTTAAAGAACCAAAAGATGAGAAAATCTCACAAGAATTTCATTGAATAAATCTGAATAATAATGATTACATCAGCCATGTATTCTATTTATACTAATAGAATAAAACCCTAAATCCTAAAAGGAATAGAAATCCAATTGGAAATCAAATCCTACCTAACTGATTAATATGGAAATCAAATCATATCTAATAAATATCCTAGTTACAATAGAAATCTAAAAGATATGTAAATCCCTAAAATAAAAGAAAATCTGTCAAAATCTGCGTGCCTCGAAAAACGCGCCAACCAATTCTGCATGTTCTCGCCGGGGCGAGAAATTTGTACTGAAATCCTCGTCGGGGCGAGACAGTTCTCGCCGGGGCGAGAAGTTTGAACTGAAGTTCTCGCCGAGGCGAGAATGGACAGAGACTTCTTTTGTCGGGGCGGATCAAATTGGGCCGGGGCGAGCTTGAACAGTAAATTTCTCGCGGGGGCGAGAAAAATAGGCTTGCGATTCTCGCCGGGGCGAGAACCCTGTTTTCCAACCTGAATAATTTTCTCCGATTCCTTCGCTCCGAGCAATCTAAAACTCATCATGCTTGAATATCCATCATGTAAGAACTCTAATCCCTTCATGAATTGAAATCTAACTTTGTCGATGAATACACAATACAAACGAACATGACGAACACTATCTCGAACGCTTGACTTGCATTGATTTGGTCTTACTACATAGATCGTATCTAGCAATCCCAAATCACATGAATGATCCTCTCCTCGATGTTCATATGAATTGAACTCCGATGTAAGCATCCTTGAATAGATTCTAGCCCAATTACTCAAATTCGTTTGTTGAACCCTCGAAGTTTGAGTAGAGCCGATGACGCTTGATGCGAGCCTGGTCAGGATCGTATCACCCTAATTCCTAAAGTCCCAAATCCTTCATCTATGGGGGACTTTCGACCCATCTCTTGCTGCAATACCACGTACAAATGTATATCCAAAATCATTGCGAACAGGCTGAAATATACCCTTCCAACCCTTATTTCTCCGACTCAAGCTGCATTTGTTCCAGGCAGGAAAATAGGGGATAATATTCTATTGGCTCAGGAATTGATGAGAAATTACCATAGGAATTCTGGCCCCCCACGCTGTACCCTGAAGATTGATTTGCAAAAAGCCTTTGACTCGATCAGGTGGGAGTTCTTATTTGATGTATTATATCAACTGCATTTCCCTCCTAAGTTTGTTTACTGGATAAAGGCCTGTATTTCCACTCCCAGATTTTCGGTTAAAGTCAATGGTACATTGTGTGGTTATTTCCAGGGAGCTAAAGGGCTGCGTCAGGGCGACCCACTTTCTCCTTACTTGTTCGTAATTGTTATGGATATTTTATCTTTGATAATTGCTGATAACATTAAACATCTCCCGTTCAAGTTCCATTGGCGAACTGCTCAAACTGGAATTACTAATTTATGTTTTGCCGATGACTTGATGTTGTTCTGCCATGGGGACTATTCCTCTGTCTCCACTATCTCTGCTAGCCTTAATGCCTTTTCTGAGCTTTCTGGGTTAGTCCCTAATTCTGCCAAAAGCCAATGCTTCCTTGCTAATGTTAACTTGGAAGAGTCGAGTCAAATTTTGGATCTGCTTCAATTTCAGCGAGGTTTCACCCCAACCAAGTTCCTGGGTGTCCCCCTCATCTCCTCAAAATTATCTGCGGCAAATTGTAGATCCTTGATTGACAGAATTACCTCAAGGGTATCTACTTGGCATAATAAACTGCTCTCTTTTTCCGGCAGAATCCAGCTGGTAAGATCTGTGTTTTTTGCTATTCAAGCTTATTGGTCTTCCTTCTTTATCTTGCCATCTTCTATTCTCAAAGGCATTAAATCTATCTTGGTGAGATTTATTTGGAAAGGGCCTTCTCTTCAAAAATATGGAGTTAAGGTGGCTTGGGACAAAATGGCTTTACCATTTTCTGAGGGTGGTTTGAATTTAAAACATATTGATGACTGGAACACTGCCTCCATTCTCTTACATGTCTGGAATGTTGCCAATCCTCACACCACCTCGCTATGGGCTAAATGGATAAAGAATACTGTGATTAAAGATCGAAATTTTTGGTGTCTTGCCCCGCCTTCTGACTGTTCTTGGATTTGGAGAAAGGTTCTAAAGCTTCGAAGGCTGGCCATTAGGCACATTACTTACCAGATTGGAGATGGCGCTCTCACTAGTCAATGGTTTGATCCTTGGATTAATCAGACCCCTCTTGCCGAGTCCACTAAGGATCTGCTTGTGGTGAATTCTAGGCTTGGATACCGAGCCACTGTTGCAGACATTTTGGGGAGCTTGGGCTGGCAGCTACCGAGTTCCAACCATGACCATGTCATCCGCTTCCGGCAATCTTTTGATTACTCCAGATCTTATGATACCTCTAGGCAGGATTATTTGCTATGGGATTCATCCCCTATTACGACGACTTCATCCATCTGGCATTCCATTCGTCGCAGCGGTCAGGAAGTTGATTGGGGGGGGGGGGGGGTATTGTGTGGCACAAACTCCATGTTCCTCGGTTCTCATTTTGTTTATGGCTGGCGTTCCATAATGGCTTCAAAACTAAGGACGTGCTTCTTCGATATGGGATTGAAACTTTGGCTGCCTGTCAGCTATGTACTGTCCACAATGAAAATTTCTCCCACCTCTTTTTTCATTGTAATTTTTCTTTCCAAGTCCTATTTTATGTAATGAGATTTTGTGGTTGGAGGGGCTTTCAGCGAGAATGGTCTGTTATTATTGCCTTTGTGATGAGCCCACATCACTCAATGATTAGACGCCTCATCCTCTCTTTGGGATTGTTTGCCACGGTATACTACATCTGGCGGGAGAGAAACTCCCGATTGCATGGTGACCCAACCAAATCTGCCATGTGTCTTGGACGTGAGATTGTTCAAATTATTAAATGCAAACTCCATAGTTCTAATTTATTTCGGAAAAGTGCTACGCGCTTATGCTATAGACATATGTTATTAGATGACTTGGTATAGCATTCCCATCATTGGGCTTGTCCTTTAATGGTATTGATATACTTGATCTGGGGTATGCCCCTTGTCTTTTGTACCTATTTTTATTTTTATACAATTCCTAATTTAGCAAAAAAAAAAAAGGTTTTATCACAGTCAACTCCTTGACTTGAAAAACCTTTTAAA
This sequence comes from Aralia elata, assembly GCA_034770075.1. Lineage (NCBI taxonomy): Eukaryota > Viridiplantae > Streptophyta > Magnoliopsida > Apiales > Araliaceae > Aralia > Aralia elata. The sequence goes on from CM068385.1 coordinate 61,348,985, forward strand.
CAGGTCTGGTCTTATAGGTCTCCACCTTGCCATTTGCCATAGTCTTTCTCTTAAAAGACCCATATTCACACTCTAGGCACTATGCCCTTTTTGTGGAGTAACCAGAGTCTATACTTGGTTCTCATACATGGAGTCCATTTCGGATTTCATGGCCATCTGCCATTTCTCTGAGTGTCTTCTACTCATAGCCTCATCGTATATAACTGGATCATCATCCTCTATGATGCGTACCTCATCATCATCCTCTATGATGAATCTATACCTCCCAGGTATCTTCGGTACTATTCCAGATTTACGATTCGGTTGTGGTACATTAGGTCTATCTACAAGTTCCTCGGTTCGACTTAAAGTGTTTTGTGGTTCTTGAACTCCTTCAAGATCTATTACCCTCCCACTAGCTCCTTTAATGATAAACACCTTTATCTTAGAAGGCAGTGTGTAGGATTATAGTAATAGTACCCTAAACTTTCTTTAGGATATCCACAAATCTGCACTTGTCAGATTTTGTCCTAAACTTATCTTTGAAACCTTTTCACATAAGTTGGACAACCCCTTATCTTAACATACTTAAGAATAGGAATCCTCCCTATCTATAACCTTTATGGAGTCTTAGGGCCAGATTTTTGAGGTTACCTTATTTTGTAGATATGCAGCCGTTTCTAGGGTCAAACCCCAGATGGATACTAGAATGTCAGTAAAAATTATTATGGACTGCACCATGTCCAACAAGATACAATTTCTCCTTTTAAATACACCAATCAACTATTGCGTATCAGGAGGTGTCCATTATGAGAAAATACCATTTTGAGATGATCTAGAAACTCATTGCACAAGTATTCTTTCTTCGATCTGATCAAAGAATCTTAACACTTTGTCAATTTGTTTCACTTCTGAATTCTTTGAACATTTCAAATGATTCAGACACACATTCAACTCTTTGAATAACCATCTCCTTTTCCTTTTACTAGTTTGTTCAATTTGCAAAATTATTTTTCATGTAAGTCAAGTATACAAAGTCTATCAAGTATTCTTCCAATTTCAAACAAAACATTATTATAAATAGAACACCAATTGTTCTTAAATATAATACCAGAATCTTCCTTGTCCAACAATGAAAGTTCTAATGTTTATAATGAGAACTGGAAGATAATAACAATTTATTAACTTAATAGACTTGCCCGTAGGCATCGCTAAACTATAAGTTCCTACGGTTAATGTAGCAATCATTGCTCCATTCTCCACACGTAAGATTACTTACTCTTTGTTTAGCTTTCTACTTCTGCTTAGTCTCTGCATTTGATTGCATATGTGAGAACTACAGCCGGTATCCAATACCCAAGTAGAAGCTTGACTTACAGAAAAATTTAATTTTAATCATGAACAAACTTATATCTGTAACCGAAACTTCACTAAGCTTCTTTAGGTTAGCCTCTGTAAGATTCTCCTTACAGTTTTCCTTTCCAGTATCCAGGCTTATTGCAGTGGAAGCAAACTCCTTTGCTATCTGCATCAGTCTTGTTCTTATTATCCTTTGTTTTTGCCTTTCCATTTACCTTCTTGAATTGTTCTTCTTTTAAGAAGATCCTTTGGCCCTCTTCCGCTTCCTGGAAGAAACATCTACCAGTAAGACTTGGTCTTTCTTGGTTGGAAAGTGACTCTTACAGTTTTCAACATGTTTAAGCAACTCAGACTGACTGACATATAGCTTGTTCATGTGGAAATTCATAACGATTTTTTTTTTATTTTTTTATTTTTTTATTTTTTTATTTTTATTTTTTTTATTTTTTTTATTTTTTTTATTTTTTTTTATTTTTTTTTTATTTTTTTTTAATTTTTTTTATTTTTTTAGTTTATTTGATTGTTTTATTTTTTTTTTAATTTTTTAATTTTTATTTTTTTTTTATTTTTTTTTATTTTTTTTTTAAAGAATCACCTCCCGACATGGCATCTAGAGAGAGAAGCTCCTCCTTCTCTCTAGTTTTTTCTTGCTTTGTTCAGATTTGAACTTATTGTGATTATCACAGGGATTTGTTTCCATGTTCTAATCTGATCTTTGGGTTCATATTTGTTTCTTATCTCTGATTTGGGTTTTGAGAGGTTCAATCCATGGGTAAGCAAATGAAGAGTTCAAAATCCAAATCAAAATCAGCTTCTAAGAAGCCTCGACCAAAGCTGGTGCAAGGCTCTATTGGGAATGCTAGTGTTGAGGATAGATCCTTTGGCTCCTCTAGAACTTGTTTCAGATCAGCCATATCATGTTTAAAAGACGTTGATTTCAATCTTCCTGATCATTTCAACTCCTCAGATGGCGATGACGATGAGGTGCAAAGTCCTTTGAAGTTGGCGAGTGTTCCACACTCTTTTGAAGCTGCAGGTGAGCCTCATGGCCTCGAGTCCAGCGTTCCTGCCGAAAGTACTCTCAAGGAGCATATGGACAGTCATATTCCTGCTTTTGATGCTGGGTGTAACAAATTCAAATCAGCTGTGGATGAGAATGGGGTTGACCGTGGGTCCCTTAATTTGATTTCAAAAATTAGGTTTTCTCCAGCTAGTGGGAGCTGTTCCCCATCTTGGGCAGCACGTGGGACTGGTATTACTGCAGGTAATGGTTCAGTTTGTGGGGTTGACCCTTGTGTTTCCCCGGATTCAAAATTGCTGAGGGGAAATAATTTTGAATCCCAAAGTCTTGTGGGACCAGATTGTTCTTCAAATTTGCAAAGTTCCGCCCTTGAGTACTACGTGGCTGAGCATAACTCCCCTATTCTGCACCATGGGGAAGCTGCATCATCTCAAAGTGCCGGTACTTTAGCCCGTGGGGCCCAGTCTTTTGTGGGTCCTTCAACTAACCCATCTGTTCATTCTCTCAATCATCACAAGGTTAGGCTTCTTGATGATCTTACTACCATCTCTATTCCTTCTGAAATCTCGCAAATTGGTGTTTCTTCTTGGGCTGCCTCTGTTGTGGGCTATTTTATTGGGGGAAAGAAATCCATTCATTTTGCTACTTATTGGGCTAAACGAATTTTGGGTGATAAAGTAGCAAAAGTGTTCTATAATGGAAATGGCTTCTACATTTTTAGCTTTTCATCTGAAAATGATACCACCCTTATGGAACCAATGGCTTCAACAATTCTGGAAACTCCATTAGCTGTTGGTATTGGGAAAATGCTTGCAAGTACACCGGACAAACCAGTTGACTCACCTAAACGAAAGGCTCCATCTCCAGGAACATGTTCGGGGAAAAAAGTCCATTTTGATAAAATTGAAGTCTTGATGGATAAAACTAATTTGGCTAAAAAAGCTGCTTTAGCTACTATTTCCTTTCCAGCCCTCAAATCATGCTTAAAGGTATCATCCGGGAGAACCGCAATGCGGCTAGTGGAAAATAAACCACCTTGACTTTTGATTTGTATCCTTGTTGTGGGCAGCGTTTTATCTCTTGATCCTTGCTGCTCTGTTTTTTCCTTTCCCCCATATCTCTTGGGTGTTGTCTCTATCTACCCGGATTGTTCCTATGTTTCGCCGGTGTAGAGGTCTGATGCTTGGTTTCCCCATTTCTGGTTTCCAATTTTGTTAATTCAGAGATGGATTCTTTTGGGACAAATTTCATTTTGGATGGTGAATGCTCTCCCATGCTATGGACCCTATTATTTCTTCGATTTGGTTAGGCTATGGTCTCTCATGGGTTATTTTTATTTCCTTGGCACGGATTTGATGATGCGTGCCGAATCGAATTTTTGGTTCGGCTGTTTTGGTGTTCTCCAACCCATTCCGCTTGCTCTTGCCGGTACATCGGTTTTGCGATCTGTTTCTTTGATGGGTTTCATCTGCCGGTTTCTTATCAGATTTGATGTGTTCACCCTTGCTTGACCGGAATCTATGGTTTGCGATGGTGATGATTTGTGTTGGTGATCTGAGCTTGTTGGTTAGTTTGCTAGCACATGGGTTCTGTTTTTGGGCAGTGTGCACTACCGTCGGTTTTGCATGTGGGCATGTGTGCCTGTGGCCCTGCCGCTGGCTTGAGTGCTTCAGCTGGTTCTTGGTTGTTGCGCCCCATGCTTCAGCTGGTCATAGTCTTTGGCAGTATGCTCGCTGACTTCTTTGGGCCACACGTTATGGGTTGTTCTTGTTTCTTATGAGCAGTATTTCTCCTTGTTGATTAAGGGGGCTGCTGGCTTGGGCCCACGATGTGGGGCTGTTTCTTGTGCAATAGCTGGTCTTCAACTTTGGACGAAACAATTGGCGGCGCTTTTTAGTGATGCATTTGGTTTGGATAATTTTGTGGTCCTCTTATTGTAGCAAATTATCCCTAATTTTTATTAGTTATTTCCTTTGCCTAATCTCGAGTTGTGAGATATTATTTTAATTAGATTAGGCATTTGATTTTCCTAGTTTATGTAGGTGTTTTAGTCCTCTCGGGAGAAGTGGACTATGTTCTGATCTTCATTGTAATATTTTCGGTTTGCTTTATATACAAACAAATTTAGCAAAAAAAAAAAAGAAATTCACAACAATTTGTGAGAAAGAGTCTGGAAGTGATTGCAAGATCTAATCTTGGATCATCTCTCCATCCATTAAAACCCAGTTGTCCCAATTGTTCAATCAGATTGATCATTTTAGGACATATGTTTGTACTGTAGTGTCATCGGTCATTCTAGATCGGAAGAGCTTCTTAGATATCTGATATCTAATAGTCCTACTTTTCTCACCCTTCAACTCCTTGAAGGTGCCGGAGTACAGTAGGAGCATCCATAGTTTCATGCTGACGCTGAAGCTCGTTACTCATGGATGCGAGCATGATGCATTGAGCCAACTGTGCATCATCTTGCCACTTTCTAAAAGTAGCAATCTCTTCCTCTGAGGCATTGTTTGCAACCATTGCAGGGATAGGTATATTAAGAACATAAGATAACTTTTCAGCCTTGAGAACTATTCTCAAATTCCTTAACTAGTCCGTGTAATTCGGTCCGGTTAATTAGCATCTAATATGCTATGCAGTTGATAGACTCCACGGCACGCTTGCGTGAGGTGGTCGTCGCCCGGATCGTTTCTAACAAGTTGATAGGATGGATAGCTTGTAACACCTTAACCCCTCGCCTATATGTAGACGATAATCTTGGTACAATTGCTTGCAAATGAAGTTTGCGTAGGATGGACACCAACGACACCTCGACCCCTCGCTTATGTTGAAGCGGTAATCTTGGTACAATCGACGATTGATGCGGTAGAAGACGCCACACACAACTATGATTGGTTGTATGATAAGTCGAATATGAATCTCAAAGAAAACTAAGGAATACTTAGGAATTCTCAAGAACCACAAGAAAAGAACAATCTCACAATAATGATGATAATCTGAATATTAATGAATTCAAGTCCCCAATGTCTTACAAATGAAGCCTATTTATACTAGTCTAGGAAACCAACTAGAAGCTTCTAGAAGCACACACTCTTTGAAATACAAGCACACAAATTTGGAAATGTAGCAATCATAACTCATGTAATTGAACCTAAATACTGATATCATGTTTTGGGTGAAAGAAGGTTCGAAAATCAAGAAAGTCAAAAATAGACAAACTGCATCCAGGGGGTTCTCGCCGGGGCGAGAAAATTGCATTGAAAATTCTCGCCGGGGCGAGCGATTTGGCTTGAAAATCCTCGCCGGGGCGAGAAACTTGGCTGGGAAATCCTCGCCGGGGCGAGACATGCTGTTCCAAGCAAACTGCTTCCTTTTGATTTTCTGATCCGCTACATCCGTTTGCAAGGTGTTTATGGTGCACACGCACTTGGAATCCATTCCCAAAACTGCTATACTCGAACCATTATGGATCCAAGCTATTTGAATCAATCTCCATGATGAACGCCATGTGGTATAGCTAGAATTCGTTTCCGCCATTGCATGATGGTTTGGTTTGTATCGAGTTGGTTGTGTCGAACAAGTGTCATAAAATTCTGACCCCCTCATGCTTATATCAGCAGTGATAGTGAATTAGACATCGTAAAATTCTGTAAATGAATTTGTAATTTAACAACATTTTAGCATACATTCATTTTTAATTAATTACCAAAATAAATTAGGTCTTTATTTTAAATTGGTATCTCCCACTATTTTCATCAAACTATATTACCCTCATTATATAGTTCGGCAATTCTAATTAAAGATTTGCTAGTGAGACTAAGGATCCCATTTTAGATGTATATAGCCTTGTGGTGACATAACAAACGATATATAAATAAATAGGTAGACAACTATTGTCAATTACATCTCTATGTAACTCCTTGTATTTTGCCTCTTAGATTATTTTGATCAAGTGGTGACACATCCGAATCAAAATTATCCAAGTTAAGTCCATCCTAACACTTCCATATATTCGAAAGAAAAACACTGTCCTTGTGGTGACACAACAAAACAACATCGTTCAGTCTATGTATAAGCATCAAATGTGATAAAGTAACATCTTAAATATTTTAATACTTGCCTTGTGGTGACACAACAAACTCATATTAAATATTTAATACTCTATTGTTTTACCATGCTAGAAGGCGACGTTCGATATTCCAAATATCTTTGAACGCTTAGGACTTAATATGATTTCTTTGAGGGGTTTGTTATTATTTGTCTCATCTTGTTTAGCGCGCATGCACATATATATATAAAATACGCGTCATATTATTTAACATGCGAAGCATGTTGTATAATATATAATATATACATAGCAAGCATGCACATATAGAATACTATATTCTACCCGGATTGATTATGGACTTTTATTCTAGTTTGGTTCACTAGAGCCACCAAGTGAACCAAAAGGTCAAACCTAGGGTGCAAGAATTAAATTTAAATATAACTATTACATTTAAACCCGAGCTCCATTACAAACGGGTCTTCAAACGCTCCTTGCTCCTTTGTCTCCAATTCTTCAAGTAATTCTAACTAAACCTATTACATAAACTATTTACAATAAATAGAAACCTTGATCAGCAGTCAAGGGGAGGTACATAGGAGGAAGATAGAATTTACATCAAGAAAAACTAGAAAAGACGAGGTACGCAGACCCCATTTATAAAAACCCATTCATTCAAGCATCCACTAAAATAAATCCAATCATACATTGGTCAGTAGTCCATAATCAATCCCTATTTATTATCATACATATCTCTATATGTATCAATAAATAACATTCATCTCATGAATAATAAAACCATTCCATATATGCATTGATATCAATTAATGGGCAATTAAAAGTTTACTAGAAATCTAATTTTGAAACAAAATAAACCACTTTATTTTAATCAAAATTTAAATCATAATAAACTTATTTATTTTATTTTATCCAATTTTGAATAAAAATAAACTCCTTTATTTTTAATCAAATTCCAAATCAAAATAAACTCTTTTATTTCAATTGACATGAAATCCAATTTCAAGTTCAAAACAAACTCTTTTATTTTAACTTAAAATTGTTGGAAAATAAAATATGTTGAATCCTATTCCTTATCAAAATAAACATCTTTATTTTTAAGGAAATATGGAATCCTATTCCATATGTGAATAAACTCTTTTATTTTAGGAAACATGGAATCCTATTCCATATGTGAATAAACTCCTTTATTCTAAACTTTTATCAATTAAATAAACCATTTATTTTAATTGAAGAAAAAATTATTTTTCGGATTCTGCCGTCCGGCGCAGCTGCGCCCAGAATGAACTGGGAAACGGCGCAGCTGCGCTGAACCCCAGAAAAAAAACTGATTCTGGGTATGGGCGCAGCTGCGCCGCATCGCTGATTCAGAAAAAATTAGCACAAGGTTAGGCTTTGATACCACTGTTAGGTTTATACATAGCGCGAATATGCAATCAAATTACATAAATAGTGCGGAAGTGCGATAAAACGGATTTTAAAATTTTTCATACAAACCATCACCATGATCATCCATGTGCTCAATTATCAATTAAACGAAAGAGATAGAGATTAAGAAATTATACCCTCGTAGAACCGTGTTTCCTCGGGTACAAGTTCACCTCCAATTCCTTCGCGTTCTCCTTGAATTTCACCGATTAAATTCCTTCATTTGATCAACGTTAGCCACCCAAGTGTTTGGCCTCTAGAGGTGATCCACCAAGGAATAATAGTTGTTCAAGAAGATGGGTGTTGGCAAAACCCTAGTTTCTATCTCTATAGAAAATTACAAGTACTCTCCACCCTCTCCAATTCTTATGGAAGAGTGAGTAACTGTCTAACCCTAAATCATGATAAGACTCTTCTTATTTATAGATATAGGGAACCCTCCTAAACTATTTAGGATTAGGGTTTTTATTTTAATTAAACTCCTTTAATTAATTGAACTCCTAATCCAATTAGAAATTAATGAGAGAGTACTTCTATTAATTAATTCTCAATCCCTATTAGGAATTAAATAATAGTAATAGTAATAATAATAATAAGACTCCTCTTATTAATTTATATTTAATATTTCCAAAATATTAAATAATAAATATTAAGATATTTAATTTATTCTATCTCTATAGATTAAATTAAATACACTTAACTTATTATTACGATTATGCCATTTACTTCTTAAATAAATATTTTTCTTTTGCGGTGTGACCCTTTAGGTTCTCCATATTAAACCGGTTGTGAATAAATCAATTAGAACAATTCTAATCTTATTTAAATAAATAAATTAAACTATTTAATTCATTTAGATAAATAATATTTATTCTACAATAAGGGTAAGCCCCCTTAGCGATCAACGACTTTCCAGATAATATAGATTTCAACATTAATCACAAAAGAACCTTTCAGTGAATAGTTACCGTACAATTCAATCCTTCTACCATAAAATGTCCCAATTAAATATAAGACATGGAATTACTGTCAAGTCTTATTTAATTTAATTATATGTATTTCGATTCTGAAATGCACAACTCTGATTAATGCTAATTAGAAACTCCTTTCTAATTTCATTCTGCTTTGGCCAAAGACTTCTGAGTCGTCATTTATCGAATCACATAGGACATTCACTCCTTTTACTAGACGTGGTAGATTCTTTGTTGATCATTCACCTATCTCCATGTATAACTTATTATACCCAATCATACCCTTTGATATACCCTCAGGGTCTTAAGGGACATGTCAAAGTATAACTCATCATACACAAGATACTATGATGATCTCAAGTCCAAGGATCACTTGTACTACTATCACTAGAGGAATTCCTATTGACAGGCGAGTAAAACTCCATTAGGCATTCCTTAGCGAGCCACGTTCAGTGAACTTATTCTCTAATAAGCACCTACATACTTGCTTTAGTGTCTCCACACAAATGATTATGAGATCAATCATCCTCTTCATAAGAGCAAGCAACGTATGTACTAATCTATCCGGATTGACTAATCCCCTTTTTAGTAATCCATCGATTAGGAACGATTTTAGTTTGTGAGCTATCTAGAATTTAGATCTCAAAAGCATGATCACCATCATGATTCTAAAAGCATTGCTCAAAACTATGGGTTTATCACATTTCATATAACAACACCATGTAGATAAAGTAAAATGCCTTTAATAGACGAATAAGATTACAAAGTATATGCTACATCATATCAAATATGATTGGCTTGTGTGCATACTACTTTCACTTCTTTCTTAGCTTAAACAAGTATGCTAGCTTGCTCTCTTCCTTTCTCCTCTTCTTGCCCGTGTTCTCTCTCTTCCTCTCTCAATTTCTCTAGAGTTTTCCCTCTATAATTTATGAATTGGTAAGGAACTATAAAGGAATGGCTTAGTATTTATAGAGTGGGGGCTAAATGGTCATTTGGACCATTTTTACTAACCAATCCCTAGTTTAACCTAACCATGATCCAAGTTAAGCTAACTAGGGTTAAAACATGGGGGATGGGATGGCTAGCTTACTTAGGAAGCTCTCCCTCTTGATTGGTTAGCCGAAATCGTTGACTTTAACTTTTCATGATCCTACTGTATAATTTTCGTATTATACTCGTATCATTCTTATATTCTGTTCGTATAATAATTTGTATTATACTTGTATTATTCGCGTATTCTACTCGTATAATATTTTGTATTATACTCGTATTACTCTCGGTTGACTTTCGAAATTCGATCGACAAGCCGAAAAATCACTTTTTTATTTTTGAATTTTATTAGAGATTACATCTCATGACATCATATAAATGCTATGGCGTCATTTGGAAAATCGAAAAAACGTAAAAGCCTTTTTAGCATGAATAGTTACATCAAGTTCACATGGATTCTTAGTTACATATTCGTATATACATCGTATTTTACGCGTATTATACCTCGTATTAATCTCGTATTCTATCGTATAATATTTCATATTATACTCGTATTTATTCTTATATTTTATCGTATAATATTTCGTATTATACGAGTATTTATTCTTGCATTCTTCGTTTTTAACTTCTAAAATTCATCCCACAGTCGAAAAACTATGTTTTTCGTTTTCTAATTTTAGTGGATATTCCATCTTTCCTCGTAATATTAACATTCGCGTATTCTTCGAAAAATTGAAAAGACGTAAAAGTTTTTTTGGGTGAATAGTGTTTTCGGCGACTATTTCTCAGAAAATAGTTAGACGATCAAAAATCTATAAAAAATATATTTCTTTTTGTCTTTTCCCTATTTTGTCTTATTATCGTGAATAGTAATTTGCACGTTTTTCAAGAAAAACTTTTATTGGATAATACGTATTTATGTTCCATACAAACGCTCAATCTTTAAACGAAACGTTTAGAAATGAAAAGTGTTTCTGTATAAATAACAATTCCCGAGTTTTGTACGGAAAAACTTTTATTAGTTAATATGCATTTACACCATATATAAACACTATTTTGTGAAATGCGAAAAGTTCCAAAAGGTTGCAAAACAGATTTCACGGGCATAACTAATTTTTAGGTTTTAACCCTTAGAGTTTAGGTATTAACCTTTTTCCTAATTTAGGTTTTAGCCTAAAATTAACTTCTTGATTTTAACAAGTGTTAAGGTTAACTACTTAAACCAAAACACAAAATACTACACATAGCAGAAAGTATATAACACATTTTGAAGTTCAATACAAGCTTATTTATTCATATAGCACATAACTTAGGTTATAGTTCTAACCTCTAACTGTATACGAATCTACGAATCATTTTTAGTCTTTTAGATAGCTCAACGTATACTTGAGCAATCATTCTCAGGTTTTAAATTGACAATATTTATTAGATCTTGTCAGATCACATTTGAAATTTTTGGGATATTACATTCTACCCAACTTACAAGAATTCCGTCCTCGAAATTAACTTTACAAAAGAAAAAAAAAATTAGTCATTCAATATTATATTTATAAGTTCTATAAATATTCAGGATATTACATTCTCTCCTCCTTATAAGAATTTCGTCCTCGAAATTATTTAAAATCAACTTTAGTCATTTAATATCATATTTATGGGTTCTATAAATATTCAGGATATTACATTCTCTCCTCCTTATAAGAATTTCGTCCTCGAAATTATCTCTAACGTAGTCTTCAATATGAATTTTTTGAATTTATCTTTTCTCACGTGTTCACTTATCTATACACATTTCCTTTCTGCAAAGGAAGTTATATTTGTAAGGATGAGCTATAAAAGGCTTAAAAAGTTTAAACATTTAACAAGTTATACTCACACTATGTTTGAATTGAATGAACGCATAGTTCAAAGATTTTCTACATATATACCGAGGTTTGTTTGTCAAACCACACATTTTCTATATTCTGTCAGTTATAAAGACTTAGAATTCATAGGTTGTTCTGTTCAACCAGACATGGTAATCATTCCTAGAGGTTATATAGACTTAGGAATCATTAGTTCGGATATTTAATAATCTATCTTTTCCATTATTCTCTAACCATAACACAAGTTTCAATCTATTATCAATATACTAGACTGAGTGGTTCCTAACCCGTGAATTAATGAATTAGTTCCCCGTCTCATCAATACTTCTACCAATGTCTCAATAAATGTGCCTCGATTTATTCGACAACCACACTGAATTGTCCACATTGGTACCTACAGTATAATTAGATCGGTTTTCTAACACATCTTAAACTCCTGCCCATACAAGAGAGTTGTTCAACTCAGATACTAACATGGTTTTCAATTGAAATTCAACAATCATTATAACGTTGCACATAACAGATAACAAGCATGTTAATGCACAGAGTGCAAAAGAAACAATACTTGCATAACAATAAACTTCATAAATAAGACATATTATTGCACAGAGTGCATTTCAACAAATAAGTAGGCTTGCTTGAGAACTTTTTATGAGTTTATTCATTTTCCGACATTCTCGTGAAGAGTTTATCTTTATTCAGTAGATTTTGTTCTTTCCTATCTATGATTTCAATAGGAACTTCTTCATATGATAAATCTTTCTCGATCTGAATAGGCTCGTAATCTATAACGTGTTTACATATAGAAAGTTACATATTCGACTAGTGATTTATATAATATCACTAGTTTACACAAAAGGATTCCCTTATTTATAAAACGTTGGAAAGACAATAATAGGACAGACTACAAGTTACTTCTTTTTATTCACTAGATCCTTCCATTTTGATTCCTGGTCCTTGGGCAATTTTCTAGCTAGATGATCCATTGACCCACAATTGAAACACATATAAAAGAATTTTACTTATTTAATATTTTAGTGAAGCAAATTTACACATAATATAAATCTTTTAAGATTATTTTATGTATAATTAAGTATTTTACGGACTCAAAGACTATATCCTAAGGTATTTCCTAACTACCTTAGAGCTATAATCTACAGCTCTGATACCAACTTGTGACGCCCCCAAATTCTCTACACTCCTTGTAGCAGATCTGGTGCTCACGTGATCCTATCCAACTATAAATATTCAATAAAATATGACTTCTATCTATCCAAGGTTCACAGTATCCCATAACAGATGATAATTCCTGCCAGAACGTTATCTGTGTTTGGATACCCTTACTTGGATGTATAGATTCATATCTCATGAATACCTCTTTCATATCGATATTCCCTATCTATCTGATGTTCACAGTATTAACGATAAGATTGTCCATAGAACTGAGGGGCGCATTCCGGTAAAGATGGCACCGTACCGGCGCTCATTAAGTGTAACCTCAGAGCTTATAGGACTTTCAATATCATTCAAATACCCTCATTCAGATGTATAGTTTGTATAGATACTGTATTTAACTTAGTACAACTATGCTAAACAAAGTAAAGATCAGAGTATAACGCATTCGATCAGAGTATAACGCATTCGATGTAATAAAGGATGATAATATATTACATATCATTAAGTTCGGTTATATCGTTCTCAGTACTAAGTTATTACAACAAAGCCTTATAAAAGACTTGAATTATTCACAACAGTAATTAAAACTAATAAATATGTCCTTTTCCTTTGTTTGTCCCAGAAGTGCTGGGATTATCATTTAAAACTGCAAAGAAGATATACGCAAGAATGAGCTACAAATGCTCAACAAGTTCATTTGAAAAATGTAAACACAATGTGTTTGATTTGAAAGATGTCAATGATGTATAACTGAGGGTTCTGTACATGAACCATATATTTCAATTAGTTCTATCAGTCTTCAATTACTTAGAACCGTTTGATTTTCGGATATCTGGTAGGGGATCAGCCTAACCAATATCCTAGGAGTATGCATATCATCCTACAATTTATGTCGATATATAATCAACGGTCACCACCTTATCTTAAGGTTTTCCAGTTCACCTTACATCAAGGTGTTCCATTTCTCAGTATAAGATGTCGTACCAAAACAATTTGGTTTGACACAACAATTTACGCTTCATCAAGCAATATATGAATAATGATTCATTTCTTAAGTTATGCTGAACAAGAAGCAATAATTTTACAATAATTGATAGCAATATATAGTACTTGCATAAAGGTAACAAAGTTAGAAGACTTGCCTTGGTGTTTAGGATAATAAACACTAAGCTCAAACTTGTTAAAATAACCCTACACAATCATTTAGTGCATAAGCGGTTAGATTCATCGTATTATATTACTTCATATGTCATATAATAACTTAACTTAACTATTTTCATAGGTGTTATAGGCTCCATAACACCCTAGCTCAAAAACTCATTTTTAAGTCCTTAAACCCGAGAGCCTCTAAGAAATTTTCAACTTTGACGTCCTTTACGGAAACTGTCATAACTTCTTCGTTTCAAAACATTTTTGGGTGATTCTTGAGTCTAAATTCATTAGAATTTCCCCTTCTACAACTTTATTTATATTTCAGAAGCAGATTTGGACTTTAAAATTTCGGAAAATGGGCAGAAAGGTCTGTAAGCATACTTTGATCAAAATATCTTGGGTTAACCATGTGAAACATGGTACCACTAGCATTAATTTGTTAAGATAACATGTTCTAAGACTCAATAACACTTCATAATATAAAAATACCAAAATTATAAACCTACTTATGTTAGATTTATGACTTTTACTCAAGAACACACGAAGAACACGAAGAATACTTTGAAAATTTTGAACATGATAACTACTTACGATTTGATCATTTCTTCACTATAGTTGTAATGATTTAGACATTATAACTACTAGTGATCATGATATGTACTACACTAGCTATAAAATAAATTTTGACATTATAACTACTAGTAAAATGTATAATTAGCTATAACTACGAATTGAAATCGAACATTATAACTACTAAGATGATTACCTCTTGAAGTTGCAAGTTTTAACTATTTATTGGCAACTATCAATACTTGAAATATATCTAGAGAGTAATTTCGCTCTTTGATTTTGTGAATTGGTAAGTTTTTAAGCTTGCAAAGCTTCCTATTTATAGGCTAGGTAGAGTTAGGACAAAATAGTCTTTTTGCATTAATCCATGACATCATCGCTTGCATCATCGTCCTTTGTGACATCACTGCTTACATCATCATCCAACGTGACATCATTGCTTGCATCATCGTCCAATATGACATCATTATGACATCACGATGACATCATCTTTGTGCTAATTTGAAGATGATGTCATGATTATATCATGCTTGCATCTGACTGGTCGATTCAAGTTCACATGGATTCTTAGTTACATATTCGTATATACATCGTATTTTACGCGTATTATACCTCGTATTAATCCCGTATTCTATCGTATAATGTTTCATATTATACTCGTATTTATTCTTGTATTTTATCGTATAATATTTCGTATTATACGAGTATTTATTCTTGCATTCTTCGTTTTTAACTTCTAAAATTCATCCCACAGTCGAAAAACTATGTTTTTCGTTTTCTAATTTTAGTGGATATTCCATCTTTCCTCGTAATATTAACATTCGCGTATTCTTCGAAAAATTGAAAAGACGTAAAAGTTTTTTTGGGTGAATAGTGTTTTCGGCGACTATTTCTCAGAAAATAGTTAGACGATCAAAAATCTATAAAAAATATATTTCTTTTTGTCTTTTCCCTATTTTGTCTTATTATCGTGAATAGTAATTTGCACGTTTTTCAAGAAAAACTTTTATTGGATAATACGTATTTATGTTCCATACAAACGCTCAATCTTTAAACGAAACGTTTAGAAATGAAAAGTGTTTCTGTATAAATAACAATTCCCGAGTTTTCTACGGAAAAACTTTTATTAGTTAATATGCATCTACACCATATATAAACACTATTTTGTGAAATGCGAAAAGTTCCAAAAGGTTGCAAAACAGATTTCACGGGCATAACTGATTTTTAGGTTTTAACCCTTAGAGTTTAGGTATTAACCTTTTTCCTAATTTAGGTTTTAGCCTAAAATTAACTTCTTAATTTTAACAAATGTTAAGGTTAACTACTTAAACCAAAACACAAAATACTACACATAGCAGAAAGCATATAACACATTTTGAAGTTCAATACAAGCTTATTTATTCATATAGCACATAACTTAGGTTATAGTTCTAACCTCTAACTGTATACGAATTTACGAATCATTTTTAGTCTTTTAGATAGCTCAACTTATACTTGAGCAATCATTCTTAGGTTTTAAATTGAAAATATTTATTAGATCTTGTCAGATTACATTTGAAATTTTTGGGATATTACAACAGTTGTTACAACCATTAGAGATTCCGGAATGGAAATGAGAGCATATCACGATAGATTTCGTGGTAGGACTTCCAATGACATAAAAGGGATACGACGTTATATGGGTTATAGTGGATCGTTTTACGAAGTCGGAGCATTTCTTACCGATCAAGATTAGTTTTAAGCTAGACCAATGAGCTAAACTCTATATTAAAGAAATCGTTAATTACCCGTAAACTTGATCCAAAAGTCGTACCAAGCTAGGGTTTCACTATGTAACATCTTTTACTAAAATTTTCGCCATAACTTCATTATAGCATATTTTTACTCCGTTCCAATTGGAAAATTTCCACAACACATACATGTATATTTCCTTCTTTTCGGATTTCAATATACGTCTTATGAACTAATGATTTATTAGTCCGATTAAGGTCCTCTACATAGTCATTTGTTCATCCTCATGCCAAGGTTTACGTTTTTATTATCGTTCCGCTTTTCATACGTATTACCGGTGATTTAATACATTAAACACCATCATACACCACCTTATAACTTCTGATCCATCATGATCCCCAATCAAACCACAACAACCACTACCAAAGCAATATTATAAATCACCAAGGCTTCTTGGCTCAAGTGGTAAAACAACTACTCAAAAGGCTCTTGAGTCCAAGAGGTCGGGGGATCCATTCCTGCCAAAGGCAGGAATGTTAAGATTTCAGCTAAACTTAGCAAAAAAAAAAAAAAAAAAAAAAAAAAAAAAAAAAAAAAAAAAGCAATATTATAAAGCTTTAAAAGATGGAAGAAGTTAGGGTTTAAGTTTTGTTCTTATTTTCATTTTTCATACATTCCTACACGGTTTAAACATATAACCATCATCTCCATCATCTTATACTTTCATGATCCATAAGTAATATACTTATTATATAAAACTTAGTAGAATGGATTAAGGTTAGGGTTTATAATATTACCTTTCTTGGTTCTTCTTCTTTCTTAGCTTGAACAAGTATGCTAGCTTGATCTCTTCCTTTCTCCTCTTCTTTTTTTTTTTGCTAAATTTGTTGAATGTATAAAACGCCAAAAAGGCCAAAATATACAAAGGCAAAGGGGCATACCCCAGTCTATAGTTAGTTCATCTATTGACAAGTCCAATAGATGAAGTAACTATACAGGAAACTACATTTCAAAAAAATAAATGCAAAAACCAAGATTCTAGGCAAACATTACAGTTACAGCAGCCAAGTACAATAGTATTGACAAAAAGCAGCAGCCTTTATGAATGATTTGCAAGTGGAAAGCCTAGATTTAATGATATAAGTAATATCCTTTGCAAGGGCAAGAGGGGGAATGACGATATTGTTGTGCAACTTGTTGTTCCTTGCTTCCCATATTTTGTAGACCGTGACAGCGAGAGAAAGACATAATATGTTCCTTGTAAGCTTTGTACCTTGGAAGGTGGTGAGGAATGCTAAGATATCATCCCAGCTGTGGGGAATGCTATGCCACTGCCCCAAATCCATGACAGCTTTAAAAATAATTTGCGAGTAATCACATAAGAAGAAAAGGTGATCGAAGGTTTCATAGTGCAACTGACAAAGCTGACAAGTCATGCTCCTGCCAGTGAACTGGGCAAACCTATCGTTAGTAGGAATCCTTTTCAAAATACCCAACCATAACATGAATGAATACCTAGGGACATGCAGCTTGTTCCAGGGAATGAAACTCCATGAAACAGGTTGTTGCCGTGACCGGATACTTTCCCAAACATGCTTAGCTTTGACAGTAATGATATCCAAGGAGTCCCATAATATGCAGTCTTCTTGAGGGGGCGGAGGAGGTAAGGATTCAAGACGCCTTCTCAACAAGATAACATCATGATAATTGCTAGTAGGGAGGTTCCAAGATGAGTCCAACAGTATAGAGTTAACCGTAGCAGAGGCAGGAATACCCGAGTTTAAAACCAAACTGGGACTAGGATTGATGGCAGTGCCATTGATCCATGGGTCATACCGCAAGCTAAACCTATCACCACGACCAATTTTGTAATGAAGATGGAGCAGAGCAAGAGGTCTAAGTTTTAATACCTGTTTCCAAATCCAAGAACAGTCTGTGGGGGTAGGGATCTGCCAAAGAGATCGATTCTTAAGGATGGTAACTTTGATCCACTTTGCCCAGAGAGAAGAAGACTGGAATTGGATAATATGCAATAAGTGAGATATGATAAGAGCACGATTCCAGTCCAGCAAGCTTTTGAGCCCTAAACCTCCCTCAGAAGTCGGCATGGAGATGGCAGACCAAGAAACCTTAGCACCATGATGAGCAAGGGAGGAGCCCTTCCACAGAAACCTGCATAGAACCGATTGGATAGCTCGGATAGCAGCTTTGGGAAGCAGAAAATGGTTACACCAAAAGGCCTGAACAGAGAAGAGAATTGATTTTATCAGCTGGAGCCTGCCAGAGTAGGCAAGAAACGTAGAGGTCCAGGAGGAGGCTCTTTGGGTAATCCTGTGGATAAGAGGGATGCAGTCGTTGAACGACAGCTTTGAGGAGATAAGCGGAACACCAAGAAATTTAGTGGGAAGAGTCCCAAGTTGGTAACCCATAATGGAGAGAATGCCCTGAATGGTGACGGAGTCAGTATTAGCAAAGAAACAGAAGCTTTTATTTGCGTTCGGAATCAACCCAGAAAACAGGGAGAAAGACTGGATACAGGAGTGGATGATAGTAATGGATTGAGAGTCTGCATGGCTAAACAGGAGAATGTCATCAGCAAAGAATAAATGGGTAAGATGGCATTCCTTCGCACGCCAATGGAATTTGAAAGAAGGCTCTCGCGATCCACTGTTAAGCTTTATGGACAACATTTCCATGACAAGGACAAATAGATAGGGTGACAATGGGTCGCCTTGCCTTAAGCCTCTCGTGCTAGAAAAAAACCCCGCAAGTGAGCCATTGATTTTAATCGAGAACATTGCTGTAGACACACAAGTTTTGATCCAATTAATGTATACGTGGGGGAATTTGAAAGCAGACATGGTATCAAATAAGAAATCCCATCGAACGGTATCAAATGCTTTCCTTAGATCAATTTTAATAGCACAACGAGAAGAGCCAGAGGACCTGTGATAGTTTCTGAACAATTCCTGGGCAAGGAGGATGTTGTCACTGATTTTCCTGCCTTTCAGAAAAGCAGACTGAGATTGGTCAATGATGGATGGCATAACCATTTTGAGTCTGTTGGATAGAATCTTTGCAATGCATTTGTATATGGTATTGCAGCAGGATATAGGACGAAAGTCGGCCATTGAGGTAGGATTTGCACATTTAGGAACAAGGGAAACCGCAGTTGAGTTAATACCTTTTGTTAACCTGCTTGACGAGAAAAAGAATTGTACAGCCTTTGTAAAATCTTCCCCAACAATGCCCCAACAAGTGAGGAAAAAGTTAACATTAAACCCATCGGGTCCAGGGGCTTTGTTCCTTTTCATTGAAGACAGAACTTTGAAAATCTCCAGGTCAGAAACAGGGGCAGATAACATAGTGGCTTGGTCACGGTTGATGCACCTTTGGGGGACAGGACCATAATCCTCAAACCCAGGATAAACATTAACATTAGAGGAGCTAAACAGATCCTTGAAGTAGTCCACAGCCACAGTTTCAACAGCCTCTTGTCCATGAACAATGTTCCCAGCAGAGTCATAAATGGAAAGAATTTTATTAGAGTTCCATCTGCTTTTTACCATATTGAAGAAAAAGTTTGAGTTTTTATCGCCCAAGGATAGCCAGGTAGCTTTGGATTTCTGTTGCAATAAGGTTTCCTCATTGTCCAAAGAAGACCAAAGATGTTGCAAGCAAGTCTTTTCTTGTTCAACCAAGTTTAAATCTTGGGGGTTGGAGGAAAGAAGAGCCTGCACCTGATGAAGAGAATCCTTTGCCAATCTGACAGAGGTAGCCACATTCCCAGCAGAGAGGTTAAAGGCAATAAGGGCTTTTTTGGTTCTTCTTAACTTCTCAGAAAAAACAAAATAGGGGTTTCCATGAACATGCTGACCCCATCCATGCATTGAGTACACAGTCTTCAAACCCTACCATATGAATCAGATGATTAAAGAATTGGAAATGTTTCCTGGATTGCGTAACCGGGATACCAGTACTGAGGAGAACCAGAGCATGGTCAGACATTCCTCTGGGAGCAAAAGAAGCTTGGGCCATATGAAAATTAGTGAACCACGCAGCGTTCCCCATTGCCCTGTCCAGTTTCTTGTGAATAGGCCTGTGAGTCTGGCAATTCCACCAAGTGAAGGATGAGCCAAACCCTCTAATGTCAGCAACCTCTAAGTTTTGGGTGCAATCCTTGAAGTCCTCCATACCAGTGTCCCAGATATCATTCTCTTGATTAGTTTCATTCAAATCTTTGATAACATTAAAGTCCCCCAATAGACACCAGCTTTCAGAGGGAGAAATAGAAACAAGCTCATTCCACAGACCCCTCCTTTCCAAATAAGTGTTTAGGCCATAAACAAAGGATATAAAAAAAGAATTGTTGGGCTTAGAAATATCCTGGACTTTACAGTGCATCAATTGGGAAGATACAAAAAGGATATCCACATGCCAAAAAGATGGATTCCATCCAACCCAAATTCTCCCATTATAATGGAAATTATAATTGAAAGCCCAATTCCAATTCCGACAAATATTTCTGGAAATCCTAGAAGCTTTATGCTCCTTGACTCTAGTTTCTAACAATCCGATAATAGAAATCTTATTATCCGCAATAATTTTCTTTACATAAGCCTGTTTTGGCTTTTTATTGAGACCCCTAACATTATAGGAAGCTAACATAATCAAGATGTAGGAGAGGTGTTACCACCCCGCTTATAAAACCCTTTGCCCTTGCTCCTTTTCTTTGCAACTTGTGGATTAACATTACCATTTCTTTGCTTTTGCTTTAGATCCTTTCCTTCTTTTTCATCAATCACCTTTAATTTTGTAACTAGGGGATTATCCAAAGCAGGAGATGCTGTGTCAGGCGAGAGAGGTAGGACACCAGAAGTAGCAAAAGGAGACACTAAGCCAGGTAAGGTCTGAGTGCCAGGAGAAGTGGCAATGGGAGAAAAGGAGTTGGACGTGGTCATTTTGGATGGTAAAACAGGGGAAACCATTCCAGATTTTGCACCTCTGGAGACAGTTACCCACTCATTCGGAGGAGCAGAGGCATCCATCCGTATGCATAGCAGCAGTCAAGGAGGAGCTAAGATTAGGACTACCAGAACCAACCATGGGAGGAGTTGGCAAGACCGGGTTAGATTTAAGGGCCCCAGAGTCAGAAGGTGGTTGAGCTTTTGGGATCCATTGATAATTAGCCTTTGGGCATTTGAGAGGGGAGTGGCCAAAAACCTTACAAGAAGGGCAAGAGGGGGGCCTACCTTGGTATTCAACCTCCACTGGAACAGTAATGTTTTCAGAAATAGCATCATTCCAAACAACAGCATTTATAGAAGAAGGAAAGGAGAAGGTAGCTTTGACTTCAACACATACTCGAGCAAAATTCATTAGCTCATTCTTAGAGGTCATCTCATCAGTGAAAAGAGGCTTCCCAATGGCACTAGCAAGGTAACTGATCCCTTCATCAGACCAATAAGATAAGGGGATCTGGCTAAGCTTGACCCATATAGGGAATTTTACACACTCCGACTTTGAGAATTCAATTCCTTCTTGCCAGGGTTGAAGCACAATGACCTTAGAAGAAAAGTGCCATGGCCCGGATGCAAGCACATTGTTACGATCAGCAATAGAGAGAAACTTAAAAATGTAGTACCCCTTTTTGTGCAGAAAGACTTTAGAAAGCCCCATATTCCCCCATAGCCGCCTAGCAATCGGTTCAACAACCTTAAAGCGAAGATTGGAGTGGAGAAAATACCCAACTAGGCTTGATGCCCATCTCTGATTTCCACGAATAAGCACCTCCACAGGTGGTTTTACAATAATTTGTCCATCTTCCATAAGGGGGGGAAAAAGGACAATGACCTAGACGAACTAGCAGCATTCTTAGCTACAACGTCGCTCCAAGAACTGCGATCCCCACTGAGAATGGGAGAAGGAACAAAGCCATCTATAGGTGGGGACGGGGAGAGAATAGGCGGAATAAAGTCCCGCATCGGCTGGCTAACTTCACCCACACAAGACACAGGAACAAGCTAACCTCCAAAGAGCGAAGGGGAAGAGGAGGAGGGGGGTTTAGCCCCTGAAGGCTCCCCCACAGCATTAGGAATATTGTCAAACACCTGGCGGGCAGACTCTGGAGCTGACAGTGTACCCTCAGAAACAAAGGCATTAACCGCGCTCATAGAGAAACCATGAGCAGAAATGAAGTTTAGAAGCTTCATATTCCTTTCCCTTTCATGAAGAGCATCATCTCTATCCTTACTAGAGAAATAATGGACAGCTTTGAAAAGATCCTGAGCCTCCGCACTCATAGCCGGACCAACCGCAACTTCCAGCTCTTTGTTTAAAGAGGAAGTAGACTCGCCAGAGCTGGTAGCCACAGCTTGGGGATTGGCATCAGATTCAACCATGTCCTCACAGCTAAGAACAAGCGGAGAAGAAAGTGAAGGAGAGGATGGACGAGAAATGCCATAGTCAGCAAAAAGGTCCTGAGATTGGCTGCTAATAGAGTTGCCAGCTGAAAGATGGGAATGACTGACCATGGTTGAGTGCAAAGAAACCAGCTGAAACAAGAGAGAAGACAAAGGAGGTTTGAAGGTAGAGACGACGGCGGAGGGGCAACGGCCGGGAAGGAGATGGAAAAGCCAAAAAAGGTAAACAGAAAAAAATGGTGGGGATGCAATAGTTAGGTGAAGCTAGGCGGGAGACAAAAAGGGTAAAAAAAATAACGGAAAAGGAGAAGGAACAATAACGGAAAAGAAAACCGGATAAGAATCCTAGAGAGAAGGGAGAGCAAAATTCAAGAGAGAGAAACTAACCCATCCTCCTTCTCACTTGAATGTTCTCATTCCTTCTCCTCTTCTTTCCCGAGTTCTCTCTTTTCCTCTCTCAATTTCTCTAGAGTTTTCCCTCTATAATTTATGAATTGGTAAGGAACTATGAAGGAATGGCTTGGTATTTATAGGGTGGGCAAGAGTTAGGGCTAAATGGTTATTTGGACCATTTTTACTAACCAACCCCTAGTTTAACCTAACCATGATCCAAGTTAAGCTAACTAGGGTTAAAACATGGGGGATGGGTTGGCTAGCTTACTTAGGAAGCTCTCCCTCTTGATTGGTTAGCCGAAATCGTTGACTTTGACTTTTCATGATCCTACTATATAATTTTCGTATTATACTCGTATCATTCTTATATTCTGTTCGTATAATAATTTGTATTATACTCTTATTATTCGCGTATTCTACTCATATAATATTTCATATTATACTCGTATTACTCTCGATTGACTTTCGAAATTCGTTCGACAGGCCGAAAAATCGCTTTTTTTATTCGGAAAATCAAAAAAACGTAAAAGCGTTTTAAACATGAATAGTGTTTTAGCGCCTTTTTTCCCGAAATTTTTTATTTTTGTCTATGAAATCCTAGTTCATAAATTCTACCACGTAAACACCATCTAGGTCATAATACGACCTTTAAACAATACAATCACATTTACACATAATAATATCAATAAAACTCATTTTATTAGATATTCATATACATAAACCCAAATAACAGATTACACGAATTATCGGGTTGTCACAGTTGTTACAACCATTAGAGATTTCGGAATGGAAATGGGAGCATATCACGATGGATTTCGTGGTAGGACGTCCAACGACATAGAAGGGATACGACGTTATATGGGTTATAGTGGATCGTTTGATGAAGTCAGCGTATTTCTTACCGATCAAGATTAGGGTTAACCTAGACCAATTAGCTAAACTCTATATTAAGAAAATCGTTAATTACCCATAAAATTGACCCAAAAGTCATACTAAGCTAGGGTTTCACCATTTAACAATTATTACTAAAATTTTCGCCATAACTTCGTTATAGCATATTTTTACTTCATTCCAATTGGAACATTTTCACAACACATACACATATATTTCCTTCTTTTCGGATTTCAATATACGTCTTATGAACTAACGATTTATTAGTCCGATTAAGGTCCTCTACATAGTCATTTGTTCATCCTCATGCATAGGATTCTCACGTTTTTATTATCGTTTCGCTTTTCATACGTATTACCAGTGATTTAATATATAAAACACCATCATACACCACCTTATAACTTCGGATCCATCATGATCCCCAATCAAACCACAACAAGTTAGGGCTTAAGTTTTCTTCCTATTTTCATTTTTCATACATTCCTACACGGTTTAAACATATAACCATCATCTCCATCATCTTATACTTTCATGATCCATAAGTAATATACTTATTATATAAAACTTAGTAGAATGGATTAAGGTTAGGGTTTATAATATTACCTTTCTTGGTTCTTCTTCTTTCTTAGCTTGAACAAGTATGCTAGCTTGCTCTCTTCCTTTCTCCTCTTCTTTCCCGAGTTCTTTCTCTTCCTCTCTCAATTTCTCTAGAGTTTTCCCTCTATAATTTATGAATTGGTAAGGAACTATGAAGGAATGGCTTGGTATTTATAGAGTGGGGGCTAAATGGTTATTTGGACCATTTTTACTAACCAACCCCTAGTTTAACCTAACCATGATCTAAGTTAAGCTAACTAGGGTTAAAACATGGGGGATGGGATGGCTAGCTTACTTAGGAAGCTATCCCTCTTGATTGGATAACCGAAATTGTTGACTTTGACTTTTCATGATCCTACTGTATAATTTTCGTATTATACTCGTATCATTCTTATATTTTGTTCGTATAATAATTCGTATTATACTTGTATTATTCGCGTATTCTACTCGTATAATATTTCGTATTATACTCGTATTACTCTCGGTTGACTTTCGAAATTCGTTCGACAAGCCGAAAAAACAATTTTTTATTTTGGAATTTTATTAGAGATTACATCTCGTGACATCATATAAACGCTGTGGCGTCATTCGGGAAATCGAAAAAACGTAAATGCGTTTTTAGTATGAATAGTGTTTTAGCGTCTTTTTTTCGAAAAATTTTATTTTTGTCTACGAAATCCTAGTTTGTAAATTCTACCACGTAAACACCATCTAGGTCATAATACGGCCTTTAAACAATACAATCACATTTACACATAATAATATCAATAAAACTCATTTTATTAGGTATTCATATTCACAAACCCAAATAATAGATTGCACGAATTATTGGGTTGTCACAGTTGTTACAACCATTAGAGATTCCAGAATGGAAATGGGAGCATATCACGATGGATGTTGTGGTAGGACTTCCAACGACATAGAAGGGATACGGCGTTATATGGGTTATAGTGGATCGTTTGACGAAGTCAGCGCATTTCTTACCGATCAAGATTAGGTTTAACCTAGACCAATTAGCTAAACTCTATGTTAAAGAAATCGTTAATTACCCGTAAACTTGACCCAAAAGTCGTACCAAGCTAGGGTTTCACCATTTAACATCTTTTATTAAAATTTTCGCCATAACTTCGTTATAGCATATTTTTACTCCATTCCAGTTGGAACATTTCCACAACACATACATGTATATTTTCTTCTTTTCGAATTTCAATAAACGTTTTATGAACTAACGATTTATTAGTCCCATTAAGGTCCTCTACATAGTCATTTGTTCATCCTCATGCCAAGGTTTACGTTTTTATTATCGTTCCGCTTTTCATACGTGTTACCGGTGATTTAATACATAAAACACCATCATACACCACCTTATAACTTCTGATCCATCATGATCCCCAATCAAACTACAACAACTACTAACAAAGAAATATTATAAAGCTTTAAAAGATGAAAGAAGTTAGGGTTTAAGTTTTTTTTTTTGCTAAATTTGTTTGTATATTAAAAGCAAAAACTAAGAATATTACAATGAAGATCGGATCATAGCCCTCTTCTCCCGAGAGGGCTAAAACACCTAGACAACCTAGGAAACCAATTACCTAACCTAATTACAATTTCCTCACAACCCGAGGCTAGGCAAATGGAAACAACTAAAACACTAACTAAATTAGCTAATGAGATTAGTTACAATAGAGAAGCCCACGGACAGGCCCAAGAACAAGAAACCCATCCGGATGCATGAAAAGTGGGCCCATCAAAAGAAATGTGACCACCAGCTAATAATGTAGGGAGCAACTAGGCATCAGCTTTTGAAATTTGAAAAATCGTGGGCCCCAAGTACTCTTCCCAAGATCAACACTCTGCCCCAAATAGGTGAAAACCACCGGCGAAGAACAGGAACAAAGATGCACCAGAATCCATTTCCAAATCTAACAACAACAGCATCTGGAAAATCAAACGGAAGTGGAACCGAAAAACCCAGAATCCGGCCAGATTCCATCATCGTATACTTTCATGATCCATAAGTAATATACTTATTATATAAAACTTGGTAGAATGGATTAAGGTTATGTCAATGTCAATAGTAGCAACTTATAATGTTAGGGGTTTAAATAAAAAGCCTAAGCAGGCTTATGTTAGGCAGGTTATTGTAGATAACAATATCTCTTTTGTTGGGTTGCTTGAAACTAGGGTAAAGGAGCATAAGGCTTCTAGGATTTCTAAAGCTATTTGTAAGAATTGGAAATTGATGTTTAATTACGACTCTCACTATAATGGGAGAATTTGGGTAGGATGGAATCCAGCTATTTGGAAGGTGGATCTTCTTTTTGTTTCCTCCCAACTTATCCATTGTAAAGTTCAGCAACTTAATATTAATGCTAATGACTTTTTAGTATCTTTTGTGTATGGTCTTAATACTAGTATGGAGAGACGGTAATTGTGGAGGGATATTGAATCTCTTTCTCTGTCTCAACCTTGGTGCCTTCTTGGTGACTTCAATGCCATCAAGTGTTTATCTGAATCTGTCAGACTTGATACTCATTGGGATTCTGGTATGGAGGATTTAAAGGCTTGTATGGACTCTATTGGGGCTGATGACATCCGTGGACATGGCCCTCATTTCACTTGGTGGAACTGTTAAAAAGGAAATCCTATCCACCGAAAAATTGATAGGGCTATGGGCAATGCTGAATGGTTCTATTCTTTTCCCCATGCTTATGCTACCTATGGTCCAAGAGGCTTATCTGACCATTCTCCAGTCATTCTTAACACTGGGCTGACCTTCTTGCTTCCAAAACGCCCCTTTCAATTCTTTAATCACCTTATTCAGATTGATGGGTTTAGAGATTGTGTCTTATCTGCTTGGAACCAAAATTCTCCTGGAAATCCTTTCCATATCTTCGCTGATAAGTTAAAGAGAACCAAAAGGGCTTTGATTAATCTTAATAGAGATGCTGGAAATCTTTCCACTCGGGTAAAAATTGCAAATGAGGATTTACATAATACCCAAGCTCTGCTTCATGCTAATCCTTCTAACCCTGATCTGATAGCACTTGAAGATAGATGCTCTCACACCCTCTGGTCTGCTCTGGCTATGGAGGAAATTCTTTTGCAACAAAAGTCCAGATCAACATGGATGGCGCTTGGGGACAAAAACTCGAAATTCTTTGCAAATATGATGAAATGTAGATGGAATGTAAATAAAATTCTCTCTATTTGCAACGCAGCAGGGGAAACAGTCCATGCTCAACATGAAATTGAAGAGGTTGCTGTCAATTACTTCAAAGACATGTTTAACCCCTCCACTTCTTCTCCTCCTGCTGATTATGGGAATATTAGATCTCCTTCCAGAACTCTTAATTCATCTCAAGTTGCTGCTCTTACTACTCCAATCACTGATGCTGAAATCTACTCTGTTCTCTCCTCAATGAAAAGAAATAAGAGTCCAGGCCCGGATGGCTTTAATGTGAATTTTTTTATTCAATGTTGGGACATAGTTGGTCAGGATTTTACAAAAGCAGTTAAATTCTTTTTCTCTTCATGCCGGATGCCAAAAGGTATAAACTCTACTGCTGTTGCCCTCATTCCTAAATGTGATAACCCTACATCTATGGCAGATTTCAGACCAATTGCCTGTTGCAATACCATTTACAAGTGCATAGCAAAGATCTTATCAAACAGGCTCAAAGCTGTTCTTCCCTCTTTAATCGACAAAGCACAATCTGCATTTATAAAAGGAAGGAACATTAGCGACAATATACTATTGGCCCAAGAGCTATTCAGGAACTATCATAGAAATTATGGTCCTTCTAGATGTGCACTCAAAATTGACCTTCGCAAAGCATTTGACACTGTTAGCTGGGAGTTTCTTTTCAAAATTCTGGAAATCTTTAAATTCCCAACTATTTATATTGACTGGATCCATGCTTGTGTAACATCAGCAATGTTCTCTATCAAAGTTAATGGATCATTAGCAGGCTATTTTGGCAGTTCTCGTGGCCTTAGACAAGGCGACCCCCTATCTCCATTTCTCTTTGTTTTGATCATGGAAATGCTCTCTCTGGAACTGAATGCAGGATCTATGCAACAAGACTTCAAATTTCATTGGAGAACTAAGGAATGCCAAATTACCCACCTCTTCTTCGCGGATGATGTTCTCATTTTCTGTCATGGTAATTTACAAACTATCTCCATTATTCAGTCGTGCATACAGTCCTTCTCCCTATTCTCCGACCTTATTCTGAATATTCAGAAGAGCCAATGCTTCATGGCTAACATTGATATGGACACAAAGCAAAGTATCCTGTCTCTTCTTGGCTTTCCAATTGGTTCTCTACCAATAAAATTTTTGGGAGTCCCCCTTATCTCTTCCAAGCTCTCTTACAATGACTGCATCCCTCTATTGCACAGAATCACAAAGAAGGTCACTTCTTGGACATCAAAAGTGCTTGCTTACTCAGGAAGAATCCAGCTCATCAAATCAGTTCTTTTTTCTATTCAAGCTTTTTGGAGCTCTCACTTCCTCCTACCAAAAGCTGTCATTAGAGCCATCCAATCAATTCTTAGCAGATTTTTATGGAAAGGTTCTACTCTTGCAAAATATGGAGCTAAAGTTGCATGGTCTGCTATCTCTCTTCCTACAAAAATGAAGGAGGACTTGGTATCAAAAGCTTACTGGACTGGAATAAATCTCTCATGATTTTACAGGCTCACCAAGGTACTTCAATTTAAACCTTCTTCCTTTGTGGGCCAGTTGGGCCAAATCTACAATTCTTAAGAAACAAAACATTCTGGCAGCTTGATATACCAAATGATTGCTCTTGGATATGACGGCAAATTCTTAAGCTTAGGCCAATTGCTCCTTGATCATAATTACATACAAGGTGGGGAAGGTGACCAAATAAAACTTATGGTTTGATCCATGGCTCAATAGATCCGCAATATGTCCCAGTAATACCTTGCTCTCAAACTCGGTGGGGCTTTCTTCTTCTGCTACTGTAAGCTACATTCTGCAAAATTCTGCTTGGAAGCTACCTCAAAGTAATTCACCATGAGGTCATTATGATGCGCAGACAAATTGAATCTCTTCCTGTTCCTCCTAATTGTGATGATATCCTCTTCATGGAACTGCTTGGATATCACCACAATTAAAGTCAAGCATATATGGAATTGTCCTAAGACAAGAGAAACCAAGGAAGTCGAGTGGCACAAAATTCTATGGAACAAATTACATGTACCCCGGTACTCTTTTTTCTCTTTGGTTGGGATTCCTGCAAGAAACTTCCTACCAATGATATCACAAAGCACTATGGAACCGGCCATGAAATCCTCTGTCCTTTATGCCAACGATGTACTGAAAGCTATGATCATCTCTTCTTTTAGTTGTGCATTACTCCAGTGTCATAGTGAGAACTGCTTTTTCATATTGGGGAATGGAACAACATCCCTACGGATTGGAGTGGGATTACTACGTTTATCATTAACTTCCAAGGTAGCCGCCTCACCAAAAATATTCTGTACTTGACTCTTGCTACCTCATTTTACAAAATTTGGGAAGCTCGGAACAACAAACTTCATAGAGATACTCTTATTCCTGTTATGAGACTTGCAAATGAGGTGGTTAACATTATTAAATCTAGACTTTCCACTGCTCAGTCCTTTCATAAGGCTACTTCAGTTTGTACTTATTACTGTAACTGGATTTTGTAATATGTTTGTTGTTACCTTCCTATAGTTAGCTCCTCTCTTATAGTCTGGGGTATGCCCCTTTGCCATTGTATATTTGGTCACTTTAATACAAACCAAACTTAGCAAAAAAAAAAAAAAAAAAAAAACAAGTATGCTAGCTTGCTCTCTTCCTTTCTCCTCTTCTTTCCCAAGTTCTCTCTCTTCCTCTCTCAATTTCTCTAGAGTTTTCCCTCTATAATTTATGAATTGGTAAGGAACTATGAAGGAATGGCTTGGTATTTATAAAGTGGGGGCTAAATGGTCATTTGGACCATTTTTACTAACCAACCCCTAGTTTAAGCTAACCATGATCTAAGTTAAGCTAACTAGGGTTAAAACATGGGTGATGGGATGGCTAGCTTACTTAGGAAGCTCTCCCTCTTGATTGGTTATCCGAAATCGTTGACTTTGACTTTTCATGATCCTACTGTATAATTTTCGTATTATACTCGTATCATTCTTATATTTTGTTCGCATAATAATTCGTATTATACTCGTATTATTCGCTTATTCTACTCGTATAATATTTCGTATTATACTCGTATTACTCTCGGTTGACTTTCGAAATTCGTTCGACAAGCCGAGAAAACAATTTTTTATTTTGGAATTTTATTAGAGATTACATCTCGTGACATCATATAAACGCTATGGCGTCATTCGGAAAATCGAAAAAATGTAAATGCGTTTTTAGCATGAATAGTGTTTTAGCGTCTTTTTCCCGAAAATTTTTATTTTTGTCTACAAAATCCTAGTTTGTAAATTCTACCACGTAAACACCATCTAGGTCATAATACGGCCTTTAAACAATACAATCACATTTACACATAATAATATCAATAAAACTCATTTTATTAGATATTCATATTCACAAACCCAAATAATAGATTGCACGAATCAGGTTGTCACTGTTGTTACAACCATTAGAGATTCCAGAATGGAAATATGAGCATATCACGATGGATTTCGTGGTAGGACTTCCAACGACATAAAAGGGATACGACGTTATATGGGTTATAGTGGATCGTTTGACGAAGTCATCGCATTTCTTACCGATCAAGATTAGGTTTAACCTAGACCAATTAGCTAAACTCTATATTAAAGAAATCGTTAATTACCCGTAAACTTGACCCAAAAGCCGTACCAAGCTAGGGTTTCGCCATTTAACATCTTTTACTAAAATTTTCGCCATAAATTTGTTATAGCATATTTTTACTCCGTTCCAATTGGAACATTTCCACAACACATACACGTATATTTTCTTCTTTTCGAATTTCAATAAACGTCTTATGAACTAACGATTTATTAGTCCGATTAAGGTCCTCTACATAGTCATTTGTTCATCCTCATGCCAAGGTTTACGTTTTTATTATCGTTCCGCTTTTCATACGTATTATCTTTTTTTTTTTTTTTTTTGCTAAATGTGTTTGTTGTATTTCATTAGAAATAAACAAAAGCAAAGGGGCATACCCCAGGCTATAGCATGGTCATCAAGTGACTTACAAAAGATGAAGTAGCTATAGAAGCAATACAGTCAACAATTACAATAACCAATTACAGTAATACGGACAAAAATTAGTAGCCTTAAGAAAGGTGGTACATTTGGAGAGCCTAGACTTAATTATGTTAGTGACATCCTTTGCCAGGGACCTTGGAGGGGTAAGATTATCATTATGCACTTTGGAGTTTCTGGCCTCCCAAATCTTGTAAAAAGATGCCGCCACCGTTAGGTACATGATGTTCCTTGTAAGTTTGGTGCCTTGAAAGGATAAGAGGAAGGAGATCAGGCCATCCCAATTCCATTGGAATATGATTCCAATTGCCCAGACTAAGAGCTGCTCCCAAAAACAGTTCTTGAATAATCACAGTCAAAGAAAAGAATGGTGCAAAAGGTCTCGTTGTGATGTTGGCAAAGAGGACATAGAATGATCCTTCCCGTGTATTGGGAGGAGATGTCATTGGTTTGAAGTCTTTTCCAAAATCCCAGCCATAGTAGAAATGAGTATCTAGGCACATGAAGATTATTCCAAGTGATTTTGTGCCAATTAACCTGCTGATGACGAGGCCTAATACTGTCCCAAATTTGCCGAGCTTTGACAGTATTGATGTTATGGGGACCCCATGAAATACAGTCATCACTATCAGGAGGAGGGGGCAAGGCCTCAATAAGTCTTCTGAAAGTAATAACATCATGATGATTGCTAACAGGAAGATGCCAAGCAGTAGCATGAATAATATCACAAACTTTGGCCTTATCAGTCAAACCCGAATTAGATAACAGAGCAGTACTAGGGTTGATTGCATTGCCATTAATCCAAGGATCATACCAAAGATTAAATTGATTACCTCTAGCCAACTTTGTATTTGAGATGCAGCAAACGCAAGAGGTCTAAGTTTGAGGGACCTGTTTCCAAATCCATGAACAGTCAGTTGGTTATGGGAGTCTGCCAGATTGAGCGACCTTTAAGAATAGTAAGTTTTTTGACCCAAGCAGCCCAAGATGAGTTTGGAGAAAAATTGAAGCACATGCAGCAGGTGGAGCATAATTTGGGATTTATTCCAGTCCAAAATATTGTTAATACCCAATCCCCCTTCAGATTTAGGGAGAGAGATAGAATTCCATGCCACTTTCGCTCCATAATGGGCGAGAGAGGAACCCTTCCATAGGAAACGACAAAGGATGGACTGAATGTGTCTAATTACACCTTTGGGAAGCAAGAAGTGATGGCACCAAAAAATTTGCATAGAAAAAAGGACAGACTGAATAAGCTGGAGCCGACCAGAATATGCAAGCATAGAGGAAGCCCAAGAAGAAGCTTTAAAAGATGAAAGAAGTTAGGGTTTAAGTTTTCTTCTTATTTTCATTTTTCATACATTCTTACATGGTTTAAATATATAACCATCATCTCCATCATCGTATACTTTCATGATCCATAAGTAATATACTTATTATATAAAACTTGGTAGAATGGATTAAGGTTAGGGTTTATATTATTACCTTTCTTGGTTCTTCTTCTTTCTTAGCTTGAACAAGTATGCTAGCTTGCTCTCTTCCTTTCTCCTCTTCTTTCCCGAGTTCTCTTTTTTTTTTTTTTTTTTTTTTTTTTTATAATGTGGGTTTCCCATCCCGCGGGTCGGACTAATCCCCCACCCCGGACCAGGCTTTGCGCATAGGCTTCGCCTAAGACATGGCGTCACCCTGAATAATGCGATCCGTGGCCACTTCAAATGTTGCTAGTGGGAGTCGATCCTGAGTCGTCCGCGTTTACGGTTCGTTCCCAGGGCGGCTTTCCTGAGTTCTCTCTTTTCCTCTCTCGATTTCTCTAGACTTTTCCCTCTATAATTTATGAATTGGTAAGGAATTCGGCTTGGTATTTATAGGGTGGGCAAGAGTTATGGCTAAATGGTTATTTGGACCATTTTTACTAACCAACTCCTAGTTTAACCTAACCATGATTCAAGTTAAGCTAACTAGGGTTAAAACATGGGGGATGGGTTGGCTAGCTTACTTAGGAAGCTGGCTCTTGATTGGTTAGCCGAAATCGTTGACTTTGACTTTTCATGATCCTACTGTATAATTTTCGTATTATACTCGTATCACTCTTATATTCTGTTCGGATAATAATTTGTATTATACTCGTATTATTCGCGTATTCTACTCGTAAAATATCTCATATTATACTCGTATTACTCTCGGTTGGCTTTCGAAATTCGTTCGACAAGCCGAAAAATCGCTTTTTTTATTTTTGAATTTTATTAGAGATTACATCTCGTGATATCATATAAACTCTATGGCGTCATTCGGAAAATCAAAAAAACGTAAAAGCGTTTTTAACATGAATAGTGTTTTAGCGTCTTTTTTCAAAAAAAAAAAAATTTTGTCTATGAAATTCTAGTTCGTAAATTCTACCACGTAAACACCATCTAGGTTATAATACGACCTTTAAACAATACAATCACATTTACACATAATAATATCAATAAAACTCATTTTATTAGATATTCATATTCATAAAACCAAATAACAGATTATACGAATTATCGGGTTGACACAGTTGTTACTACCATTAAAGATTCCGGAATGGAAATGGGAGCATATCACGATGGATTTCGTGGTAGGACGTCCAACGACATAGAAGGGATACGACGTTATATGGGTTATAGGTTTGTATATAACGCAAGCATGCAATCAAATTACATAAATAGGGCGGAAGCGCGATAAAATCGGATTTTAAAATTTTAATACAAACCATCACAATGATCAATCTATGTGCTCAATTAATGATATAAACGAAAGAGAAAAAGAATAAGAATTATACCCTCGTAGAACAAAGCTTCCTCGGGTACAAGTTCAACTCCTAGTCCTTCGTGTTCTCCTCAAATTCCACCGATTAAATTCTTTTGCTTGATCAACGTTAGCCACCCAAGTGTTTGGCCTCTAGAGGTGATCCACCAAGGAAAAATAGGTATTCAAGAAGTTGGGTATTGGCAAAACCCTAGTTTCTATCTCTATAGAAATTGCTAGTACTCTCCACAATCTAATGCAAGAGTGTGTCACCCTAATCTATGATAAGACTCCTCTTATTTATAGATGTAGGAATAACCCTTCCCTAAACTATTTAGGATTAGGGTTTCTATTATAATTAAACTCCTTTAATTAATTATGCTCCTAATCCAATTAGGAATTCATGGGAGAGTACTTCTATTAATTAATTCTCAATCTCTATTAGGAATTAAATAATAGTAATAGTAATAATAATAATAAGACTTCTCTTATTAATTTATATTTAATATTTCCAACATATTAAATAATAAATATTAAGCTATTTAATTTATTCTATCTCCATAGATTAAATTAAATACACTTAACTTATTATTACAATTATCTCATTTACTTCTTAAATAAATATTTTCCTTTTGCGGTGTGACCATTTAGGTTCTCCATATTAAACCGGTTGTGAATAAATCAATTAGAACAATTCTAATCTTATTT
Source organism: Aralia elata (assembly GCA_034770075.1). NCBI lineage: Eukaryota > Viridiplantae > Streptophyta > Magnoliopsida > Apiales > Araliaceae > Aralia > Aralia elata. Next base: position 61,384,304 of record CM068385.1, read on the forward strand.
AAATAAATAAATTAAACTATTTAATTCATTTAAATAAATAATATTTATTCTACAATAAGGGTAAGCCCCCTTAGCGATCAACGACTTTCCAGATAATATAGATTTCAACATTAATCACAAAAGAACCTTTCAGTGAATAGTTACCGTACAATTCAATCCTTCTACCATACAACGTCCCAATTAAATATAAGACATGGATTTACTGTCAAGTCTTATTTTATTTAATTATATGTATTTCGATTCCCAAATGCCCAACTCTAAATAATTCAAATTAGAAACCCCTTTCCAATTTCATTCTGCCTTGGCCAAGGACTACTGAGTTGTCATTAATCGAATCACATAGGACATTTCATCTTTTACTAGACGAGGTAGATTCTTTGTTGATCATTCACCTATCTCCATGTACAACTAATTATACCCAACCATACCCTTTGATATACCCAAAAGGTCTTAAGGGACATGTCAAAGTATAACTCATCATACACAAGATACTATGATGATCTCAAGTCCAAGGATCACTTGTACTACTATCACTAGAGGAATTCCTATTGACAGGGGAGTAAAACTCCATTAGGTATTCCTTAGCGAGCCACGTTCAGTGAACTTATTCTCCAATAAGCACCTACATACTTGCTTTAGTGTCTCCACACAAATGATTATGAGATCAATCATCCTCTTCCTAAGAGCAAGCAACGTATGTACTAATCTATCCGGATTCACTAATCCCCAATTTAGTAATCCAACGATTAGGAACAATTTTAGTTTGTGAGCTATCTTGAATTTAGATCTCATTAGCATGATCACCATTATGATTCTAAAAGCATTGCTCAAAACTATGGGTTTATCACATTTAATATAACAACACTATATAGATAATATAAAATGCCTTTTAAGAAAATCAATTCTTTTATTAATAAATGAATAAGATTACAAAGTATATGCTACATCATATCAAATATGATTGGCTTGTGTGCATACTACTTTCAATCTCCCACTTGCACTAAAGCCAATCGCCATGGTATCTAATACCCATCTTCTCTAAGTGACGATCAAACTACTGTTGAGTTAAAGCTTTAGTAAATGGATCTGCAATGTTGTCTTGAGAGTCAACACGCTCCAGCGTGACATCTCCTCTTTCAATGATCTCTCTAATTAAATGAAACCGCCGCAATACGTGTTTGGATTTTTGATGAGACCTGGGTTCCTTAGCCTGTGCAACAGCTCCGTTGTTATCACAGAATAAAGGTACCGCTCCTCTAATGCTAGGAACCACTCCAAGTTCAGTTATGAACTTCTTCATCCAAACAGCTTCCTTTGCAGCTTCACTTGCAGCTATGTACTCTGCCTCTGTCACTGAATCAACAACTATTTGCTGCTTGGAACTCTTCCAACTCACCGCGCCATCGTTTAAGGTAAACACATACCCCGAAACGGATTTACTGTCGTCTTGGTCCGTTTGAAAACTTGAGTCTGTATATCCCTCTAGTTTCAATTCAGACCCACCGTAGACAAGAAATACATCCTTAGTTCTTCTCAAGTACTTTAGGATATTTTTCACTGCCTTCCAGTGCTCTTCTCCTGGATTCGACTGATATCTGCTCGTTACACTAAGTGCATGAGCGACATCTGGTCTAGTATATATCATACCGTACATGATAGATCCTATTGCGGAAGCATAAGGAATCTTACTCATCCGGTCTCTCTCCTCAGGTGTCTTTGGGGCCTGTTTCTTGGAGAGATGTATTCCATGGCTCATCGGCATGAGACCTCTCTTGGAATCTTCCGTGCTAAACTTCTTTAGCATCGAGTCAATGTACTTTCCTTGGGTCAAGCCTAGCATCCTTTTAGATCTATCTCTATAGATCTTTATCCCCAAAATATAGGATGCCTCACCCAAGTCCTTCATGGAGAAGTGTTTAGATAACCAAATTTTGATCGACTGTAGCATAGGAACATCATTCCCTTTTAGTAATATATCATCAACATATAATACAATGAATGATATAGCGCTCCCACTAACCTTCTTGTACACACATGGTTCATCCTCGTTCTTGATAAAATCAAACCTTTTGATTATCTCATCAAAACGGATGTTTTTTTTTTTGCTAAATTTGTTTGTGTATTAGAAACTCAAAAAATACAGAGGCTAAGGGGCATACCCCAGAGAAAATAAGTCAACATGAGACAGGCCCCATGAAGAACATAAAAGAAAGCTATTCACCAAAGGAAATAGAATCAAAGCATAAAAGCAACCAAATACAACCAATTACAACCAATTATGATATGTATGGCATTTTAAAACAGCTTGTTGAAACTTCGAAGAACTTGAGAGCCGAGCTTTAATCAAGTTGATGATTTCCTTAGTCAAGGCATGAGGGGGCAATATAAACCCATCATGGAGCATAGAATTCCGAGTCCCCCAAATTTTTTGTACAGGGAGGTGGCAAGAATTAGTCTCAAAATTTTCAGAATGCATTTTCCTTCCTTGGAACTTCTGAATATAATCAATCAGATTATCCCAGTCGGTTGGGATATTGAACCAGTTTCCAACTGCTAGTACATTTGAAATCACAACACTAGAGTAAGGACAGTTAAAGAAGAGGTGGTTAAAAGTTTCGTTGACAGAGTTACATAAGAGACATCTCATTGAGAAATAGTTAGAGTAAGACGTGAAAGCATCATTAGTAGGAAATCTTTTGAGAAAAGCAAGCCAAAGAAAGAAAGAGTATCGTGGAACATAATGCTTGTGCCATAGTATATTTGCCCAAGGGACAACACTACCATGGATACGGATGGAATCCCAAATTTTGTTGGCTTTTAGGAGCCGGATATCAACAGAATCCCAAGTGATAGAGTCGCCAATTGAAGTCGGAGAGGGAGCAGAGGTGAAAAGACTACGAAATTGGACGACATCATGATGGTTACTCCGAGGTAACACCCAATTTGAGTTGGAGATAATGCTAGAAAGGAGTGCAGTTTTTGGGATCCCAGAGTTAGACAACAGATAAGCATTGGGAGATAGAGGCTGGCCATTTAACCAAGGATCAAACCAGAGGCTAAAATGGTTCCCTCTGCCTACACGGTAGGATAGAAATTGTTTAGCAAGATTTCGCAATTTAAGCACCTTGCGCCAAATCCAAGAACAGTCAGAAGGAATATTGATATGCCAAAAGTTTTTATTCTTTAGTGTTGTGGCTTGGATCCAAGAAGCCCAAAGGGAAGATGGTTTATATTGGATAACCTTAGTTAAGTGCTGGATAATGAGGGCCTTGTTCCAATCCTCGAGATCCTTAACTCCAAGACCACCTTCATTTAAAGGCATAGAAATAACCTTCCAAGAGACTTTTGCCCCATATTTCACAAGGGAAGGCCCTTTCCAAAGAAATCTGGTGAGAATAGACTGGATAGATTTCAGAACGGATTTTGGCAAGATGAAGTGTGCTGACCAAAAGGACTGGATAGAAATGAGCACAGATTTAATCAGCAGCAATCTGCCAGAATAAGTAAGTAATTTTGCAGTCCAAGATGATATCCGAGAAGTAAATCTTTTGGATAAGAGGCATGCCAGTCATTACGAGAGAGCTTCGAGGATATTAGGGGGACACCAAGGAATCGGATTGGTAAGGTACCAACACGAAAACCAAGTAAGTCCATGATTATTTGTTGATCATTATCATCGACATTAGAGAAGAAGCACTGACTCTTATGTGCATTAGGGATGAGCCCGGAGAACAGAGAGAAGGACTGAATGCAGGAGTGGACGATAGAGACAGAAGACAGATTACCATTGCAGAAAATAAGAAGATCATCCGCAAAGCATAAATGAGTAAGGTCGCACTCCTTGGCTTTCCAATGGAATTTGAAGTCAGGGTGCATAGTTTCTTTGTGAAGGATTAAGGATAATACTTCCATTGTTGAGCACGAACAGGTAGGGAGAGAAGAGGGTCGCCTTGTCTCAATCCCCTAGCACCCTTAAAATAGCCAGCAAGAGACCCATTGATTTTTACAGAGAACATGGCAGTAGTAATACAAGCATGGATCCAATTAATGAATTTGGATGGAAATTTAAGAAGCTCCAGCAAGTCGAAAAGAAAGTCCCAACTAACTGTGTCAAAAGCCTTCCTGATATCAATTTTAAGGGCACATCTGGCAGCCCCAGAATTTCGATGATAATTTCGCAGAAGCTCCTGGGCAAGTAATATGTTGTCAGTAATACTTCTACCCGAAATGAAGGCAGACTGGGCTCTGTCAATAAGGAAAGGGAGAACCTTCTTTAGCCTATTTGCAAGAATCTTGGAAATGCATTTATATAGAGTGTTGCAACAAGAGATGGGACGAAAATCTGACATAGAAGAGGGGTTTTCCGTCTTAGGGATAAGCGCAATGGCAGTGGCATTGATCCCACTTGGGAGATGACATGAATCAAAGAAGTAATGAACAGCAGCAGAGAAGTCAGCACCAATAATATCCCAACAGTGAAGAAAGAAATTAGCATTGAAACCATCAGGGCCAGGACTCTTGTTCATCTTCATAGATTTGAGTACTTCATAAATTTTAGTGTCCAGAACAGGGCCTTCCATAACAGAGGCTTGCAACGGATTGATATGCTTTGTGATGTAGGAGGCAAGATCATCCTTTCCAGGATAACCAGGGGAAGTAGAGCCAAGGAGATCCTGAAAATAATGCACAGCCACTTGCTGAATAGAATATTGGTCCTCCACTAAATCGCCATTACTATTAAAGATAGCCATGATTTTGTTATGATTCCATCTGCTTTTGATAACGTTGGCAAAATATTTGGAATTTTTGTCAGCAGTGGGATATCCAAAGAGCCCTGGATTTTTGTTGCAGCAAAGATTCCTCCAAGGATAAGGCCCTCCAAAGAAGAGCCGAGCAAGAAGATTCCTCACTTCTCAAGGATGAGTTATAAGGATCAGAATGGAGAGAAGTTTGAACAATGTGAAGCTGGCTTTGAAGAGCTTTGACATTTGAAGTGAGATTCCCATTGGTGGTATTAAGAGAGATTAGAGCCTTTTTTTAGAGATCCTCAAGCTTCTCCAGCAAGAATAAAACATAGGATTTGTCCAGAGATTTTGAGAATTATCCAAGTTTCCTGGACAGTGGCAATTGAAACCTTGACCAAATCCGAGCATAAAATCAGTTGAAGAATATGAAAAGGTTTTTGGGAAATCTTTGAACAAGGAATGCCAGTCTTTCCAGAATAATAAGGGTGCAGTGATCAGACCAAAACCTCTCGTGGGTTACAAAAAACAACAACTTGGGAATTCCCACGTCATTGCTGACACACCAAACCAAGCCGGAATTTCCCCCAAGGCTCCTTGTCCAACTTCCTGTAGATTGGATTCAACTCAATTTCGAACCTGACCAATATCCACCAAGAGAAGGGTGGGGGGGCCAATAAGCCCTGATATCCATCGAACACCAAGGGTATCAAGACAATCATTAAAATCAGTGCATCGCCATTGTCCCAAGAATTGTCACCACCTTCCTGAGCTTTCATGAATACCCCTGATAACATTAAAAATTCCACAACCCAAGGAAGACACCAAGAAGAATCAGATGAACAATGAGTTTAAGTCATGCCATAGGTGGCCTTCTCTCAATTAACAGAGTTCTATGCCATAATACAATAGATACAAGGGAAGAAAACTTCTGTTATCAAGCATATAATAATGCAATTTTGCAATATACAATGGAATAATTCTGTGAAGATTTAAATACAGTATAATCAAAGACCATTCCATACTCTAGGATCCGCAACCCACCCAGAATTACTAAACCATTGTAGTGGATGATCATCAGGTGAAAAACTCCATTTCCCAATTATTACAAATAGCTTTTTGAGGACTCTGGAAGCCTTATGGAGCCTTTGACTCCTAGTTTTCAATCAAACCAACAAAGGAAACATTGTAAACTAATTAACGCAAATTACGAACAAAAAGCCATGCTTTTGGCTTTTTAATTAAGACCTTCGAAAACATTATAGGAACAAAAATTAATCATGAAACGAGGAAAAGCGAGATTAGGAATGAGGATCCAGGCCCTCCATCCCTGCCAAGGTTTGCTTACTTCCCCTTGGAGTGGCCTTTTCCCTTAATGATTCAGAGAAAAACCTTTTTATAGAAGTCATCTTCCTTGGAGGTTTACCTTGAAGGTGGGTTCCTTTATCTCATTAAACAACAGTGTCTTTTTTGGTTCAGAATCAAAGTGCATGGAATCCACCATGTCAGAAGAAAAAGTCCTCGGGCCAATGAGGGGTGAAAAGAATTAGAAACAGAGACCCCCAGCTATCATCGATTGGGGATAGCACATCTATCCAACAGTTGGAGTAGCATAAAAATGGAATCGTTTCCAACTTTCGAGAAGCTTGCTTCAAACCCCATAAATGGAATCACGATGTAGCTTTTATAGACTTGGTTTTGTTCCTCAACCGTTGAAACAAAACCCTCCTGGTTTGTATCCATATATACATTTTTCCTCAAGCTACATCCCATTGAGGAAAGGCCGTTTTTCCACGTCCATTTGCCAGATCATCGTAGTCATAATACAGCTGGCAATTTGCAAGCAAAAATTCGAATGGACTTGAAGCATAAGACAGCTACTGGTGAGCAAGGCTTCATCATAGTCAACTAAACTTCCTTGTCTTTGGTTTGAAACCTTATTGCAACCAGTCCGGTGCCTTATAGGTCCTCTAAACCTTGCCATCTGCTCTAGTCTTTCTCTTAAAGACACCAATTTAACACCCAATAGGCTTAATGCCCTCAGGTGGTGAATACCAAAGTCTCATAACTTGGTTTATTTCCATATCATGGACAGTCCATCTCGGATTTCATTGGCAGATCATAGCCATTTCTCTGAGTCTTCACTACTCAATAAAAATAGCCCCCCTCCTTCGTGAAGTCAATGGATCATCATCCATACTATGATTCGTACCTCATCATCATCCTCTATGAATGAATTCCATCAACTTTTCCAGGTATCATATTCGGTACTCTTTCCAGATTTAACGAATAGGTTGTGGTACAGTAGGGTTTCTTCCTGACTTGGGCGCAGGTTTCCATGACTTTGATACCGTAAGTATTTTGGTGGTTCTTGAACTTCTTCAAGATATTATCTTACTCCCCCACTAACCCCTTCAAGGAATAAACCTCCTTTTCCAAGAAGGTAGCGTGTTCGCAACAAAACACCGTTTTGATCATATGGGATGATAGAAATAATACCTCTACCAGTTTCTTTTAGGGTATCCCAAAAAAACAAAATCTACACTTGATCTGAATCTAGTCTTTAGCTTAATCTCAATTGCTCAAACCTTTTTGACATAAGCCTGGACCACCCCAAGTCTTAACATACTATACTTAAGATTTGGTTTCCGTCCCTGTCCATAAATCTCATATGGGGTCCTTTTGGGACACGGATTTGGTAGGTACCCTATTGATTAATGTAGGTATGCAAGCCGTTATCTAGGGGCATAACCCCAGAAGGTGATAATTGGGAAGGATCCGGTAAAAACTCATCATTGGAACGAAACCCCAATGTCCAACAATGTACGATTTCTCCTTTCAGATACAAAGACCATTCAACTGTGGCAGTCCCTGGTGGAGTCCATTTGTGAGATTAATAACCATTTTCTTGAGACAATTGAGAAACTCATTGGTCAAGTATTCCACCTCCTCGAGTCCGATCTAAGAATTCTTAGTACTCTTAGCCAAGTTTTGCCTTCTCTACTATCACTTCTGAATTCTTTGGAACTTTTTTCAAACGATTCAGATTATTGAATATTCAATTAAATAAAATACACATTATACAAAATCCTAGAATTATCATCGAGTGAAAGTAATAAAATAAGAATAACCCTCCTCGTGCATTATCGTTTGTCATAGGTCCACACATACTCTGTGTGGTACCAAACGCCTAACACTCTGTAACTCCTTTCCGCTCTCTTTTTTCCCACTAAAAGGAGATTTACGTCCATCTTACCCATGAGATAAAGAATTCACAAGTTAGGTATGATTCGTAATCAGATAGCTCTAAAAAGCCCATCTTTAATGCAACTTGGGATAACCCTTGTTTACATTAATATGACCAAGTCTTACAGTAACCACATAAAGGTATAAATTAACATTATCTCTTTTATTCATTTTCTTAGTTTGTTATCAATTTGAAGTATATTTTTCATGCAAGTCAAGTATGGTAAAGTCCCATTCAGTAAATATACCCAACAACCATAATAAAATAGTTTTTTATTATAAAATAGAAACAACTATTTGTTCTTTTATTTATAATATCAAAACCATCCCATATCCCAATACAAAAATTGAAAATAATGGTTTCTAATCGAGTGTTGGAACAAAGATAACAATTATTTTTAAAAAAAAACCTAACCACAACACTTGGCGTCAGTGGTGCAAAGCCGCCCTGGTGAACAGAACCGTCAAAACCCGGGACGACTCCAGGATCGACTCCCACTAGCAAACATTTTGAAGTGGCCACGGAATCGCATTATTCCAGGAGTGACGCCATGTCTTAAGCGGAGGCCTATGCGCAACAGTCTGGTCCCCGGGGGTGGGGGATTTATAGTCCGGAACCGCGGGTTTTTGGGAAAACCCCACATTTAATTTCAAAAAAAAAAAAAAAAACAATTATTTAAGCTAATGGACTTGCCCGAAGACAGTGCTAAACAATAAGTCCCTACAGCTAATGCAGCAACCTTTGCTCCATTTCCCACTCGTAGGATGACTTCATCCTTGTTCAGCTTTCTACTTCTGCTTAGTCCCTGCATATTATTACATATGTGAGAACTACAGCCGGTATCCAATACCCAAGTAGAATTTTGACTTTCAGAAAAATTAATCTCAATCATGAACAAACCTAGATCGGAAGTTGAAGCTTCTCCAAGCTTCTTCTGGTCCGCAAGATACTGCTTGCAGTTCCTATTCCAGTGTCCCGGCTTATTGCAATGGTAGCAAATTCCTTTGCTATCTGGATCAGGTTTCTTCTTGTCCTTTCTCTTCGCCTTCCCCTTAGCCTTCTTGTTTTTCTTCTTTTCAGAAGATACCTTGGGCCTCTTCCTTTTCTTGGAAGAATCATCCACTAGTAAGACTTGGTTCTTGTTGGATGAGAAGTGACCTTCAGCAGTTTTCAGCATGTTAAGTAGCTCAGGCAAGCTGACGTCCAGCTTATTCATGTGAAAATTCACAACAAATTGTGAGAAGGTGTCCGGGAGTGACTGTAAGACCAAATCTTGGCTTAACTCCCCATCCATCACGAACCCAAGCTGTCCAAGTTGTTCAATCAGATTGATCATCTTAAGGACATGAGTCTCTACAGCAGTGCCCTCGGTCATACGAGATCGGAAGAGCTCCTTAGATATCTGATATCTAGCAGTCCTACTTTGCTCACCATACAACTCTTTGAGGTGCAGCAATATAGTAGGAGCATCCATAGTTTCATGCTGACGCTGAAGCTCGTTACTCATGGATGCGAGCATGATGCATTGAGCCAAGATTACATCATCTTGCCACTTTCTGAAAGTAGCAATCTCTTCCTCAGAGGCTGTTTCTGCAACACTTGCAGGGACTGGCGAATTTAGGACATAAGAAATCTTTTCAGCAGTGAGAACAATTCTCAGATTACTTAACCAGTCCGTGTAATTCGGTCCGGTCAGTTTGTTAGCATCAAGTATGCTACGCAGTGATAGTGAGTTTGACATTTTTAAATTCTGCATGGTAAAATAGACAACATTTTAGCATACATTCATTTAATTAATTACCAAAATAAATTAGGTCTTTATTTTAAATTGGTATCTCTCACTTTTCATCAAACTATATTACCCTCAATATATAGTTCGGCAAATCTAATTAAAGATTTACTAGTGAGAATAAGGATCTCATTTCAAATGTATATAGCCTTGTGTGACACAACAAACGATATATAAATAAATAGGTAGACAACTATTGTCAATTACATCACTACGTAACTCCTTGTATTTTTCCTCTTAGATTATTTTGATCAAGTGTGACACATCCGAATCAAAATTATCCAAGTTAAGTCCAACCTAGCACTTCCATATATTCGAAAGAAAAACATTGTCCTTGTGTGACACAACAAAACAGCATCGTTCAGTCTATGTATAAGCATCAAATGTGGATAAAGCAACAACTTAAATATTTAATACTTGCCTTGTGTGACACAACAAACTCATATTAAATATTTAATACTCTATCGCTTTACCATGCTAGAAGGCGACGTTCGATATTCCAAATATCTTTGAACGCTTAGGACTTAATATAATTTCATTAAGGGGTTTGTTATTATTAGTCTCATCTTGTTTAGCGCGCATGCACATATATATATAAAATATGCGTCATATTATTTAACATGCGAAGCATGTTGTATAATATATAATATATATATATATAGTAAGCATGCACATATATAATACTATATTCTACCCGGATTGATTATGGACTTTTATTCTAGTTTGGTTCACTAAAGCCACCAAGTGAACCAAAAGGTCAAACCTAGGGTGCAAGAATAAATTTAAATATAACTATTATATTTAAACCCGGGCTCCAATACAAACGGGTCTTCAAGCGCTCCTTGCTCCTTTGTCTCTAATTCTTCAAAATTAATTCTAACTATTCCTATTACATAAACTATTTACAATAAATTGAAACCTTGATCAGCAGTCAAGGAGAAGTACATAGGAGGGAGATAGAATTTACATTAAGAAAAATTAGAGAAGACGAGGTACGCAGACCCCATTTATAAAAACCCATACATTCAAACATCCACTAAAATAAATCCAATCACATATTGGTCAATAGTCCATAATCAATCCCTATTTATTATCATACATATCTCTATATGTATCAATAAATAACATTCATCTCATGAATAACAAAACCATTCCATATATGCATTGATATCAATTAATGGGCAAAAGTTTTGCTAATATTTAGTTTTGAAACAAAATAAACTCTTTTATTTTATTCAAAAACCAAATCCAAATTAAACTCTTTTAATTTTAGCAATCTGAAATCCTATTTCAGATAAAAATAAACATCTTTATTTTAAACTTATATCAATTAAATAAACCATTTATTTCAATTGAAGGAAAAAAAAATTTCGGATTCTGCTAGCCGGCGCAGCTGCGCTCCAGAATGAACTGGAGCCGGCGCAGCTGCGCCGCGTCGCTGATCTAGAAAAATTGATTCTGCCCAAAAATTTTGATCCAATCGCATACCATACACATATGGAATCATCAAAATCGATAATTAGCACAACATTAGGCTCTGATACCACTGTTAGGTTTGTATATAACGCAAGCATGCAATCAAATTACATAAATATGGCGGAAGCGCGATAAAAACGGATTTTAAAATTTTAATACAAACCATCACCATAATCAATCTATGTGCTCAATTAACGATATACAAACGAAAGAGAAAAGAGAATACAAGGAATTATACCCTCCGTAAGAACAAAGCTTGCCCTCGGGTACCAAGTTCTACAAAATCTCCTAGATCCTTCGTGTTCTCCTTCGAAATTCCAGAGCGCCGATTTAAATTCCCTTGCATTGAATCAAACGTATAGCACACCCAAGTGGGTTTGGCGCTCGTAGAGGCGATCCACCAAGGAAAAATTAAGGGTATTCAACTAGATAGTTGGGTATTGGCAAAACCCTAGTTTAGGGCTATCTCATATAGTAAATTGGCTTAGAGTACGTCTCCACAATCTAATTGCAAAGAGTGGTGTCCACCCTAATCCTATGATAAAGACTATCCTCCTTATTTATAGCATGGTAGGTAATAACCATTACCCTAAACATAATTTTAGGATTAGGGTTTTTCTATTTATAAATTAAACTCCTTTAAATTAATTATGCTCCTAATCCAATTAAGAATCTCATGGTGAGAAAAGTAAAAATACTTCTATTAATTAATTCCCCAATCCCCCTATTAGAGAATATACAATAATAAGTAATAGTAATAATAACATAATAAGAACTCCTCTTATTAATCTTATATTTAATATTTCTTCAAGATATATTTAAAAAAAAAAATAAAAATGAAATATTAAAGGCCAATTTAATTTATTCTAATCTCCATAAGATTAAATTAAATACACTTAACTTATTAATTACAATTATGCGTCCATTTTACTTCTTAAATAAATTTTTATTTTTTTTGCGGTGTGACCGCATTTAGGCTTCTCCATATTAAACCAGATATGTGAATAAATCAATTAGAAACCAATTCTAATCTTATTTAAATAAATAAATTAAACTCATTTAATTTCATTTAAATAAATAATATCTTATTCTATAATAAGGGTAAAGAGCCCCCTTATAGGCGATCAAAATAAAAAAAATTTTTCAGACTTTGCCAGAATAAAATAATAGATCTTACAACATTAAATCACAAAAAGAACCTTTCCAGTGAATAGTTTTACCTGTACAATTCCAATCCTGTTCTAGCCAAATACAATACAGTCCCAATTGTAAATCTATAAGACATCGGATTTTACTGTCAAGTCTTATTTTATTTAATTATATATGTATTATCGATTCCCAAATGCCCAACTCCCCCTAAATAATTCAAATTAGAAACCCCCGAGTTTCCCTTTTGTCTCAAATTTCCAATTCCTGTCCTTGGCCAAGGACTCACTGAGTTGTCATTTAATCGAATCACGTAAGGACATTTCATCTTTTACTAGGAGAACGAGGTAATTCTTTTGTATTTGGATCCTTATCACACTAATCTCCAATGTACAACTAATTTAATAAACCCAAGTCATACCCTATTGGATAATACCCAAAAGGTCTTAAGGGAACATGTCAAAAGTATAACTCATCATAACACAAGATACTATGAATTGATCCTCAAGTCCAAGGATCACTTGGTACTCAACTATACACTAGGAGGAATTCCTAATTGACCAGGCGAGTAAAACTCCGAAATTAGTTGTATTCCTTAGCGAGCCACGTTTCAAGTGAACCTTCTTATTTCTCCAATTAAGAGCAACCTACATACTTGCTTTAAAGTGTCTCCACAACAAATGATTATGAAGATCCAATCATCCCTCTTCCTAAGAGCAAGCAACGTATGTACTAATCTATCCCGGATTTACACTAATCCCCAATTTATTAATCCAAACGATTAGGAACAATTTTTAGTTTTGGTGAGCTATCCTATCTTAAATTTAGAGCCTCATTAGCAAATGATCACCATCATGATTCTAAAAGCATTGCTCAAAACTATGAGGTTGATCATCACATATTAATATAAACAGCATTTATGTAAGATAATATAAAAATCGCCTTTTAAAGAAAAATCAATTCTTTTATTAATAGAATGAATAAGATTACAAAGTATATGCTACATCATATCAAAAAATAATGATTGGCTTGTGTTGCATACTACTTATTCAATCCTACCACGTGCACTAAAAGAGCCAATCGCACATGGTATCTAATACCCATCCTTCTTCTAAGAAGTGACGATCAACATTGTTTGGTTGTTGAGTATAAAGTTTTTAGTAAATGGATCTGCAATGTTGTCTTGTGAGAGTCAACTACAGCTCACAGGGTTGACTATCTCCCTCTTTTCAATGATACTCTCAAATCAAATGAAAACTACTGCTGCAACACGTGTATTCTGGATTTTCGATGATGAGACACTGGCGTTCCTTAGTACCTTGCGCAACAGCTCCGTTTGTTGTCACAGAATAAAGGATAACGAACTCCTCTGAATTGCTAAGGAACCACTCCAAGTTCAGTTATGAAACTTCTATCAATACCAAACAGCTTCCTTTGTCAGCTTCACTTGCAGCTATGTACTCTTGCCTCTGTCACTGAAATCAGCAACTATTTGCTGCTTGGAACTCTTTTCCAACTCACCGCGAGCCATCGTTTTAAGGTATAACACCATACCCCCGTAAATTGGATTTAACTGTCCGTCATTGGTCCGGGTTTTAGAAAACTTGAGTCTGTATATCCCTCTAGTTTTTCAATTTTCACAGAACCCAGACCGGAAGACAAGAAATACATCCTTAGTTCTTCTCAAGTAACTATTTAAGGATAGTTTTTCACTGCCTTTCCCATGTGCTCCTTTACTCCTGGATTCGACCTGATATATGCTTCGTTTACACTAAGTGCATGAGCGACAATTCTGGGTCATAGTAATATATCATAACACCGTACATATGATAGATCCCTATTGGCGGAAGCATAAGGAATCTTATCTTCATCCGGCGTCCTCTCTCTCCTCATTGGTGTTCTTTGGGGCCTTTTTTTCCTTGGAGAGATTGTATTCCATTTCCATGGCTTCATACGGCATGAGACCTCTCCTTGGAATCTTCCATGCTAAACTTACTTCTTATAGCATCAAGTCAATGTACTTTCCTTGGGGTCAAGCCTAGCATCATTCCTTTTAGATCTATCTCTATAGATCTTTATAATCCCCAAAATATAACGGATGCCCTCATCACCCAAGTCCCTTCATGGAGAAGTGTTTAGAATAACCAAATTTTGGATCCGAGCTGTAGCATAGGAACATCATTCCCTTTCAGTAATATATCAATCAACATATAATACAAGGAATGATCTATAACGCTTCCCCAACTAACCTTCTTGTACACACATGGTTCATCCCTCCGTTCTTAGATAAAAATCAAACCTTTTGATTATCTTCTCAAAACAGATTGTTCCAACACTTCGAGAAGCTTGCTTCAAAAACCCCATAAATGGAATCGTTCTAGGCTTACAAGACTTGGTTTGGTAGTTTCCAACCGTTGAAAACTAAAAACCCTCCTTGGTTGTATCATAATATAACATTTTTTCCTCAAGCTCTCCATTGAAGGGGAAGGGCCGTATTATCCACATCCATTTTGCCCAGATCATCATAGTCATAATAAAGCTCAATTGCAAGCAAAATCCGAATGGACAACCAAGGCTTTCTTGGCTCAAGTGGGTAAAATCAAACTACTTACAAAAGGCTCTTGATTCGATTCCCAAGAGGTCCGGGGGAATCCCATTCCTTAGCCACAAGGCAGGAATGTTAAGGAATTTCCAGCTAAACTTAGCATAAAAAAAAAAAAAAGAAAAAAAAAAAAAAAAAAAAAAAAAAAAAAAAAAAGAAAAAAAAAAAAAAAAAAAAAAACAAAAAAAAAAAAAAAAAAAAAATCCGAATGGACATTGAGCAATAAGCTACTGGTGAGAAAGTCTTCATCATAGTCAACCTCCTTTGTCCTTTGATTTTAAAAACCTTTTGCAATCAAAAAGATCCGGGCCATTATAGGTTCTCTACCTTGCCATCTGCCTCTAGTCTTTTCTCTTAAAGACCCATTTACACCCAATAGGCTTAATGCCCTCAGGTGGTGAAACCAAAGTCCATACTTGGTTTTCATACATGGAGTCCATCTCGGATTTCATGGCTTCTAGCCATTTCTCTGAGTCTTCACTACTCATAGCCTATTCGTAAGTTAATGGATCATCATCATCTATGATGCGTACCTCATCATCATCCTCTATGATGAATCCATACCTTTCAGGTATCTTCGGTACTCTTCCAGATTTACGAATAGGTTGTGGTACAATAGGTTCTTCTACTTGGCCAGGTTCATGACTTTGATCCGTAGTATTTTGTGGTTCTTGAACTTCTTCAAGATATATCTTACTCCCACTAACCCCTTCAAGGATAAACTCCTTTTCCAAGAAGGCAGCGTGTTTCGCAACAAACACCTTTTGATCATTGGGATGATAGAAATAATACCCTACAGTTTCTTTAGGGTATCCCACAAATCTACACTTGTCGGATCTAGTCTTTAGCTTATCATGCTCAAACCTTTTGACATAAGCTGGACAACCCCAAGTCTTAACATACTTAAGATTTGGTTTCCTCCCTGTCCATATCTCATATGGGGTCTTTGGGACGAATTTGGTAGGTACCTTGTTAAGTAGGTATGCAGCCGTTTCTAGGGCATAACCCCAGAAGGATATTGGAAGGTCGGTAAAATTCATCATGGAACGAACCATATCCAACAATGTTCGATTTCTCCTTTCAGATACACCATTCAACTGTGGCGTCCCTGGTGGAGTCCATTGTGAGATTATACCATTTTCTTTGAGACAATTGAAAAACTCATTGGTCAAGTATTTCCCTCCTCGATCCGATCGAAGAATCTTAATACTCTTACCAGTTTGCTACTCTACTTCACTTCTGAATTCTTTGAACTTTTCAAACGATTCAGATTTGTATTTCATTAAATACACATATCCAAATCTAGAATTATCATCAGTGAAAGTAATAAAATAAGAATACCCTCCTCGTGAATTCGTTGTCATAGGTCCACATACGTCTGTGTGTACCAACGCTAACAACTCTGTAACTATTTCTCCTTTTCCACTAAAAGGAGATTTAGTCATCGTATCCATGAGACAAGATTCACAAGTTGGATATGATTCGTAATCAGATAGCTCTAAAAGCCCATCTTTATGCAACTTGGATAATCTTGTTTCATTAATATGACCAAGTCTACAGTGCCACATAAAGGTATAATTAACATTATCTCTTTTCCTTTTCTTAGTTTGTTCAATTTGAAGTATATTTTCATGCAAGTCAAATATGTAAAGTCCATTCAGTAAAATACCAACACCATATAAAACATTTTTATCATAAATAGAACAACTATTGTTCTTTATTATAATATCAAAACCATCCATATCCAATACAGAAATTGAAATAATGTTTCTAATGAGTGTTGGAACAAAATAACAATTATTTAAACTAATGGACTTGCCCGAAGACAGTGCTAAACAATAAGTCCCTACAGCTAATGCAGCAACCTTTGCTCCATTTTTTTTTGTTGCTAAATTTGGTGTTTGTATAAATAGAAAACTATAAATACAATGGCGAAGGGGCATACCCCAGACAAAAGGTTATCATGAGACAGGCCCCATGATAAACAAAAAGAGAACTATCCAACAAAGGAAAAGGAAACAAAGCATTAAAGCTAATCTAAGCAAAGCAAAACAAAAACCAATTACAACCAGTTATGGAACGTGTGACATTTTTGAACTTCCCGATGAAACTTCCTAGAACTTGAGAGACGGGCCTTGATCAAGTTGATGATCTCCTTAGATAAGGCATGAGGGGGCAGCATCGACCCTTCATGTAGCATAGAGTTTCGAGATCCCCAAATCTTATAAAGGCATGTGGCAAGAATAAGTTTCAAAATTTCAGAATGCATTTTTCGCCCCTGGAACTGCTGAATATAGGCGATCAGGTTATCCCAGACTAACGGAATATTGTGCCAATTTTCCACTGCCAAGACAGTAGTAAACACACCACTTGAGTAAGGACAACTAAAAAAGAGATGGTTAAAAGTTTCGTTGGCAGAATTACACAAGGGACACCTCAATGGGGAGTAGCTAGAGTAAGACATGAAAGAATCATTAGTAGGGAATCTTTTGTGTAATGCAAGCCAAAGAAAGAAAGAGTATCGAGGGATGTAATGCTTATGCCAAAGGATATTGGCCCAAGAGACAGGAGGACTACCTCGGTGACGGATGGAATCCCAAATTTTGTTGGCTTTTAAAAGCCGGATATCAACAGAATCCCAAGAGATAGAATCATCATTTGCAGAAGGAGGTGGAGCAGCTATGAACAGACTACGAAACTGTACAACATCGTGATGGTTACTCTGGGGTAGGACCCAATTTGAGTGGGAAATAATGCTTGAAAGAAGAGCATTTGTTGGGATCCTCGAGTTGGTTAGCAAATATGCATTAGGAGATAAGGATTGGCCATTAAGCCACGGATCATACCATAAGCTAAAATGGTTCCCCCTGCCAACACGATAAGAGAGAAAGGGTTGCGCTAGGGATCGAAGCTTTAAAACTTTGCGCCAAATCCAAGAGCAATCAGTAGGTATATTGATATGCCAAAAATTTTTGTGTTTGAGAACCGTGGCTTGGATCCAAGAAGCCCAAAGGGAGGAGGGATTGAATTGGATAACCTTGATTAGGTGTTGTATAATGAGAGCCTTATTCCAGTCCTCAAGGTCCTTTACACCCAAACCACCTTCATAATAAGGCAAAGAAATTACCTTCCAAGAGATTTTAGCCCCATGTTTCCCAAGAGAAGGCCCCTTCCAAAGAAATCTAGTCAGAATAGAATTGGATTTGCTCTGAGCACCGGATTTTGGCAAAAGGAAATGAGCTGACCAGAAGGATTGGATAGAAATTAGCACCGATTTGATCAATTGTAATCTGCCAGAATAGGAAAGGAACTTTGCCGTCCAAGAAGAGATCCGCGAAGTAATCTTTTGGATAAGAGGCATGCAATCATTATGAGAAAGCTTCGAGGATATAAGGGGAACACCCAAGAAACGGATCGGCAAAGCACCAACATGAAACCCAAGTAAGTCAATGATAACCTGTTGAACAGTATCGTCAACATTTGAAAAGAAACACTGACTTTTTTGAGCATTGGGGATTAGGCCAGAGAACAAGGAAAATGACTGAATGCAGGAGTGAACAATTATTACCGAAGACAAGTTACCATGGCAGAATAACAAAAGATCATCAGCAAAGCATAGGTGAGTAAGATTGCAGTCCGTAGCAACGCCAATGGAAATTTAAATTCAGGCTGACAAGTTTCTTTATGAAAGGATTAAGGATAAGACTTCCATCGTCAATACAAACAAATACGGAGATTAGAGGATCCCCCTGTCGCAAGCCCTCCTAGTAACCTTTAAAGAAGCCAGCAAGTGAACCATTTACTTTAACTGAGAAGAGAACATGGGCTTAAGTAGAAATACAAGCATGAATCCAATTAATGAATCTAGTAGGGAATTTAAGAAGCCCCAATAAGTCAAAGAGAAAGTCCCAGTTTACCGTGTCAAAAGCCTTCCTGATATCTATTTTTATAGCACATCTAGCAGACCCAGATTTCCTGTGATAGTTTCTCAAAAGCTCTTGGGCTAGAAGAATATTATCAGCGATACTTCTACCAGAAATGAAGGCAGACTGGGCTCTATCAATGAGCGATGGGAGCACCACCTTGAGTCTGTTAGCAAGGAGCTTGGAGATACATTTGTAGAGAGTGTTGCAGCAAGAAATAGGTCTAAAGTCTGACATGGAGGTTGGGTTTTGAGTCTTGGGAATTAAGGCAATGGCAGTTGCATTAATCCCGCTGGGCAGATGATAGGTATTAAAGAAGTAGAGAGCAGCAGCAGTGAAATCAGCACCAACAATGTCCCAACAGTGAAGGAAGAAATTAACATTGAATCCATCGGGGCCAGGGCTCTTGTTTTTCTTCATAGATTTGAGCACATTAAAGATTTCTGCATCAAGAATAGGTGCTTCCAAGGCAGTGGCTTGGGAAGGACTGATGTGCTTTGAAATAAAGAAGGCTAGATCATCATGGCCAGGATAATCACTAGGAGAGGAGCCAAGAAGGTCCTGGAAATAGTCCACAGCCACTTGTTGAATAGAAGATTGGTCCTCAACCAAATCACCATTACTATTGTGAATAGCAATGATTTTGTTGTGATTCCATCTACTTTTGATAACATTAGCAAAATATTTCGAGTTTTTGTCTGCTTGGGAAATCCAAAGCGCCCTAGATTTTTGTTGCAAAAGAGATTCCTCCAAGGATAAAGCCCTCCATAAAGAAGCCGAGCAGATCGATTTCTGACTTCTTAAGGAGACATTGAGCGGATCAGAATGGAGGGATGTTTGAATAGAGTGAAGCTGACCTTGGAGAGTTTTTACATTTGAGGACAGATTTCCATTGGCAGCATTAAGAGAGATGAGAGCCTTCTTTAATTTCCTCAACTTTGTAGCAAAGATGGACATAGGATTCCCAGATATATGATGGTTCCAGATTTCATGGACAGTAGCATTAAAACCTTCCAGATCAAGCATATAGTTGAAAAATTGAAAAGGCTTGGGGAATCTTTGGACATGGATTCCAGTTTTCAGAATAATGGGACAATGATCAGACAAACCTCTAGGCTCAAAGCAGGCGTGGGAATCAGACATGCTGCAAAACCAAGCAGAGTTACCCAGGGCTCTGTCCAACTTACGATAGATGGGATTGCGATTTTGACAATTCCACCAGGTGAAAAGAGGACCCATGGCCCGGATGTCCTCAACACCAAGCGATTCAAGGCAATCATTAAAATCATTCATGCCATTATTCCACGAGTTGTCACCGCCATCAGCTTCATGGGTGCCCCTGATAGAATTAAAATCACCAAGAATACACCAAGCAGAATCAGAAGAACAAAAAAGCAGGTCATGCCATAAAGACCTCCGATCTATAAGAGAGTTCATGCCATAAGTAATAGATACAAGGTAAGAAGAGTTGCTATCAACCAAGTGCAGTTTACAATGTATAATCTGAGAGGATCGAAATAAGATGTCCACCTTCCATATTGAAGGATCCCACCCCACCCAGATTCTACCATTGTAATGAAAATCATAGTTGAATTCCCAAACCCAATTATTACAGAGAACTTTTGAAATTCGAGAGGCCTTATGAGCTTTGACTCGAGTCTCAATCAAACCAACAAAGGAAATATGGTTGTCCTTCAGAAAATTACGGACAAAAGCCTGCTTAGGCCTTTTATTTAACCCTCGAACATTATAAGAACAGAAATTAATCATAAGGAAAGGATATTAATAAGAGGTTTTTCCACCTCCTCTGCCATGTTTGGATTTCTTCTTGGAAGAACGTCCCTGCTTATGTTTTGTGAGAACAAAGGTCTCCCTTGTATCCATAACTTTTAACTCCTGAACTATAGGATTTGGAAAATCCTCCAGGTCAGAGGTAGTATCAGCAACAAGAGGGAGGAAAGGATTGGAAAGGGGGGAAGAGAGAGAGGAAGAGGCACCTGAGAACCCATCAAGAGGACTGGGCGATTTGGGGGAAGAAATTTTTTTCCCATTACAGACAGTGACCCAACTATTGTCTTGAGGAGGTAAGTCAAGAGCAGGAGCATCATAGACAGAGGCAGGGCAAGCTTTAGGCTGGGCCGAGGATGAAGCTGCAGGAGAGAGGGGGCTAGAGAGAGACGACTCCTCAGTTGAGGACTTAGGCCGCCACACATAGTTAGCCTTGGGGCATTTAAGCATAGAGTGACCAAAAGTCCGGCAATGACAGCAGAGCAGAGGCTTGTTTTGATATTCAACAATCACTTTAACAGCGGAATGGGGACTTCCATCAAGACTAGGGACAGTCACCATCATGGATTCAGGAAGCAAAGAATCCACTCCAACTTCCACGCAAATACGAGCATAGGGCATTGGGTCTAAAGCTGCAGTACGATCATCCATAAAAAGTGGTTTGCCGATGCCACTGGCAAGGTGGCTAAGACCCTCATGAGTCCAGAAAGAGTAGGGGATTTGTTTAAACTTTACCCAGGTGGGCACTGTAAGGCACGGCTCGGCGTGAGGATCTATCCCTTCCTGCCAAGGTTTCAGAGTTATCAGCTTATTAGCCACATACCAAGGGCCCAGGGCAAGAACATTGTCTCTAGCAGCCAAAGTAGGAAATTTGAATATGAAATAGCCCTTTTCATGAAGGAAAACCTTCTGAAGACCAAATTTGCGCCAGATCTTGAAAGTTTGTGCCTCTACCAGCTTGAAAGGCAATCTAGATTGGAACGAACCAACCAAACAAGAGGACCAGCGGTTATAACCCTGGAAAAAAACATCTGGAGGGAGGTTGATAACAACAGAGCCTTTCTCCACAAGAGGTGGATAGTAGGTCATAGGGTTTTTAGCTTGCTGCGATTTATGGTTAGGATGACCAGAAACAACTTGGCTCCAGGAGATTGTGTGGTCAATATCCGAAGGATGAGAGGGGTTGGAAGAGGTTTGATCAGCGGGGGTATGTAGGGGGGAAGGGGGGTGGGATAGCACAGGCTGTGGGCTAGACAGTAGCCTAAAAGGAGAGTGATGAGGTGATGTTTGGTGGAGGGTGTGGAGGGGAGCAGCTAATGAGTGAGGCGAGGTAACGAGAAATGAAGTTGCAGGTGGAGATGCAGCTAGGTTAGAATGTGTATGTGGGCTGGAACAGGAAAATGGAGTATCAGATAGGGGAGGATGTAAGGGTGGGACAGAGGGAGAGACATCGGGAATGGCAGTCCCACTAGCAGAGGTGGGCAGAAAACCCACGGCAGGAGGGGTTGCATTGGGAGGAGAGAAATGTTTATTTAGAGAATTAAGAGGCGGGTGTTTTAGAATACCTTTAATGGGAGTAGGTAGGACAGAGGTAGAAGGAATAGGGGGGTCGGATGGGGAAAGCAAATTATTATAAAAGCCAGGAGGAATAATATTTGTATTGGAGGAAGAGACAACATGGGTAATATCCGAGTAAAAGTGAGAAGCTTTGAGGGAGGGGAGCATTAAGTCGGCATGGGCATGCTGCAGAAGTGAGTGGGGGATGGGGGAGCCGACATGCATGTGTTTAGTGGGGTTAGAGGAAAGGGCTGCATGGGGGGTTGTGGCTTTACTAAAGGCAACATAATTAAAAAGACCATCAGCTGCAATTGCTTGGGGAACATCAATTGGGTGGGAGGTCAGAGTAGACGAATATAGTGGCTGATCAGTAAGTTTAAACCCACTAATAGCTGAAGAGGCAGCATGCGGAGAAACAGGGTGGCCGACAAGGGTGATTAGTGGAGTATGGGATGCATGCTCTGCACGGGGAGCAGTATGGGATGCATGCTTTGCATGGGGATGTGCGGCTGCATGGCTAAAAGGAATTTCACCAATTGATGAATGGGGCGTGTCATTCAAGGGGCTGGACTGCAGGACATAACCGTTACCAATATTAAGATCGTCAATGGGAATGGTCAAATGGTGGGATGGCAGGTCTTGGGAATGTAGAGGATAGGTTGGGTGATAGGTGGGGTAAGAATGAGGGGGATATGGGTGGGGAACATGGTCTGCAAGTGACCCACTAAAAGTAACTCCATAATTCGCATGTCCAACGAGGGAATCAGCGAAAGAAACACAGGCTGCATGGGCAGCAGCAGGTGGCGAATTATTTAAATTAGGGGACAAGACGATAGGGTAGGAACAAGGGAGAGGAAGCTCGGGCGGGCCACTGGCTACATGGGAATCCGAAAAAGGACCAGCAGGTGAGGTAACAACGGTCGGGAAGGCCACAGATGGAATATCTATAGCATTTACAGGACCCAAGGCTGCATGGGATGTAGTAACAAGGGAACAATCAGTTGAGTGGGGTGGGGAATTTAAAAAATGCTGAGTGGGAGCAGTTTCATTAACAATTGCATTATTCAATGGAATAAAACGGTCGAAATGTGGGGAAGATGGGTTAGAAAAAGTGGAGATGGCATGCGTGGAATGGGTCACTTGCAGTGGAAGTGGTGGTGGAGTATAAAATAAGTCATCAGTGGAAGTGGTGACCAACTGTGCATGGGAATGTGCATGGGAAGGCTCAGTTAGAGTGGTGCCATGCATGGGGATCGGGGATAGGCCGACAGGGATTGGGTGGATGGAATGGGCATATAAGGTTTGAAGGGTGGGATAGGAGACATCAGATATGCCGACAACATGTGGAGGAGCAGATTGTGTAAGAGAGGTGGGCACGTGTATACCCAAGAGATGGCTAGCATTGGGCACAACGGGAAGTAACCTGGGAGAAAGGGATAAGTGGTCGGTCGAAGTGGGATGGGCATGGATAGAGGTGCCTATTGTAAGGGTGGCAGAACAAGCATGGGAAGACCCATTAAATATGGAGGCATGCGAGGAATTATGGGATTGGCTGACAGGGAATGAGTTGCTGGAGTAGATAGAAAGAGAATGGGGGGAGGGTAATAGGTCGGTAGGTTGGCCGACAGTGGCCACGTGGGAGCCCAATTGATGGTCAGAAAGTGTGGTCTCAACGGCAGAGATGACAGGTTTAGTAGGAATAAAAAAACAATTAGAGGAATCAAAAGAGGGGCCCAGCGGGTCAGCTCCACAAACAAGAAGGGAATCCGGGAGAGGATGGACAAGATGGGGCTTGGAGGAATAACCCGAAATTGAATTAGCGGGAAATGCAGCAGCACCAATGAAATTTTTTGTAGACCCCAACTGAATAGCTTCGTCATCAGAACTAAGGTCAGCCAAGGAAGGAGCATCAAGAAAAACATTGAATCCAGCCGGTGACGAAACCCCCCTAGAGGAGTCCTCAGGTTCAATAATCCCCATAACAGATTTATCAATAACAGAGGTGGGCTTGGAAGGATTATAAAAAAGGACTAAAGGAGAATGATCCTCTGAATGAACAATAACATTAGAATGATCCTCAGAAGGAGTAATAACATTAGAGACATTAGAGACAATAGTGACTGAAGAAGGAGAGGAACTCGAAAGGAACATGATAAAAACAAGGGGAGACGGACAGGACAAGGTTGAACGGAAAGAATTCAGGTGAGAGAGAAACTAGAGAGAAGGCAGAGAAAAAATTCTAGAGAGAGAGACATCCTCCATCCTTGATTGCTCATTGAGCCTTCTTTGCTCCATTTCCCACTCGTAGGATGACTTCATCCTTGTTCAGCTTTCTACTTCTGCTTAGTCCCTGCATATTATTACATATGTGAGAACTACAGCCGGTATCCAATACCCAAGTAGAATTTTGACTTTCAGAAAAATTAATCTCAATCATGAACAAACCTAGATCGGAAGTTGAAGCTTCTCCAAGCTTCTTCTGGTCCGCAAGATACTGCTTGCAGTTCCTATTCCAGTGTCCCGGCTTATTGCAATGGTAGCAAATTCCTTTGCTATCTGAATCAGGTTTCTTCTTGTCCTTTCTCTTCGCCTTCCCCTTAGCCTTCTTGTTTTTCTTCTTTTCAGAAGATACCTTGGGCCTCTTCCTTTTCTTGGAAGAATCATCCACTAGTAAGACTTGGTTCTTGTTGGATGAGAAGTGACCATCAGCAGTTTTCAGCATGTTAAGTAGCTCAGGCAAGCTGACGTCCAGCTTATTCATGTGAAAATTCACAACAAATTGTGAGAAGGTGTCCGGGAGTGACTGTAAGACCAAATCTTGGCTTAACTCCCCATCCATCACGAACCCAAGCTGTCCAAGTTGTTCAATCAGATTTATCATCTTAAGGACATGAGTCTCTACAGCAGTGCCCTCGGTCATACGAGATCGGAAGAGCTCCTTAGATATCTGATATCTAGCAGTCCTACTTTGCTCACCATACAACTCTTTGAGGTGTAGCAATATAGTAGGAGCATCCATAGTTTCATGCTGACGCTGAAGCTCGTTACTCATGGATGCGAGCATGATGCATTGAGCCAAGATTGCATCATCTTGCCACTTTCTGAAAGTAGTAATCTCTTCCTCAGAGGCTGTTTCTGCAACACTTGCAGGAACTGGCGAATTTAGGACATAAGAAATCTTTTCAGCAGTGAGAAAAATTCTCAGATTCCTTAACCAGTCCGTGTAATTCGGTCCGGTCAGTTTGTTAGCATCAAGTATGCTACGCAGTGATAGTGAGTTTGACATTTTTAAATTCTGCATGTGAAATAGACAACATTTTAGCATACATTCATTTAATTAATTACCAAAATAAATTAGGTCTTTATTTTAAATTGGTATCTCTCACTTTTCATCTAACTATATTACCCTCAATATATATAGTTCGGCAAATCTAATTAAAGGTTTGCTAGTGAGAATAAGGATCTCATTTCTAATGTATATAGCCTTGTGTGACACAACAAACGATATATAAATAAATAGGTAGACAACTATTGTCAATTACATCACTATGTAACTCCTTGTATTTTGCCTCTTAAATTATTTTGATCAAGTGTGACACATCCGAATCAAAATTATCCAAGTTAAGTCCAACCTAGCACTTCTATATATTCGAAAGAAAAACACTGTCCTTGTGTGACACAACAAAACAGCATCGTTCTGTGACGCCCCCAAATTCTGACGTCACTGTCTCGAATTTGGCTCATCACGTTCTAACACAATAATGACATAAAACTAATGCAGCGGAAAAGATAGAATAAATTACATTGATTTAATATAATTATTCTCGTCCCCAGGTCTCGCAACCGATACTACAATGCTATCCAAAAGTCTTAATTTAACTGAAACATAGTACTAATACATAATCCCTGGCTAAGCTTATTACATAACCAAATTTAGAAGACTTAAACAACATAATGAATAATCTCCTTCCTAAAGGAGAACAAAGCTACTCTGTAGTTTTGCCTTTTCCAAGTCCTTGCCTGAAGGTTCACCTCGACCTGCCTTAACTGAAAGGTTTAAAGAAAGCAAGAATGAGCAACAAATTTGCCCAGCAAGTATATACGAGGAGGGTGAACAATATAAAGTTCAAATTTCAAAAGTATGGCAGTAAGGAATAGCTCAAGGATAATAAAGAGAATTAATTATAAGAGTCGCTATAGACCGGAGAACATCAATAAGATTCATGCGTCTAATCATTTCAAAGTTCAAGAATATGGATACTGAGTAGTCACTAAAGGACTAAGAATTCCTGCTAGAATTAACAGTTATTATACTGAAAATCCAATAAAAACGAGCACACAGGTGATCAGCCCATAGTACTCCAGATTATGCATAACTGTCACATGCTTATAAGTGCGCACGTCGGTCCCCCGACAATATACAATTTTTCCCCTTTTTATGAGGGTTGTTCATCTCAGTAGATAAGAGTCCTTACCAAGATAATTGGTTTGGAATAGCTTTCTAACACATGCATAATAGTCTAACCGAAACAATGGTTTAGACAACTTTTATAATCATATTCAATGATTTACTGAAATACCAATACTTGCAATGGGGTTTAAGGGATACTAATCTTAAACCAATCCTTAGAATATGAATGACAGTTTATAAAGCATAAGAGTCATTGTCACATACTTGTACGATACATGAATATACAAGTTTACATGTTTGCTCAATAAAGAGAAAGGGTTCGAAAGCTAGCACAATATACCACATCCTGCTCGAATGTAAATTGAGTAGGTTTAAAGGAAACTTGCACAAAATAAAGTTTCGGTAAAAGGGAACTTGCAATATGTAAGAGGTTCATGGTAGGAACC
This sequence comes from Aralia elata, assembly GCA_034770075.1. Lineage (NCBI taxonomy): Eukaryota > Viridiplantae > Streptophyta > Magnoliopsida > Apiales > Araliaceae > Aralia > Aralia elata. Next base: position 61,411,431 of record CM068385.1, read on the forward strand.
TGCTCAATATAAGTTTGAGTAAGGTTAGGGAAACTTGCCCTTGATAATACTTGCACAACAAATAAAGTTTTGGGTTAGAGAACTTGCCTTTAGCGCAGTTTACGAATTTAAAGCTTAATGACACGTTGCAATCCTATTGTATAATAATTATATATAAGAATTCCATTAGTCATACAATTCCATACATCAAATAACACTACATCATATTTGGATACCAAAAATATTACTACAACTTCTGCTCTATACTTTGGAATAACAATGCAAGCAATCCACAAGAATCAGATTACAAAAAGAATCACTTGACCACTCTGCAGGAGGGCGCAGCTGCGCCCTGGTTAAGCTTAGGGACGGCGCAGCTGCGCTGTCCCCTGGCCAGACCAGGGTGGAGCTGTGGCCTTCCTGGTTTCAACCCACTATTTAACATACCAATGCTTCAATAATTTCTATATACACATGTTAAAGGGGTTTTCATGCTCACGTGATTATCACAAGTTCATATTACTACTTTATGCTTCCTTAGTCTAGAACTATGGCAAAATAATGTCAAACAAGTTCACAAATCCTCGTGACTTATCATACCAAATACTTATTCATATACAAGGGTTATAACATCGAAAATACTCATACTCATGCGTTCATACTATCTATACTTAGTGAACATAGCCCCTAACTTGGAAATTTGCTTAGATTCATGCTTGAATGACGAAATGCCATAACATACTAGGGTAAACACATATATATATCATGTTTGGGGAATATCCTAGTACTAACATGCATGTCCAACACCTTAGAATGGAGTTATCATTATAATTATGCATGTTTATTTCAAAATGTCCAAGTTTCTCTTTAAAAGTCGTTTTAAACAAGGTCGTGATCGTCTAACATGCATGAAGCATCTTGGAACTTTATGTCATGTATAATCAGACCTTATACACATGTTCGTATGATCAGAACTTGCACCTTGAAAATTTTGGTAAAGTCTAGTTTCAAAACTATAAGTTTTCTTTCGAAAAACACATGCGAACCGAAGCTAGGATGCTCATGCTTTGCAAGGCTAGTCATAAATAGATTTTAAGCTCATCTATATACTTAACAAAGTCAAACTAACATGTTGGGAACTTGTAGAAATCAGCAAAACAAATTGGGTTTGTCTGGCACCCGGCGCAGCTGCGCGGGTTTGTATTACAGAAGGGGCGCAGCTGCGCCACTTCGACTAAATGCCCAGATTGGCTCTGTTTCAGTGTAATCCTACAATGGACATGGCTAAACCTTTCCGGATGCAGCTGAATCCAGCCACATTGTGTTCTTAGCATACATATCGACTCATATAGCATCAATTACCAACTAATTAACAAGAGATTTTCATGCATTTCTAAAAATTTGCCAAACTTGAAATTAAACATATTATTACCTTCTTGAAGCTAATAGCAGGTTATCAATCCTAATTGACTAAAACTCAGATGTTGCAACCCAATTTTTGTGAAGTAAGGCTTCCAATTTATAGAGAAAATATTATCCATGCCAAGCCATTATCCAATTTGGTGAACCGGAGGAAGAAGATAAAAGCTAGTGGTTAATGGGAAGTTAGTGGAATAGTGATGAGGCACTATTTGTACCACTCCCCATTTCATCATTAAGCTGAGGTTTGCAAGGAAGAAGAAGAAGTCTAAGCTTGTAGCCATTCACGTGGGCAAAGAAGGGACTCTCAAATTGGGACAAAGAACTCAGACATTTCCCAACAAGGCTTATTAGTACACTTTGATTTAAAATGTAACTTATGTCATTTAGTGTATTATATAATGAAATGATACCTCATTGTATTAATAAAGTCACATATACACATATCATATAATCCATGCACATTAATTAAGTAAAATCTAATAAATTACTAACACCCAGTATTTAATGTACATTATTATTCCATTGCTTCCATAATAGAATATTATTACAATAAACATTCTAGTATTAAAATAATTATTATCTAACAATTATTAGTATACTTCCATTATTAACTCCTGTAATCAAAATGCACATTTAATAGTCCATATCGCACATCAATATCTCATATAGAATGTTCATGCAATTTAAATGTCACACATCTCCTTTATATTATTAAATGAATATTGAAACTTTATTACAGATAATACCCCTTTCATCACATGGTTATACCTCAAGTAGCATGACATATAACACTTAAATACCAAGCCCCTCATGGCTCAATGGTAAAAAAACTACTCTAAGGCTTGGTGCATGAGGAGGTCTTGGGATCCATTCTTGTCAAATGCAAGAATGTTAAATTCCGTTCAAAACTAGCAAAAAAAAAAAATATAACACTTAAATAATCTAATAGAGATTATTAGTCACACAATAATTAATTAATATTAATAATTTCTTTTCTTAATAAATCATTTCTTTAATAAATAAACAAGGAGTCACTTTATCACACCACTACCAAAATGGTAGATTACGTATATTCATATTCGAATAAATATTCAACTTAAATCGAAAAGTCAATATTAATATTATTCAAAATTCTCGGGTATTACATCCTCCCCCCCCTTATAAGAATTCCGTCCTCGGAATTGATACAAGGTTACACAAATAAATGGGGATACTCCCTCCTCATCTTACTCTCTAACTCCCACGTTGCCTCCTCGGCGTCGTGGTTTCGCCAAACTACCTTTACAGAAGATATGACTTTATTCCTCAAGGTTTGCTCTTTCCTATCTAGTATCTGGACAGGAATTTCCTCATAAGTCAAATTCTTCTCTACTTGAATCGGCTCATAGGAAATCACGTGCTTATAGTCGCGTTTGTACGGACGTAACACAGAGATGTGAAACACGTTGTGAACGTGTTCTAGCTCAGGCGGTAAAGCTACCATATATGCCACTTCGCCCACTCGCTTCAAAACTTTGAACGGTCCTATGAACCTCGGACTCAATTTTCCTTTCTTGCCAAATCTGATCTTTCCTTTCCAGGGAGATACTTTTAAGAATACGAAACTACCGACTTCAAAGTCTCGGTCTTGACGATGCAAATCTGCATATTTCTTCTGACGATCCTGAGCGGCTACTAATCTGGCTCTTATTGTGGTCACCGCATCGGCCGTCTGTTGAACCATTTCAGGCCCCAAAAGTCGTCGTTCTCCGACTTCATTCCAACACAACGGTGTTCTGCACTTCCTCCCGTAGAGAGCTTCGTACGGTGGCATGCCGATACTCGCGTGGTGACTATTATTGTAAGCGAATTCTACTAAGGGTAAATGGTCATCCCAGTTTCCCTTAAAATCCATTACGCAAGCTCGAAGCATATCTTCTAGTGTCTGTATGGTTCTTTCACTTTGTCCGTCTGTCTGAGGGTGATACGCGGTACTCAACCTCAGTTGTGTTCCCATTCTCTCTTGCAGGCTTTTCCAGAAATTTGACGTGAAGCGCGGGTCTCGATCGGAAACTATTGACACCGGCACTCCATGTCGCGAAACTATTTCCTTTACGTATAAGTTTGCTAATTGATTCAGGTTAAAACGAATCTTGATCGGTAAAAAGTGAGCTGTCTTTGTTATTCGATCCACGATAACCCAAATGGCATCAAAACCCTTCTGTGTGACTGGAAGTCCCACCACGAAATCCATCGTAATGTGCTCCCATTTCCATTCTGGTATTTCCAGCAGTTGAAGTAGACCACTCGGCCTCTGATGCTCTGCTTTGACTCGTTGGCAAGTGAGACATCTACTGACGTACTCTGCAACCTCTCGCTTCAGATTGGGCCACCAAAAATGTTGTCGTAAATCCCGGTACATCTTCATTCCTCCAGGATGAACAGCATATATCGTGCTATATGCCTCGCGCAAAATTTCCTCCCTAAGTTCAGTAATAGCTGGCACCCACACTCGATTCTCGAATCTCAAAATACCATTCTTATCCATTCGAAATTTTTCTTCCTCACTCCCTGTTATCCGCTTCTTTATTTCCTCGCACTCCTCATCCGTTTCTTGTGCTTCTTTGATTCGATCCAATAATGTTGGACGAGCTTCCATTACAAACAACCTTTCACTGGGCCCTCGAGGTTCCCCAACTTCTATTTCCAATTTTTCCATGTCTCTTATTAACTCCTCCTGAGTTGTCAATGTGAATAGTTTCTCCTTTCCTTTCCTGCTCAGCGCGTCAGCTACCACGTTGGCTTTTCCTGGGTGATAAAGAATTTCGCAGTCGTAATCCTTGATTAATTCCAACCACCTCCTTTGTCTCATATTTAGCTCCTTCTGTGTGAAAATATACTTCAGACTTTTGTGGTTTGTATATATCTCACATTTTTCTCCGTACAAATAGTGCCTCCAAATTTTTAATGCAAAAACTACTGCCGCTAGCTCCAAGTCATGGGTAGGGTATCGTTTCTCGTAATCCTTCAATTGTCGTGACGCGTAAGCAATGACTTTGTCGTGTTGCATAAGCACACAACCGAGTCCTTTATGCGACGCATCGCTATACACCACAAATCCTCCCGTATCACCTGGTAAGGATAATACAGGTGCCTCGCTTAACCTCTTCTTCAATTCTTGAAAACTTTCTTCGCATTTATCCGTCCATACGAACTTCACTGTCTTTCTCGTTAGATTGGTCAATGGGGTTGCTATCTTAGAAAAATCTTGGATAAATCTTCGATAGTACCCAGCTAACCCTAGAAAACTTCTTACTTCCGTTGGCGTCCTTGGTTGTTCCCAACCACTAACAGCCTCCACCTTCGCAGGGTCCACTGAAATCCCATTCTTGTCTATCACGTGTCCCAAGAATTGGACCTTCTCCATCCAAAACTCACACTTGGAAAATTTTGCGTACATCTTCTCCTTCCTTAGTGCTTCCAACACCATCCTTAAATGTTCGGCGTGTTCTTATTTGGTCTTTGAGTAGATTAGGATGTCATCGATAAAAACTACCACAAACTTATCCAAGTATGACTTGAAAACTCGGTTCATCAAGTCCATGAATGCTGCTGGGGCGTTGGTCAAACCGAACGACATTACTAAAAATTCGTAGTGTCCATATCGGGTTCGAAACGCCGTCTTCGGAATGTCTTCCTCTCGTACCTTTAGTTGATGATAACCCGTTCGTAGATCTATCTTAGAGAACCACTTTGCTCCCTTCAATTGATCGAAAAGGTCATCTATCCTCGGTAATGGGTATCTATTCTTGATCGTTACTTTGTTCAACTCTCGATAGTCGATACAAAGCCTCATTGATCCATCTTTCTTTTTGACGAATAACACAGGTGCTCCCCAAGGAGACACACTCGGCCGAATATAACCCTTATCTAATAATTCCTACAATTGTATCATCAAATCCTTCATTTCCACCGGTGCCATACGATACGGAGCTTTTGAGATTGGTGCAGTTCCTGGTGCTAAGTCTATCACGAATTCGATTTCTCTGTCTGGCGGAAGGCCAGGCAGATCATCAGGAAACACGTCTTGGAAATCCTTTACTACCGATATATCTTTCGCTTCTACTCCCTTCTTTTGAGTATCCGCAATATAGGCTAAATAACCCACACATCCTTTCTTTAACAATTTCTTGGCCTGCATCATCGTAAGACAACAGGATTGCTTAAGCGATGAGCTACCATAAAACACCACCTTAGACCGATTTGAAGTCTGAAGGTTCACACTTTTCTTTCGACAATCGATCATCGCAGCGTGGCTGGATAACCAATCCATTCCTAATATTACGTCAAACTCTCCCAATCTTATCGGAATTAAATCTACACTTAGTTTGTGACCTCTAATACTTACAGAACAATTTCGGTAAATGAACTCTACGGAAATTACTTCCTTATTTGCAATCTCTATGTTCAAAGGATTCTCTAAACGTTCTGGGGGTAAGTTCAAACGTGTAGCAAAATCTTCAGACACAAAGGAACAGGTAGCACCCGAATCAAATAATACATACGCATTTATATTATTGATTGGTACGATACCTGACACCACGTCCTTTGCAGCAACTACGTCTTGGACGGTCATGTTAAAAGTTCGGGCCGTCGAGCGATTGGGTTGTGCTGGTCCACCTATCATCAGCTTGCTTCCCCCTTGATTGTCATTCCCCCCGGTGTTTCCTTTCTTCGGGCAATCCTTGATCTGGTGTTCAGTCGAGCCGCAACCGAAACACCCTCGGTTTTTCTTCGGCTTTGGACAATGGTGATAGACTCCACGGCACGCTTGCGTGAGGTGTCGCCCGGATCGTTTCTAACAAGTTGATAGGATGGATAGCTTGCAACACCAACCCCTCGCCTATATGTAGACGGTAATCTTGGTACAATTGCTTGCAAATGAAGTTTGCGTAGGATGGACACCAACGACACCTCGACCCCTCGCTTATGTTGAAGCGGTAATCTTGGTACAATCGACGATTGATGCGGTAGAAGACGCCACACACAACTATGATTGGTTGTATGATAAGTCGAATATGAATCTCAAAGAAAACTAAGGAATACTTAGGAATTCTCAAGAACCACAAGAAAAGAACAATCTCACAATAATGATGATAATCTGAATATTAATGAATTCAAGTCCCTAATGTCTTACAAATGAAGCCTATTTATACTAGTCTAGGAAACCAACTAGAAGCTTCTAGAAGCACACACTTGTTGAAATACAAGCACACAAATGTTGAAAAATAGCAATCATAAAACATGTAATTGAACCTAAATACTGATATCATGTTTTGGGTGAAAGAAGGTTCGAAAATCAAGAAAGTCAAAAATAGACAAACTGCATCCAGGGGGTTCTCGCCGGGGCGAGAAAAATGTGTTGGAAATTCTCGCCGGGGCGAGAGGTTTGGCTTGAAAATTCCTCGCCGGGGCGAGAAAAATGACTTGTAAAATCTCGCCGGGGCGAGGTCATCCTGTTCCAAGCAAACTGCTTCCTTTTGATTTTCTGATCCGTTTGCAAGGTGTTTATGGTGCACACGCACTTGGAATCCATTCCCAAAACCGCTATACTCGAACCATTATGGATCCAAGCTATTTGAATCAATCTCCATGATGAACGCCATGTGGTATAGCTAGAATTCGTTTCCGCCATTGCATGATGGTTTGGTTTGTATCGAGTTGGTTGTGTCGAACAAATATCATAAAATTCTGACCCCCTCATGCTTATATCATCCCCCTCCTCTTCACAAGGATTTGTCCTCACATCTAGCATTTCCCTCTCTCGAAAAGGATTGTTCCACACATCGGACTCTACATCAAAACAAACTAAGTTAACAACTGAAATGTAACTTATGAAAACACATGCATATGTAATAAGATAAACGCAAATACAAATCTGAAAAGTTCTGTCCCTCCTTGAGTCAAATATCATCATATAGATCTTCCTTTGAAGCATATATTCCCATTTACGCATTCCTAGATGGAAATGCTTCGTTGTGATGGTGATTCGTACTAATACCCGTTTCAATTCACCTGGGTCAAATACCCATCTTTGTAAGCTTGCACATCGTATGTGCAAATACACACGAATTCCTGGATTAGACACAAATGATACCAATTGATAGTCTCCTCCTGGGTCTAGTATCAGCACATAGTACAATTCACATTCCATCAATTTACATTTATGAATCCCTGGGTCAAAAATCAATTTGAGGATCTCGTGTTTTTGTAAATACATCATTTTTAACGATCCTGGATCAAATATGAGTTGTTGAAACTCATCACGTTGTTCAAGTAAGCAATCTTGAATTCCTGGGTTAAACACAAAATAACACCAATCAATATGAATCTTTTGTATAATCAAGGAAAACTCAAGAAACTCAAATTCATATGTATAGTCTACTAATTCAAATTTCAAATTACTTCCCTGTAGACTCTCAAAATAATGTTCGAATAGATCTACCCAACAAACCATGATTTTATCTTCGGTGCGTAAGATCCCATCTCGAATCTTCAAAACACAAACAATCTTTTCCTCTCCATTGATAATAGCAACTTCAACTTTAACTAATGATATCAACGGAATCGAAAGATCACTTTCAATTTTACAAGATGAAAACTCGCTAGCATATATATGATTTTCACATTCAAACTCACTAAATGCTAAGGAATCTCCACACATGTCGAAACAACTAGGAATATCATCAAATGATAGTTTTTCACACAATGAAGTTTGCTTTGGTGAAATAATACCAAATGATAGTAGCTCATGCAATGATGATTGTTCTAATGACAAATCAAACAAAGATTGACTAGCATGAAAATCTAACTCGGCATATGGATAAGAAAGCTTAGAACTAATTTTATGCAAACTAGAGTTTTTTTTTTTTGCTAAATTTGTTAATGTATAGAAGAACCAAAAATACAATGGCAAAGGGGCATACCCCAGAGATAAGAAGACATCATGAGACAGGCCCCATGAGTAACAAACAAAGAAACTATTCGACAAACGAAATAGAACCAATACATAAAAGCAACCACTTACAATCAATCAATTACAATCAATTACAACCAGGTGTGATATGTATGACATTTTTGAACAGCTTGTTGAAATTTCTTAGAACTTGAGAGCCGAGCTTTAACTAAGTTGATGATTTCCTTAGTCAATGCATGAGGAGGCAACATAGACCCATCATGGAGCTTAGAATTTCGAGATCCCCAAATTTTATAAAGGGAGGTGGCGAGGATGAGTTTCAAAATTTCAGAGTGCATTTTCCTCCCTTTGAACTGCTGGATATACGTAATCAAATTATCCCAATCTAATGGAATATTTCGCCAGTGTCCCAATGCCAAGACATTGGTAATCACACCACTTGAGTAAGGACAGTTAAAAAAGAGGTGGTTAAAAGTTTCATTTGCAGTATTACACAAGGGACACCTCAACGGGGTATAATGAGAGTAAGACATGAAAGCATCATTAGTTGGGAATCTTTTGTGCAATGCAAGCCAAAGAAAGAAAGAGTATCGAGGTACATAGTGCTTGTGCCAAAGGATATGAGCCCAAGAGACAGAAGCACTTCGACGACGGATGGAATCCCAAATTTTGTTAGCTTTTAGGTGTCGAATATCAATAGAATCCCAAGATATAGAGTCATCATTGGCAGATGGAGATGGGGCAGTTGTGAAGAGATTACGAAATTGGACAACATCATGATGGTTACTCTGGGGTAAAACCCAATTTGAGTGTGAAATAATGCTAGAAAGAAGAGCAGTTTTTGGAATCCCGGAGTTGGACAGCAAGTAAGCATTGGGGGATAAAGGTTGGCCATTCAGCCAAGGATCATACCAAAGGCTAAAATGGTTCCCCCTGCCTACACGATAAGAGAGAAAATGTTGAGCAAGGGATCGAAGCTTAAGAACTTTGCGCCAGATCCAAGAGCAGTCTATAGGAATATCAATATGCCAAAAATTATTGCATTTGAGAACCGTGGCCTGAATCCAAGAAGCCCAGAGTGAAGAGGGTTTAAATTGGATAACCTTGAGTAAGTGCTGGATAATGAGAGCCTTGTTCCAGTCCTCAAGGTCTTTTATACCCAGACCACCTTCAGAATAAGGTAAAGAAATTACCTTCCAAGATACTTTAGCCCCATATTTCCCAAGAGAAGGTCCCTTCCAAAGAAATCTTGCCAAGATATAGATTGGGGATTGATCTAAGGACAGATTTGGGCAGGAGAAAATGAGCTGACCAAAAAGACTGGATAGAAAGAAGCACAGACTTGATCAACTGCAATCGGCCAGAATAAGCTAGGAACTGTGCAGTCCAGGAGGAAATCCGCGAAGTAATCTTTTGAATAAGAGGCATACAATCAGAATGAGAAAGCTTCGAGGAGATTAAAGGAACACCCAAGAACCGGATTGGCAAGGTGCCCACATGAAAACCAAGTAAGTCGAGAATTACCTGTTTATCAATATCCCCAACATTCGAAAAGAAACACTGACTTTTTTGAGCATTAGGGATGAGGCCAGAGAACAAGGAAAAGGACTGAATGCAAGAGTGGACAATTGTTACAGAAGTCAAATTTCCATGGCAGAAAATCAGAAGATCATCAGCGAAGCACATGTGAGTAAGATTGCAATCCTTGGCTCTCCAATGGTACTTAAAATCAGACTGAAGAGTTTCTTTATGAAGGATTAATGATAAAACTTCCATGGTCAGGACAAACAAGTAGGGAGAAAGAGGGTCCCCCTGCCTCAGCCCCCGAGCACCTTTAAAGTAGCCAGCAAGAGACCCATTGATTTTAATTGAGAACATGGCAGTGGTAATACATGCACGGATCCAATTAATAAATCTGGTTGGGAACTTAAGAAGCTCCAACAAGTCAAAGAGGAAATCCCAATTGACTGTGTCAAAAGCCTTCCTGATGTCAATTTTTAGAGCACATCTAGCAGACCCAGAATTCCTGTGATAATTTCTCAAGAGCTCTTGGGCTAGAAGAATGTTGTCAGTGATACTCCTACCAGAGATGAAGGCAGATTGGGCTCTGTCAATAAGAGATGGAAGAACCATCTTGAGTCTGTTTGCAAGAAGTTTAGAAATACATTTGTAGAGAGTGTTGCAACAAGATATAGGTCTAAAGTCGGACATGGAGCTTGGGTTATCTGTCTTAGGAATTAGCGCAATGGCTGTAGCATTAATTCCGCTGGGCATATGACATGTATTGAAGAAGTAGTGAACAGCAGCAGAGAAATCAACTCCAATAATGTCCCAACAATGAAGAAAAAAATTTACATTGAAACCATCAGGACCAGGACTTTTATTTTTCTTCATAGACTTGAGAACAGAAAATATTTCAGCATCAAGAATAGGAGCTTCAAAATAGCTAATCACAAATTTACCAATGGAAATATGTAAAACATGTTTTAGATAACTCATGAAAACACTAGATGCATCAGTTAATCTAACAGAAATAACTATCCATCTATACAAGTTACATGTTAACACAATTTTCCCTTTTTCACAACCTATCTTGCTAACTTGATTAGGTATTGTAATCACACAATCATCATCCAATGTAGATAAAATATATGCAAGTTATCAAACATATTATCTAAGTAAAGAAAATAACAACGATACTTGTTTACCAATGTAAAATCGATAAACATGCTCGACGCCTCAGCCCACTTAGGTATTATGATCTCATCAATAGCACTTGTACTCATGATCTCATCCACTATACCTTCCTCTATCAACTCACCAACTTGACTCGGTGACTCCTTCGTCTCCTCAAGAACACCAATAGTTGACGGATATGAAATGATAGTGTTAGGTATATAATCCTTCACCTGTATAAGAGAAACAACAGAACTAGACAAAACAGAGTTATTTTGGTTAGTATCCAAAAGTGCCATCTTGTACGAATGTACAGTCATTGGCTTTTCAAAATACAACTCACTTTCAATTCCACTCTCTTTTTCATAGCTACTTATTTTTCTCTCCTTTTCTTTTTGCTCATTCTCTCGTTTGTTTTTCTCTCTAGTATTTTCTCTCTCATTCTTTTCATTCTTTTCTTTTTCTCTCTTTCGATTACAATCCTTTTGTACAATCATTAAATCTTCATGAACTTCATCATGTTCATTGGAACCTAACAATTTTCCTTGGACTGCATACTCGATTCCATCGTCTTCCTCCTTTGGCTGATCTTGCTCTTTTTGTGCCTTAAGAGTGACTTGTTGTTTCAAATGATCATTCTTTAACTCATTATATGTTCTCATGATGTCCTCGAATGATATTGGTTTCACATATGCTCTAGGAGTTTCGCGTGGTTGTTTCCGATGCGACTCCTCATGCCTTTGAACCCTCTTTTCATCCTCCCAAGTGGCTCGCCTTGAAGGTTGCTCTTTATGCCTTGGAGATACATATTCATTCCTCTTGCTAGGTTGTACTGGAGCATACCGCCTTCTCATCACGGTTTTCAATTCTTTCCATGCATCGATCGGAGGTTCTCCATATTTTCTCCTATCACGTTCAAATTAAGCCCACCATGCACGTGCATCACCGGACAAATCTAGGACTGCAAGTTTGAACTTCTTTTGCTCGGAGTATTCATGAAAGCTAAACTCTCGCTCCTTTCCTTTCTGCCAACTTAGATAAGCTTCGGGATCCGCTCTACCTTGAAAAGATCCTTTTTGCCAATAATTATTTTCACATTTATATCCATACATGATTGCTGCAAAACAAGGTTAGTACATAAAGAAAATTTCCTCACACACTCCCTCACGTGTTTCGCTCAAACAATGTAATACAAATATGAAACGCTCGTGTATCACACTTATGGCTTTTACCCTTTAGTAATCTCACTACTCTTGCCTTTTTCCACTCGTAGTTCTCTCTAATAGGTTCTTTTTGAATTCTCACAAATATTACCTCAATTCTCTAATTACAATCCAATAATAACTTATCAAGAATACAATATAGACAGTACGACTCTCCACAAGACTTCCAATCGTCAAATATGATTCTTGTAAATGAAAATCCCAATGGTAACAATTCACAATACAAATTTTTATTTTTGTTTTTTTTTAATGCAGTTTTTTTGTGTGACTATAATTCAACAATAAAAGTAAAGATAAGTAACTTGATAGGAAACTTAGCTTTGATACCAAATGATAGACTCCACGGCACGCTTGCGTGAGGTGGTCGTCGCCCGGATCGTTTCTAACAAGTTGATAGGATGGATAGCTTGCAACACCTTAACCCCTCGCCTATATGTAGACGGTAATCTTGGTACAATTGCTTGCAAATGAAGTTTGCGTAGGATGGACACCAACGACACCTCGACCCCTCGCTTATGTTGAAGCGGTAATCTTGGTACAATCGACGATTGATGCGGTAGAAGACGCCACACACAACTATGATTGGTTGTATGATAAGTCGAATATGAATCTCAAAAAAAACTAAGGAATACTTAGCAATTTCTCAAGAACCACAAGAAAAGAACAATCTCACAATAATGATGATAATCTGAATATTAATGAATTCAAGTCCCTAATGTCTTACAAATGAAGCCTATTTATACTAGTCTAGGAAACCAACTAGAAGTTTCTAGAAGCACACACTTGTTGAAATACAAGCACACAAATGTTGAAAAATAGCAATCATAAAACATGTAATTGAACCTAAATACTGATATCATGTTTTGGGTGAAAGAAGGTTCAAAAATCAAGAAAGTCAAAAATAGACAAACTGCATCCAGGGGGTTCTCGCCGGGGCGAGAAAAATGTGTTGGAAATTCTCGCCGGGGCGAGCTTCTCGCCGGGGCGAGAGGTTTGGCTTGAAAATTCCTCGCCGGGGCGAGAAAAATGACTTGTAAAATCTCGCCGGGGCGAGGTCATCCTGTTCCAAGCAAACTGCTTCATTTTGATTTTCTGATCCGTTTGCAAGGTGTTTATGGTGCACACGCACTTGGAATCCATTCCCAAAACTGCTATACTCGAACCATTATGGATCCAAGCTATTTGAATCAATCTCCATGATGAACGCCATGTGGTATAGCTAGAATTCGTTTCCGCCATTGCATGATGGTTTGGTTTGTATCGAGTTGGTTGTGTCGAACAAATGTCATAAAATTCTGACCCCCTCATGCTTATATCAAATGGGGTGCAATGTGCCCTTCTTGGCCGCAGTTGAAACAGACACTGCGCCCTTACCAGCATTCCCCTTGATGGTTCTTTCCACACTTAGGGCATACCTCAGCCCTCTTCTTAAATCCTCCCTGATAACTTCCCGACTGGTTGCTTCGATTGTTGTTGTTGTTGTTATTATTATCCCACTTCCTTTTTCCTAAATTGCTTCCTCCACTGCTACTTCCCCCACGACTATCTCCTCCAGAACTCTTATTCTTTTTTTCCTTGTTGTACTGACTTAACACCTCGCTACCTCCCTCAGCGATGATCGCCTTTTCCAGCAGTGGGGCGAACGAATCAATTTGGAGAACTGACACCTTGTTGAATAACCAAGGTTTCAGCCCTAACTCAAAGCGTCTAGCCTTCCTTTCTTCGGTGTCGACATAGTGTGTAGCAAATCGTGCGAGCTCGTTGAATCTTGCCGCATACTGAGCTACCGTCATCTCACCTTGCTTCAGTTCCAAGAATTTAATCTCCATCTTATTCTTCATGCTCTTCGGGAAGTAATTCTCGAAGAATAGAGTGGTAAACCTATCCCAGGCTATCACTCCTTCACCTGCTCTCTGTTGATTGGCTTCCCACCAGTAATTCGCTTCACCCTTCATCATGTACGTGGTGAATATCGTCTTCTGGTCTTCCCCCACTCGAGCAATAGTAAATGCCTTTTCCATTTCCTTGATCCAGGTTTGTGCTTCGATGGGATCGGTAGTTCCTCTAAACTCGGGTGGTCCTACGCCCTTAAAATCTTTGAAGTTTGTTACTGGCGCCGCTTGGGGGTTGGGGTGTACTGGTTCGTTGCTCCTTCCCCGCAGGGCTTCTCCTAGCAAGTCTACTAGTCGTTGAATGGGGTCCGCTTGGTTCCTTTCGTTATTGACCGACTCATCCAACTCGGCGATTCTACGTTTGGGTGGCATTTTCTGCAACACAAGATTTTACTCTTATTTTCTAAGCATATAACTCAGATATTCCTCTAATGCAGAAATTTAATAACACAATGACGAAACAAAACATTTATATTCATATGCCAAGTTGTTACATCATGATGATTTCTTGCATACTGCTATAAATGTTACCTCTATCCCCTAATATTACAAAAGGTGGGGAAAATATCAACATGTTACCCTTAACATCAAAAGGGCTCACATAAAAATTCCGTATCTCACCCAGTTGATCGGAGTTTACATAACGACGCACATCTAAACATACTGCTACTACTAGACTACTGATTACTAAGTCTCAACCCATCATTCCGCGCTCCACTGCGCTCTGGTACTCCAGCTGCGTGATATGCGCCACCAAATCCCGACTCACAGTGTATCGTGTCTGCCCCTGCTCTGCTGGGTAGTGATACACACCATCCACTAACCTCTCCATAGCTGTGCGAAAAGCATAACCCATCTTATTTGTCTTCCTTTTCTTACACCTCACCTCATCCTCTAGGTCGTTAGCTCTATCGTTGGCTTCTTCCCACTTGATAGACTCCACGGCACGCTTGCGTGAGGTGGTCGTCGCCCGGATCGTTTCTAACAAGTTGATAGGATGGGTAGCTTGCAACACCTTAACCCCTCGCCTATATGTAGACGGTAATCTTGGTACAATTGCTTGCAAATGAAGTTTGCGTAGGATGGACACCAACGACACCTTGACCCCTCGCTTATGTGGAAGCGGTAATCTTGGTACAATCGACGATTGATGCGGTAGAAGACGCCACACACAACTATGATTGGTTGTATGATAAGTCGAATATGAATCTCAAAGAAAACTAAGGAATACTTAGGAATTCTCAAGAACCACAAGAAGAGAACAATCTCACAATAATGATGATAATCTGAATATTAATGAATAATTCAAGTCCACAATAGCACCTATTTATACTAGTTTTAGAAACAAACTAGAAGCTTCTAGAAGCACACACTCTTTGAAATACAAGCACACAAATATGGAAATGTTGCAATCAGAACACATGTAATTGATCCTAAATACTGATATCATGTTTTGGATGAAAGAAGGTTCGAAAATCAAGAAAGTCAAAAAATAACAAATTGCATCCAGGAGGTTCTCGCCGGGGCGAGAGATTTGAACTGAAAAATCCTCGCCGGGGCGAGCCTCTCGCCGAGGCGAGAAAGTTGTGCTGGAAAACCTCGCCGGGGCGAGCTCTCGCCGGGGCGAGAGAAAAGGCCTATAAAAAGCTCGCCGGGGCGAGAGAGTCTGTTCCAAACAAACTGTCCCCTTTCGTCGTTTTGATTGTTACGTCCGTTCGCAACATGTTCACGGGCTTCATACGCTTGGACTCCATCTCCATAACTTCTATACTTGATCCAACCTCGTTCCATAGTTCATGGATCATTCCGTTAAGTCCGTCTTTGAAGGTTTTAGCTCGAGCTCTAGTAATGGGTCCAAGTGGTAATTGCAATGGGTCTTCTCGGGTTGTGTCACGGGTTTCTGGATTATGGATGTCCTCATCATACCTCTCCTCTTGAGAAGGAATTTGTCCTCAAATCTTCACCTACATCAAACGGGCTTAGATCAGAAACATTGAAAGTTGCACTAACAGTATACTCACCGGGTAAATCCAATTTGTAAGCATTGTTGTTAATGCGTTCAAGCACTTGAAATGGTCCATCTCCTCTCGGGAGTAGTTTCGAACGCCTCTGAGCAGGAAATCTTTCCTTACGCATGTGTAGCCATACCCAATCCCCGGGTTCGAAAATTACTTGACGCCGACCCTTATTGGCCTGTCGAGCATATTGATCCGTCTTCTTCTCAATGTTAATCCTTGTCTTCTCATGTATCTGCTTAAACAAAATCAGCCTTGTTTTTGCCATCCATGTTAGTATACTCAGAAATAGGTAAAGGTGCTAAATCCAATGGTGTTAAAGGATTAAAACCGTACACAATTTCAAAAGGTGAGAATTTAGTAGCTGAATGAACAGACCTATTATAAGCAAACTCAACATGGGGTAAACATTCTTCCCAAAGCTTAATATTCTTATTAATGATAGCCCTTAATAATGCAGATAGAGTCCTATTTACTACTTCCGTTTGACCGTCAGTTTGTGGATGACAAGTAGTAGAAAACAACAGTTTAGTTCCTAATTTACACCACAAGGTCTTCCAAAAATAGCTCAAGAATTTAGCATCTCTATCTGAAACAATGGTTCGGGGCATGCCATGCAATCGCACAATATCTCTAAAGAATAAGTCAGCAATATGGGATGCATCATCAGTTTTATGACATGGAATGAAATGTGCCATTTTTGAAAATCTATCTACGACCACAAATATAGAATCATGACCATACTTAGATCTAGGTAAACCCAATACAAAATCCATAGACAAATCAATCCAAGGTTCACTCGAAATTGGTAATGGTGTGTATAACCCATGGGGTTGAACACGAGATTTAGCTTGACGACAGGTAATGCACCTATCACAAATTCGTTCCACATCTCGTTTCATATGGGGCCAATAGAAATGCTCTTTTAATACAGATAAAGTCTTATCAACACCAAAATGTCCCATCAAACCACCTCCATGTGATTCACGAACCAATAGTTCACGTAAAGAACTTGCAGGTATACACAATCGATTCTCACGAAACAAGAACCCATCCATCTTGAAGTACTTACCTACAACATTCTTTTCACAAATTTTAAACTCTTCACAGAAATCATGGTCATTAACATATAATTCTTTGATTTGTTCAAAACCAAGTAATTTTGTGTCGAGAGTATTTAACAATACATACCTTCTTGAGAGAGCGTCGGCAACGACATTCTCCTTACCTTGCTTATACCGAATGACATACGGGAATGTCTCGATGAACTCCATCCATCGTGCATGTCTCTTGTTCAACTTGTGTTGGCCTTTCAAATATTTCAATGATTCATGATCCGTGTGAATCACAAATTCCTTAGGCCACAGGTAATGTTGCCAAGTTTCCAATGATCGAACCAAAGCATATAATTCCTTGTCATAAGTGGGATAGTTCAAAGCTGCTCCACTCAATTTTTCACTGAAATATGCAACTGGTTTTCCTTCTTGCATTAACACAGCTCCAATGCCTAAACCTGAAGCATCACATTCAATTTCAAAGGTTTTAGTGAAATTAGGCAATACAAGTAAAGGAGCGTTAGTTAATTTTTCTTTAATCAATTTAAACGCTTTTTCCTGTGCATCACCCCACTGGAATCCTACACTCTTTTTGATTACTTCGGTGAGTGGTGCTGTGACTTCGCTGAAATTCCTTACAAACCGCCTATAGAAACTCGCGAGTCCATGAAAGCTACGAACTTGACTGACATTCGTAGGAGTTGGCCATTCTTGGATTGCACGTATCTTTTCTTCGTCAACCTGTACTCCCTGTGCACTAACAACAAAACCAAGAAACACAACTCGATCCGTACAAAATGTGCATTTGTCCATATTAGCATACAATTTTTCTTTTCGAAGCACATCTAGGACAGATTTTATATGCAATGCATGCTCAACTAAATCTTTGCTATAGATTAAGATATCATCAAAGTAGACAACTACAAACTTTCCAATGAAGGAACGCAAAAACATGGTTCATTAGTCTCATGAACGTGCTAGGAGCATTAGTTAAACCAAAAGGTAAGACTAACCACTCATATAACCCATATTTTGTTTTAAAAGCAGTTTTCCACTCATCTCCCTCATGCATTCTAATTTGATGATAACCACTCTTTAAATCTATTTTAGAAAACACACAAGATCCATGCAATTCATCTAACATGTCATCTAACCTAGGAATGGGATGCCGATATTTTACCGTGATGTTATTTACCGCTCGACAATCAATGCACATACGCCACTTCCCATCTTTCTTAGGTACTAAAATAACAGGAACCGCACATGGACTCATGCTTTCCCTCACAAAACCTTTGTCCATTAACTCGTCAACTTGCCTTTGTAATTCCTTTGTCTCCTCGGGATTGCTTCGGTATGCTGGGCGATTTGGAATGGTCGCGCCTGGGACAAAGTCAATTTGATGCTCAATTCCCCGAATTGGTGGTAATCCTTGTGGAAGTTCCTCGGGAAATACATCCTGATAATCCTGTAAAAGAGCAGAAACAACACTAGGCAAAGAGGGATTATTAGCGTTAGTATTTAAAAGTGCCTCCTTATACCGAAGTATAATCATTGGCTTTTTAGAATCCAAAGCTCGCCTTACATCACTCCTTTTTGCAAAAATGTTTGTTTTTCTCTCTTCTTTCTTTTTTTCTCTCTCTTTTGTTTTTCTTTTCATGATCTCTCTGTAAGTGTATTTGATCCTCATGCACTTGTTTTGGTGACATAGGAACACAACGTAACATTTCTTTGATTCTGAACAAAAGAGTACTCATTAGTAAAAAAACCATCGTGTTTTACTCGCCGATCGAAACTGCCAAGGTCTCCCAAGTAGTAAATGACCTGCCTGCATAGGAACTACATCACAAAGGATCTCATCAACATACTTTCCAATTGTAAACGGCACTGATACTTGCTTGGTAACTTTAATGTCGCCGCTGTCATTGAGCCACTGCAATCGGTATGGGTGAGGATGTTTGGATGTTGTAAGTCCCAATTTCTCTACCATTGTGATGCTTGCCACATTTGTACAGCTCCCACCATCAATTACAACACAACAAATCTTACCATTTACCATGCATCTAGTATGAAATAGATTCTCTCTTTGCTCGCTTCTTTCTTCTTTTGCCTGTGTACTAAGCATTCTCCGTGTAACCAACACTTCGCCATGCATAGCAACCTCTCTATCTTCCTCCAATGGTGGCATAGAGTCATTGTCACTATCTTCTCCCTCGGTCTCCAAATCCCCATTATCAAGCAATAACATAGTTCTTTGATTTGGGCATTGATTTGCAATATGTCCCCTGCCTTGACATTTAAAGCATACAATATCTCGATTACGACTAGTAGAAGGTGTATTAGTTTTACCTTGCACTACTTGAGTAGCCGCTCCTTGCTTGATTTCTGGCTTTGGTTTGAAAATAGTTGGCTTTTCCTCACGCTTCACATTATTGGCTTTCCATGATGTACCTGCGGTTGGATTTGTTCGCTGGCCACCTCTCCTCTTAAGTTGTTTCTCTATTTTGATAGCCATGTGTACCATATCTTCCAATACCACATAATGTTGACGCTCCACCAAATCTGCAATATCCCAATTTAAACCTGCTGAAAATCGGGCCATGGTTGCCTCATTATCCTCGTCGATGTCAGCCCTAGACATTAGCATCTCCATCTCCTTGAAGTAGTCCTCCACACTCTTGCCTCCCTGTCTCAAATTTTGTAAGTTTCGAAACAGATCTCGATAATAGTGGCTTGGGACAAACCTCTTTTTCATTACAGCTTTCATTTCTGCCCAAGTCTCTATTGGACGTTCTCTGCACCTCCTTCGGCTGGTCATTAATTGATCCCACCATGTAACTGCATAGTCTGAAAATTCGGTAGCTACAATTCTAACTTTCTTGAGATCCGAGTAGTTGTGACAATCAAAGATCCACTCCATTTTCTTTTCCCATTCTAAATATGCCTCGGGGTCACTCCTGCCTTGGAATGTGGGAATTTTCATTTTGATGCTATCGAGGTTGTTGTCCTCTCGATCTCGGCCGCCTCTATCCCTTGCAACATGTCTCCTAGGGATATAGTTAGTTTCTCGATCCTCTTCCTCGCTAAACCTTTCATCATAGTAATTTGTCTCCTCTAACCTTACTTCCTTTTGTTGGGCCTTTCCTTTTGGGCGCCCATCCGGAGGGATTTGAGTTCGTTCCCCTCGAGTGTCACTCAATTGATCGATGCGATCATGCACTTGTTCCATAGCCATCCCCAATTGTCTAGAAAATTCTTTCATCATAGCCTCCATCATGAGTTTTTGGGTCAAAATTCGATGTAGAAGGTTCATTTTCACTTGTCTTATCTCTTGTGTTAGACATATTTCCTGCAAAACAACGATTAGTAGAAAACAAGTTCCTCACCACTCCCTTACGTGTTTCACTCAAACAATATATCTCACCAATAGGAAACGCTCGTGTATCACACAATTAGGCTTTTACCCTCAATTAGACTTACTACTCTTGCCTTTTTCCGCTCGTAGTTCTCTCTAATAGGTTCTTTTTGAATTCTCACAAATATTACCTCAATTCTCTAATTACAATCCAATAATAACTTATCAAGAACACAATATAGAAAGTACGACTCTCCACAAGACTTCCAATCGTCAAATATGATTCTTGCAATTAACAATCCCAATGATAGCAATCAACACTAACAATTTTCTGCTATATATATATTTTTTTTTTTATGCAGTTTTTTTTTTTTTTTTTTTGACTATAATCCAACAATAAAAGTAAAGATAAGTAACTTGATAGGAAACTTAGCTTTGATACCAAATGATAGACTCCACGGCACGCTTGCGTGAGGTGGTCGTCGCCCGGATCGTTTCTAACAAGTTGATAGGATGGGTAGCTTGCAACACCTTAACCCCTCGCCTATATGTAGACGGTAATCTTGGTACAATTGCTTGCAAATGAAGTTTGCGTAGGATGGACACCAACGACACCTTGACCCCTCGCTTATGTGGAAGCGGTAATCTTGGTACAATCGACGATTGATGCGGTAGAAGACGCCACACACAACTATGATTGGTTGTATGATAAGTCGAATATGAATCTCAAAGAAAACTAAGGAATACTTAGGAATTCTCAAGAACCACAAGAAGAGAACAATCTCACAATAATGATGATAATCTGAATATTAATGAATAATTCAAGTCCACAATAGCACCTATTTATACTAGTTTTAGAAACAAACTAGAAGCTTCTAGAAGCACACACTCTTTGAAATACAAGCACACAAATATGGAAATGTTGCAATCAGAACACATGTAATTGATCCTAAATACTGATATCATGTTTTGGATGAAAGAAGGTTCGAAAATCAAGAAAGTCAAAAAATAACAAATTGCATCCAGGAGGTTCTCGCCGGGGCGAGAGATTTGAACTGAAAAATCCTCGCCGGGGCGAGCCTCTCGCCGAGGCGAGAAAGTTGTGCTGGAAAACCTCGCCGGGGCGAGCTCTCGCCGGGGCGAGAGAAAAGGCCTATAAAAAGCTCGCCGGGGCGAGAGAGTCTGTTCCAAACAAACTGTCCCCTTTCGTCGTTTTGATTGTTACGTCCGTTCGCAACATGTTCACGGGCTTCATACGCTTGGACTCCATCTCCATAACTTCTATACTTGATCCAACCTCGTTCCATAGTTCATGGATCATTCCGTTAAGTCCGTCTTTGAAGGTTTTAGCTCGAGCTCTAGTAATGGGTCCAAGTGGTAATTGCAATGGGTCTTCTCGGGTTGTGTCACGGGTTTCTGGATTATGGATGTCCTCATCACCACTTCTCCTGAAAGTGGATCCTATCCATCACTTCCATCTCTAGCTGTATGCGAAGGGCTTCCTTCTCTGTCTTTTCAGACAACTCCCTCTACTCGGACTCCTCCAGCTTTCCCACCAATTCTACGCTCCTAGCTACCGAACGGTGGAAAAGGGCTCCCATCTGAATACCGGCTTCCTTTCGTTGTGCAAGCTCCACCTCCATCTCCCGCATCCTAAGGTTCCTCTGTTGAACTTCCTCCCTCAGCTTCTGGATCTCCGCCTCTCGATCCTGGGCTTCAGTCTCTAGCTCTAAGATCCGCTCTTCGTATTCTCCCAATATGCGATCCTCGATAGGAGTCTCGTCAGGGTCTGTCTCAGGCTCTTCTTCCATGGGTTCTTCCTCGGGGTCAGACTCTATCTCTATTGGTTCTTCAGGGTCAGACTCCACCTCTTCCTCTATCAAAGGTGCCTCGTATACCACATGTATATCACGTGGCTCCTCCTCGACAATCCAACCGTTTCCCCCCACACTTGACATCCTACAGCCACAAACAGAAGACAAAACAACAAACTCCATCAGAAGGTCAAACAAAATATAAGTTCATTGTATGAAATGAAAATATATTTCATAATGTTACTAAGTCTTCTCAAAAACTCTATATGAGTTTTATCTCTTACTAGTTCCTAAACTCTTCTAAGGTTATAGTCTAAGGATCTCGCTCCTAAGGTTTATAACCTAATGCTCTGATACCAACCTGTGACGCCCCCAAATTCTGACGTCACTGTCTCGAATTTGGCTCATCACGTTCTAACACAATAATGACATAAAACTAATGCAGCGGAAAAGATAGAATAAATTACATTGATTTAATATAATTATTCTCGTCCCAAGGTCTCGCAACCGATACTACAATGCTATCCAAAAGTCTTAATTTAACTGAAACATAGTACTAATACATAATCCCTGGCTAAGCTTATTACATAACCAAATTTAGAAGACTTAAACAACATAATGAATAATCTCCTTCCTAAGGGAGAACAAAGCTACTCTGTAGTTTTGCCTTTTCCCTTATCCTTGCCTGAAGGTTCACCTCGATCTGCCTTAACTGAAAGGTTTAAAGAAAGCAAGAATGAGCAACAAATTTGCCCAGCAAGTATATACGAGGAGGGTGAACAATATAAAGTTTAAATTTCAAAAGTATGGCAGTAAGGAATAGCTCAAGGATAATAAAGAGAATTAATTATAAGAGTCGCTATAGACCGGAGAACATCAATAAGATTCATGCGTCTAATCATTTCAAAGTTCAAGAATATGGATACTGAGTAGTCACTAAAGGACTAAGAACTCCTGCTAGAATTAACAGTTATTATACTGAAAATCCAATTAAAACGAGCACACAGGTGATCAGCCCATAGTACTCCAGATTATGCATAACTGTCACATGCTTATAAGTGCGCACGTCGGTCCCCCGATAATATACAATTTTTCCCCTTTTATGAGGATTGTTCATCTCAGTAGATAAGAGTCCTTACCAAGATAATTGGTTTGGAATAGCTTTCTAACACATGCATAATAGTCTAACCGAAACAATGGTTTAGACAACTTTTATAATCATATTCAATGATTTACTGAAATACCAATACTTGCAATGGGGTTTAAGGGATACTAATCTTAAACCAATCCTTAGAATATGAATGACAGTTTATAAAGCATAAGAGTCATTGTCACATACTTGTACGATACATGAATATACAAGTTTACATGTTTGCTCAATAAAGAGAAAGGGTTCGAAAGCTAGCACAATATACCACATCCTGCTCGAATGTAAATTGAGTAGGTTTAAAGGAAACTTGCACAAAATAAAGTTTCAGTAAAAAGGGAACTTGCAATATGTAAGAGGTTCATGGTAGGAACCTGCTCAATATAAGTTTGAGTAAGGTTAGGGAAACTTGCCCTTGATAATACTTGCACAACAAATAAAGTTTTGGGTTAGAGAACTTGCCTTTAGCGCAGTTTACGAATTTAAAGCTTAATGACACGTTGCAATCCTATTGTATAATAATTATATATAAGAATTCCATTAGTCATACAATTCCATACATCAAATAACACTACATCATATTTGGATACCAAAAATATTACTACAACTTCTGCTCTATACTTTGGAATAACAATGCAAGCAATCCACAAGAATCAGATTACAAAAAGAATCACTTGACCACTCTGCAGGAGGGCGCAGCTGCGCCCTGGTTAAGCTTAGGGACGGCGCAGCTGCGCTGTCCCCTGGCCAGACCAGGGTGGAGCTGTGGCCTTCCTGGTTTCAGCCCACTATTTAACATACCAATGCTTCAATAATTTCTATATACACATGTTAAAGGGGTTTTCATGCTCATGTGATTATCACAAGTTCATATTACTACTTTATGCTTCCTTAGTCTAGAACTATGGCAAAATAATGTCAAACAAGTTCACAAATCCTCGTGACTTATCATACCAAATACTTATTCATATACAAGGGTTATAACATCGAAAATACTCATACTCATGCGTTCATACTATCTATACTTAGTGAACATAGCCCCTAACTTGGAAATTTGCTTAGATTCATGCTTGAATGACGAAATGCCATAACATACTAGGGTAAACACATATATATATCATGTTTGGGGAATATCCGAGTACTAACATGCATGTCCAACACCTTAGAATGGAGTTATCATTATAATTATGCATGTTTATTTCAAAATGTCCAAGCTTCTCTTTAAAAGTCGTTTTAAACAAGGCCGTGATCGTCTAACATGCATGAAGCATCTTGGAACTTTATGTCATGCATAATCAGACCTTATACACATGTTCGTATGATCAGAACTTGCACCTTGCAAATTTTGGTAAAGTCTAGTTTCAAAACTATAAGTTTTCTTTCGAAAAACACATGCGAACCGAAGCTAGGATGCTCATGCTTTGCAAGGCTAGTCATAAATAGATTTTAAACTCATCTATATACTTAACAAAGTCAAACTAACATGTTGGGAACTTGCAGAAATCAGCAAAACAAATTGGGTTTGTCTGGCACCCGGCGCAGCTGCGCGGGTTTGTACTACAGAAGGGGCGCAGCTGCGCCACTTCGACTAAATGCCCAGATTGGCTCTGTTTCAGTGTAATCCTACAATGGATATGGCTTAACCTTTCCGAATGCAGCTGAATCCAGCCACATTGTGTTCTTAGCATACATATCGACTCATATAGCATCAATTACCAACTAATTAACAAGAGATTTTCATGCATTTCTAAAAATTTGCCAAACTTGAAATTAAACATACTAAGCAATATTATTACCTTCTTGAAGCTAATAGCAGGTTATCACTCCTAATTGACTAAAACTCAGATGTTGCAACCCAATTTTTGTGAAGTAAGGCTTCCAATTTATAGAGAAAATATTATCCATGCCAAGCCATTATCCAATTTGGTGAACCAGAGGAAGAAGATAAAAGCTAGTGGTTAATGGGAAGTTAGTGGAATAGTGGTGAGGCACTATTTGTACCACTCCCCATTTCATCATTAAGCTGAGGTTTGCAAGGAAGAAGAAGAAGTCTAAGCTTGTAGCCATTCACGTAGGCAAAGAAGGGACTCTCAAATTGGGACAAAGAACTCAGACATTTCCCAACAAGGCTTATTAGTACACTTTGATTTAAAATGTAACTTAGGTCATGTAGTGTATTAAATAATGAAATGCTACCGCATTGTATTAATAAAGTCACATATACACATAGCATATAATCCATGCACATTAATTAAGTAAAATCTAATAAATTACTAACACCCAGTATTTAATGTACATTATTATTCCATTGCTTCCATAATAGAATATTATTACAATAAACATTCTAGTATTAAAATAATTATTATCTAACAATTATTAGTATACTTCCATTATTAACTCCTGTAATCAAAATGCACATTTAATAGTCCATATCGCACATCAATATCTCATATAGAATGTTCATGCAATTTAAATGTCACACATCTCCTTTATATTATTAAATGAATATCGAAACTTTATTACAGATAATACCCCTTTCATCACATGGTTATACCTCAAGTAGCATGACATATAACACTTAAATAATCTAATAGAGATTATTAGTCACACAATAATTAATTAATATTAATAATTTCTTTTCTTAATAAATCATTTCTTTAATAAATAAACAAGGAGTCACTTTATCACACCACTACCAAAATGGTAGATTACGTATATTCATATTCGAATAAATATTCAACTTAAATCGAAAAGTCAATATTAATATTATTCAAAATTCTCGGGTATTACAGTTCAGTCTATGTATAAGCATCAAATGTGATAAAGCAACATCTTAAATATTTAATACTTGCCTTGTGTGACACAACAAACTCATATTAAATATTTAATACTCTATCGCTTTACCATGCTAGAAGGCGACGTTCGATATTCCAAATATCTTTGAACGCTTAGGACTTAATATAATTTCATTGAGGGGTTTGTTATTATTAGTCTCATCTTGTTTAGCGCGCATGCACATATATATATATAAAATACGCGTCATATTATTTAACATGCGAAGCATGTTGTATAATATATAATATATACATAGCAAGCATGCACATATAGAATACTATATTCTACCCGGATTGATTATGGACTTTTATTTTAGTTTGGTTCACTAGAGCCACCAAGTGAACCAAACGGTCAAACCTAGGGTGCAAGAATAAATTTAAATATAACTATTACATTTAAACTCGGGCTCCAATACAAACGGGTTTTCAAGCGCTCCTTGCTCCTTTGTCTCCAATTCTTCAAAATTAATTCTAATTATTCCTATTACATAAACTATTTACATTAAATAGAAACCTTGATCAGCAGTCAAGGGGAAGTACATAGGAGGGAGATAGAATTTACATTAAGAAAAATTAGAGAAGACGAGGTACGCAGACCCCATTTATAAAAACCCATACATTCAAGCATCCACTAAAATAAAATCCAATCAAATATTGGCCAATAGTCCATAATCAATCCCTATTTATTATCATACATATCTCTATATGTATCAATAAATAACATTCATCTCATGAATAATAAAACCATTCCATATATGCATTGATATCAATTAATGGGCAAAAGTTTTGCTAATATTTAGTTTTGAAACAAAATAAACTCTTTTATTTTAATCAAAAACCAAATCCAAATTAAACTCTTTTAATTTTAGCAATCTGAAATCCTATTTCAGATAAAAATAAACACCTTTATTTTAAACTTATATCAATTAAATAAACCATTTATTTCAATTGAAAAGAAAAAAAAATTTCGGATTCTGCTAGCCGGCGCAGCTGCGCCCAGAATGAACTGGGAAATGGCGCAGCTGCGCCCTGATCTAGAAAAATTGATTCTGCCCAAAAATTTTGATCCAATCGCATACCATACACATATGGAATCATCAAAATTGATAATTAGCACAAGATTAGGCTCTGATACCACTATTAGGTTTGTATATAACGCAAGCATGCAATCAAATTACATAAATAGGGCGGAAGCGCGATAAAAACGGATTTTAAAATTTTAATACAAACCATCACCATGATCAATCTATGTGCTCAATTAACGATATAAACGAAAGAGAAAGAGAATAAGAATTATACCCTCGTAGAACAAAGCTTCCTCGGGTACAAGTTCAACTCCTAGTCCTTCGTGTTCTCCTCGAATTCCACTGATTAAATTCCTTTGCTTGATCAACGTTAGCCACCCAAGTGTTTGGCCTCTAGAGGTGATCCACCAAGGAAAAATAGGTATTCAAGAAGTTGGGTATTGGCAAAACCCTAGTTTATATCTCTATAGAAATTGCTAGTACTCTCCACAATCTAATGCAAGAGTGTGTCACCCTAATCTATGATAAGACTCCTCTTATTTATAGATGTAGGAATAACCCTTCCCTAAACTATTTAGGATTAGGGTTTCTATTATAATTAAACTCCTTTAATTAATTATGCTCCTAATCCAATTAGGAATTCATGGGAGAGTACTTCTATTAATTAATTCCCAATCCCTATTAGGAATTAAATAATAGTAATAGTAATAATAATAATAAGACTCCTCTTATTAATTTATATTTAATATTTCTAAAATATTAAATAATAAATATTAAGCTATTTAATTTATTCTATCTCCATAGATTAAATTAAATACACTCAACTTATTATTACAATTATGTCATTTACTTCTTCAATAAATATTTTTCTTTTGCGGTGTGACCCTTTAGGTTCTCCATATTAAACCGGTTGTGAATAAATTAAGTAGAACAATTCTAATCTTATTTAAATAAATAAATTAAACTATTTAATTCATTTAAATAAATAATATTTATTCTACAATAAGGGTAAGCCCCCTTAGTGATCAACGACTTTCCAGATAATATAGATTTCAACATTAATCACAAAAGAACCTTTCAGTGAATAGTTACCGTACAATTCAATCCTTCTACCATACAACGTCCCAATTAAATATAAGACATGGCCTTAATCTTTGCTGGGTCCAGTTCAATGCCCCGATCACTCACCAGGAATCCCAAGAGCTTACCCGACTGCACTCCGAACGCACACTTGGCTGGATTGAGTTTCAAATTATACTTTCTGAGCCGATCGAATAGCTTTTTGAGATGGGTTATATGATCGGATTCTACCTTCGATTTCACAATAATGTCATCCACGTAGACTTCTATCTCCTGGTGCATCATATCGTGGAACAAGGCCATCATGGCTCTCTGATAAGTAGCCCCCGCGTTTGTGAGGCCAAAAGCCAATCGCCTATAGCAGAAAGTGCCCCAAGGGGTGATGAATGCGGTCTTTTCCAGATCTTCTTCTGCCACCATTATCTGATGATACCCCGCGAAGCAATCCACAAAAGAGTACATTTCGTACTGGGCTGTGTTATCCACCAGGATGTGTATGAAAGGCACCGGGAAGTTATCCTTGAGACTGGCCTTGTTTAGATCTCTGTAGTCTACACATACCCTTACTTTTCCTCCAGGTTTAGCCACTGGGACTACATTGGATAGCCATTCCGGGTAAGTGGACACCATAATGATTCCCGCCCTGAACTGCTTGATGATCTCTTCCTTTACTTTTAAGCTCCACTCCGGTTTCAACTTTCTTAATTTTTGTTTGACAGGCCGGAAACCCTCCTTGATGGGTAATCGGTGTACCACAATGTCGGTGGATAATCCGATCATATCCTCATGAGACCAGGCAAAGACATCCTCATATTGCTTTAGTAACTCAGTCATTTCAGCTTTTTGGTTGGGGGTAAGGTCCGTCCCTATCTTGAGTTCTTTTGGCTTATCAGGGGTTCCAATATCAATGGTGACGGTTTGGTCCAAGTTGGGTTTGGGTTTATCCTCGACCCATCCTTTGATCTCGTCAGGCGCATCGTCGTAATCTGCCTCGTCTTGTTCAATGCCCATTAAATCGAAATCCAGCTCCATGTCAAAATCATAATCATCATTCAAATTTGAAAGACCATTTGTTAGGCAAGGATTACTCAAATTGGTACACCTGACATGAAACAAAATACTTGTCATATATAAATCATTTTTCACGACGATCGCATTTTCAAAATAACACGAAGAAACGACATAATTATGCAGAAATAAAACAATAACAAAAAATAAAACTTCTTCATTCCCCCATCCTCTAGGGTCCACCACCCTGACGTCGGGTTTTACCCTTTTTTGGATATTACTGGTTTCATGGTCCAGTTGTCGACAGTCAGGTCAGATGAAATGCGCTGGATGAAAGGGGGCTTTACATCGGACACTTCCCCGATAATTACGGCTACGTCGCCTGAGTCCTCCCTCCTATTCTCTTCAGGAATGATCAGCCCTGCCCAATCGATGACAGGCACAACTTGTTGGGCTTCGGGTGGTGCGATAATATTCGTCCCCTCCCTACTGCTTGTTGATTGTTCGGGGATGTAGCATTTGGTTTCAAACTCCTTTGCGACCTCCTGCAGGAAACCTTCCCTCCGGGTTGACTCATTACGTGCGGGGGTTAACTCTTCATTCCCTGCCCCAATCACAGGCTCGTTGATCCCCTGCTCATTGTCGACTTTGGTCACTGGGCTGCCAGCTAGTCGAATCGGAGCCGCACCCCGACTGTGTCTCCGTGCTGCGCCCTCATGGTATCCCAACCCTGCTTTGCCTATCTGATGTGGTAGGTGGATGGGCTCGGTGATTCCCTGACTGCTCCTTCCCAACCCCTGCCCAGGCTGGAAGTTCATTTTTATCATTTCCTTTGCCACAAAGGTAAGTTCGGGAGAGACCCTAGGTTTCACAGTTGGAGCTCCCAGGCATTTATAGTGGGGAGTGCTAATCTCCAGTGCTTGAAAGCTGGCAGGTGCTGCCGATTCATCCACATTGATCACTGGCAGGTCACTCCTAGGAGGAGAAGGGTCATCACATTCGGCCGAGATTGTTACCAGATTCCCATCGATGATTAGCTTGATTTGTTGGTGGAGCGTGGAGGGAACTGCCCCGGCCATGTGTATCCATGGCCTCCCTAACAGCAGGTTGTAGCTGGCCGCGATGTCAAGAACTTGGAAAGAGATGTCAAATGTGCAGGGCCCTATCTCCACCGGCAATTCTACTTCCCCAATGGTATCCCTCCGGGATCCGTCAAAAGCCCGGACCACCACATGACTGGTCCGTAGGCGCTTGGAACTGATGTTCATTTTCTTTAGCGTACTGAGAGGACATATATTCAATGCCGATCCCCCATCGATCAGCACCCCATTCATGACATATCCTGAGGAGATTACCGCAATGTGTAGCGGTTTTCGGTGCCCCCTTCCCTCCTTGGGAATGTCCTCATCCGTGAAGGATATTGCATCGCTTTCCAATAGGTGGTCCACCAGCTGGCCAAAACCCTCCTCACTAATTTCTTTGGGCACGTATGCCTCCTCCAGAACCTTCGTCAGGGTTTTGCAATGCTCACTGGATGACAACACCAAGTCCATGACTGATGTTAGGGATGACTCTTCATTTAAAATCTGGATCCCCCTTGTTTCTGGGTGATCCATCCTTTTCAAAAATTCTATGGCCCTTTCCTCGGACACCTCTTCATTTTTTCTCTTTTGGCTCTCAAGGACTCGCCCGGGAAGACATAAAGGGTTCCCCTTTGTTGTCACGGAAGCACAACTGGCCGCTTCCTCTGGTATTCCCCCATAATTCCAGGGTACAGTCTTTAGGCTACTGATAGGGAGTTGCGGCCTAGCCGCAAGGATGATGGGCCTCGGAGCCGTCAACTTGACCGGTCCCTCCGTGCTATTCGTACTTACCCCTATCAACCTGATGGGCGTTCCCCGTGCACTCCCATGATCATGTATCATGTTGATCATTTCCTCAATTTTCTGCACATAGTTCAGCCTTGGCGGCCCCCCAGCTTCACTTGCCTCCGTCGCGTTGACCCCCCCTCCATCATGTCTTGGCAGGGGATTTGCCTTAACATTCGGGGAGTCTGGTTGTTCCACCACAATTTCCCCATTGTCGATCATGTTCTGAATTATATGTTTCAATGTCCAACAATCTTGCGTATCATGACCCGGGGAACCCGAGTGGTAGGCGCACCGTTTGCTTGGGTCAAATCTCCTTCCCTTCGGGTCACTTGGGGGAGCCAAATTGATTATCTTCTTTTGGGCCATCAATACCGCCAAAATCCGCTCGAGAGGCTCCCCGAGTGGGGTGAATACTCGATTTTGCGAGGCCTCATATCTTCTTCGCCCCTCTGCCCTTTGATCTGTGAAGTTTGGCTGTCGGGATGGCCCTACCCTTTGCACCTGTACCGGAAGATGGCTTTCTGTTTTTCTGGATGACCCCTGTAGGATGAGGGAGACATCCTCTTCCTTTTTCTTTTGGACCCTCCGGGAACTGCTGCCATAGTTTCCATTCTGTATTTGCTCGGCAGCAGTTTCTAAAGCAGTAAAGTCCCGGATTTTACCCGATTTCAACCCCATATCTACCATCTCTCCATGTTTAATCATTTCAACGAAGGGTCTCCCAATCCCCGAGATGACTCGTTCATAATATGGTGCCTCTTGAATGTCTACAAAGGTCATCACCATCTCTGATTCGCTCATCGGGGGGGTCACCTGTGCGGCCATGCCCCTCCATCGTTGCGCGTATTCCCTGAAGGATTCCCTAGGTTGTTTCTTAACCTTTGTCATTTGATACCTGTCAGGGGCCATCTGGGCCTGAAAGCTGTATTGGGTTAAGAAAGTATGGGCCAATTCCTCCCAGTTGTGGATTCGGGCGTTGTCAAGGCGGGCATACCAAATTCTTGCCTCCCCCGTTAAGCTTTTCTGGAACAGTTGCATTCTCAACCCTTCGTCCTCGGCATAAGACCCGAGTTCTCCAATGTATATTTTCAAATGGGTGTAGGGATCCCCCTTCCCGTTGTATTTTTCAAACTCAGGGATTTTGAATTTCTCCGGGTATCTGGCTCCGGGGAAGACACATAAATCTGAATAGTTAACCCTGCCGAGGGACCCTATGCCCTTCATAGATTGGATGGTTTCTTCCATTTGTCTCATTTTCTTCCGCAAGTCCTCTGTATCTCCCTCTTCCGGGATAGTAATCACTGTTTTGTTTGGTACGGGAATGGCCTTTGGGACGACTGGCTCGCCCTTAGGTGGATCCTCCTTAGGTAGTTCCTGCCGGGGTATCAACTGCTCTCTTAGCATTATGGCCATTTCTAACATCTGCTTCTTAAAGTCATCAAATTCCTCCCTAGATATGGCACCGGAATTGGTAGATGGAATATCAGCCATTTCAGATATGGAGTTTTGGGCCCTTTTAGACTGCGAACGGGTTTGAGGAGCAATCCTACAGAAACCAAAGTTTCGAAGTTTAGTCTTGGGGAGTAAAAATGTGAATGCATGCTGAAGCTGTAATTTTTTGTGTCTTTGGGGTTTTTTAATCTTTCCCTGCGAAACAGAAAGTTAGTAGTCCTCTAATGTAATGACAAATGCTAAACATGGCCTTATTATGCTCCCCAGCTGTTCCCTGCAAAACATAGAGGTTAGTAATTTCTCTCGGCAAAAAGGAAAGCGAAATATGAATAATATCATGACATTTATGCGTGAAATGTAAAAGGCATGAAGAGACTTTTCCTGCGTAGGGTTAATCTGCGGCTGACCTATCCTAGGGTTACTCTCACGGGCTTTTCGGCATGAAGGTCCCCAAATCTTCGCAATCTACTCGTCTGAGCCCTTTCGATTGGAGCGGATTTGGGTGGTGCGTTTCCTGAGCCATCTCCGGGGAGCAGCCCCTTCGAGTCCAGTAATAAGCAACCGACAGGTTCGCCTCAGGAGGAGGTACTCTCTCAACATACATTCACATTCATCGTCCTCACCGCATGCAAATGATTACTTGAAAGTAAAGCAATTCCATTCAATCATTCATTTATTGGACAGAACACACATTCACACAACAAAACGTTCAAAAGATCACAATATCGCACACACACACATATTCATGAATAAGAAAGCATCAAGATTTTGAAAGCGGCTTAAGCCCTCTACTTAGTCCCCAGCGGAGTCGCCAGCTGTCGACGCCGGTTTTTCGCCTCTCTCTGGTGCGATTGTTTATCCTTTTCCGATTTTAGCCTTTTGATTGAATGATTTTTGGGAAAAGGTCGGCATTAATGTCGACGGGTTTTGAAAGGTCGTTTTTTTTTATGATGAGCCAATTAACCAGAGTCGCCAGTTGGTATATTTGAAATGGATGTACCAACTCATCCGAGTTTTCGTTTTTTATAAATCGCTGGCTCATATAGGACTCCGGATTAATTGGTCTGCGAACCGAGATTCATAGAGTTCGGGGGCTTGCTTAAGCGAGGGGAAGGTGTTAGGCACCCCCCGACTTCCGTGAAACACGGTTACCGCAATCTCGATGCTTTCCTATCCTTAAATTCATGAAATGTGTGTGTATGCGCGTGTGTGTGTGTGTGTGCCTATGTGAATGTTGTGGTGAGTTTGTATGAAAGAAACATTTGGATTTTTTAGGAAAATCGTGCTTTAATTTGGGAACGCTTCGGAATGTCTACACGAGAAAACTTGATTCCTTATGAGAGAGGTTTGATTTCAATTTGTCAAAAGCCATGGAATTTTTTCTTTAGGTGTCGTTTTGGCAAAAGAGGAT
Organism: Aralia elata; assembly: GCA_034770075.1. Classification (NCBI taxonomy): domain Eukaryota; kingdom Viridiplantae; phylum Streptophyta; class Magnoliopsida; order Apiales; family Araliaceae; genus Aralia; species Aralia elata. The sequence goes on from CM068385.1 coordinate 61,445,642, forward strand.
TTTATTAAGCCTTGGCCAAAATAGGAATCGAGATTTATACGTTGCTTTCACAAATGATAGGCAATTTCTAGGATCTCTTTCGCCCTATACATCAAGGTTTAATAAAACATTACTCATTTCTAAAATCAAATTTTGTGATGTTTGAAAACGATTTCCTTTAGCTTTCTCGTTAAAATAGGAGTCGACATTCGTTAGCATTCCCAATTTATTATCCTCGTGATGCTAATAACCTATTTTGATCGATTTTAGAAAAATCTTTATTGTTTTGGTTTTGAAATCCTTTGTTTGATGTTACAAATCAAATTAAACATCAAAACGCGTAGGGGGTTATTCACGGGCATGTAAGCCATCAAAATACCCCCGAACGCCAACAGTCACATATTTTCACTATGACGGGGCCTTAAACACGATTCTTGCTTTAGCTTCGTTTTAAGGCCCGACGATTACATATTTACAATGAAAACTACATCATTCCTACTTCTTACATCAAGATATGTCCATCATCAGATTTGGACCACGGGGTCGCTTTCCTAGGCTCACAACCAAATTTCCACATACCCACAATCGGATGTTACAAGAAATAATCAACACGGATAATCTAACAATACCAAGACATCCTAAAATGTCGATCTAAAAGAAACTATGCCAAATATAACATCGTAAAACAAACAAAAAAAGATCAACGAATAAATATCATTGGGTTATTAGGAAGAATTTTGTTCCGATGGAACCCTCACCAATAATCCCTAATTCATTGTTCCATCATAAATTACATGAAAACTACATTTAATTTGACCAAATGATGTGATAGAAATTGCAAAAATAAGGAGATTTTTACCTTGCAAATGAAATCCAAATGGATGTAAATTTGTCTATTCGGATAGAAGAAAAGATATATGTGATACAATTAATTCACAAGAATATTATTCCTCTCTTTTTTCCTCTCTTTCACTCCTATTTTTGTTACAAATCTATGCTATTTCTTCCTCAATTTTCGAACTTCTTGCTGCTAAATTTTTCTTCTTCTCGGATCTGCTGAACTCCTCCTCTCTCTCGCTCCCTGTATGCTAAAATGAGTTGTTATAGGCTGGCCAGAGCCAGCCGCAGTCTGCGGCTGGCTGGCCGCCTGCCCTCCACCCAGCACGCCAGCCACTTTGATTATTTAATTCTTCTCGGTTCCCGCACCGCACCTCGATTCTTGCGTCGCGCTGTCAGTTTTATCCGAAATGCTTGTATTTTGCAGTCTGATAATTACTGCGGGACGTGACACATTATTCGGAAATGCTCATTTCAGATGGCTTTATCGTCACGTTGATTTTGACTGCAACTTGTCGCGGCGGCGTCCAGTCTTCGCACTTATGCCGATTCTTTTGCTCCCGCAGGCGGGTTCAATTGACGATTTTGCCCTCCTGTCAAGGTTAGCATACGAAGTGCAAAATTTGGGTGTCTACAGATAGCTCGGGGTATTTCCTCAATCACCTGTATAAGAGAAACAACAGAACTAGACAAAGAAGAGTTAATCTCGTTAGTATTCAAAAGCGCCGTCTTGTACGAATGTACAGTCATTGGCTTTTCAAAATACAACTCACTTTCCAACTCACTCTCCTCTTTTTTTTCACTCTTACTCTCCACTGTTTCTTTCTCTCGTTTATTTTCACTCTCATTCCCTTTATTCTCTCGTTTCTTTTCATTCTCTTTTCCACACTTTTCTTTTTCACACTCAATCTTTTTTTCAATTTCTTTTTCACTTTCTTTTTGTCGTTTAATTTCACTGGTATTTTCTTCTTCAAGACCATGGACTTCATCTCGAACATCAGAACTAAACAACTCTCCTTGAACAGCATATTCTTTTCCATCTTCTTCCTCTTGCGGCTGATCTCGCTCTTTTTGTGCCTTAAGAGTAACTCGTTGCTGTTTCAAATGATCATCCGTTAACTCATTATACGTTCTCATGATGTCCTCAAATGATACCGGTTCAATATACACCCTAGGAGTTTCTCTTCGCTGTCTCCACTGTAAATCTTCATGTCTACGACCCTTCTTTTCATTATCACAAGTTGAACGCCTTGAAGGTTGCTCTACATGTTTCGGGGATGCATGTTCATTCCTCCTACTAGGTTGTCCTGGAGCATACCGCTTTCTTATCACGGTTTTCAATTCTTCCCACGTCTCGATCGGACGCTCTCCATACCTTTTTCTGCTACGCACAAATTCAGCCCACCATGTAGCTGCATAATCAGAAAAATCTTGAACTGCAAGTTTGAACTTCTTGTACTCGGAATAATTATGATAGCCAAACTCTCGTTCCTTCCTTTCCTCCCAACTCAAATAAGCTTCAGGATCGCGCCTTCCTTGAAAAGATCTCTTTTGCCACTCAAAATTATTTTCACAATTATATCCATACATGATTGCTGCAAAACAAAGGTTAGTACATAAAAAAAAATTCCCTCACACACTCCCTTACGTGTTTCGCTCAAACAATGTATCACACAAATATGAAAACACTCGTGTATCGCACAAATCGGCTTTTACCCTCAATTGATCTCACACTCTTGCCTTTTGCCACTCAAATTCCCTCTAATAGGTTCTTTTTGAATTCACCAAATAAATATCTCAGCTTTTCTATCAATTTTTTTTTTTTTTTTGCTAAATTGTTCTATCAATTCAACAAGAACTTATCACAAAACAAAATATAGCAGTATAGGACGTATGATAACCAATAGAATTCCTTAATCGCCAATTAAAATCCTCTTGAGTGAAATCCCAATATCCTCAAAATTCACAAAGTCCAATAATATAACCAAATAATAGCTTCTTCAATATAATCCAAATATTCACGAACTTATGAACCCAAGCAATTGCAACAATAACAAATTTCTCTTTCTTTTTTTTTTTTTTTAATCACGAATTTTTTTTTTTGACTACTGATTTTTTTTTCTTCAATATATATACCAACATGGAAAATAAAGGATAAGTAACTCGCCAGGAACTTAGCTTTGATACCAAATGATAGACTCCACGGCACGCTTGCGTGAGGTGGTCGTCGCCCGGATCGTTTCCAGCAAGTTATGAAGGTGGAACGCTCACAACACCTTAACCCTTCGCCTATATTGAGACGAGAACCTTGGTATAATTGCTTGCGCTAGGAAGCTTGCGTTGAATGGACACCAACGACACCTAAACCCCGTGTTTATAGAGAAACAGGAACCTCGGTACAATCGACGATTGATGGTTCGGTAGAATGACGCCACAAACAACTATGATATGTTGAATGATAAGTCGGTAATTGAATCTTTTTTTTTTTTTGCTAAATTTGTTAATGTATAGAAGAACCAAAAATACAATGGCAAAACGGTAATTGAATCTTAAGAAAACTAAGAAAATAATCTAGGAATTCTTAAAGAACCAAAAGATGAGAAGAATCTCACAATAATTTCATTAATCAAAAAGTGTCTATCTTATTACATCAGCCATGTATTCTATTTATACTAATAACATAGAAACCCTAAATCCTAAAAGGAATAGAAATCCAATTGGAAATCAAATCCTACCTAACTGATTAATATGGAAATCAAATCATATCTAATAAATATCCTAATTACAATAGAAATCTAAAAGATATGTAAATCCCTAAAATAAAAGAAAGAAATCTGCCAAAACCGCGTGCCTCGAAAAACGTGTCAGGCAAATCTGGCTGTTCTCGCCGGGGCGAGAAAATTGAACTAGGACTTCTCGCCGGGGCGAGAATGGACAGTAGCTTCTTTGCCGGGGCGGATCAATTTGGGGCGGGGCGAGCTTGAACAGTAAGTTTCTCGCCGGGGCGAGAAAAATAGGCTGGCGATTCTCGCCGGGGCGAGAACCCTGTTTTCCAGCCTGAATAATTTTCTCCGATTTCCTCGCTCCGAGCAATCTAAAACTCATCATGCTTGAATATCCATCATGTAAAAACTCTAATCCCATCATGAATTGAAATCTAACTTTGTCGATGATTAGACGATACAAACGAACATGACGAACACTATCTCGAACGCCTGAGTTGCATTGATTTGGTCTTACCACATATATCGTATCTAGCAATCCCAAATCACATGAATGACTCTGTCCTCGAAGTTCATATGAATTGAGCTCCAATGTAAGCATCCTTGAGTAGATTCCAGCCCAATCCTTTGAATTCGTTTGTTGAACCCTCGAAACTTGAGTAGAGCCGATGACGCTTGATGCGAGCCTGGTCAGGATCGTATCACAATTCCTTCGCGTTCTCCTTGAATTCCACCGACTAAATTCCTTTGCTTTGATCAACGTTAGCCACCCAAGTGTTTGGCCTCTAGAGGTGATCCACCAAGGAAGAATAGTTATTCAGGAAGATGGGTGTTGGCAAAACCCTAGTTTCTATCTCTATAAAAATTGTAAGTACTCTCTCTCTCCAATTCTCATGGAAGAGTGTGTAAATTGTCTAACCCTAAATCATGATAAGACTCCTCTTATTTATAGATATAGGGAACCCTCCTAAACTATTTAGGATTAGGGTTTTTCTTCTAATTAAACTCCTTTAATTAATTATGCTCCTAATCCAATTAGGAATGCATGAGAGAGTACTTCTATTAATTAATTCCCAATCCCTATTAGGAATTAAATAATAGTAATTGTAATAATAATAATAAGACTCTTCTTATTAATTTAATATTTCCAAAATATTAAATAATAAATATTAAGATTTTTAATTTATTCTATCTCCATAGATTAAATTAAATACACTTAACTTATTATTACAATTATATCATTTACTTCTTAAACAAATATTTTTCTTTTACGGTGTGACCCTTTAGGTTCTCCATATTAAACCGGTTGTGAATAAATCAATTAGAACAATTCTAATCTTATTTAAATAAATAAATTAAACTATTTAATTCATTTAAATAAATAATATTTATTCTACAATAAGGGTAAGCCCCCTTAGCGATCAACGACTTTCTAGATAATATAGATTTCAACATTAATCACAAAAGAACCTTTCAGTGAATAGTTACCGTACAATTCAATCCTTCTACCATACAACGTCCCAATTAAATATAAGACATGGAATTACTGTCAAGTCTTATTTTATTTAATTATATGTATTTCGATTCCCAAATGCACAACTCTGATAATGTAAATTAGAAACTCCTTTCTAATTTCATTCTGCTTTGGCCAAAGACTTCTGAGTCGTCATTTATCGAATCACATAGGACATTCTCTCCTTTTACTAGAAGTGGTAGATTTTTTGTTGACCATTCACCTATCTCCATGTGCAACTTATTATACCCAATCATACCCTTTGATATACCCTAAAGGTCTTAAGGGACATGTCAAAGTATAACTCATCATACACAAGATACTATGATGATCTCAAGTCCAAGGATCACTTGTACTACTATCACTAGAGGAATTCCTATTGACAGACGAGTAAAACTCCATTAGGTATTCCTTAGCGAGCCACGTTCAGTGAACTTATTTCTAATAAGCACCTACATACTTGCTTTAGTGTCTCCACACAAATGATTATGAGATCAATCATCCTCTTCATAAGAGCAAGCAACGTATGTACTAATCTATCCGTATTCACTAATCCCCTTTTTAGTAATCCATCGATTAGGAACGATTTTAGTTTGTGAGCTATCTAGAATTTAGATCTCATTAGCATGATCACCATCATGATTCTAAAAGCATTGCTCAAAACTATGGGTTTATCACATTTAATATAACAACACTATGTAGATAATATAAAATGCCTTTTAAGAAAATCAATTTCTTTTATTAATAAATGAATAAGATTACAAAGTATATGCTATATCATATCAAATATGATTGGCTTGTGTGCATACTACTTTCAATCTCCCACTTGCACTAAAGCCAATCGTCATGGTATCTAATACCCTTCTTCTCTAAGTGACGATCATCCTGCTGTTTGGATAAAGCTTCAGTAAATGGATATGCAATGTTGTTCTTGAGAGTCCACTATCTGTATAGTGACTTATCCTCTTTCAATGATTCCACTAATCAAATGAAAGTGCCGCAACACATGTTTGAATCCAAGATGAGACTTAGGAACTATTCCTAGTTCTGTAATGAACTTTTCATCCAAACAATCAACTTGCAGCTTCATTTACAGCTATATACTCTGTCTTTGTCACTAAACCAACAACTCTTTGTTGTTTGGAACCTTTCCAATTCACTGCACCACCTTTCAAGGTAACGATTTACCTTAAAGAGGATTTGTTATCGTCTTGGTCAGTCTGAAAAACTTGAGTCTGTTTAGCCCTCTAGTTTTAATTCAGACTTACCATTAATTATGATCACATCCTCAATACTGGTTAGGTACTTAAAGATGTTTTTCACTGTCTTACAGTGATCTTCTCCAGAATATGACTGATCAACATCAAGCCTAGTATATTTATTGCATTCATGATAGTAACTCATGCGATCTCTCTTTCAATTGGGGACAATTTTAGAGAGATACACTCTATGGCTCATCATCATGAGACCTCTCTTGGAGTTTGCCATGTTAAACGCCTTTAGCATCAAATGAATATACGTTCCTTGGGTCAAGCCGAACATCCTTTTAAATCTATCTATATAGATTTATATCCCCAATTTATAGGATGTTCCTCCCAAGTTATTCATGGAGGAATATTTAGACAATTTTATCTTTACTGATTGTAGCATTGATGTGTCATTTCTTATCAGTAATATATCAACATATAATACTAGGAATGTCACAGTGCTCCCACTGACCTTTTGTGCACACTAGGTTCATTCTCGTTTTTGATAAAATCAAACTCTTTTGATTGTCTCATCGAAACGAATGTTCCATCTTTGAGAAGCTTGCTTCAATCCATAAATGGATCATTGTAGCTTAAAACACGATTTGCTTCAACCTTTGAAACAAATTCCTCTGGCTGTATCATACATACATTCTCCTCAAGTCTTCATTGAGGAAGGACGTCTCCACATCCATTTTGCCAAATTTCGTAATAAGCTGCAATCACAAGAAAAATCCAAATGAACTTGAGCATTACCCGGTAATAAGGTTTTTATCAGAGTCAACTCCTTGACTTGAAAAACCTTTTAAACAGGTCTGGTCTTATAGGTCTCCACCTTGCCATTTTGATAGACTCCACGACACGCTTACGTGAGGTGGTCGTCGCCTGGATCGTTTCTAACAAGTTGATAAGATGGATAGCTTGCAACACCTTAACCCCTCGCCTATATGTAGACGGTAATCTTGGTACAATTGCTTGCAAATGAAATATACGTAGGATGAACACCAACGACACCTCGATCCCTCGCTTATAGTGAAGCGGTAACCTCGGTACAATCGACGATTGATGCAGTAGAAGACGCCACACACAACTATGATTGGTTGTATGATAAGTCAATTATGAATCTCAAAGAAGAACTAAGGAACACTTAGGAATTCTCAAAGAACCACAAGTAGAGAAACAAACTCACAATAATATTGATAATCTGAAAATTGGTTATGAATTCAAGTTTACAATAGCACCTATTTATACTAGTTTTAGAAACAAACTAGAAGCTTCTAGAAGCACACACTTGTTGAAATACAAGCTCACAAATGTTGAAAAATAGCAATCATAAAACATGTAATTGAACCTAAATACTGATATCATGTTTTGGGTGAAAGAAGGTTCGAAAATCAAGAAAGTCAAAAAATGACAAATTGCATCCAGGAGGTTCTCGCCGGGGCGAGCAAAATGAACTGGAGTTTCTCGCCGGGGCGAGCTCCTCGCCGGGGCGAGAAAATTGAACTGTAATTTCTCGCCGGGGCGAGCTTCTTGCCGGGGCGAGAAAATTGGCCTGGAAAACCTCGCCGGGGCGAGCTAGCCTGTTCCATGCAAACTGTTTTCTTTCATCGTTTTGATCGTCACGTCCATTCGTAACATGTTTACGGGCTTCATACGTTTGGACTCCATCTCCATAACTTCTATACTTGATCCAACCTCGTTCCATAGTTCATGGATCATTCCGTTAAGTCCGTCTTTGAAGGTTTTAGCTCGAGCTCTAGTAACGGGTCCAAGTGGCAATTGTAATGGGTCTTCTTGGGTTGTGTCACGGGTTTCTGGATTATGGATGTCCTCATCATACCTCTCCTCTTGAAAAGGATTTGTCCTCAAATCTTCACCTACATCAAACGGGCTTAGATCAGAAACATTGAAAGTTGCACTAACAGTATACTCACCGGGTAAATCTAATTTGTAAGCATTGTTGTTAATGCGTTCAAGCACTTGAAATGGTCCATCTCCTCTCGGGAGTAGTTTCGAACGCCTTTGTGCAGGAAATCTTTCCTTACGCAAGTGAAGCCATACCCAATCCCCGGGTTCGAAGATTACTTGACGCCGACCCTTGTTGGCTTATCGAGCATATTGATCCGTCTTCTTCTCAATGTTAAGCCTTGTCTTCTCATGTATCTGCTTAACAAAATCAGCCTTGTTCTTGCCATCCATGTTAGTATACTCAGAAATAGGTAATGGTGCTAGATCCAATGGGGTTAAAGGATTAAAACCATACACAATTTCAAAAGGTGAGAATTTAGTAGCTGAATGAACCTATTATAAGCAAACTCAACATGTGGTAAACACTCTTCCCAAAGCTTAATATTCTTTTTAATGATAGCCCTCAATAAAGCAGATAGAGTCCTATTTACTACTTCCGTTTGACCGTCAGTTTGTGGATGACAAGTAGTTGAGAACAACAGTTTAGTTCCTAGTTTACACCACAAAGTTTTCCAAAAATAGCTCAAAAACTTAGCATCTCTATCCGAAACAATTGTTCGGGGCATGCCATGCAAACGCACAATATCTCTAAAGAATAAATCAGCAATATGGGATGCATCATCAGTCTTGTGGCATGGGATAAAGTGTGCCATCTTTGAAAACCTGTCCACAACCACAAATATAGAATCATGACCATGTTTAGATTTAGGTAAACCCAATACAAAGTCCATAGACAAATCAATCCAAGGTTCACTCGAAATAGGCAATGGTGTGTATAACCCATGGGGTTGAACACGAGATTTAGCTTGACGACATGTAATGCATCTATCACAAATTCTTTCTACATCTCGTTTCATATGGGGCCAATAGAAATGTTCTTTTAATACAGATAAGGTCTTATCAACACCAAAATGTCCCATCAAACCACCTCCATGTGATTCTCGAACCAATAATTCACGCAAAGAACATGCAGGTATACATAATCGATTCTCACGAAACAAGAATCCATCCATCTTGAAGTATTTACCTACAACATTCTTTTCACAATTTTTAAACTCTTCACAGAAATCATGGTCATTATCATATAATTCTTTGATTTGTTCAAAACCAAGTAATTTTGTGTCAAGAGTATTTAACAACACATACCTTCGCGAAAGAGCATCGGCCACGACATTTTCCTTACCTTGCTTATAGCGAATGACGTATGGAAATGTCTCGATGAACTCCATCCATCGTGCACGTCTCTTGTTCAACTTGTGTTGGCCTTTCAAATATTTCAATGATTCATGATCCGTGTGAATCACAAATTCCTTAGGCCACAGGTAATGTTGCCAAGTCTCCAATGATCGAACTAAGGCATATAACTCCTTGTCATAGGTAGGATAGTTCAAAGCTGCTCCACTCAATTTTTCACTGAAATATGCCACTGGCTTTCCTTCTTGCATCAACACAGCTCCAATGCCTAAACCTGAAGCATCACATTCAATTTCAAAGGTTTTAGTGAAATTAGGCAATACAAGTAAAGGAGCGTTAGTTAATTTTTCTTTAATCAATTGAAACGCCTTTTCCTGTGCATCACCCCACTTGAATCCTACACTCTTTTTGATTACTTCGGTGAGTGGTGCTGTGACTTCGCTGAAATATCTTACAAACCGCCTATAGAAACTTGCGAGCCCATGAAAGCTACGAACTTGACTGACATTCGTAGGAGTTGGCCATTCTCGGATTGCTCGTATCTTCTCATCGTCAACCTGTACTCCCTGTGCACTGACAACAAAGCCAAGAAACACAACTCGATCCGTACAAAATGTGCATTTGTCCATATTAGCATACAATTTTTCTTTTCGAAGCACATCTAGGACAGATTTTATATGCAATGCATGCTCAACTAAATCCTTGCTGTAGATCAAAATATCATCAAAGTAGACAACTACAAATTTCCCAATGAAGGGACGCAAAACATGGTTCATTAGTCTCATGAACGTGCTAGGAGCATTAGTTAAACCAAAAGGTAAGACTAACCACTCGTATAATCCATATTTTGTTTTAAAAACAGTTTTCCATTCATCTCCCTCATGCATCCTAATTTGATGATAACCACTCTTTAAATCTATTTTAGAAAACACACAAGATCCATGCAATTCATCTAACATGTCATCTAACCTAGGAATGAGATGCCGATATTTTACCGTGATGTTATTTACCGCTCGACAATCAATGCACATACGCCACTTCCCATCTTTCTTAGGTACTAAAATAACAGGAACCGCACATGGACTCATGCTTTCTCTCACAAAACCTTTGTCCATTAGTTCGTCAACTTGCCTTTGCAATTCCTTTGTTTCCTCGGGATTGCTTTGGTATGCCGGACGGTTTGGAATGGTTGCGCCAGGGACAAAATCAATTTGAGGCTCAATTCCCCGAATTGGTGGTAATCCCTGTGGGAGTTCCTCGGGAAATACATCCTGATAATCCTGTAAAAGAGCAGAAACAACACTAGGCAAAGAAGGATTATTAGCGTTACTATTTAAAAGTGCCTCCTTATACCGAAGTATAATCATTGGCTTTTTAGAATCCAAAGCTCGCCTTACATCACTCCTTTTTGCAAAAATGTTTGTTTTTCTCTCTTCTTTCTTTTTTTCTCTCTCTTTTGTTTTCTTTTCATGATCTCTCTGTAAGTGTATTTGATCCTCATGCACTTGTTTTGGTGACATAGGACACAAGGTAACTTTTCTTTGATTGTGAACAAAAGAGTACTCATTAGTAAAACCGTCGTGTTTTACTCGCCGATCGAACTGCCAAGGTCTCCCAAGTAGTAAATGACCTTCCTGCATAGGAACTACATCACAAAGGATCTCATCAACATACTTCCCAATTGTAAACGGCACTGATACTTGCTTGGTAACTTTGATGTCGCCGCTGTCATTGAGCCACTGCAATCGGTATGGGTGAGGATGTTTGGATGTTGTAAGTCCCAATTTCTCCACCATTGTGATGCTTGCCACATTTGTACAACTCCCACCATCAATTACAACACAACAGATCTTACCATTTACCATGCATCTAGTATGAAATAGATTCTCTCTTTGCTCGGTGCTTTCTTCCTTTACCTGTGTACTAAGCATTCTTCGTGTAACCAACACTTCGCCCTGCATAGCAACCTCTCTATCTTCCTCCAATGGTGGCATAGAGTCATTGTCACTATCTTCTTCCTCGGTCTCCAAATCCCCATTATCAAGTAATAACATAGTCCTTTGATTTGGGCATTGATTTGCAATATGTCCCCTGCCTTGACATTTAAAGCATATAATATCTCGATTACGACTAGTAGAAGGTGTATTAGTTTTACCTTGCACTACTTGAGTAGCCGCTCCTTGCTTGATTTCTGGCTTTGGTTTGAAAATAGTTGGCTTTTCCTCACGCTGCACATTATTGGCTTTCCATGATGTACCTGTGGTAGGATTTGTTCGCTGGCCACCTCTCCTCTTAAGTTGCTTCTCTATTTTGATAGCCATGTGCACCATGTCTTCCAATACCACATAATGTTGACGCTCCACCAAATCTGTAATATCCCAATTTAAACCTGCTGAAAATCGGGCCATGGTTGCCTCATTATCCTCATCGATGTCAGCTCTAGACATTAGCATCTCCATCTCCTTGAAGTAGTCCTCCACACTCTTTCTTCCCTGTCTCAAATTTTGTAAGTTTTGAAACAGATCTCGATAGTAATGGCTTGGGACAAACCTCTTTTTCATTCTCTGCACCTCCTTCGGCTGGTCAATAATTGATCCCACCAAGTAACTGCATATTCTAAAAATTCGGTAGCTGCAATTCTAACTTTCTTGAGATCCGAGTAGTTGTGACAGTCAAAGATCCACTCCATTTTCTTCTCCCATTCTAAATATGCCTCGGGGTCGCTCCTGCCTTGGAATGTGGGAATTTTCATTTTGATGCTATCGAGGTTGTTGTCCTCTTGATTTCGGCCGCCTCTATTCCTTGCAAAATGTCTCCTAGGGATAAAGTCAGTTTCTCGATCCTCTTCCTCACTAAACCTTTCATCATAGTAGTTTGTCTCCTCTAGCCTTGCTTCCTTTTGTTGGGTCTTTCCTTTTGGGCGCCCACCCGGAGGGATTTGAGTTCGTTCCCCTCGAGTGTCACTCAATTGATCGATGCGATCATGCACTTGTTCCATAGCCATCCCCAATTGTCTAGAAAATTCTTTCATCATAGCCTCCATCATGAGTTTTGGGTCAAAATTCGATGTAGAAGGTTCATTTTCAATTGTTTTATCTCTCGTGTTAGACATATTTTCTGCAAAACAAAGATTAGTAGAAAACAAGTTCCTCACCACTCCCTTGTGTGTTTCACTCAAACAATATATCACACAAATAGGGAACGCTCGTGTATCACACAAATGGCTTTTACCCTCTAGTAATCTCACTACTCTTGCCTTTTTCCGCTCGTAGTTCTCACTAATAGGTTCTTTTTGAATTCTCACAAATATTACCTCAATTCTCTAATTACAATCCAATAATAACTTATCAAGAATACAATATAGAAAGTATGACTCTCCACAAGACTTCCAAACGCCAAATATGATTCTTGTAAATGAAAATCCCAATGATAGCAATTCAACAATACAAATTTTCTACTATATATTTTATGCAGTTTTTTTTTTGACTATAATTCAACAATACAAGTAAAGATAAGTAACTTGATAGGAAACTTAGCTTTGATACCAAATGATAGACTCCACGGCACGCTTGCGTGAGGTGGTCGTCGCCCGGATCGTTTCTAACAAGTTGATAGGATGGATAGCTTGCAACACCTTAACCCCTCGCCTATATGTAGACGGTAATCTTGGTACAATTGCTTGCAAATGAAATATACGTAGGATGAACACCAACGACACCTCGACCCCTCGCTTATAGTGAAGCGGTAACCTCGGTACAATCGACGATTGATGCGGTAGAAGACGCCACACACAACTATGATTGGTTGTATGATAAGTCAATTATGAATCTCAAAGAAGAACTAAGGAACACTTAGGAATTCTCAAAGAACCACAAGTAGAGAAACAAACTCACAATAATATTGATAATCTGAAAATTGGTTATGAATTCAAGTTTACAATAGCACCTATTTATACTAGTATTTGCTCAGATTCTATGGTTTTTATTGGTTTTCGTCGAACGGATGGTGCTTGTTCAGATTAGTTGTTTGTTCGCAATCAATTTTTATTTGATTGTTGGATTTGATCCACTTTCTGTTATCCCGTTCGTTGGGGGTTTGGATTTGCTGTTGTAGATTTTCGCCAATTTAGCCAGCTTGGTTTTGGTCGGATTTTGCAGGCTTGGCCGGAAATCTATTGGGGTACCTTATCGTTTGTTTCGCCGGATTGGGTTGTGGCTTCTTGTTGGATCAGATTCTGGGTAGCATGCTGAAATTTTGTAGTGTTGATCTGATCTGGGTTTATGATTCATCTTGTATATGTTCAAATTGATGTTCCTTGGCCGGATTTCTTGGCTGGGTTTCCTGCCGGTATGGCTACTGTTTTGCCGGCAGGTGCAGGCTTTTTTGGGCTGATTGCTGATGATGGGGTATCTTGGGTCCCACCTATTTTTCAAATTTTGAAATCTGATTGTGTGGAAGGGTCCTACCCGTGTGCATGCTTTGTGACTTGATCTCATTGTGCATGTTGATTTCAATTTCTGATCATGGGCTATTCCCTATGATCTGATTATCGTGCTTGGCTGCTTTTCATGTGGGCTGCCCATTTAATCGGGTCCCACTTGTTTTGTTGCTTTTGGTGATTTTGCTTGCTGCTCCTCTCGTGGATTACAGCTGGACTCACGTGCATTAACTGGTCTTCAATTCAATTTATGTTTGTGCATATTGATGGTTTCTTTTGCTGACACTCGGGTCCCATTGTCGGTTCCTTTTGTTGTAGCAAATTTCTCTAATATTTTATATTAGTTCTTCTCTTTTGCCTAGCCTCGGGTTGTGAGGAATTTTATTAATTAGGTTAGGCATTTGGGTTTCTAGTTTTAATCTAGGTGTTTTAGTCCTCTCGGGAGAAGAGGACTATGTTCTGATCTTTATTGTAATATTTAGTTTTTGTTTTTTTTATATACAAACAAATTTAGCAAAAAAAAAAAAAAAAAAAACTAGAAGCTTCTAGAAGCACACACTTGTTGAAATACAAGCTCACAAATGTTAAAAAATAGCAATCATAAAACATGTAATTGAACCTAAATACCGATATCATGTTTTGGGTGAAAGAAGGTTCGAAAATCAAGAAAGTCAAAAAATGACAAATTGCATCCAGGAGGTTCTCGCCAGGGCGAGCAAAATGAACTGGAGTTTCTCGCTGGGGCGAGAAAATTGAACTGCAATTTCTCGCTGGGGCGAGCTTCTCGCCGGGGCGAGCTAGCCTGTTCCATGCAAACTGTTTTCTTTCATCGTTTTGATCGCCACGTCCATTCGTAACATGTTTACGGGCTTCATACGTTTGGACTCCATCTCCATAACTTCTATACTTGATCCAACCTCGTTCCATAGTTCATGGATCATTCCGTTAAGTCCGTCTTTGAAGGTTTTAGCTCGAGCTCTAGTAACGGGTCCAAGTGGCAATTGTAATGGGTCTTCTCGGGTTGTGTCACGGGTTTCTAGATTATGGATGTCCTCATCACATTTGCCCCAGTCTTTGTCTTAAAGACCCATATTTACACTCTAGGCACTATGCCCTTTTGTGGAGTAACCAGAGTCAATACTTGGTTCTCATACATGGAGTCCATTTCGGATTTCATGGCCATCTGCCATTTCTCTGAGTGTCTTCTACTCATAGCCTCATCGTATATAACTGAATGATCATCCTCTATGATGCGTACCTCATCATCATCCTCTATGATGAATCCATACCTCCCAGGTATCTTCGGTACTCTTCCAGATTTACGATTCGGTTGTGGTAGAATAGGTCTATCTACAGGTTCCTCGGTTCGACTTAAAGTGCTTTGTGGTTCTTGAACTCCTTCAAGATCTATTACCCTCCCACTAGCTCCTTCAATGATAAACACATTTATCTAAGAAGGCAGCGTGTAGGATTATAGTAATAATACCCTAAACTTTCTTTAGGATATCCCACAAATCTGCACTTGTCAGATCTTGTCCCAAACTTATCTTTGAAACCTTTTTCACATAAGCTGGACAACCCCTTATCTTAACATACTTAAGAGTAGGAATCCTTCCTATCCATAACCTTTATGGAGTCTTGGGCTCGGATTTTTGAGGTTACCTTATTTTGTAGATATGCAGCCGTTTCTAGGGCATAACCCCAGATGGATACTAGAATGTCGGTAAAAATCATTATGGACCGCCTCATGTCTAACAAGGTACAATTTCTCCTTTTAGATACACCAATCAATTATTGCATATCAGGAGGTGTCCATTATGAGAAAATACCATTTTTGAGATGATCTAGAAACTCATTGCACAAGTATTCTTTCCTCGATCTGATCAAAGAATCTTAATACTTTGTCAATTTGTTTCACTTCTGAATTCTTTGAACCTTTTAAATGATTCAGACTTGTATTTCATCAAATACACACATTCAACTCTTTGAATGACCATCTCCTTTTTCTTTTATTAGTTTATTCAATTTGCAAAATATTTTTCATGTAAGTCAAGTATACAAAGTCTATCAAGTAATCTTCTAGTTTCAAACAAAATATTATCATTATAAATAGAACAACAATTGTTCTTAAATATAATACCAGAACCTTCCTTGTCCAACAACGAAAGTTTTAATATTTCTAATGAGAACTGGAACATAATAACAATTTATTAACTTAATAGACTTGCCCGTAGGCAATGCTAAACTATAAGTTCCTATGATTAATGTAGCAACCTTTGCTCTATTCCCACACATAAGATTGCTTACTCTTTGTTTAGCTTTCTACTTCTGCTTAGTCTCTGCATTGGATTGCATACGTGAGAACTATAGTCGGTATCCAATACCCAAGTAGAACCTTGACTTACAGAAAGATTTATTTTTAATCATGAACAAACTTATATCTGTAACCGAAGCCTAACTAAGCTTCTTCTGGTTAGCCTCTGTAAGATTCTCCTTACAGTTTCCTTTCTAGTATATAGGCTGATAGACTCCACGACACGCTTGCGTGAGGTGGTCGTCGCCCGGATCGTTTCTAGTAAGCCAATTTGATGGAACTCTCCCGACACCTTAACCCAACGTCTATATTGAGACGAGAACTCCGGTATAATCGTTCAAGCAGATGAATTCGCGTAGGTGGATTATCAATGACACCTAAACCCCGTACTTATATGAAGCAGGAACCTTCGGTACAATCAACGATTGATAACTGGTAGATAACGCCACACACAACTATGGATTGTTGTATGATAAGTTAACTTAGAATCTCAAAGAAAACTAAGAAAATTACTTAGAAATTCTTCAAAGAACCAAAAGTAGAGAATAACTCTCAAGTATGAATAAACTCTAAATTATTATTGAATTGTATTTGAATTACAAGCATAAAACTTATTTATACTAACTATGAAACCCTAGAATCCAAAAAGGAAATAACAATTGACTTGGAATCAAAATCCTATCTTAAAATATCCTAGTTACAATAGAATTATGAAAATATACTGAATCCCTAAAATTAAGGAAAGGAAATCTGATAAAAATCTTCAAAAACGCGTCGCCTCGAAAAACGCGCCAACTCATTCTGCATGTTCTCGCCGGGGCGAGAAAATTGAACTGGGACCTCTCGCTGGGGCGAGAATGAACAGTAAGTTCTTCGCTGGGGCGGATCAATTTGGGCCGGGGCGAACTTGAACAGTCAGTTTCTCGCCGGGGCGAGAATTTTGGCTTGAAAGTTCTCGCCGGGGCGAGAACTCTGCAACTTGGAATTCTTCGTCCTTTCTTGTTTCCAACGCTTCCAACCTTGGCATGTTTGTTTGTATCATCATAACTAAATGTAAATCCTTAGAATCCGGGACCACACTCGATCTATCCTCGCTCCACATGCCTTGAACCAACCCATTAATGCTCTCCTTGAAACGTTTAGCCCGAGCTCTCGTCACGGGACCATCCGGCATACACAAAGGATCCACTTTATGGATGTCAATCGCTCCAGAACCAAGGATGCCCTCATCATACCTCTCCTCTTGAGAAAGATTTGCCCTCAAATCGTCACCTACATCAAACGGACTAAGATCAGTAACGTTAAAAGTCGCATTAACATTATACTCACCAGGCAAATCCAATTTGTAGGCATTGTCATTGATGCGCTCAAGAACTTGAAATGGACCATCTCCTCGTGGAAGCAATTTTGAACGTCGTTGCGCTGGAAATCTTTCCTTCCTCATATGTAACCACACCCACTCTCCTGGTTCAAAAATCACTTGACGTCGACCCTTGTTCGCCTGTTTTGCATATTGCTCCGTCCTCCTTTCAATGTTAAGCCTTGCCTTTTCATGTATCTGCTTGACAAGTTCAGCCTTTTTCTTTCCATCCATGTTAGTATATTCAGACAAAGGTAATGACAATAAATCCAACGGTGTCAAAGGATTGAAACCATAAACAATTTCAAATGGTGAAAATTGTGTAGCAGAATGAACAGATCGATTATATGCAAACTCAACATGGAGTAAACACTCTTCCCAAACTTTAATGTTCTTTTTGATAACAGCTCTTAACAATGCAGATAAAGTTCTATTCACTACCTCAGTTTGACCGTCAGTTTGTGGATGACAAGTAGTTGAAAATAACAGTTTAGTACCTAACTTACACCACAATGTCTTCCAAAAATAACTCAAAAATTTAGAATCTCTATCTGAAACAATCGTTCTAGGCATGCCATGTAGACGCACAATTTCTCTAAAGAACAAATCAGCAATATGGGATGCATCATCAGTTTTGTGACATGGAATAAAATGTGCCATCTTAGAAAATCTATCCACGACCACAAATATAGAATCATGATCACGCTTAGACCTAGGTAAACCCAATACAAAATCCATAGACAAATCAATCCAAGGTTCACTAGATATAGGCAATGGTGTATACAATCTATGAGGTTGAACACGAGACTTAGCTTGCTTACACGTAATGCATCTATCACAAATTCTTTCCACATCTCGTTTCATATGAGGCCAATAAAAATGTTCTTTCAAAACAGATAAAGTCTTTTCAACACCAAAATGACCCATTAGACCTCCCCCATGTGACTCTCTAATCAACAACTCACGCAAAGAACATGCAGGTATACATAACTTATTTTCTCGAAACAGAAAACCATCCACTTTAAAATATTTACCTACAGCATTCTTTTCACATGATTTAAACTCTTCACAAAAATCAAGGTCATCAACATACAACTCTTTAATTCGTTCAAACCCAAGCAATTTTGTATCAAGAGTATTCAATAACACGTACCTTCTCGAAAGAGCATCAGCAACAACATTCTCCTTACCCTGTTTGTATCGGATGACATACGGAAATGTCTCAATGAACTCCATCCACCTAGCGTGTCTTTTGTTCAACTTATGCTGTCCCTTCAAGTATTTCAATGACTCATGATCCGTGTGAATCACGAACTCTTTAGGCCAAAGGTAGTGTTGCCACGTCTCCAACGCCCTAACTAACGCATACAGCTCCTTATCATAGGTCGGATAATTCAAGGCTGCTCCATTCAATTTCTCGCTGAAATACGCTACAGGCTTCCCTTCCTGCATCAACACAGCTCCAATTCCCAAACCTGAAGCATCACACTCAATTTCAAAGGTTTTAGCAAAATTAAGTAAAACAAGCAAAGGAGCGTTAGTCAATTTATCTTTAATCAATTTAAACGCTTTTTCCTGCTCTTCACCCCATTTAAACCCTACACTTTTCTTGATCACTTCCGTTAAGGGTGCTGTGATGTCGCTGAAATTCCTCACGAACCGCCGGTAAAAACTAGCCAATCCATGAAAGCTTCGAACTTGGCTCACATTTGTTGGACTCGGCCATTCTTGGATTGCACGTATCTTCTCTTCATCCACCGTAATGTTATTTACCGCTCGACAATCTATGCACATGCGCCATCTCCCATCCTTTTTAGGCACTAAGATCACCGGAACTACACATGGACTCATGCTCTCTCTTACGAACCCCTTCTCCATCAATTCTCCAACTTGCTTCTGCAACTCCTTTGTTTCCTCGGGGTTACTCCGATAAGCTGGACGATTCGGAATGGATGCTCCGGGCACGAAATCAATCTGATGTTCAATTCCCCGAATTGGTGGTAATCCCTGTGGAAGCTCCTCGGGAAACACATCCTTATAATCCTGCAAAAGAGACGAAACAACACTAGGCAAAGAAGAATCATTAGCGTTAGTATTCAAAAGCGCCTCCTTATACCGAAGTATAATCAACGGCTGTTTAGCATCTAAAGCTCGCCTCACATCGCTCTTTTTTGCATAGATATTTGTTTTTCGCTCCTCATCTTTTCTTTTCTCTCTTTCTTTTTCTCTCTTATTTTTCCCCTCATTTTTCCCCTCAATTTTTTTCTCACTTTCCTTTTTTTCACTTTCTTTTCTTTGTACATGATCTTTTTGCAAATATAATTGATCCTCATGCACCTGCTTTGGTGACATAGGACATAACGTAACCTTTCGCTGATTATGAACAAAGGAATACTCGTTCGTGAAACCATCATGCTTCACCTGCCGATCAAACTGCCATGGGCGGCCTAACAATAAATGACCCGCCTGCATCGGAACCACGTCACACAATGCCTCATCCACATATTTCCCAATCGTGAACGGTACCAACACTTGCTTAGTCACCTTTATATCTCCACTATCATTAAGCCACTGCAATCTATATGGTTGGGGATGTTTGGTTGTGGACATTCCCAACTTCTCCACCATGATCGTGCTGGCCACATTTGTGCAACTTCCTCCATCTATCACCACACAACAAACCTTACCATTCACAAGGCATCTGGTATGAAATAAATTTTCCCGTTGCTCCCCGTTCTCCTCTTTCACGTGCGTACTAAGTGCTCGCCTTGTAACCAGCATCTCACCATGCATAGCCAACTCCCTATCATCTATATCCTCTAACGGTGGCATTGAGTCGGTATCACTAGCTTCTTCTTCAGTTTCCACCTCTCCGTTGTCAAGTAACAACATCGTCCTTTGATTTGGGCACTGATTTGCAATATGTCCCCTTCCTTGACACTTGAAGCATTTTATATCCCGATTACGATTAAAAGAAGAAGGGTCAGTTTTACCTTGCACTCCCTTATTAATCGTATCCGTCTTTGGTTCAAACTTGGATTTACTTACGGCTGGCTTCTCCTCTCGCTTCCCAACATTAGACTTCCATGATGATCCTGAATTAGGTATCGAACGTTGGCTACCTCTCTTCTTAAGCTGTTTCTCAATCTTGATAGCCATGTGAACCATATCCTCCAATACCAAATAATGTTGTCGTTCCACTAAGTCGGCAATCTCCCAATTTAATCCCGCCGAAAACCTAGCCATTGTTGATTCACCATCCTCATTGATGTTTGCCCTAGCCATCAACATCTCCATTTCTTTGTAATAATCTTCTACGCTCCTACTTCCTTGCCTCAAGCTTTGCAAACTCCGAACTAGCTCTCGGTGATAGTAATCTGGAACGAACCTCTTTTTCATCACGGTCTTCATTTCTTCCCAAGTTTCAATCGGACGTTCCCCACATCTCCTCCGACTGATCATCAACTGATCCCACCAAGTAACAGCATAAGCTGAGAATTCTGTAGCGGCGAGTTTTACTTTCTTTAGCCCCGAGTAGTTATGACATTCAAATATCCAATCCATCTTCTTCTCCCATTCTAGATAGGCCTCTGGATCACTTCTTCCTTGGAAAGTCGGAATTTTCATCTTTATACTATCCAAGTTGTTGTCCTCTCTATCTCGACCCCCTCTATCCCTAGCTCCTCGTTGCCTGCGATGTAAGAAGTCGGACTCTCGATCCTCCTCTTCACTAAATCCCCCTTCATAGTAATTTTCCTCTTGTCTAGCTTCTCTTTGATGCGTTCTTCCGTGCTGACGTGCCCCATGAGGATGTTGAAACTGGGGTCCTTGGGACGCACTCATTTGGTCGAGACGCTCATTCACTTGGTCCATCGCCATATCCAACTTTCTAGTGAATTCTTTCATCATAGCTTCCATCATAAATTTTGGATCGAACTTTGCTGGAGAATCTTCCATAACACTTTTATCTTTTGAACTAGACATTTTTCCTGCAAACAAAGGTTAGTAACAAAATATTTTCCTCACCACTCCCTTACGTGTTCCACTCGGTTAATGTTTCGCTCGTGTATCACTCAATAGGCTTTTCCCCTCGAATGATCTCACAACTAAGCCTTTTACCTCTAAATATTCTCTCTAATAGGTTCTTTTCGAATTTACCTAGCAAAATCCTCGGTTTTACTGATCAATTCAAAAATAACTTATCACAAACAACTATAGTAGGTATGACTATAAGTACCAACAATCTCGATTACGGAATTGAAGATGAAATCCACGAACAAATTGAAATAACTGAAATAAAATTTTCTATACTCTTTTTTTTTTTTTTTTTTTTTGCTCACAAATTCAACGATACAATAAAGATAGATACTTAGCTAGAAAACGCGGCTCTGATACCAAATGATAGACTCCACAGCACGCTTGCGTGAGGTGGTCGTCGCCCGGATCGTTTCTAGTAAGCCAATTTGATGGAACTCTCCCGACACCTTAACCCAACGTCTATATTGAGACGAGAACTCCGGTATAATCGTTCAAGCAGATGAATTCGCGTAGGTGGATTATCAATGACACCTAAACCCCGTACTTATATGAAGCAGGAACCTTCGGTACAATCAACGATTGATAACTGGTAGATAACGCCACACACAACTATGGATTGTTGTATGATAAGTTAACTTAGAATCTCAAAGAAAACTAAGAAAATTACTTAGAAATTCTTCAAAGAACCAAAAGTAGAGGATAGCTCTCAAGTATGAATAAACTCTAAATTATTATTGAATTGTATTTGAATTACAAGCATAAAACTTATTTATACTAACTATGAAACCCTAGAATCCAAAAAGGAAATAACAATTGACTTGGAATCAAAATCCTATCTTAAAATATCCTAGTTACAATAGAATTATGAAAATATACTGAATCCCTAAAATTAAGGAAAGGAAATATGATAAAAATCTTCAAAAACGCGTCGCCTCGAAAAACGCGCCAACTCATTCTGCATGTTCTCGCCGGGGCGAGAAAATTGAACTGGGACCTCTCGCCGGGGCGGATCAATTTGGGTCGGGGCGAACTTGAACAGTCAGTTTCTCGCCGGGGCGAGAATTTTAGCTTGAAAGTTCTCGCCGGGGCGAGAACTCTGCAACTTGGAATTCTTCGTCCTTTCTTGTTTCCAACGCTTCCAACCTTGGCATGTTTGTTTGTATCATCATAACTAAATGTAAATCCTTAGAATCCGGGACCACACTCGATCTATCCTCGCTCCACATGCCTTGAACCAACCCATTAATGCTCTCCTTGAAACGTTTAGCCCGAGCTCTCGTCACGGGACCATCCGGCATACACAAAGGATCCACTTTATGGATGTCAATCGCTCCAGAACCAAGGATGCCCTCATCATAGGCTTATTGCATTGGAAGCAAACTCCTTTGCTATCTGCATCAGTCTTGTTCTTATTGTCCTTTGTTTTTGCCTTTCCATTTACCTTCTTTGAATTGTTCTTCTTTTAAGAAGATCCTTTGGCCCTCTTCCGCTTCCTGGAAGAATCATCTACGATTAAGACTTGGTCTTTCTTGGTTGAAAAGTGACTCTTTACAGTTTTCAACATGTTTAAGCAACTCAGGCAGGCTGACATATAGCTTGTTCATGTTTATTCACAACAATTTGTGAGAAAGAGTCCGGAAGTGATTGTAAGATCAAATCTTAGATCAACTCTCCATCTATTAAAACCCAGTTGTCCTAATTGTTCAATCAGATTGATCATTTTAGGACATATGTTTGTACTGTAGTGCTATCGGTCATTCTAGATCGGAAAAGCTCCTTAGATATCTGATATTTAATAGTCCTACTTTCCTCACCATTCAACTCCTTGAAGGTGCCGGAGTACAGTAGGAGCATCCATAGTTTCATGCTGACGCTGAAGCTCGTTACTCATGGATGCGAGCATGATGCATTGAGCCAACTGTGCATCATCTTGCCACTTTCTAAAAGTAGCAATCTCTTCTCAGAGACATTATCTACAACCATTACAGGGATAGGCGTATTAAGGACATAAGATAGTTTTTTCAGCCTTGAGAACTATTCTCAAATTTCTTAATCAGTCCATTTAATACGGTCCGATTAATTAGCATCTAATATGCTACGCAGTGATAGTGAATAAAATTCTGTAAAATGAATTTATAATTTAACAACATTTTAGCATACATTCATTTAATTAATTACCAAAATAAATTAGGTCTTTATTTTAAATTGGTATCTCCCACTATTTTCATCAAACTATATTACCCTCAATATATAGTTCGGCAAATCTAATTAAAGATTTGCTAGTGAGAATAAGGATCCCATTTCAAATGTATATAGCTTTGTGTGACACAACAAACGATATATAAATAAATAGGTAGACAACTATTGTCAATTACATCACTATGTAACTCCTTTTAATTTGCCTCTTAGATTATTTTGATCAAGTGTGACACATCCGAATCAAAATTATCCAAGTTAAGTTCAACCTAGCACTTCCATATATTTGAAAGAAAAACACTGTCCTTGTGTGACACAACAAAACAGCATCGTTCAGTCTATGTATAAGCATCAAATGTGATAAAAAAACATCTTAAATATTTAATACTTGCCTTGTGTGACACAACAAACTCGTATTAAATATTTAATACTCTATCGCTTTACCGTGCTAGAAGGCGACGTTCGATATTCCAAATATCTTTGAACGCTTAGGACTTAATATAATTTCTTTGAAGGGTTGGTTATTATTTGTCTCATCTTGTTTAGCGCGCATGCACATATATATATATATATATATAAAATACGCATCATATTATTTAACATGCGAAGCATGTTGTATAATATATAATATATACATAGTAAGCATGCACATATAGAATACTATATTCTACCCGGATTGATTATGGACTTTTATTCTAGTTTGGTTCACTAGAGCCACCAAGTGAACCAAAAGGTCAAACCTAGGGTGCAAGAACAAAATTTAAATATAACTATTACATTTAAACCCGGGCTCCATTACAAACGGGTCTTCAAGCGCTCCTTGCTCCTTTTTTTTTTTGCTAAATTTGTTGAATGTATAAAACGCCAAAAAGGCCAAAATATACAAAGGCAAAGGGGCATACCCCAGTCTATAGTTCATCTATTGACAAGTCCAATAGATGAAGTAACTATACAGGAAACTACATTTCAAAAAAATAAATGCAAAAACCAAGATTCTAGGCAAACATTACAGTTACAGCAGCCAAGTACAATAGTATTGACAAAAAGCAGCAGCCTTTATGAATGATTTGCAAGTGGAAAGCCTAGATTTAATGATATAAGTAATATCCTTTGCAAGGGCAAGAGGGGGAAAGCCTAAATTCCTTGCTCCTTTGTCTCCAATTCTTCAAGTAATTCTAACTAAACCTATTACATAAACTATTTACAATAAATAGAAACCTTGATCATCAGTCAAGGGGAGGTACATAGGAGGGAGATAGAATTTACATTAAGAAAAATTAGAGAAGACGAGGTACGCAGACCCCATTTATAAAAACTCATACATTCAAGCATCCACTAAAATAAATCCAATCACACATTGGTCAATAGTCCATAACCAATCCCTATTTATTATCATACATATCTCTATATGTATCAATAAATAACATTCATCTCATGAATAATAAAACCATTCCATATATGCATTGATATCAATTAATGGGCAATTAAAAGTTTACTAGAAATCCAACTTTGACTTAAAAATAAACTCCTTTATTTTGATCAAAATTTAAATCATAATAAACTTATTTATTTTATTTTATCCAATTTTGAATAAAAATAAACTACTTTATTTTTAATCAAATTCCAAATCAAAATAAACTCTTTTATTTTAATTAACATAGAATCCAATTTCAAGTTCAAAACAAAATCTTTTATTTTAACTTAAAATTGTTGGAAAATAAAATATGTTGAATCTTATTCCTTATCAAAATAAACATCTTTATTTTTAAGGAAACAAGGAATCCTATTCCATATGTGAATAAACTCCTTTATTCTAGGAAACATGGAATCCTATTCCATATATGAATAAACTCCTTTATTTTAAATTTATATCAATTAAATAAACCATTTATTTTAATTGAAGAATAAATTATTTTTCGGATTCTGCCGTCCGGCGCAGCTGCGCCCAAAATGAACTGGGAACCGGCGCAGCTGCGCTGAACCCCAGGAAACGTTTTTCTGGGTTTGGGCGCAGCTGCGCTCCAGAATGAACTGGAGCCGGCGCAGCTGCGCCGCGTAGCAGATTTCGGGAAAAACAGGTTCTGCCCAAAAATTCGATCCAATCACATATCATACACACATGGAATAATCATAATTGATAATTAGCACAAGGTTAGGCTCTGATACCACTGTTAGATTTGTATATAGCGCGAACATGCAATCAAATTACATAAATAGTGCGGAAGCGCAATAAAACAGATTTTAAAATTTTTCATACAAACCATCACCATGATCTTTCCTTGTGTTCAATTATCAATTAACGAAAGAGACAGAGATTAAGAAATTATACCCTCGTAGAACCGTGCTTCCTCGGGTACAAGTTCACCTCCAATTCCTTCGCGTTCTCCTTGAATTCCACCGACTAAATTCCTTTGCTTTGATCAACGTTAGCCACCCAAGTGTTTGGCCTCTAGAGGTGATCCACCAAGGAAGAATAGTTATTCAAGAAGATGGGTGTTGGCAAAACCCTAGTTTCTATCTCTATAGAAATTGCAAGTACTCTCTCTCTCCAATTCTCATGGAAGAGTGTGTAAATTGTCTAACCCTAAATCATGATAAGACTCCTCTTATTTATAGATATAGAGAACCCTCCTAAACTATTTAGGATTAGGGTTTTTCTTCTAATTAAACTCCTTTAATTAATTATGCTCCTAATCCAATTAGGAATGCATGAGAGAGTACTTCTATTAATTAATTCCCAATCCCTATTAGGAATTAAATAATAGTAATTGTAATAATAATAATAAGACTCTTCTTATTAATTTAATATTTCTAAAATATTAAATAATAAATATTAAGATATTTAATTTATTCTATCTCCATAGATTAAATTAAATACACTTAACTTATTATTTTAATTATGCCATTTACTTCTTAAACAAATATTTTCCTTTTGCGGTGTGACCCTTTAGGTTCTCCATATTAAACCGGTTGTGAATAAATCAATTAGAACAATTCTAATCTTATTTAAATAAATAAATTAAACTATTTAATTCATTTAAATAAATAATATTTATTCTACAATAAGGGTAAGCCTCCTTAGCGATCAACGACTTTCCAGATAATATAGATTTCAACATCAATCACAAAAGAACCTTTCAGTGAATAGTTACCGTACAATTCAATCCTTCTACTCCAGGATCAGGTTCGGAAAAAAGAGTTCACTTTGATAAAATTGATGTATTGATGGATAAAGCTAATATTGCTAAAAAGGATGCTCTAGCTACTATCTCCTTTCAAGCCCTCAAATCATGTTTAAAGGTCTCAACTGGGAGAACCGCAATGCGGTAATTGAAAATGAACCTCCTTGAATTTGGGTTTGTTTTTCATGTTGGGAGCAGAGTTGTTGCTCTGCTTTTCAATTGATGTCTGTGTAGCTTCTTGTTGGGAGCTAACGGATTTGGATGGTTGTTCCTAGGACTTGTTCATCTGTCTTCTCCTTTCATCAGATTTGTTTGCTTCATCGAAAATTTTGATTTGTTTATGGCATTGAGTGGACAGGCCAGTTGATCGAGGCTATGGCGTCCCTGCTGATTTGGTGTTCTCAATTTGTTAGATGTGTTCATCTTTGCTTGGCCGGTCTATGGTTTTGCGATGGTGATGATTTGCGTTAATGATCTGATGTCTTACTGCTCATTCCGTCTTGGTGTTGTGCTAATGTTTTGCCGACATCCACGGTTTGGTTCTT
This sequence comes from Aralia elata, assembly GCA_034770075.1. Classification (NCBI taxonomy): domain Eukaryota; kingdom Viridiplantae; phylum Streptophyta; class Magnoliopsida; order Apiales; family Araliaceae; genus Aralia; species Aralia elata. The sequence continues at coordinate 61,473,179 of CM068385.1, forward strand.
CATCTCGGGTTCTCTAAATCTAAGCTTTCCTTGCTTGATTTTGATTGTGTTGGCATGGTTGTGTTGGTATAATGCATGCATGCGCAGAATTTCGTTGTTCTTCACCGGCTGCTTTTAGTAGTGGTTTGTGTTTGCGTCGATGATCTGAATCCATGGTGGTTTGCCGATTGGTTTTGTGCTGCCCATGGTTTCTGATCTTGCTCAGCTGGGTTTCTTGCATGTGGGCATGTGCTGAATAATCCTTTTGTCCATATTGGGTCCCACTGTCTTTGGGGCTTGGTATTTGCACATGGGTTCCTTGCCCACTCACAGTTGAGGTTTATGGAAATCTGATGCCAGCGGGTCCCATCATTGTTTCTTCTTTAATTTGAATGCTGAATACTTGTTTGTGTGGGTGACATGGGGGACCCACGGTGATGGCTTTCTCTTTTACCTGCCTCTCGGATTGCTTTCATTGTTGTTGTATCCATTCTTTTGTTTAGTAGTTTGGCGTTTCTTTGCCCACCCACGGGATGAATTCAAATTCTTTATTGGTTGGTGGGCTATGGTGCTTTCTCACGGGTGCAGCTGGGCTCTGTTGCCTCATGTTGTTTTGCGGCTAACAAATTGGGTTTCACTTTCAGCTAGTTGTGCTTGCTGAAAATTTTCTGTCTTTTTAGGCATATTTTCTAGCTTGTCTTTAGCTTTGCGATCCTATTTGTTGTTGCTAAATATCTCATTAATTTGGGTTTTAATTTAGTTGTTTCCTTTGCCTAGCCTCGGATTGTGAGGTATATTAAAATTAGGTTAGGTAATTGGATTTCTAGAATTATCTAGGTGTTTTAGTTCTCTCGGGAGAAGAGGACTATGTTTTGAACTTCATTGTAATATCCTTAGTTTTTTGCATATTTATATACATACAAAATTTAGCAAAAAAAAAAATGTCCCAATTAAATATAAGACATGGAATTACTGTCAAGTCTTATTTTATTTAATTATATGTATTTCGATTCTCAAATGCCCAACTCTGATAATGTAAATTAGAAACTCCTTTCTAATTTCATTCTGCTTTGGCCAAAGACTTTTGAGTCGTCATTTATCGAATCACATAGGACATTCTCTCCTTTTACTAGAAGTGGTAGATTCTTTGTTGACCATTCACCTATCTCCATGTGCAACTTATTATACCCAATCATACCCTTTGATATACCCTAAAGGTCTTAAGGAATATGTCAAAGTATAACTCATCATACACAAGATACTATGATGATCTCAAGTCCAAGGATCACTTGTACTACTATCACTAGAGGAATTCCTATTGACAGGCGAGTAACACTCCATTAGGTATTCCTTAGCGAGCCACATTCAGTGAACTTATTCTCTAATAAGCACCTACATACTTGCTTTAGTGTCTCCACACAAATGATTATGAGATCAATCATCCTCTTCATAAGAGCAAGCAACGTATGTACTAATCTATCCGGATTCACTAATCCCCTTTTTAGTAATCCATCGATTAGGAACGATTTTAGTTTGTGAGCTATCTAGAATTTAGATCTCATTAGCATGATCACCATCATGATTCTAAAAGTATTGCTCAAAACTATGGGTTTATCACATTTAATATAACAGCACTATGTAGATAATATAAAATACCTTTTAAGAAAATCAATTTCTTTTATTAATAAATGAATAAGATTACAAAGTATATGCTATATCATATCAAATATGATTGGCTTGTGTGTATACTACTTTCAGTATGCTAGCTTGCTCTCTTCCTTTCTCCTCTTCTTGCCCGAGTTCTCTCTTTTCCTCTCTCGATTTCTCATTTAAATCAATTAAATAAAATAGAATAATACCACATTAAATCACATTGTCACATAATTAAAATTTTTCTTTATTAATTATGACAAATCATTAATCTCTAATTAATTATTAAATTAATTAGAATAACATTATGCTTATTTAAATAATGCATTTAATCAAATAAGCTCAATTAAATACATACTTTGAATATAAATAATTCCCCACATTAATTTAACTAATGTAACACATATAATTAAATTAATCTACCACAAATTCATCAATTAATTATTTAATTCAATAGTTAAATCATCGAAAAATATTTATTTAATTCAATAAATATTTAAATTAAATTACAAAAATCTCGTTTGTCACAGCTAGCTTGTTGTCTTCCTTTCTCCTCTTCTTGCCCGAGTTCTCTCTCTTCCTCTCTCAATTTCTCTAGAGTTTTCCCTCTATAATTTATGAATTGGTAAGGAATTATGAAGGAATGGCTTGGTATTTATAGGGTGGGCAAGAGTTAGGGCTAAATGGTTATTTGGACCATTTTTACTAACCAACCCCTAGTTTAACCTAACCATGATCCAAGTTAAGCTAACTAGGGTTAAACCATGGGGGATGGGTTGGCTAGCTTACTTAGGAGGCTCTCCCTCTTGATTGGTTAGCCGAAATCGTTGACTTTGACTTTTCATGATCCTACTGTATAATTTTCGTATTATACTCGTATCATTCTTATGTTCTGTTCGTATAATAATTTGTATTATACTCGTATTATTCACGTATCCTACTCGTATAATATTTCATATTATACTCGTATTACTCTCGATTGACTTTCGAAATTCGTTCGACAAGCCGAAAAATCGCTTTTTTATTTTTGAATTTTATTAGAAATTACATCTCGTGATATCATATAAACGCTATGGCGTCATTCGGAAAATCGAAAAAACGTAAAAGTGTTTTTAACATGAATAGTGTTTTTGCGTCTTTTTCCCGAAAATTTTTATTTTTGTCTATGAAATTCTAGTTCGTAAATTCTACCACGTAAACACCATCTAGGTCATAATACGACCTTTAAACAATACAATCACATTTACACATAATAATATCAATAAAACTGATTTTATTAGATATTCATATTCATAAACCCAAATAACAGATTACACGAATTATCGGATTGTCACAGTTGTTACAACCATTAGAGATTCCGGAATGGAAATGGGAGCATATCACGATGGATTTCTTGGTAGGACGTCCAACGATATAGAAGGGATACGACGTTATATGGGTTATAGTGGATCGTTTGATGAAGTCAGCGCATTTCTTACTGATCAAGATTAGGTTTAACCTAGACCAATTAGCTAAACTCTATATTAAGAGAATCGTTAATTACCCGTAAAATTGACCCAAAAGTCGTACTAAGCTAGGGTTTCACCATTTAAAAATTTTTACTAAAATTTTCGCCATAATTTCGTTATAACATATTTTTACTCCGTTCCAATTGAAACATTTCCACAACACATACACATATATTTCCTTCTTTTCGGATTTCGATATACGTCTTATGAACACGATTTATTAGTCCGATTAAGGTCCTCTACATAGTCATTTGTTCATCCTCATGCCAAGGTTTACGTTTTTATTATCGTTTCGCTTTTCATACGTATTACCGGTGATTTAATACATAAAACACCATCATACACCACCTTATAACTTCGGATCCATCATGATCCCCAATCAAACCACAACAACCACTAACAAAGCAATATTATAAAGCTTTAAAAGATGAAAAGAAGTTGGTTTAAGTTTTCTTCTTATTTTCATTTTTCATACATTCCTTGTGACACCCCCAAATTCAGGTACCAATATCTCGAATCTAGTGCTCACGATAAAGTACATCCATACACCTCTAAACAACATAAATCAACTAATGCGGAATAAATAAACATATGTTGTTCATTATAAAAGGTTTACTACGGTCCCAAGGTCTATAACCTTAAATAAATACATCACGGAATACATTAATAAGATAAAATAATTCCACGATTACATAACGGAATAGTACATATAACTATTCCTTAAGCTTTCCTTTGCCTTTGTCCGCTTTGGAACTCTTCGGCTTAACTGCAATAGGTTCATGATATAGCAAGGGTGAGCAACGACTTTGCTCAGCAAGTTTAAAATGAATGAAAAGATATCATGAATGAATGAGAATAATAATAGCATAATTCAACAATTTAAGAACATTAAAGAAATAGCTGACAATATAATCAAAGTTTAAATGAAATAATGAATATTGATTATTTACTGCTCAGTGGTCCAATCGACCATGAACTTTTTGGCCCCAAGAATCAATTATTCAACTGACTCTTTTAGAAACTGGCCCGTCAGTAGTACTTGAGGGGATCAACCTCTCGTACCCTATGTATATGCATAACATTTACCTTTGACTGCATCGAATATCCGACACATTAAAAATCCCCTAATAAGGGTTGCTCTCTCAGTCCAAGAATCCATACCAACTACTGGTTTGGATAGCTTTTAAAATAATAACCTGTATATGTCTAGTCGAAACAAATGGCGTAGACTATTTCCTTAAACAGTTCATGAATGAAGAACTTAAACGTTTCACAGTCTAACAACAGATCATGAATTGAATGCCCAAGGTGCGAATATCAATAATTACCTTTGATGTGGAGTAATTTACAATAATTAATCTACTAATATAATTTGAATGTAATAACTCAATTCGAGTCATGAAACTTCCAATAAGATAGAGTACTTGCTCAAATATAAGCGTTGAGTAAGAAACTTGCTCAATAAGTAAATCGAGTTAGGATAAAGAAACTTGCCCAACACAAGGGTTAGACAAGGTTTAAAAAAGAACTTGCTCAATAAATAACTTGAGTAAGGTTAGAGAAACTTGCATATTCATAATAAACTCGCACAATATATAAAAGTTGTACGGGTTAGGGAACTTGCCTCGAGCTTCTGCTACAATAATACAACACACGCTCTTCAATTATCCTACACACGGATCATGGCAATGGAAACAGGGATGACTCTCTCTCTAGAATTTTCTCTCTGTCTTCTCTCTAGATTTTTTCCCACCTAACTTTCTCCGACAGCCTTACTCAGTCCATCCTCCTTCCCATCCTTCTTTCCTACCATGATCTCTTCGGAATCTCCTCCTTCGGTTTTAGTTTTTAATGATTCTGTTCTTGGGGGTTTCCCCCCAAATTCCAATGGTTTTACTCAATCTGTGGATTCTACTTCTATGGTCCATCATCCCAAGGATCATTCCTTGCACTCTTCTTGGTCTGGGAAGTCTAACTTTGGTGGTTTAGTTTTTGAGGACTCCTCTTTGGGAGATTCCTCTCCTGCCGGTTTTTCCAGTATGCTTAACTCTCCTTCTTTGGATGACATCAGTTCCGAGGATGACTCTAGTTTCAAGGATAATCCAGTTCTTAGCAGTCTTAACTCCGTTCATTTCACCGGTGCTCCGGCCGCATGTTCTCCCCATGCACGGCCTGACACACTTTCCGTTGATACCCCTATCCCAACCCCCGTCCTTAGTCCTTTGCATGTTACTCATTATTTTTTTAATGAAGTTAGTGCTGCCATCCCGCTGGGTCCCTCTCTTGGTTCCTCTAAATGCCTTACTATCTCTCCTAAACCTGACACACCTCCCGCTGAGAACTTTGCTATCCATCCATTGGGTACCCACGTGCCCACTGCTCTTGCTCAACCTGTCCATCCTGCTTCTCCACTTGATATCGGCCTTTCTCCTAATCCTTTGCATGCCCACTCCAATCACCCCATCCTTGTCGGCCAATCCCAATCACCCATGCATGACCCCATTTTAGCTGGGTCTTCCCATGCACACTCCCACCCGCGTTCTGCTCACTCCCCATCTGTCACAGACCAACATATTGTCCCCCACCCTTGTGATTCCTTTGTGATCACTCTTCCCACTCCACCTAACACTGACCCCACCTTACCTATTGCTCCCGCGTGTTCGCATGCTCTGCCGGCCTCTCATCGCGTGGGTCAACAGCCCACTTCCCCACAACATGCCCACCACCTGCAGTTACTTGGTACATCCCCACCACCTGCAGGCTTCCCATCCGTTGGTGCCCCACCTGACTGCCTTTTCTCCCACGTGGACTGTGGTCGTCCCGTCCTCCCATACCCCGGTTCCCTCCCTTTGGTCCACCCTACTCATTTTAATATTACTCCACCTTTTGCTGCCAATGCATCGCCTGTTACTTGTTCATCTACTGTTACTTCCCACTTTAGTAATTCTTTATATGGAGTGGCTAACAGTGGGTCTCTAAACCCAGTCCGACACGACGCCCCATGTTATTCCCCCCGTCCGATACCAATTATTCCTCAGCTTATCAACTCCCCTTTACACCACACCCCATATTATTCCCCCCCCCCCCCCTTATCTTTTGTTGGCCTGGATATTCCAACCGACCCACATGCAGTCCATGCAACTATTGCTTCTCCTTGTTCCCAATCGGTTTTGGCCCCTCCCACTAAATCCGTGCCTGTCAGTCGTCCCACCTTTTCCCACGTGGCACCTTTTCAACAGGGCTGTTATTATTCTTCTTCAGCTGGGTCCTGCTCTTCCCACTCGTCTATTGGTCCTTTTCTTTTGAATAATACTTCTGCTCAGCCCTCCCATTCTTCTGATGTTCCCCACGCTTGTGATACCGATTCTAATTGTCTTCTGAATGGAGTTGCTACAGCTTCCCATGCAACCCATGTTACTCCTGCTATCCCCTTGTCGGTCAGGCCCCCCCATTCCCAGTCACCAACGCTTAACGGGTCTCTGGTTAATTATTTTAATCATCACCCTCTCTCATCTGATGGGCTAGCTCTAGGTTGTGGAGCCGTTGCTCCTCTTGCAGACCATAATGCTCCTCTTTCTTACTGCCCCCAACCCATGCTTGTCAGCTACACCTGCTCCCCCCTTACAGCTATTTCCAACTTCTCTGACATAGCCCATGCTACCCCATCCCTTTGTGCTAGCATTATTCCCCCCGGCCATTACAATAATCTGACCCCCCCAGCCGATTCCTTGTCTTGCTCTGCTAACTTACCTGTTAAAAGCATTCTAAAGCACACACCTACCAATTTTTTTAATCATTTGCCCATAACTCATATTGTGCAGCACCCAGCCAGTACGGTTGAGCCATACATTGCTCCCTCTTCTCACTCTTCTGCCTCACCTTGTGCTCACCAAACCTCTGGCTCTTTCTCTTCTTCGCCCCCAACTCAGCTGAATACCTCCCTTCCCTCTCCTCCCACCCCCGTACGCTTTCACCCCTCCCATCCTGACTATCTCCACCCTCTACACTCTACAACACTCCCTTTCCCCTCTTCCTCTCCCAACTTCACCCTATCTCAGCCTCAGCCTTCTGTTTCTGGTCCTTCAGTTGTTAGAAACTCAGACCCACCCACAGGTTTGGGTACCCGCTCTTGGAGTCAAGTCGTTTCTGGCCCTCCTCAACTCAATCCTTTTATTGAAAAAACCCCTATGACCTACTATCCGCCGGCTGAGGAGAATGGTTTAGTTGTCATTAGCCTCCCTTCGGAGGTTTTTTTGGAAGGTTACAATCGGTGGTCCTCCAGTCTGGTTGGCACTTTTAACTCTAAACTTCCTTTTAAGTTGGTTGAATCGCAATCTCTTAAAATCTGGGGCAAGCTTGGACTTCAAAAGGTTTATCTTCATGATAAGGGCTACTTTATTTTCAAATTTCCGTCCATTGAGGCTCGTGATAATGTTCTTGCACTGGGTCCTTGGTATGTGGCAAATAAGCTTGTTTCCTTGCAACCATGGCAGGAAGGGGTCGATTTCCATGTTGAGCCGCGCTTAAAAACGCCAATATGGGTTAAGTTTAAACATATTCCTTACTCCTTCTGGACTTCTGAGGGCCTCTCCCGCCTAGCCAGTGGCATTGGTAAACCCTTGTTTATGGATAAGCATACCGAATCTTTAGAGCCTATGCCATTTGCACGTATCTGTGTGGAGATTGGGGTGGACTCTAAACTTCCTAACTCCATTAAGGTGACAATTCCTAGCAAAGAGGGGAGACCCCCCTCCTTTGTTGTAGTGGCTGTTGAATATCCAAACAAACCCCTTTTATGTAAACATTGTAAGACATTCGGCCATTCTCTGCTCAAATGCCCCCAGGCGAGTTACCAATGGAGGAAACTTAATACCTCTAAGAAGGATGACAGCGGGGTCACTGAACCCGAAACTGTTATGCCTACCTCTCCTTTTTCAGCTCCCGGTCCTCCTGATGAGTGCCCAGTTTCTTCTTCTGAACCTCACCCCCTCCTTTCCAACTCTTTCTCTCCTCTTGTCGTTGGCTACTCTTCTGACCCAGAGATTCCTTGCACTCGGGTTCAGATGGAAAATGCCATAGTTATTAAGGAGTCACAGGAACCCACAGACAAATTATCCAAGAAAAAGATGACATCAAAAAAGGTAATCTCTTTTCATAAAGGTAAAGGCAATTCCAAGGGAGTTTCCAACACTAGTAGGGGCGGGGGTAAATCCTCTTCCTAATCCTCCTCTTTTTCTTGTTATGATCAGTTTATGTTCCTATAATGTTCGTGGTCTTAATAAAAAGCCAAAGCAGGCTTTTGTCCGTAATCTTTTGAATTGCAACAATGTTTCTTTTGTTGGTCTGATTGAAACTAGAGTTAAAGCCCATAAGGCAGCGAGAATCTCCCGTGCAATTTGTAGGAATTGGGAATGGAAATTCAACTATGAGTATCACTCCAATGGTAGAATTTGGGTGGGGTGGGATCCTAGAATCTGGAAGGTTGATATTGTATTCCGGTCCTCTCAGATTATACATTGTAAACTACTCCTAATTGATTGCAATTCTTCATTTCTTGTATCTATTGTTTATGGTATGAACTCTGTATCTGAAAGAAGGCCTCTTTGGAATGACCTTCTTCTTTGTTCATCTGACTCTGCTTGGTGTATCCTTGGTGACTTTAATTCTATCAGGGGCATTCATGAAGCTGAAGGTGGTAATAACTCATGGGACAATGGCATCACTGATTTTAATGAATGTCTTGAGTCTCTTGGAGTTGATGACATCCGTGCTACTGGTCCTGTTTTCACTTGGTGGAACTGTCAGATGCAAAACCCCATATATAGAAAGCTGGACAGGTGCCTGGGTAACCATGCTTGGTTTAGTAGCATGACTGATTCCCAAGCTTGCTTTAAACCTCGAGGTCTGTCTGATCATTGCCCTATTATTTTGAAAACGGGCATTCATGCCCAAAGATTTCCAAAGCCTTTTCAATTCTTCAATTATATGCTTGATTTGGAAGGGTTTACTGCTACTGTACAGGAATCTTGGAACTCTCCAGTCTCGGGGAATCCTATGTTTATCCTTGCTGAAAAGTTGAGGATTTTAAAGAAGGCTCTTATCTCTCTTAATGCCTCTAATGGGAATCTCATGTCAAATGTTAAAGCTCTCCAAGGTCAACTCCATTCTATTCAGACGTCCCTTCATTCTGACCCCCATAATGCCTCCTTGAGAAGCCAAGAATCTTCTTGCTCGAATTCTTTATGGAGGGCTTTATCCCTGGAGGAATCTCTGCTGCAACAAAAGTCTAGGGCTCTATGGATCTCTCAAGCTGACAAAAACTCGAAGTATTTTGCCAATATTATCAATAGTAGATGGAACCACAACAAAATCATGGCTATCAATAATAGCAATGGTGAGTTAGTGGAGGACCAATCTTCTATTCAGCAAGTGGCTGTGGATTTTTTTCAGGATCTTTTGGGCAGCCCAGACAATGATTATCCTGGTCATGAGGATCTTTCCATTTATATCTCAAAGCACATCAACCCTTTGCATGCTGCTGCTCTGGAAGCCCCTATTCTTGATGTTGAAATCTATTCGGTGCTCAAATCTATGGAAGAAGAATAAGAGTCCTGGTCCTGATGGCTTCAATGTTAATTTTTTTCTTCATTGTTGGGACATTATTGGTGCTGACTTCACTGCTGCTGTTCTCTACTTCTTTTCTACTTGTCATCTCCCTTGCGGGATTAATGCCACTGCCATTGCGCTTATTCCTAAGACGGAAAACCCTTCCTCCATGTCTGACTTTAGACCTATATCTTGCTGCAACACTCTCTACAAGTGTATCTCTAAACTTCTTGCAAATCGTCTAAAGATGGTCCTTCCTTCTCTTATTGACAGAGCTCAATCAGCCTTCATCTCTGGTCGTAGCATCACTGACAACATTCTTCTAGCCCAAGAGCTTTTGAGGAATTATCATAGAAACTCTGGATCCGCTAGATGTGCCCTAAAGATTGATATCAGGAAGGCTTTTGACACTGTTAATTGGGATTTCCTTTTCGACCTTCTTCAACTCTTTAAGTTCCCAAACAGATTTATTAATTGGGTTCGTGCTTGTATTACTACTGCCATGTTCTCAGTTAAAATTAATGGTTCTCTGGTTGGATACTTTAAGGGTGCTCGCGGCCTAAGGCAGGGGGACCCTCTGTCTCCTTATTTATTTGTATTGACCATGGAAGTGTTATCCTTAATTCTTCATAAAGAAACTCTTCATTCTGACTTTAAACATCACTGGAGGGCCAAGGACTGCAATCTTACTCACCTATGCTTTGCTGATGATCTTCTGATTTTCTGCCATGGTACTCTGGCCTCTGTCAAGATTGTACATTCTTGCATTCAGTCTTTTTCCTTATTCTCAGGCCTCATCCCTAATGCTCAGAAGAGTCAGTGTTTCTTCTCCAACGTTGACGAAACTTGTCAACATGCTATCTTCGACTTACTTGGGTTTCAGGTCGGCACCCTGCCCATCCGATTCCTAGGTGTCCCTCTAATATCCTCAAAGCTTTCCCACAATGATTGCATGCCTCTAATCCAAAGGATAACTTCGCGGATCTCCTCTTGGACTGCTAAGTTCCTCTCCTATTCTGGCAGATTGCAGTTGATCAAATCCGTGCTTATTTCTATTCAGTCTTTTTGGTCAGCTCATTTCATTCTGCCCAAATCAGTTCTTAGAACAATGCAGTCTATTTTCACTAGATTTCTTTGGAAGGGGCCTTCTCTTGGGAAACATGGGGCTAAAATCTCTTGGAAGATAATTTCTTTGCCATATAGTGAAGGTGGTTTGGGGGTTAAGGACCTCGAGGACTGGAATAAGGCTCTCATTATCCAACACCTAACCAAGGTTATCCAATGTAAACCCTCTTCCCTCTGGGCTTCTTGGATCCAGGCCACAGTTCTCAAACAAAAAAATTTTTGGCATATCAATATTCCCACTGACTGCTCTTGGATCTGGCGAAAAGTACTTAAGCTCCGCCCCCTAGCTCAGCGTTTTCTCTCATATCGAATTGGTCGGGGGAACCACTTTAGCCTCTGGTATGATCCTTGGCTGCATGGCCAATCCTTATCTCCAAATGATTTTCTGTTGTCTAACTCGGGGATCCCAAAGTTTGCTCTCCTTTCTACCATTATCTCCCACTCAAATTGGGTGCTACCCCAGAGTAACCATCACGATGTTGTCCAGTTTCGTAGCCTTTTTACAACTGCGCCATCTCCATCTGCAAATGATGATTCTATCACTTGGGATTCGGTTGATATCCGACACTTAAAAGCGAACAAAATTTGGGACTCCATCCGTCACCGAGGTAGTGCTGTCTCTTGGGCCAATATCCTCTGGCACAAGCATTATGTTCCTCGGTACTCTTTCTTTCTTTGGCTTGCATTGCATAAAAGATTTCCAACTAATGATGCTTTCATGGCTTTCTCTAGTTTCACCCCGATGAGGTGTCCCTTGTGTTCTTCTGCCAACGAAACATTTAATCACCTTTTTTTTAACTGTCCTTATTCCAATGCTGTGATTTCAAATGTCTTGGCAGTAGGAAATTGGTCCAACATTCCAATCGATTGGGATAATCTGATTACCTATATTCAGCAGTTCCAAGGTAGAAAAATGCATTCTGATATTTTGAAACTCATTCTAGCCACTTCCCTTTATAAAATTTGGGGATCCCGGAACTCTATGCTCCATGATGGGTCTACGCTGCCTCCTCATGCTCTAACTAAGGAGATCATCAATTTGATTAAAGCTCGGCTTTCAAGCTCTACAAAGTTTCACCAGGCTGTTCACAAATGTCATACATTTCATAACTGGCTGTAATATGTTGTAATTGGTTGTTAGTGGTTGTAACTCGTGGTTTGGTTGCTTTTATGCTTTGGTTCTATTAACTTTGTTAACTAGTTATTTTATATGTTTCTCATGAGGCATGTCTCATGATGACTTTCTTTCTCTGGGGTATGCCCCTTTGCCTTTGTATTTTTGATCTTTTAATACACAAACAAATTTAGCAAAAAAAAAAAAAAAAAAAAATTATCCTACACACATATGTGCACATAAACATATTACAATCAGTCACATAATGAATACCAATCATTGGTTCACACTACTCCATAAGGTTATAATCTTATTAGAAGCATAATATTAAACAAGGCTAAACACTCTTGTTATAACGTTACGACGCTTGCACGCCCATACGCCAAACTTGCCTACTCAAATGCTTAAGTGACATACACAACGTTACCAAACTGCCCAAATTCGAATTTGAACCAGGTAACAAATGTGACACCCCCAAATCCGGATACTTCAATTCCACAGATTTGGTGTTCACTATTCCATACATTCATGACTAACTACCCATGATAAAAGGCAATATAATTAAACTGAATAAAATATCTTCCCACAATAGGGGTTACAACTTAAATCTCTTAAGTAAATAAATCCCAGGTCATCTAACCTTTATTACATCATTGTCGAATTAAAACATAAATTTAAACAAGTCTTATTACATAATTTCATCAAACAAATAACAATTCGCCAGCTACTTCTGCATCTTGCCTTTGCCCTTACTAGTGGACGGCTCATCTGATTTCTCAGTCTTAGCTGCAATGTTTAATGCAAGGGTGAACAAACAATTGCCCACAAGTATAATAACGATAGCAATTGAATAATCAATGGAGTAGAGTTTAACTGAGGTATAACAGCTTATCTAGAATCAATCAATAACAATTCAAAGGACTGAGAGTTCGATGGAAATCTTGGCTCAAGAATTGAACATAGATTTTAAGATCAATAGTATATCTGAGGGTCATAAGACCTTGAACTGTGTCCTAGGTTAACAAGTATCTCTACTGTAACCTTTAACAGCCTTATAGGCTATGGACTGTCCATCTCGTACTCTGGGAGATCAGTCCTTCGTACAATATATTGTGCACAAATATTTTAACGTTGTTGCGTAATTAATCCTCTATATTAGGGTTGTTTATCTCAGTTTGATTTCAGAATCCATACCAAAAGAAACTTGGTTTGGAATAACTTCAAGATATTCTCAGTTTTTAAAACGCTCATCAACTATGGACTAGCTGACTCAATAAGGTTTGCTAGTCACTAAAGTATTTGATACTATAACCACCTTGCTTGACCAATAATAAGCTAAGGTTAATAAACTTGCTCAATGAAAGTACAGTAGGAATCTTGCTCGAGTAAAAATTAAGTTTTGGAAACTTGCTTTCAATGAAATAAACAAAACAAGGATAGAAAACTTGCTCAATATAATAGTGGAGTTCAGAAACTTGCCCCGTGCATAGATTACAGATTAAAGTTCACGTTCTTTAATCAATCTATACATTACGTTTGAAAAGTGGCAATAATAATTAGTTACTGTACTATAAATACTTTAGGATTCGTTTTATCCAATTTTATTGTAACATCTCGACTGCCATTTGTAATTCAATAAGTACTTGCTTATCATCCATCGTGGTATCTTATTAATCATTTAATATCTTAGCCTAAGCTTTATACATGCACACGGCCATATAACAACATCACAAAGAAAAGAATTTTTTTTTTATTTTCTGTTCAACCGTCGGGGCGAGGACACTGCCGGGGCGACAACACCAGTTCATTTCTACCGCCGGGGCAGTAGACTCGACTGTCACCTTCTACAGCTCGCGAACCAGTGCAACCTCAGACCAAAATTTTCAAATTCTACCATTCGATTCATAAAATAAGCATACCCAAATGTCAAACATGATATAAAACAGTTACCCAACATGTTTCTAACAATTCTAGCCATTATAAACACATAATCAACCAATTAAAATCCAAAAATTCACTGTTTGAGCAAAGTAATCATGTTTTGGCCATTTTAATGAAATCAAACACTGTAAATTCATCTCTAAACTATTTTAATCCATTCCACTTGCATTCTTCTCGTTTTTCTTCATATTAACACAATCAAAAATCAATTGACCGATTAATAATCTAATTGAACATCAATTTCATACATATAAGCCATACATGAGAGTAAAACTCTGTAAAACCAAAAATTCTATTTTAAAGCATGCTTTCATGGATTGATAACTCCAAAATCATATATAAACACCAAATAACGGATTAAGCATGCTTATAAACATATATTACCAATACCTCATCAAATCATTCAACCAAAATATTTTTAGTAAAGAACTTTGAAATATATATAGCAAGAATTAAGAGTAATACCTTTGATTAGCTAAATAATTTGCAAATTTAGATTATCTCCTTCTTTGTTTTCCTGGATTCTTGCTTTCTCTCAATTTCCCTCAATTTCTTCTCTCAATTTCTCTCCACTACTCTAACTAAACTCAAAGCTCTGCTCTTCTTCCACAACAGGTAAGTTTTAAGTTTTTTTTTAACGTAAACTGATTCTTAACTGGTCAGTTACAAGAAACTAAGAGTTAAGCCACGTTTGGCAAACTCAAATGCAGAAAAATGGAATTTCAAAGGCCATAAGGCCTTGTTTGGTTGCACCCAAAACAAAATAATCTATTTTTACCAACCAAGGGTCACAAGGCCTTGTTTGGTTTAAGTAAAATTAATTCCTTTTCTATTTATTTTAATAACTCATTGCACTATATAGTTTAATTGTCACACTTGTCACACTTTCAATTTAATTAATCTGATTATTAAATAAATCCAATTAAACCTTACTAATTTAATTATAACCTTTATTTGACCAATATCACCATACCAAATAAATTATTTTATTCAAATAAATCCTTTATTCAAGTAAATCATTTATTCATCTAATTTAATCTACCATCTAATTTAATTATTAAATTAAATTAGAATAGACACATCAAACTACATTCAAATAATAATTAACATAATTACACATAAAATGAATTACTCCACAATAACTTATCATTTATTTATTTTACTCAATAAATAAATTAGTAAAAATATTTATTTAACTCAATAAATATTTTATTTATTCACAAAAATTACATTCGTTACAACAAATCTTAATTCTCAATAGTGGAAGCTGTAGGTCTACTCCTTAGCTTTCCGGATCATCTTGAATCATCCAAATTGGAGTTCGTATGAGAAAGTTATGCCCATTTTACTAAAGGGTGCCGAAGCTGTCCAGACTCTGCGATTTTTCCACTCTACGATGGCTGAGACCACTCTACGTTAGTACTCTACGATGGCACTCTATGATGCCACTCTACGACTGCACTCTACGATGGTCGAGACAACTCTACGACCTGAACTCTACGATGGTCGAGACAACTCTACGACCTGAGCTCTACGATGGTCGTCTCAACTCCATGACCTGCACTCTACGATGGTCCAGACAACTCTACGACCTGCACTCTGCGATGGTCGAGACAACTCTACGACCTGAACTCTGCGATGGTCGAGACAACTCTACGACCTGAGCTATACGATGGTCGAGACAACTCTACGACCTGAGCTCTACGATGGTCGAGACAACTCTACGACCTGCACTCTATGATGGTCGAGACAACTCTACGACCTGAGCTCTACAATGGTCGAGACAACTCTACGACCTGAGCTCTACGATGGTCGAGACAACTCCACGACTTGCACTCTACGATGGTCCAGACAACTTTACGAACTGCACTCTGCGATGGTCGAGACAACTCTACGACCTGAACTCTGCGATGGTCGAGACAACTCTACGACCTGAGCACTCCGATGGTCGAGACAACTCTACGACCTGAGCTCTACGATGGTCGAGACAACTCTACGACCTGAGCTCTACGATGGTCGAGACAACTCTATGACCTGCACTCTATGATGGTCGAGACAACTCTACGACCTGAGCTGACCAACTCTACGACCTGAGCTCTACAATGGTCGAGACAACTCTACGACCTGAGCTCTACGATGGTCGAGACAACTCTACGACCTGCACTCTTCGATGGTCGAGACAACTCTACGACCTGTACTCTGCGATGGTCGAGACAACTCTACGACCTGCACTCTGCGATGGTCGAGACAACTCTACGACCTGCACTCTGCGATGGTCGAGACAACTCTACGACCTGAACTCTGCGATGGTCGAGACAACTCTACGACCTGAACTCTACGATTTCATACTTGACAGGTTCGCAGCACCTTCTACCAAACATCATAACTTCTTCATTTTAAGTCGGAATTAATCCGTTCTTAAGGCTATGGAAAACTTGTAACCTGAACTACAACATATCCAAAAATCATAACATTTCGGATTCATTAACTAATCGAAACAGCGGCTCCAAGGAGCCTGGTTGCACCAGTTCTTCGTGTTCTTGACAACTTTGACACATTTTCTTAAAATTGCTATATCTCCCTCATCCGAGGTCGAAATGTGTTCATTCCAAAGCCCATGGCTTCCTAATTAAGTGTACTATACTACTCCAGAAGCTAATAATTTTACAAGTAACACATCAATACCAGATTTGGTCGCAAGTTCACTGTTCACACAAACTAATCGTGTTCTTGACATGGTTTACTAAAATCTTCGCCACAAATTCGTTTTAAAAGCTTTTTACTCCGTTCCAACTGGGTTATGAAGATAACCCATGGAACTACAATACCACAATAACAAATAAAGAAAACAAACACAGAATCAAAGCTACAAGTTCTCTAAAACAGTCTGAATGTCAATGTTTGTCCAAAATGTCCATGTTCTTCATTGTTCTTCATCCTTTACGCATGAGTTCGGATTTTCTCGTTATAATGTTCCACTTTAATGTTATTAGGAAGGTTTCTAAGGTCTCAATAACTTCCATAACAACTTACACACAACTAACAATAACCATAAACAACAAAACTCAAACCCACCAAGCATATAAGCTTTAAAACCATGAAAGCTTGAAATATTGAAAGAGAAGGGTTATGGTTGATGTTTACCTCTTGATTCTTGCTCCTTGATGCTGAGAGACTTGGTTAAAGCTTGAAGGTCTCTCTTCTTCTTCTTTTTGGCTTTCTCCCGAACAAACCCACATCTTTCTCTCTCTAGAAACTCTCTTTCTCTCTCTACTTCTTCTTCTTCTTCTTCCTTGTTTCTCCTCTTTCTCTCTCTATATTCTTTCTTAATTCTGTAGCAACTTGCTTCCAAAATGAGCTGATGGTTTGAGTGGGGAGAGAAGGAATGAATGGGAGAATGGATAGAGCTTCGAGTGAATGCAAGTGTAGCACCCGAGTTCTTCTTGGAAATAGAATAAAGAAGAATGTTGGGAAATAGAAGATTTCAAGGCAAAATACTTGGCTCAAGGCCACTCATCCGACCACTCCCTTCTTGCTCACTCCTCATTGGTCCATGCATTAAGTTGGTTCTCCATATTAGCAACACACAAAAATTAGTACTCCTATTTGGTCTCTCATACCCGAATACTTCCTTAATAACTCTACCTACAATTAAAATGGGTTATCCCATAAAATATTAGGATGGATAAAAATAGTAAATACGGGGTTTGCCCATTTATTCGGAACACCCATATAAAATAATTCGTATACAAATTAAATCACCAACGAGCTCAAATAAATATTCCAACGCTTGGAAAAATTATCTCATCGCATACACGCTTTAACGAAAATACTAGAAATCGAAAAATACGTAAAAATATTATGGCGTGAATAGTGTCTGTGAATAGTAATTTAGCGACATTCCGCAAAATTAATTTATTCACTTATACAAAACTATAACACGTAAAATTCATGTATTCACATAATCCAGGTTGTCACACAACCTTTAAACACGTAACACATAACAATGTTACTAAAATTCATAATATTCATTAATATATATAAATTTAAATTACAAGGCTATCCAGAATTCACGGTCATTACTGTGACAACCCGAATTTTCAAGAATAATTATAATAAGAATTTAATATAGAATAATTCTTATTATGAGACGTGTCGAGTTTGAATATATATGTGTTATATATATTTATGTGATTTTTTTGGTAAGCTTAATATGTATATATATAAATGTGAAATATATACGTAGATTCGGAATGAATGAGTTAATAGTTAATTATTGTAACGATCGCGAGTCGTGGGTAGCTTGGTAATTCGAGCTTATGGATATTATTGAATAAAATAGACTTTTATTAATAATATTATGTGTTAAAAGTTTAAAGGTTATATTATAACCTAGATTATGTGTAGACGATGATTAGTATGTATGAAAGTTTTCGTATAAGCTAATTTGGTGGTTTCGAGCATTATCGCTAGAGTACTATTTATTGGATTAAATAAATAGTTGAAGGATAATATTATTGAACGAGTCATTTGTGGTAAGTGAGCTAACCCAAAATATGGGTGGGATATATGCACGCTGATGTATATAATTATGGGGAATTAATCGGGAAGAGTAGCGATCGCGAATCGTGAATACCCTTGTGATTTTGGTTTATTAATATTATTGAATGGATTAAATATTATTTTTAGGTGACGTGTTTTAAGGTTATTTTATAACCTAGATGATGTCAATGTATGAAGTTTTATGCGTTGTTGAACCGTAGGAGTGAATAATTGATTTTGCGAAAGATCGCAAAATCACTATTCACGAGGCACGTTTCTCGAGGCACTATGCACGCCAAATATTTTTACATCTTTTTCGATTTCTATTAATTGCGTTAAGACGTGTACGCGAAGGAATAATTTTTCCAAGTGTCAGAAATTTTATTTGAGCCCGAACGAGATTTATTTCGTTTCCGAAATGTATTATATGGGTGTTCCGAATATATGAACAAATCTCATAATAATTATTTTTACGCGTCCAAATATTTTATGAGAGTACTCATTTTAATTTTGAGTAAAGTTATTGAGCAAATTTGGTACAAAAGTGGGAGTGGAAAGAGATAACGGAAAAAGGAGAAAGAGCAAATGGACGGAAAAAACCAGCGGCAGTTGGCGCAGTGGTTTAAGCTTAGCCCTGGGATGAACCGTAAGCCCGGACATCCTGGGTTCGAGTCCCACCTGCAACAATTGTTAAGCCTGCAAAAGTAACGCTGGCCACGGTCCCCCTTAAGCGCAAGCTGGGAAGCAAAAAAGCACTGGCACCGGGCTGGGGAGATTAGTCGGGTTGCGACCCGGAAACTCCACATCATCAAAAAAAAAAAAAAAATGGACGGAAAAAACCCGGTCTAAAATCCTAGAGAGAAGGGAGAGCAAATTTCTAGAGAGAGAAACTAACCCATTTATTATAGAAAATCGAAAATTTTTGGACCATTTCTCGATTTATGCGTGTCATCCTTGCACAGGGGCCATGCTAATCTTCTCTGTATCGTTCCAATTTTATCGGATGTCCTCGAAGGGACGGATTGATTTCCTTATTATTTATTAGTTAGGATTTCTATTTCCATTCAAATTCTTATTTCTTTATAGAATTAGGGTTTCTATGTATTAGTATAAGTAGAATACATGGCTTATGTAATAGGGAGACTACAATTCAGATTAATACAAATTATTGTGAGATTCTTCTCATCTTTTGGTTCTTCAAAAATTCCTAGATTATTTTCTTAGTTTTCTTGAGATTCAATTATCGACTTATCATACAACAATTCATAGTTGTTTGTGGCGTCATTCTATCATACATTCAGCGTCGATTGTACTTTTGGTTCTTGTCTCTTTATAAACATTGGGTGAAGGTGTCGATGGTGTTCCATTCAACGCAAGCTTCCTAGCGCAGAGCAATTGTACCAAGGTTCTCATCTCAATATAGGCGAAGGGTTGAGGTGTTATGAGCGTTCCACCTTCATAACTTGCTAGAAACGATCCGGACGGCGACCACCTCACGCAAGTATGTCGTGGAGGCTATAAATTAGTTTCCTCAAATTGCCAAAAAAAGAGGCGATTAGGAGTCCTATTGCTTCGTTCTAGTTTGATTAGCTTTAAAAGGAGCAATATCATCAATATCGCATTCAAAACGATGTGTATATCTTGCACAAGTCTTGATCTAGGGAGACCTTCATATTGTTTCATTAGTAGCTTCAAATTACCAGAGAAAGAGGTGATTAGGTGATAGACTCCACGGCACACTTGCGTGAGGTGGTCGTCGCCCGGATCGTTTCTAGTAAGCAAATTGATGGACTCTTTCGAAATCTTAACCCAACGTCTAATTTGGAGACGAGAATCTTGATATATTCGATCAAGCAATTGAATTCACGTAAGATGGAACACCAACAACACTTAGACCCTCGTTTAGATGAAAAACGATAATCTCCGTATGATTGTATGATGCGATAGAATAACGCCACACACAACTATGGTTTGTTGTATGATAAGTTAAATATGAATCTCAAAAGAAAAACTAAGAAATTAGCTTAAAAATTCTTTAAAGAACCAAAAGTAGAGAATAATTTCACAAGAGAAATTTTATTAATCTGAATTGTTGACTCCATTAATTACATCATCCATGTATTCTATTTATACTAATAACATGAAACCCTAATCGTATAAGGAAATAAGAATTTGAATGGAAATAGAAATCCTACCTAATAAACATCCTAGTTATAATAGAATAGGAAAAGATCCCCAAAAGATTGCATTAAATCTGATCAAAAACCTTTCTCGGAATTCGTGCTCAGGCCTAAGCGCTCTAGGCGCTCGAATTTGCCTTGTCTAGAGCGCTTTAGGCGCTGACTTGCAGATTCGTCCACCATGACAGGCACTTTAGGCGCTTGAAATACAAAGGCTGGAGCGCTTTAGGCGCTCGAGTGTTTCCTGCCGCGACGTCCTTTGGAAAAATGGCCATAACGTTTGACTCAGAAAGAGTTACGGAACCTGCCACCTATCAAATCAAAGATCTCGACGAGATCTACAACTTTCATTCTTTGTGTTTTGCGAGATTCTTACTGGATCAAGGTCGAAATTGAGCCCGAAGTGACTACTACGTAAATGACATCTCCAAACTCCTTAATCTCCATTACAATCATCCTTGAACCAACTTCCATTGTTCCGTACATTGCATGATGCCTTGGCTTGTGTTGATTTGGCCTTACTAAATAGATGGTATCTAGTAATCCCAAATCACATGATTGATCCTCTCCTCGCCGTTCATATGAATTTAGCTCCAATGTACGCATCCTTGAATGGATTTCAATCCAATCACTCGCGACTAACTGATGAACCTCTTGAACTCGAGTTGAGTGAATGTTGTTCGATGCGAGCCTGGTCAGGATTGTATCATTAGGAGCTCTATTACTTCGTTCTAGTTTGATTAGCTTCAAAAGGAGCAATATCATCAATATCGCGTTTAAAACGATATGTACATCTCACACAAGTCTTAATTTAGGAAGACTTTTTATTGTTTCATTAGTAGCTTCTAATTACCAAAGAAAGAGGTGATTAGGAGTCCTATTACTTCGTTCTAGTTTGATTAGCTTCAAAAGGAGCAATATCATCAATATCGCGTTCAAAACGATGTGCACATCTACCACAACTCTTGATTTAGGGAGACTTTCTTATTGTTTCATTAGTTTCCTCAAATTTCCAAAGAAATAGGCGATTAGGAGTCCTATTATTTCGTTCTAGTTTGATTAGTTTCAAAAGGAGCAATATCATCAATATCGCATTCAAAACGACGTGTACATCTCACACAAGTCTTGATTTAGGGAGACCTTTTATTTTTTTATTTTTTTTTGCTAAATTAATTTGTATATAAAAATGCAAAAAATTAAAGATATTAGAATAAAGATCTGAACGTAGTCTTCTTCTCCCGAGAAGACTAAAACATCTAAATAAAATTAGGAAATCAAATTAGAATTCCTCACAATCCGAGGTTAGGTAAAAGAACCATCTAGAATACTAGAAACAAGATAATCCTGGCCAAAAATAATTTGCCTCACATCCCGAGACCAAGAAAAAATCTAAAATGCAAGTGAAAATCTGCTAAGACAAAACAGCATTCAAGCTAAATTTCCTTGAAGGAGCCGAGCCCATGGTCCCACGGAACAAAGCAATCAGCTGAAGCAATGCAAACCGTGAGCCAAAGCAATGAAGGAAAGGAAATGCAACAATCCAACCCACATGCTGCCCACTCACAAACCAGCTGCAAAAGGACCAAGGCACGTGACAACGACGCCCTTTGCAGCAATTAATTCCACCCACAGCGTGGGCAAACAGCAAGCAATAGAAACAGCCCACGTGGGCAACCAACAAAACCTACTAAGTTAGATAATCACGGGGGACAACAGTGGGCCTTAACATCAGCATGGTTAAGGATTCCAGCAAAGCATTGCATAACCAAGACCAACATTCAACCCCAAGAACAGCCACCCACGTGACTACAGAAGCTCAGCAGATAGCACACAAAACCGTGTGCCCAAAAGCTGTAACACATGATGAGGACAAGCCCACGTGGGGGACCAGCAGCAGCCAACGACAAACAAGAAGACTAGTGGCAAGGACAACAGAATGGGCCAAAACCGGCGACAAGGACTACAATGCAGCCACCCACGGTAGTCGGCAACACTATAGACCCCAAGCAGAGGGCTAACAGATCAGCAAACTCCCATGAAGCAAATAACTTGAAAATCCAAAAGTGAGAGTGGGCAGGAAAACCCCCACTCAAATCAGATTAACAAGCGAACCCACGAGAAAAGCAGCTGGAAACAACCTTCAAAACCAGGCACATGAAGAGCATGAAGGTAAAATCCCAGCAGTGAAGCGCCGAAAAACAGGACGAAAAAGTCCATAGATACCGACAACCAAAAGGGAAAGACCAGAGAATCCGTCCCAAGCAACTATGAACAATTATCAACAACAAATGAAATAATACAAGATAATAAGAACATAGAAGAGAATAACCAAGAAAATCAATTTCTGGCTAAAACCAACCCATTAATGCTCTCCTTGAAACGTTTAGCCCGAGCTCTCGTCACGGGACCATCCGGCATACACAAAGGATCCACTTTATGGATGTCAATCGCTCCAGAACCAAGGATGCCCTCATCATAGGCTTATTGCATTGGAAGCAAACTCCTTTGCTATCTGCATCAGTCTTGTTCTTATTGTCCTTTGTTTTTGCCTTTCCATTTACCTTCTTTGAATTGTTCTTCTTTTAAGAAGATCCTTTGGCCCTCTTCCGCTTCCTGGAAGAATCATCTACCATTAAGACTTGGTCTTTCTTGGTTGGAAAGTGACTCTTTACAGTTTTCAACATGTTTAAGCAACTCAGGCAGGCTGACATATAGCTTGTTCATGTAGAAATTCACAACAATTTGTGAGAAAGAGTCCGGAAGTGATTGTAAGATCAAATCTTAGATCAACTCTCCATCTATTAAAACCCAGTTGTCCCAATTGTTCAATCAGATGGATCATTTTAGGACATATGTTTGTACTGTAGTGCTATCGGTCATTCTAGATCGGAAAAGCTCCTTAGATATCTGATATTTAATAGTCCTACTTTCCTTACCATTCAACTCCTTGAAGGTGCCGGAGTACAGTAGGAGCATCCATAGTTTCATGCTGACGCTGAATCTCGTTACTCATGGATGCGAGCATGATGCATTGAGCCAACTGTGCATCATCTTGCCACTTTCTAAAAGTAGCAATCTCTTCTCAGAGACATTGTCTACAACCATTACAGGGATAGGCGTATTAAGGACATAAGATAGTTTTTTCAGCCTTGAGAACTATTCTCAAATTTCTTAATCAGTCCATTTAATACGGTCCGATTAATTAGCATCTAATATGCTACGCAGTGATAGTGAATTAGACATTATAAAATTCTGTAAAATGAATTTATAATTTAACAACATTTTAGCATACATTCATTTAATTAATTACCAAAATAAATTAGGTCTTTATTTTAAATTGGTATCTCCCACTATTTTCATCAAACTATATTACCCTCAATATATAGTTCGGCAAATCTAATTAAAGATTTGCTAGTGAGAATAAGGATCCCATTTCAAATGTATATAGCCTTGTGTGACACAACAAACGATATATAAATAAATAGGTAGACAACTATTGTCAATTACATCACTATGTAACTCCTTTTAATTTGCCTCTTAGATTATTTTGATCAAGTGTGACACATCCGAATCAAAATTATCCAAGTTAAGTTCAACCTAGCACTTCCATATATTTGAAAGAAAAACACTGTCCTTGTGTGACACAACAAAACAGCATCGTTCAGTCTATGTATAAGCATCAAATGTGATAAAAAACATCTTAAATATTTAATACTTGCCTTGTGTGACACAACAAACTCGTATTAAATATTTAATACTCTATCGCTTTACCGTGCTAGAAGGCGACGTTCGATATTCCAAATATCTTTGAACGCTTAGGACTTAATATAATTTCTTTGAAGGGTTGGTTATTATTTGTCTCATCTTGTTTAGCGCGCATGCACATATATATATATAAAATACGCATCATATTATTTAACATGCGAAGCATGTTGTATAATATATAATATATACATAGTAAGCATGCACATATAGAATACTATATTCTACCCGGATTGATTATGGACTTTTATTCTAGTTTGGTTCACTAGAGCCACCAAGTGAACCAAAAGGTCAAACCTAGGGTGCAAGAACAAAATTTAAATATAACTATTATATTTAAACCCGGGCTCCATTACAAACGGGTCTTCAAGCGCTCTTTGCTCCTTTTTTTTTTTGCTAAATTTGTTGAATGTATAAAACGCCAAAAAGGCCAAAATATACAAAGGCAAAGGGGCATACCCCAGTTTATAGTTAGTTCATCTATTGACAAGTCCAATAGATGAAGTAACTATACAGGAAACTACATTTCAAAAAAATAAATGCAAAAACCAAGATTCTAGGCAAACATTACAGTTACAGCAGCCAAGTACAATAGTATTGACAAAAAGCAGCAGCCTTTATGAATGATTTGCAAGTGGAAAGCCTAGATTTAATGATATAAGTAATATCCTTTGCAAGGGCAAGAGGGGGAAAGCCTAAATTCCTTGCTCCTTTGTCTCCAATTCTTCAAGTAATTCTAACTAAACCTATTACATAAACTATTTACAATAAATAGAAACCTTGATCAGCAGTCAAGGGGAGGTACATAGGAGGGAGATAGAATTTACATTAAGAAAAATTAGAGAAGACGAGGTACGCAGACCCCATTTATAAAAACTCATACATTCAAGCATCCACTAAAATAAATCCAATCACACATTGGTCAATAGTCCATAACCAATCCCTATTTATTATCATACATATCTCTATATGTATCAATAAATAACATTCATCTCATGAATAATAAAACCATTCCATATATGCATTGATATCAATTAATGGGCAATTAAAAATTTACTAGAAATCCAATTTTGACATAAAAATAAACTCCTTTATTTTGATCAAAATTTAAATCATAATAAACTTATTTATTTTATTTTATCCAATTTTGAATAAAAATAAACTACTTTATTTTTAATCAAATTCCAAATCAAAATAAACTCTTTTATTTTAATTAACATAGAATCCAATTTCAAGTTCAAAACAAAATCTTTTATTTTATTTAACTTAAAATTGTTGGAAAATAAAATATGTTGAATCTTATTCCTTATCAAAATAAACATCTTTATTTTTAAGGAAATAAGGAATCCTATTCCATATGTGAATAAACTCCTTTATTCTAGGAAACATGGAATCCTATTCCATATATGAATAAACTCCTTTATTTTAAATTTATATCAATTAAATAAACCATTTATTTTAATTGAAGAATAAATTATTTTTCGGATTCTGCCGTCCGGCGCAGCTGCGCCTAGAATGAACTGGGAACCGGCGCAGCTGCGCTGAACCCCAGGAAACGTTTTTCTGGGTTTGGGCGCAGCTGCGCTCCAGAATGAACTGGAGCCGGCGCAGCTGCGCCGCGTAGCAGATTTCGGGAAAAACAGGTTCTGCCCAAAAATTCGATCCAATCACATATCATACACACATGGAATAATCATAATTGATAATTAGCACAAGGTTAGGCTCTGATACCACTGTTAGATTTGTATATAGCGCGAACATGCAATCAAATTACATAAATAGTGCGGAAGCGCAATAAAACAGATTTTAAAATTTTTTCATACAAACCATCACCATGATCTTTCCTTGTGTTCAATTATCAATTAACGAAAGAGACAGAGATTAAGAAATTATACCCTCGTAGAACCCGTGCTTCCTCGGGTTACAAGTTCACCTCCAATTCCTTCGCGTTCTCCTTGAATTCCACCGACTAAATTCCTTTGCTTTGATCAACGTTAGCCACCCAAGTGTTTGGCCCTCTAGAGGTGATCCACCAAGGAAGAATAGTTTATTCAAGAAGATGGGTGTTTTTTATTTTGGCAAAACCCTAGTTTCTATCTCTATAGAAATTGCAAGTACTACTCTCTCTCTCCAATTCTCATGGAAGAGTGTGTAAATTGTCTAACCCTAAATCATGATAAGACTCCTCTTATTTATAGATATAGAGAACCCTCCTAAACTATTTAGGATTAGGGTTTTTCTTCTAATTAAACTCCTTTAATTAATTATGCTCCTAATCCAATTAGGAATGCATGAGAGAGTACTTCTATTAATTAATTCCCAATCCCTATTAGGAATTAAATAATAGTAATTGTAATAATAATAATAAGACTCTTCTTATTAATTTAATATTTCTAAAATATTAAATAATAAATATTAAGATATTTAATTTATTCTATCTCCATAGATTAAATTAAATACACTTAACTTATTATTTTAATTATGCCATTTACTTCTTAAACAAATATTTTCCTTTTGCGGTGTGACCCTTTAGGTTCTCCATATTAAACCGGTTGTGAATAAATCAATTAGAACAATTCTAATCTTATTTAAATAAATAAATTAAACTATTTAATTCATTTAAATAAATAATATTTATTCTACAATAAGGGTAAGCCTCCTTAGCGATCAACGACTTTCCAGATAATATAGATTTCAACATCAATCACAAAAGAACCTTTCAGTGAATAGTTACCGTACAATTCAATCCTTCTACTCCAGGATCAGGTTCGGAAAAAAGAGTTCACTTTGATAAAATTGATGTATTGATGGATAAAGCTAATATTGCTAAAAAGGATGCTCTAGCTACTATCTCCTTTCAAGCCCTCAAATCATGTTTAAAGGTCTCGACTGGGAGAACCGCAATGCGGCTAATTGAAAATGAACCTCCTTGAATTTGGGTTTGTTTTTCATGTTGGGAGCAGAGTTGTTGCTCTGCTTTTCAATTGATGTCTGTGTAGCTTCTTGTTGGGAGCTAACGGATTTGGATGGTTGTTCCTAGGACTTGTTCATCTGTCTTCTGCTTTCATCAGATTTGTTTGCTTCATCGAAAATTTTGATTTGTTTATGGCATTGAGTGGACAGGCCAGTTGATCGAGGCTATGGCGTCCCTGCTGATTTGGTGTTCTCAATTTGTTAGATGTGTTCATCTTTGCTTGGCCGGTCTATGGTTTTGCGATGGTGATGATTTGCGTTAATGATCTGATGTCTTACTGCTCATTCCGTCTTGGTGTTGTGCTAATGTTTTGCCGACATCCACGGTTTTGGTTCTTCATCTCGGGTTCTCTAAATCTAAGCTTTCCTTGCTTGATTTTGATTGTGTTGGCATGGTTGTGTTGGTATAAATGCATGCATGCGCAGAATTTCGTTGTTCTTCACCGGCTGCTTTTAGTAGTGGTTTGTGTTTGCGTCGATGATCTGAATCCATGGTGGTTTGCCGATTGGTTTTGTGCTGCCCATGGTTTCTGATCTTGCTCAGCTGGGTTTTCTTGCATGTGGGCATGTGCTGAATAATCCTTTTGTCCATATTGGGTCCCACTGTCTTTGGGGCTTGGTATTTGCACATGGGTTCCTTGCCCACTCACAGTTGAGGTTTATGGAAATCTGATGCCAGCGGGTCCCATCATTGTTTCTTCTTTAATTTGAATGCTGAATACTTGTTTGAGTGGGTGACATGGGGGACCCACGGTGATGGCTTTCTCTTTTACCTGCCTCTCGGATTGCTTTCATTGTTGTTGTATCCATTCTTTTGTTTAGTAGTTTGGCGTTTCTTTGCCCACCCACGGGATGAATTCGAATTCTTTATTGGTTGGTGGGCTATGGTGCTTTCTCACGGGTGCAGCTGGGCTCTGTTGCCTCATGTTGTTTTGCGGCTAACAAATTGGGTTTCACTTTCAGCTAGTTGTGCTTGCTGAAAATTTTCTGTCTTTTTAGGCATATTTTCTAGCTTGTCTTTAGCTTTGCGATCCTATTTGTTGTTGCTAAATATCTCATTAATTTGGGTTTTAATTTAGTTGTTTCCTTTGCCTAGCCTCGGATTGTGAGGTATATTAAAATTAGGTTAGGTAATTGGTTTTCTAGAATTATCTAGGTGTTTTAGTTCTCTCGGGAGAAGAGGACTATGTTTTGAACTTCATTGTAATATCCTTAGTTTTTTGCATATTTATATACATACAAAATTTAGCAAAAAAAAAAATGTCCCAATTAAATATAAGACATGGAATTACTGTCAAGTCTTATTTTATTTAATTATATGTATTTCGATTCTCAAATGCCCAACTCTGATAATGTAAATTAGAAACTCCTTTCTAATTTCATTCTGCTTTGGCCAAAGACTTTTGAGTTGTCATTTATCGAATCACATAGGATATTCTCTCCTTTTACTAGAAGTGGTAGATTCTTTGTTGACCATTCACCTATCTCCATGTGCAACTTATTATACCCAATCATACCCTTTGATATACCCTAAAGGTCTTAATGTCAAAGTATAACTCATCATACACAAGATACTATGATGATCTCAAGTCCAAGGATCACTTGTACTACTATCACTAGAGGAATTCCTATTGACAGGCGAGTAACACTCCATTAGGTATTCCTTAGCAAGCCACATTCAGTGAACTTATTCTCTAATAAGCACCTACATACTTGCTTTAGTGTCTCCACACAAATGATTATGAGATCAATCATCCTCTTCATAAGAGCAAGCAACGTATGTACTAATCTATCCGGATTCACTAATCCCCTTTTTAGTAATCCATCGATTAGGAACGATTTTAGTTTGTGAGCTATCTAGAATTTAGATCTCATTAGCATGATCACCATCATGATTCTAAAAGTATTGCTCA
This sequence comes from Aralia elata, assembly GCA_034770075.1. Lineage (NCBI taxonomy): Eukaryota > Viridiplantae > Streptophyta > Magnoliopsida > Apiales > Araliaceae > Aralia > Aralia elata. The sequence goes on from CM068385.1 coordinate 61,502,472, forward strand.
AAACTATGGGTTTATCACATTTAATATAACAGCACTATGTAGATAATATAAAATACCTTTTAAGAAAATCAATTTCTTTTATTAATAAATGAATAAGATTATAAAGTATATGCTATATCATATCAAATATGATTGGCTTGTGTGTATACTACTTTCAGTATGCTAGCTTGCTCTCTTCCTTTCTCCTCTTCTTGCCCGAGTTCTCTCTTTTCCTCTCTCGATTTCTCATTTAAATCAATTAAATAAAATAGAATAATACCACATTAAATTCACATTGTCACATAATTAAAATTTTTCTTTATTAATTATGACAAATCATTAATCTCTAATTAATTATTAAATTAATTAGAATAACATTATGCTTATTTAAATAATGCATTTAATCAAATAAGCTCAATTAAATACATACTTTGAATATAAATAATTCCCCACATTAATTTAACTAATGTAACACATATAATTAAATTAATCTACCACAAATTCATCAATTAATTATTTAATTCAATAGTTAAATCATCGAAAAATATTTATTTAATTCAACAAATATTTAAATTAAATTACAAAAATCTCGTTTGTCACAGCTAGCTTGTTGTCTTCCTTTCTCCTCTTCTTGCCCGAGTTCTCTCTCTTCCTCTCTCAATTTCTCTAGAGTTTTCCCTCTATAATTTATGAATTGGTAAGGAATTATGAAGGAATGGCTTGGTATTTATAGGGTGGGCAAGAGTTAGGGCTAAATGGTTATTTGGACCATTTTTACTAACCAACCCCTAGTTTAACCTAACCATGATCCAAGTTAAGCTAACTAGGGTTAAACCATGGGGGATGGGTTGGCTAGCTTACTTAGGAGGCTCTCCCTCTTGATTGGTTAGCCGAAATCGTTGACTTTGACTTTTCATGATCCTACTGTATAATTTTCGTATTATACTCGTATCATTCTTATGTTCTGTTCGTATAATAATTTGTATTATACTCGTATTATTCACGTATCCTACTCGTATAATATTTCATATTATACTCGTATTACTCTCGATTGACTTTCGAAATTCGTTCGACAAGCCGAAAAATCGCTTTTTTATTTTTGAATTTTATTAGAAATTACATCTCGTGATATCATATAAACGCTATGGCGTCATTCGGAAAATCGAAAAAACGTAAAAGTGTTTTTAACATGAATAGTGTTTTTGCGTCTTTTTCCCGAAAATTTTTATTTTTGTCTATGAAATTCTAGTTCGTAAATTCTACCACGTAAACACCATCTAGGTCATAATACGACCTTTAAACAATACAATCACATTTACACATAATAATATCAATAAAACTGATTTTATTAGATATTCATATTCATAAACCCAAATAACAGATTACACGAATTATCGGATTGTCACAGTTGTTACAACCATTAGAGATTCCGGAATGGAAAATGGGAGCATATCACGATGGATTTCTTGGTAGGACGTCCAAACGATATAGAAAGGGGATACGACGTTATATGGGTTATAGTGGATCGTTTGATGAAGTCAGCGCATTTCTTACTGATCAAGATTAGGTTTAACCTAGACCAATTAGCTAAACTCTATATTAAGAGAATCGTTAATTACCCGTAAAATTGACCCAAAAGTCGTACTAAGCTAGGGTTTCACCATTTAAAAATTTTTACTAAAATTTTCGCCATAATTTCGTTATAACATATTTTTACTCCGTTCCAATTGAAACATTTCCACAACACATACACATATATTTCCTTCTTTTCGGATTTCGATATACGTCTTATGAACACGATTTATTAGTCCGATTAAGGTCCTCTACATAGTCATTTGTTCATCCTCATGCCAAGGTTTACGTTTTTATTATCGTTTCGCTTTTCATACGTATTACCGGTGATTTAATACATAAAACACCATCATACACCACCTTATAACTTCGGATCCATCATGATCCCCAATCAAACCACAACAACCACTAACAAAGCAATATTATAAAGCTTTAAAAGATGAAAAGAAGTTGGTTTAAGTTTTCTTCTTATTTTCATTTTTCATACATTCCTTGTGACACCCCCAAATTCATGTACCAATATCTCGAATCTAGTGCTCACGATAAAGTACATCCATACACCTCTAAACAACATAAATCAACTAATGCGGAATAAATAAACATATGTTGTTCATTATAAAAGGTTTACTACGGTCCCAAGGTCTATAACCTTAAATAAATACATCACGGAATACATTAATAAGATAAAATAATTCCACGATTACATAACGGAATAGTACATATAACTATTCCTTAAGCTTTCCTTTGCCTTTGTCCGCTTTGGAACTCTTCGGCTTAACTATGTCTAGTCGAAACAAATGGCGTAGACTATTTCCTTAAACAGTTCATGAATGAAGAACTTAAACGTTTCACAGTCTAACAACATATCATGAATTGAATGCCCAAGGTGCGAATATCAATAATTACCTTTGATGTGGAGTAATTTACAATAATTAATCCACTAATATAATTTGAATGTAATAACTCAATTCGAGTCATGAAACTTCCAATAAGATAGAGTACTTGCTCAAATATAAGCGTTGAGTAAGAAACTTGCTCAATAAGTAAATCGAGTTAGGATAAAGAAACTTGCCCAACACAAGGGTTAGACAAGGTTTAAAGAAGAACTTGCTCAATAAATAACTTGAGTAAGGTTAGAGAAACTTGCATATTCATAATAAACTCGCACAATATATAAAAGTTGTACGGGTTATGGAACTTGCCTCGAGCGTCTGCTACAATAATACAACACACGCTCTTCAATTATCCTACACACATATGTGCACATAAACATATTACAATCAGTCACATAATGAATACCAATCATTGGTTCACACTACTCCATAAGGTTATAATCTTATTAGAAGCATAATATTAAACAAGGCTAAACACTCTTGTTATAACGTTACGACGCTTGCACGCCCATACGCCAAACTTGCCTACTCAAATGCTTAAGTGACATACACAAGTTACCAAACTGCCCAAATTCGAATTTGAACCAGGTAACAAATGTGACACCCCCAAATCCGGATACTTCAATTCCACAGATTTGGTGTTCACTATTCCATACATTCATGACTAACTACCCATGATAAAAGGCAATATAATTAAACTGAATAAAATATCTTCCCACAATAGGGGTTACAACTTAAATCTCTTAAGTAAATAAATCCCAGGTCATCTAACCTTTATTACATCATTGTCGAATTAAAACATAAATTTAAACAAGTCTTATTACATAATTTCATCAAACAAATAACAATTCGCCAGCTACTTCTGCATCTTGCCTTTGCCCTTACTAGTGGACGGCTCATCTGATTTCTCAGTCTTAGCTGCAATGTTTAATGCAAGGGTGAACAAACAATTGCCCACAAGTATAATAACGATAGCAATTGAATAATCAATGGAGTAGAGTTTAACTGAGGTATAACAGCTTATCTAGAATCAATCAATAACAATTCAAAGGACTGAGAGTTCGATGGAAATCTTGGCTCAAGAATTGAACATAGATTTTAAGATCAATAGTATATCTGAGGGTCATAAGACCTTGAACTGTGTCCTAGGTTAACAAGTATCTCTACTGTAACCTTTAACAGCCTTATAGGCTATGGACTGTCCATCTCGTACTCTGGGAGATCAGTCCTTCGTACAATATATTGTGCACAAATATTTTAACGCCGTTGCGTAATTAATCCCCTATATTAGGGTTGTTCATCTCAGTTTGATTTCAGAATCCATACCAAAAGAAACTTGGTTTGGAATAACTTCAAGATATTCTCAGTTTTTAAAACGCTCATCAACTATGGACTAGCTGACTCAATAAGGTTTGCTAGTCACTAAAGTATTTGATTCAACAATAAGATCGTACAATGGAATTTATGTTCGAAGTTTGATCAGCAGTTCATAGTAAATTAACAAACGACTTGAAAGGTACATAAGCATTTGATACTATAACCACCTTGCTTGACCAATAATAAGCTAAGGTTAATAAACTTGCTCAATGAAAGTACAGTAGGAATCTTGCTCGAGTAAAAATTAAGTTTTGGAAACTTGCTTTCAATGAAATAAACAAAACAAGGATAAAAAACTTGCTCAATATAATAGTGGAGTTCAGAAACTTGCCTCGTGCATAGATTACAGATTAAAGTTCACGTTCTTTAATCAATCTATACATTACGTTTGAAAAGTGGCAATAATAATTAGTTACTGTACTATAAATACTTTAGGATTCGTTTTATCCAATTTTATTGTAACATCTCGACTGCCATTTGTAATTCAATAAGTACTTGCTTATCATCCATCGTGGTATCTTATTAATCATTTAATATCTTAGCCTAAGCTTTATACATGCACACGGCCATATAACAACATCACAAAGAAAAGAATTTTTTATTTTATTTTCTGTTCAACCGCCGGGGCGAGGACACTGCCGGGGCGACAACACCAGTTCATTTCTACCGCCGGGGCAGTAGACTCGACTGTCACCTTCTACAGCTCGCGAACCAGTGCAACCTCAGACCAAAATTTTCAAATTCTACCATTCGATTCATAAAATAAGCATACCCAAATGTCAAACATGATATAAAACAGTTACCCAACATGTTTCTAACAATTCTAGCCATTATAAACACATAATCAACCAATTAAAATCCAAAAATTCACTGTTTGAGCAAAGTAATCATGTTTTGGCCATTTTAATGAAATCAAACACTGTAAATTCATCTCTAAACTATTTTAATCCATTCCACTTGCATTCTTCTCGTTTTTCTTCATATTAACACAATCAAAAATCAATTGACCGATTAATAATCTAATTGAACATCAATTTCATACATATAAGCCATACATGAGAGTAAAACTCTGTAAAACCAAAAATTCTATTTTAAAGCATGCTTTCATGGATTGATAACTCCAAAATCATATATAAACACCAAATAACGGATTAAGCATGCTTATAAACATATATTACCAATACCTCATCAAATCATTCAACCAAAATATTTTTAGTAAAGAACTTTGAAATATATATAGCAAGAATTAAGAGTAATACCTTTGATTAGCTAAATAATTTGCAAATTTAGATTATCTCCTTCTTTGTTTTCCTGGATTCTTGCTTTCTCTCAATTTCCCTCAATTTCTTCTCTCAATTTCTCTCCACTACTCTAACTAAACTCAAAGCTCTGCTCTTCTTCCACAACAGGTAAGTTTTAAGTTTTTTTTAACGTAAACTGATTCTTAACTGGTCAGTTACAAGAAACTAAGAGTTAAGCCACGTTTGGCAAACTCAAATGCAGAAAAATGGAATTTCAAAGGCCATAAGGCCTTGTTTGGTTGCACCCAAAACAAAATAATCTATTTTTATCAACCAAGGGTCACAAGGCCTTGTTTGGTTTAAGTAAAATTAATTCCTTTTCTATTTATTTTAATAACTCATTACACTATATAGTTTAATTGTCACACTTGTCACACTTTCAATTTAATTAATCTGATTATTAAATAAATCCAATTAAACCTTACTAATTTAATTATAACCTTTACTTGACCAATATCACCATACCAAATAAATTATTTTATTCAAATAAATCCTTTATTCAAGTAAATCATTTATTCATCTAATTTAATCTACCATCTAATTTAATTATTAAATTAAATTAGAATAGACACATCAAACTACATTCAAATAATAATTAACATAATTACACATAAAATGAATTACTCCACAATAACTTATCATTTATTTATTTTACTCAATAAATAAATTAGCAAAAATATTTATTTAACTCAATAAATATTTTATTTATTCACAAAAATTACATTCGTTACAACAAATCTTAATTCTCAATAGTGGAAGCTGTAGGTCTACTCCTTAGCTTTCCGGATCATCTTGAATCATCCAAATTGGAGTTCGTATGAGAAAGTTATGCCCATTTTACTAAAGGGTGCCGAAGCTGTCCAGACTCTGCGATTTTTCCACTCTACGATGGCTGAGACCACTCTACGTTAGTACTCTACGATGGAACTCTATGATGCCACTCTACGACTGCACTCTACGATGGTCGAGACAACTCTACGACCTGAACTCTACGATGGTCGAGACAACTCTACGACCTGAGCTCTACGATGGTCGAGACAACTCCACGACCTGCACTCTACGATGGTCGAGACAACTCTACGACCTGCACTCTGCGATGGTCGAGACAACTCTACGACCTGAACTCTGCGATGGTCGAGACAACTCTACGACCTGAGCTATACGATGGTCGAGACAACTCTACGACCTGAGCTCTACGATGGTCGAGACAACTGTACGACCTGCACTCTATGATGGTCGAGACAACTCTACGACCTGAGCTCTACAATGGTCGAGACAACTCTACGACCTGAGCTCTACGATGGTCGAGACAACTCCACGACTTGCACTCTACGATGGTCCAGACAACTTTACGAACTGCACTCTGCGATGGTCGAGACAACTCTACGACCTGAACTCTGCGATGGCCGAGACAACTCTACGACCTGAGCTCTGCGATGGTCGAGACAACTCTACGACCTGAGCTCTACGATGGTCGAGACAACTCTACGACCTGAGCTCTACGATGGTCGAGACAACTCTATGACCTGCACTCTATGATGGTCGAGACAACTCTACGACCTGAGCTCTACAATGGTCGAGACAACTCTACGACCTGAGCTCTACGATGGTCGAGACAACTTTACGACCTGCACTCTACGATGGTTGAGACAACTCTACGACCTGCACTCTACGATGGTCGAGACAACTCTACGACCTGTACTCTGCGATGGTCGAGACAACTCTACGACCTGCACTCTGCGATGGTCGAGACAACTCTACGACCTGCACTCTGCGATGGTCGAGACAACTCTACGACCTGAACTCTGCGATGGTCGAGACAACTCTACGACCTGAACTCTACGATTTCATACTTGACAGGTTCGCAGCACCTTCTACCAAACATCATAACTTCTTCATTTTAAGTCGGAATTAATCCGTTCTTAAGGCTATGGAAAACTTGTAACTTGAACTACAACATATCCAAAAATCATAACATTTCGGATTCATTAACTAATCGAAACAGCGGCTCCAAGGAGCCTGGTTGCACCAGTTCTTCGTGTTCTTGACAACTTTGACACATTTTCTTAAAATTGCTATATCTCCCTCATCCGAGGTCGAAATGTGTTCATTCCAAAGCCCATGGCTTCCTAATTCAGTGTACTATACTACTCCAGAAGCTAATAATTTTACAAGTAACACATCAATACCAGATTTGGTCGCAAGTTCACTATTCACACAAACTAATCGTGTTCTTGACATGGTTTACTAAAATCTTCGCCACAAATTCGTTTTAAAAGCTTTTTACTCCGTTCCAACTGGGTTATGAAGATAACCCATGGAACTACAATACCACAATAACAAATAAAGAAAACAAACACAGAATCAAAGCTACAAGTTCTCTAAAACAGTCTGAATGTCAATGTTTGTCCAAAATGTCCATGTTCTTCATTGTTCTTCATCCTTTACGCATGGGTTCGGATTTTCTCGTTATAATGTTCCACTTTAATGTTATTAGGAAGGTTTCTAGGGTCTCAATAACTTCCATAACAACTTACACACAACTAACAATAACCATAAACAACAAAACTCAAACCCACCAAGCATATAAGCTTCAAAACCATGAAAGCTTGAAATATTGAAAGAGAAGGGTTATGGTTGATGTTTACCTCTTGATTCTTGCTCCTTGATGCTGAGAGACTTGGTTAAAGCTTGAAGGTCTCTCTTCTTCTTCTTTTTGGCTTTCTCCCGAACAAACCCACATCTTTCTCTCTCTAGAAACTCTCTTTCTCTCTCTACTTCTTCTTCTTCTTCTTCCTTGTTTCTCCTCTTTCTCTCTCTATATTCTTTCTTAATTCTGTAGCAACTTGCTTCCAAAATGAGCTGATGGTTTGAGTGGGGAGAGAAGGAATGAATGGGAGAATGGATAGAGCTTCGAGTGAATGCAAGTGTAGCACCCGAGTTCCTCTTGGAAATGGAATAAAGAAGAATGTTGGGAAATAGAAGATTTCAAGGCAAAATACTTGGCTCAAGGCCACTCATCCGACCACTCCCTTCTTGCTCACTCCTCATTGGTCCATGCATTAAGTTGGTTCTCCATATTAGCAACACACAAAAATTAGTACTCCTATTTGGTCTCTCATACCCGAATACTTCCTTAATAACTCTACCTACAATTAAAATGGGTCATCCCATAAAATAATAGGATGGATAAAAATAGTAAATACGGGGTTTGCCCATTTATTCGGAACACCCATATAAAATAATTCGTATACAAATTAAATCCCCAACGAGCTCAAATAAATATTCCAACGCTTGGAAAAATTATCTCATCGCATACACGCTTTAACGAAAATACTAGAAATCGAAAAATACGTAAAAATATTATGGCGTGAATAGTGTCTGTGAATAGTAATTTAGCGACATTCCGCAAAATTAATTTATTCACTTATACAAAACTATAACACGTAAAATTCATGTATTCACATAATCCAGGTTGTCACACAACCTTTAAACACGTAACACATAACAATGTTACTAAAATTCATAATATTCATTAATATATATAAATTTAAATTACAAGGCTATCCAGAATTCACGGTCATTACTGTGACAACCCGAATTTTCAAGAATAATTATAATAAGAATTTAATATAGAATAATTCTTATTATGAGACGTGTCGAGTTTGAATATATATGTGTTATATATATTTATGTGATTTTTTTGGTAAGCTTAATATGTATATATATAAATGTGAAATATATACGTAGATTCGGAATGAATGAGTTAATAGTTAATTATTGTAACGATCGCGAGTCGTGGGTAGCTTGGTAATTCGAGCTTATGGATATTATTGAATAAAATAGACTTTTATTAATAATATTATGTGTTAAAAGTTTAAAGGTTATATTATAACCTAGATTATGTGTAGACGATGATTAGTATGTATGAAAGTTTTCGTATAAGCTAATTTGGTGGTTTCGAGCATTATCGCTAAAGTACTATTTATTGGATTAAATAAATAGTTGAAGGATAATATTATTGAACGAGTCATTTGTGGTAAGTGAGCTAACCCAAAATATGGGTGGGATATATGCACGCTGATGTATATAATTATGGGGAACTAATCGGGAAGAGTAGCGATCGCGAATCGTGAATACCCTTGTGATTTTGGTTTATTAATATTATTGAATGGATTAAATATTATTTTTAGGTGACGTGTTTTAAGGTTATTTTATAACCTAGATGATGTCAATGTATGAAGTTTTATGCGTTGTTGAACCGTAGGAGTGAATAATTGATTTTGCGAAAGATCGCAAAATCACTATTCACGAGGCACGTTTCTCGAGGCACTATGCACGCCAAATATTTTTACATCTTTTTCGATTTCTATTAATTGCGTTAAGACGTGTACGCGAAGGAATAATTTTTCCAAGTGTCAGAAATTTTATTTGAGCCCGAACGAGATTTATTTCGTTTCCGAAATGTATTATATGGGTGTTCCGAATATATGAACAAATCTCATAATAATTATTTTTACGCGTCCAAATATTTTATGAGAGTACTCATTTTAATTTTGAGTAAAGTTATTGAGCAAATTTGGTACAAAAGTGGGAGTGGAAAGAGATAACGGAAAAAGGAGAAAGAGCAAATGGACGGAAAAAACCAGCGACAGTTGGCGCAGTGGTTTAAGCTTAGCCCTGGGATGAACCGTAAACCCGGACATCCTGGGTTCGAGTCCCACCTGCAACAATTGTTAAGCCTGCAAAAGTAACGCTGGCCACGGTCCCCCTTAAGCGCAAGCTGGGAAGCAAAAAAGCACTGGCACCGGGCTGGGGAGATTAGTCGGGTTGCGACCCGGAAACTCCACATCATCAAAAAAAAAAAAAAAAATGGACGGAAAAAACCCGGTCTAAAATCCTAGAGAGAAGGGAGAGCAAATTTCTAGAGAGAGAAACTAACCCATTTATTATAGAAAATCGAAAATTTTTGGACCATTTCTCGATTTATGCGTGTCATCCTTGCACAGGGGCCATGCTAATCTTCTCTGTATCGTTCCAATTTTATCGGATGTCCCCGAAGGGACAGATTGATTTCCTTATTATTTATTAGTTAGGATTTCTATTTCCATTCAAATTCTTATTTCTTTATAGAATTAGGGTTTCTATGTATTAGTATAAGTAGAATACATGGCTTATGTAATAGGGAGACTACAATTCAGATTAATACAAATTATTGTGAGATTCTTCTCATCTTTTGGTTCTTCAAAAATTCCTAGATTATTTTCTTAGTTTTCTTGAGATTCAATTATCGACTTATCATACAACAATTCATAGTTGTTTGTGGCGTCATTCTATCATACATTCAGCGTCGATTGTACTTTTGGTTCTTGTCTCTTTATAAACATTGGGTGAAGGTGTCGATGGTGTTCCATTCAACGCAAGCTTCCTAGCGCAGAGCAATTGTACCAAGGTTCTCATCTCAATATAGGCGAAGGGTTGAGGTGTTATGAGCGTTCCACCTTCATAACTTGCTAGAAACGATCCGGACGGCGACCACCTCACGCAAGTATGTCGTGGAGGCTATAAATTAGTTTCCTCAAATTGCCAAAAAAAAGAGGCGATTAGGAGTCCTATTGCTTCGTTCTAGTTTGATTAGCTTTAAAAGGAGCAATATCATCAATATCGCATTCAAAACGATGTGTATATCTTGCACAAGTCTTGATCTAGGGAGACCTTCATATTGTTTCATTAGTAGCTTCAAAATTACAGAGAAAGAGGTGATTAGGTGATAGACTCCACGGCACACTTGCGTGAGGTGGGTCGTTCGCCCCGGATCGTTTCTAGTAAGCAAATTGATGGACTCTTTCGAAATCTTAACCCAACGTCTAATTTGGAGACGAGAATCTTGATATATTCGATCAAGCAATTGAATTCACGTAAGATGGAACACCAACAAACACTTAGACCCTCGTTTAGATGAAAAACGATAATCTCCGTATGATTGTATGATGCGATAGAATAACGCCACACACAACTATGGTTTGTTGTATGATAAGTTTAAATATGAATCTCAAAAGAAGAAAAACTAAGAAATTAGCTTAAAAATTCTTTAAAGAACCAAAAGTAGAGAATAATTTCACAAGAGAAATTTTATTAATCTGAATTGTTGACTCCATTAATTACATCATCCATGTATTCTATTTATACTAATAACATGAAACCCTAATCGTATAAGGAAATAAGAATTTGAATGGAAATAGAAATCCTACCTAATAAACATCCTAGTTATAATAGAATAGGAAAAGATCCCCAAAAGATTGCATTAAATCTGATCAAAAACCTTTCTCGGAATTCGTGCTCAGGCCTAAGCGCTCTAGGCGCTCGAATTTGCCTTGTCTGGAGCGCTTTAGGCGCTGACTTGCAGATTCTTCCACCATGACAAGCACTTTAGGCGCTTGAAATACAAAGGCTGGAGCGCTTTAGGCGCTCGAGTGTTTCCTGCCGCGACGTCCTTTGGAAAAATGGCCATAACTTTTGACTCAGAAAGAGTTACGGAACCTGCCACCTATCAAATCAAAGATCTCGACGAGATCTACAATTTCATTCTTTGTGTTTTGCGAGATTCTTACTGGATCAAGGTCGAAATTGAGCCCGAAGTGACTACTACGTAAATGACATCTCCAAACTCCTTAATCTCCATTACAATCATCCTTGAACCAACTTCCATTGTTCCGTACATTGCATGATGCCTTGGCTTGTGTTGATTTGGCCTTACTAAATAGATGGTATCTAGTAATCCCAAATCACATGATTGATCCTCTCCTCGCCGTTCATATGAATTTAGCTCCAATGTACGCATCCTTGAATGGATTTCAATCCAATCACTCGCGACTAACTGATGAACCTCTTGAACTCGAGTTGAGTGAATGTTGTTCGATGCAAGCCTGGTCAGGATTGTATCATTAGGAGCTCTATTACTTCGTTCTAGTTTGATTAGCTTCAAAAGGAGCAATATCATCAATATCGCGTTTAAAACGATATGTACATCTCACACAAGTCTTGATTTAGGAAGACTTTTTATTGTTTCATTAGTAGCTTCTAATTACCAAAGAAAGAGGTGATTAGGAGTCCTATTACTTCGTTCTAGTTTGATTAGCTTCAAAAGGAGCAATATCATCAATATCGCGTTCAAAACGATGTGCACATCTACCACAACTCTTGATTTAGGGAGACTTTCTTATTGTTTCATTAGTTTCCTCAAATTTCCAAAGAAATAGGCGATTAGGAGTCCTATTATTTCGTTCTAGTTTGATTAGTTTCAAAAGGAGCAATATCATCAATATCGCATTCAAAACGACGTGTACATTTCACACAAGTCTTGATTTAGGGAGACCTTTTATTTTTTTATTTTTTTTTGCTAAATTAATTTGTATATAAAAATGCAAAAAATTAAAGATATTAGAATAAAGATCTGAACGTAGTCTTCTTCTCCCGAGAAGACTAAAACATCTAAATAAAATTAGGAAATCAAATTAGAATTCCTCACAATCCGAGGTTAGGTAAAAGAACCATCTAGAATACTAGAAACAAGATAATCCTGGCCAAAAATAATTTGCCTCACATCCCGAGACCAAGAAAAAATCTAAAATGCAAGTGAAAATCTGCTAAGACAAAACAGCATTCAAGCTAAATTTCCTTGAAGGAGCCGAGCCCATGGTCCCACGGAACAAAGCAATCAGCTGAAGCAATGCAAACCGTGAGCCAAAGCAATGAAGGAAAGGAAATGCAACAATCCAACCCACATGCTGCCCACTCACAAACCAGCTGCAAAAGGACCAAGGCACGTGACAACGACGCCCTTTGCAGCAATTAATTCCACCCACAGCGTGGGCAAACAGCAAGCAATAGAAACAGCCCACGTGGGCAACCAACAAAACCTACTAAGTTAGATAATCACGGGGGACAACAGTGGGCCTTAACATCAGCATGGTTAAGGATTCCAGCAAAGCATTGCATAACCAAGACCAACATTCAACCCCAAGAACAGCCACCCGCGTGACTACAGAAGCTCAGCAGATAGCACACAAAACCGTGTGCCCAAACGCTGTAACACATGATGAGGACAAGCCCACGTGGGGGACCAACAGCAGCCAACGACAAACAAGAAGACTAGTGGCAAGGACAACAGAATGGGCCAAAACCGGCGACAAGGACTACAATGCAGCCACCCACGGTAGTCGGCAACACTAAAGACCCCAAGCAGAGGGCTAACAGATCAGCAAACTCCCATGAAGCAAATAACTTGAAAATCCAAAAGTGAGAGTGGGCAGGAAAACCCCCACTCAAATCAGATTAACAAGTGAACCCACGAGAAAAGCAGATGGAAACAACCTTCAAAACCAGGCACATGAAGAGCATGAAGGTAAAATCCCAGCAGTGAAGCGCCGAAAAACAGGACGAAAAAGTCCATAGATACCGACAACCAAAAGGGAAAGACCAGAGAATCCGTCCCAAGCAACTATGAACAATTATCAACAACAAATGAAATAATACAAGATAATAAGAACATAGAAGAGAATAACCAAGAAAATCAATTTCTGGCTAAAACCGTCCATAACCGTGTGCACCAAATCCAGCGGCACAACAAGCTTAGAACAAACCAAAAAAAGGCAGCAACAAAGTTCCGGCAAGAAAGCCAAGAACCACACGACCATCAATAAACCCAACAAAATCTGCACCTCCAAACTGAGTATGCCCAAACCAGACAAAATAGGAGATAAGAAGTCAAGGATAACAAATCAATAGTACAAAATATCCTCAACACAAGGAACCGTGAAAACAGGCCACTCACACCTCTTCAGAGCAACCCACAACCTCTAGGCATCTCCCTAAGCCCAGGAAATATCCGAGCCGAGTGGTGAGGAAGAAAGTACAATAAATAAGTAGACCAAGGTTGCAAGAGCTAACCAAATGTGGAGGGAAAGACACCAACGGAAACGACAGGAGCCAAAACAACCTCCATGGGTACCAAGAAGGCAATCAGATCAAGAATGAGGAGCAAAGAACCATGAAAACTAAGTGACCCACAAAGTCTAAAACCAAACCACAACAGCCCCGGTGAAAAACACTAGGATCTCATCCCTAGTAAAGGATATCCAGCAGATTGCGGCAAGAAGGAGAAGTACGAAACAAGGTTAAAACAAGGAGTAGCACCAGCAAGACCCGACTGCCATAGCAACATAACAAAAACCCAAATGAAGGAAAACAAGAAAAACAGCGTTCAACCAACATTGCCAAAGGCAGGGCTACAACAAAAACTGTAATCCCTCATAAAATCCACTAAACTTTTATTGTTTCATTAGTAGCTTCAAATTACCAAAGAAAGAGGTCATTAGGAGTCCTATTACTTCTTTCTAGTTTGATTAGCTTCAAAAGGAGCAATATCATCAATATCGCGTTCAAAACGATGTGTACATCTCACACTAGTCTTGATTTAGGGAGACCTTCTTATTTTTTCATTAGTTTTTTTAAATGGTAAAAGAAAGAGGTTATTAGGAGTCCTATTACTTTGTCTAGTTTAATTAGCATCTAAAGAAGCAATCCCATCATTATCGCGTTAAGAACAACGTGTACATCTAATACAAGTCTTGCTTTAGGGAGACCTTATTGTTTCATTAGTTTCCTCAAATTGCCAAAGAAAGAAGCGATTAGGAGTCATATTACTTCGTTCTAGTTTGATTAGCTTTAAAAGGAGCAATATCATTAATATCGCGTTCAAAACGATATGTACATCTCACACAAGTCTTGATTTAGAGAGACTTTTTATTGTTTCATTAGTAGCATCAAATTACCAAAGAAAGAGGTGATTAGGAGTCCTATTACTTCGTTCTAGTTTGATTAGCTTCAAAAGGAGCAATATCATCAATATCACGTTCAAAACGATGTGTACATCTAACACAAGTCTTGATTTAGGGAGACCTTCTTATTGTTTCATTAGTTTCCTCAAATTTCCAAAGAAATAGGCGATTAGGAGTCCTATTACTACGTTCTACTTTGATTAGTTTCAAAAGGAGCAATATCATCAATATCGCGTTCAAAACGATGTGTACATCTCACACAATTCTTGATTTAAGGAGAGACCTTCTTATTGTTTCATTAGTAGCTTTCAAATTACCAAAAGAAAGAGATGATTAGGAGTTCTATTACTTCGTTCTAGTTTGATTAGTTTCAAATGGAGCGGTATCATCAATATCGCGTTCAAAACGATGTGTACATCTCACACAAGTCTTGATTTAGGGAGACCTTCTTATTGTTTTATTAGTTCTTTTAAATTGTCAAAGAAAGAGGTGATTAGGAGTCCTATTACTTCGTTCTAGTTTAATTTGCTTCAAAAGGAGCAATATCATCAATATCGCATTTAAAACGATATATACATCTCACACAAGTCTTGATTTAGGCAGTCTTTTTATTGTTTCATTAGTAGCTTCAAATTACCAAAGAAAGAGGTGATTAGGAGTTCTATTACTTCGTTCTAGTTTGATTAGCTTCAAAAGGAGCAATATCATCAATATCGCGTTCAAAACGATATGTACATCTCACACAAGTCTTGATTTAGGGAGACTTTTTATTGTTTCATTAGTAGCTTCAAATTACCAAAGAAAGAGGTGATTAGGAGTCCTATTACTTCATTCTAGTTTGATTAGCTTCAAAAGGAGTAATATAATCAATATCGCGTTCAAAATGATGTGTACATTTAATACAACTCTTGATTTAGGGAGACCTTCTTATTGTTTCATTAGTTTCCTCAAATTTCCAAAGAAATAGGCGATTAGGAATCTTATTAATTCGTTCTAGTTTAATTAGCATCTAAAGGAGCAATCCCATCACTATCGCGTTAAGAACGATGTGTACATCTAATACAAGTCTTGATTTAGGAAGACATTTTAATTGTTTCGTTAGTTTCCTCAAATTTCCAAGGAAAGAGGCGACTAGGAGTCCTATTGCTTCGTTCTAGTTTGATTAACTTCAAAAGGATCAATATCATCAATATCGCATTCAAAACGATGTGTCATCTGACACAAGTCTTGATTTAAGAAGACCTTTTATTGTTTTATTAGTAGTTCAAATTACCAAAGAAAGAGGTGATTAGGACTTCTATTACTTCGTTCTAGTTTGATTAGCTTCAAAAGGAGCAATATCATCAATATCCCGTTCAAAACGATGTCTACTTCTCACATAAGTCTTGATTTAGGGAGTCTTTCTTATTGTTTCATTAGTTCTTTTAAATTGTAAAAGAAAGAGGTGATTAGGAGTCATATTACTTCGTTCTAGTTTAATTAGCTTCTAAAGGAGCAATCCCATCACTATCTCATTAAGAACGATGTGTACATCTAATTCTTGATTTAGGGAGACCTTCTTATTGTTTCATTAGTTTCTTCAAATTGCCAAAGAAAGAGGCGACTAGGAGTCCTATTGATTCGTTCTAGTTTGATTAGCTTCAAAAGGAGCAATATCATCAATATCGCATTCAAAACGATGTGTACATCTAATACAAGTCTTGAATTATGGAGACCTTATTATTGTTTCATTAGTTTCCTCAAATTGCAAAAGAAAGAGGCGACTATGAGTCCTATTACTTCGTTCTAGTTTGATTAGCTTCAAAAGCAGCAATATCATCAATATCGAGTTCAAAATGATGTGTACATCTCTTTATTTTTTATTTTTTTATTTTTTATTTTTTTTTGATAATGTGGAGTTTCCCAACCGCAGTCGGACTAATTCTCCCCACCCCGGGCCAGGCTTTGCGTACACGCTCCGCCTAAGACATGGATGGCTTCACCAAGAAATGTACGACCCGTGGCCGGCGTTGCCTTTGCAGGCTTAACAATTGTTGCTAGTGGGATTCGATCCTAGGATGTCCGAGTTTACGGTTCACCCCCGGGCCTCATTTAAACAACTGCGACAACTGCCGCGGTTGATGTGTACATCGGACACAAGTCTTGATTTAAGGAGACCTTTTATAGTTTTATTAGTAGTTCAAATTTCCAAAGAAAGAGGTGATTAGGAGTTCTATTACTTCGTTCTTGTTTGATTAGCTTCAAAAGGAGCAATATCATCAATATCGTGTTCAAAACGATGTGTACGTCTCAAACAAGTCTTGATTCAGGGAGGCTTTCTTATTGTTTCATTAGTTCTTTTAAATTATAAAAGAAAGAGGTGATTAGGAGTCCTATTACTTCGTTCTAGTTTAATTAGCATCTAAAGGAGCAATCCCATCCTTATCGCATTAAAAACGATGTGTACATCTAATACAAGTCGTGATTTAGGGAGACCTTCTTATTGTTTCATTAGTTTTCTCAAATTGCCAAAGAAAGAGGCGACTAGGAGTCCTATTGCTTCGTTCTAGTTTGATTAGCTTCAAAAGGAGCAATATCATCAATATCGCATTCAAAACGATGTGTACAGCTCACACAAGTCTTGATTTAGGGAGACTTTTTATTGTTTCATTAATAGCTTCAAATTACCAAAGAAAGAGGTGATTAGGAGTCATATTACTTCGTTCTACTTTGATTAGCTTCAAAAGGAGCAATATCATCAATATCGCATTCAAAACGATGTGTACGTTTAACACAAGTCTTGATTTAGGGAGACCTTCTTATTGTTTCATTAGTTCTTTTAAATTGTAAAAGAAAGAGGTGATTAGGAGTCCAATTACTTCGTTCTAGTTTAATTTGTTTTAAAAGGAGCAATATCATCAATATCGCGTTTAAAACGATATGTACATCTCACACAAGTCTTGATTTAGGTAGTCTTTTTATTGTTTCATTAGTAACTTCAAATTACCAAAGAAAGAGGTGATTAGGAGTTCTATTACTTCGTTCTAGTTTGATTAGCTTCAAAAGGAGCAATATCATCAATATCGCGTTCAAAACGATGTGTACATCTCACACAAGTCTTGATTTAGGGAGACTTTTTATTGTTTCATTAGTAGCTTCAAATTACCAAAGAAAGAGGTGATTATGAGTCATATTACTTCGTTCTAGTTTGATTAGCTTCAAAAGGAGCAATATCATCAATATCGCGTTCAAAACGATGTGTACGTCTCACACAAGTCTTGATTTAGGGAGACCTTCTTATTGTTTCATTAGTTCTTTTAAATCATAAAAGAAAGAGGTGATTAGGAGTCCTATAACTTCGTTCTACTTCAATTAGCATCTAAAGGAGCAATCCCATCACTATAGCGTTAAGAACGATGTGTACATCTAATACAAGTCTTGATTTAGGGAGACCTTCTTATTGTTTCATTAGTTTCCTCAAATTGCCAAAGAAAGAGGCGACTGGGAGTCTTATTGCTTCGTTCTAGTTTGATTAGCTTCAAAAGGAGCAATATCATCAATATCGCATTCAAAACGATGTGTACATCTCACAGATGTCTTGATTTATGAGACTTTTTATTGCTTCATTAGTAGCTTCAAATTACCAAAGAAAGAGGTGATTAGGAGTCATATTACTTCGTTCTAGTTTGATTAGCTTCAAAAGGAGCAATATCATCAATATCGCATTCAAAACGATGTCTACGTCTCACACAAGTCTTGATTTAGGGAGACTTTCTTATTGTTTCATTAGTTCTTTTAAATTGTAAAAGAAAGTGGTGATTAGGAGTCATATTCCTTCGTTCTAGTTTAATTAGTTTGTAAAGGAGCAATCCCATCACTATCGCATTAAGAACGATGTGTACATCTAATACAATTCTTGATTTAGGGAGACCTTTTTATTGTTTCATTAGTTTCTTCAAATTGCCAAAGAAAGAGGCGACTAGGAGTCCTATTGATTCTTTCTAGTTTGATTAGCTTCAAAAGGAGCAATATCATCAATATTGCATTCAAAACGATGTGTACATCTCACACAAGTCTTGATTTAGGGAGACATTCTTATTGTTTCATTAGTTTCCTCAAATTGCAAAAGAAAGAGGCGACTATGAGTCATATTACTTCGTTCTAGTTTGATTAGCTTCAAAAGCAGCAATAGCATCAATATCGAGTTCAAAACGATGTGTACATCTCTTTATTTTTTATTTTTTTATTTTTTTATTTTTTTTTGATAATGTGGAGTTTGCTAACCGCAGTCGGACTAAGTCTCCCCACCCCGGGCCAGGCTTTGCATACACGCTCCGCCTAAGACATAGCTTCACCAAGAAATGTACGACCCGTGGCCGGCGTTGCCTTCGCAGGCTTAACAATTGTTGCTAGTGGGATTCGATCCTAGGACGTCCGAGTTTACGGTTCGCCCCAGGCCTCATTTAAACCACTGCGATAACTGTCGCGGTTGATGTGTACATCGGACACAAGTCTTGATTTAAGGAGACCTTTTATTGTTTTATTAGTAGTTCAAATTACCAAAGAAAGAGGTGATTAGGAGTTCTATTACTTCGTTCTTGTTTGATTAGCTTCAAAAGGAGCAATATCATCAATATCGTGTTCAAAACGATGTGTACGTCTCAAACAAGTCTTGATTCAGGGAGGCTTTCTTATTGTTTCATTAGTTCTTTTAAATTTTAAAAAGAAAGAGGTGATTAGGAGTCCTATTACTTCGTTCTAGTTTAATTAGCATCTAAAGGAGCAATCCCATATCATCCCTGGTTGTAATTGATTGTAATTGATTGATTGTTAGTGGTTGCTTTTATGTATTAGTTCTATTTCGTTTGTCGAATATTTTCTTTGTTTGATACTCATGAGGCCTGTCTCATGATATCTTCTTTTCTCTGGGGTATGCCCCTTAGCCATTGTATTTTTGGTTCTTCTATACATTAACAAATTTAGCAAAAAAAAAAGGAGCAATCCCATCCTTATCGCATTAAAAACGATGTGTACATCTAATACAAGTCGTGATTTAGGTGATAGACTCCACGGCACGCTTGCGTGAGGTGGTCGTCGCCCGGACATTGTATGGTGGAAGGATTGAATTGTACGGTAACTATTTACTCAAAGGTTCTTTTGTGATTAATGTTGAAATCTATATTATCTGGAAAGTCGTTGATCGCTAAGGGGGCTTACCCTTATTGTAGAATAAATATTATTTATTTAAATGAATTAAATAGTTTAATTTATTTATTTAAATAAGATTAGAATTGTTCTAATTGATTTATTCACAACCGGTTTAATATGGAGAACCTAAAGGGTCACACCGCAAAAGGAAAATATTTATTTAAGAAGTAAATGGCATAATTGTAATAATAAGTTAAGTGTATTTAATTTACTCTATGGAGATAGACTAAATTAAATAGCTTAATATTTATTATTTAATATTTTGGAAATATTAAATATAAATTAATAAGAGGAGTCTTATTATTATTATTACTTTTACTATTATTTAATTCCTACTAGGGATTGGGAATTAATTAATAGAAGTACTCTCCCAAGAATTCCTAATTGAGTTAGGAGCACAATTAATTAAAGGAGTTTAATTATAATAGAAACCCTAATCCTAAATAGTTTAGGGAAGGGTTATTCCTATATCTATAAATAAGAGGGGTCTTATCATAGATTGGGATTACACACTCTTGCATTAGATTGTGGAGAGTACTTACAATTTCTATAGAGATAGAAACTAGAGTTTTGCCAAATACCCAACTTCTTGAATACTTGTTCTTCCTTGGTGGATCACCTCTAGAGGCCAAACACTTGGGTGGCTAACGTTGATCAAAGGAAGGAATATCACCGTAGCATTCGAGGAGAACACGAAGGACTAGGAGTTGAACTTGTACCCGAGGAAGCTTTGTTCTACGAGGGTATAATTCTTATTCTCTTTCTCTTTCGTTTATATCGTTAATTGAGCACATTGATCGATCATGGTGATGGTTTGTATAAAAATTTTAAAATCTGTTTTATCGCGCTTCCGCTCTATTTATGTAATTTGATTGCATGCTCGCGTTATATACAAACCTAACAGTGGTATCAGAGCCTAATCATGTGCTAATTATCGATCTTGATGATTCCATGTATGAATTGATATGCGAAACGTTCGAATTTCTTGGGCAAGAAAATTTTTCTGATTCTGCGTCGCGGCGCGGCCGCGCTGCTTCCAGTTCATTCTGGAGCGCGACCGCGCCCGAACCTAGAAAAACGTTTCCTGGGGTGCAGCGCAGCCGTGCCGCTCCTAGTTCAAAATGGAGCGCGGCCGCGCCGGTGTCTAGGCTTTGAAAAATTTTGTTTTTCTCAATTAAAATAAATGATTTATTTAATTGATAAAAGTTTAAAATAAAAGAGTTTTTTTTTTTTTTTTGATAATGTGGGTTTCCCAACCCGCGGGTCGGACTAATCCCCCACCCCGGACCAGGCTTTGCGCATAGGCTCCGCCTAAGACATGGCGTCACCCTGAATAATGCGATCCGTGGCCACTTCAAATGTTGCTAGTGGGAGTCGATCCTGAGTCGTCCGGGTTTACGGTTCGTTCCCAGGGCGGCTTGCACCACTGCGCCAAGTGTTGTGGTTTAAAATAAAAGAGTTATTTTATCTGGAATAGGATTTCAGATTGCTAAAATTAAAGGAGTTTAATTTGGATTTGGTTTTTGATTAAAATAAAAGAGTTTATTTTGTTTCAAAACTAAATATTAGCAAAACTTTTGCCCATTAATTGATATCAATGCATATATGGAATGGTTTTATTATTCGTGGGATGAATGTTATTTATTGATACATATAGAGATATGTATGATAATAAATAGGGATTGATTATGGACTGTTGACCAATGTGTGATTAGATTTATTTTAGTGGATGCTTGAATGTATGGGTTTTTATAAATGGGGTCTGCGTACCTCGTCTTCTCTAATTTTTCTCAATGTAAATTCTATCTCCCTCCTATGTACTTCCCCTTGACTGCTGATCAAGGTTTCTATTTATTGTAAATAGTTTATGTAATAGGACTAGTTAGAATTAATTTTTGAAGAATTGGAGACAAAGGAGCAAGGAGCGCTTGAAGACCCGTTTGTAATGGAGCCCGCCCCGGGTTTAAATGTAATAGTTATATTTAAATTTAATTCTTGCACCCTAGGTTTGACCTTTTGGTTCACTTGGTGGCTCTAGTGAACCAAACTAGAATAAAAGTCCATAATCAATCCGGGTAGAATATAGTATTCTATATGTGCATGCTTACTATATATATATTATATATTATCCAACATGCTTCGCATGTAAAATAATATGACGCGTATTTTATATATATATGTGCATGCGGGCTAAACAAGATGAGACTAATAATAACAAACCCCTCATAGAAATCATATTAAGTCCTAAGCGTTCAAAGATATTTGGAATATCGAACGTCGCCTTCTAGCATGGTAAAATGATAGAGCATTAAATATTTAATATGAGTTTGTTGTGCACACACAAGGCGAGTATTAAATATTTAAGATGTTGTTTTATCACATTTGATGCTTATTAAGGAATTGAACATTACTACTTTGTTGTGCACACACAAGGGCGGTCTTTTTCTCTTCACATATATGGAAGTGGTAGGTTGGACTTAACTTAGATTATTTTAGTTCGAATGTGCACACACTTGACCACTATAATCTAAGAGGCAAAATACAAGGAATTACATAGTGATGTAATTGACAATAGTTGTCTACCTATTTATTTATATATAGTTTGTTGTGCACACACAAGGCTATATACATTTGAAATGGGATCCTTAATCTCACTAGCAAATCTTTAATTAGATTTGCCGAACTATATATATTGAGGGTAATATAGTTTGATGAAAATAGTGAGAGATACCAATTTAAATAAAGACCTAATTTATTTTGGTAATTAATTAAATGAATGTATGCTAAAATATTGTCTATTTCACATGCAGAATTTAAAAATGTCAAACTCACTATCACTGCGTAGCATACTTGATGCTAACAAACTGACCGGACCGAATTACACGGACTGGTTAAGGAATCTGAGAATTGTTCTCACTGCTGAAAAGATTTCTTATGTCCTAAATTCGCATGTCCCTGCAAGTGTTGCAGAAACAGCCTCTGAGGAAGAGATTGCTACTTTCAGAAAGTGGCAAGATGATGCAATCCTGGCTCAATGCATCATGCTCGCATCCATGAGTAACGAGCTTCAGCGTCAGTATGAAACTATGGATACTCCTACTATATTGCTGCACCTCAAAGAGTTGTATGGTGAGCAAAGTAGGACTGCTAGATATCAGATATCTAAGGAGCTCTTCCGATCTCGTATGACCGAGGGCACTGCTGTTGAGACTCATGTCCTTAAGATGATCAATTTGATTGAACAACTTGGACAGCTAGGGTTCGTGATGGATGGGGAGTTAAGCCAAGATTTGATCTTGTAGTCACTCCCGGACACCTTCTCACAATTTGTTGTGAATTTTCACATGAACAAGTTGGATGTCAGCTTGCCTGAGCTACTTAACATGCTGAAAACTACTGAAGGTCACTTCTCAT
The DNA here is from genome assembly GCA_034770075.1 of Aralia elata. Lineage (NCBI taxonomy): Eukaryota > Viridiplantae > Streptophyta > Magnoliopsida > Apiales > Araliaceae > Aralia > Aralia elata. The sequence goes on from CM068385.1 coordinate 61,526,034, forward strand.
CCAACAAGAACCAAGTCTTACTAGTGGATGATTCTTCCAAGAATAGAAAGAGGCCCAGGTATCTTCTGAAAAGAAGAAAAACAAGAAGGCTAAGGGCAAGGTGAAGGGAAAGGATAAAAAGAAACCTGATCCAGATAGCAAAGGAATTTGCTACCATTGCAATAAGTCGGGACACTAGAAGAGGAACTGCAAGGAGTATCTTGCGGGCCAAAAGAAGCTTGGAGAAGCTTCAACTTCCGATCTAGGTTTGTTCATGATTGAAATTAATTTTTGTGAAAGTCAAAATTCTACTTGGGTATTGGATACCGGCTTTGTAGTTCTCACATATGTAATAATATGCAGGGACTCAAGCAGAAAATGTTAGGAAAGCTGAATGAAACAAGGATGGAAGTCCTGTCCTACGAGTGGAAAATGGAGCAAAGGTTGCTGCATTGGCTGTAGGGACTTATTGTTTAGCACTGCCTTCAGGCAAGTTCATTAGTTTTAAATAATTGTTATTATGTTTCTCCAACACTTCCATTAAGAAACATTATTTCAATTTCTGTATTGGGATACTGGATGGTTTTGATATTATAATAAAGAACAACAGTTTGTTCCTATTTATAATAAAATATCTTTATATGGTAGTTGGCAATTTTTTACTGAATTAATCGGACTTTACATACTTGACTTCCATGAAAAATATACTTCAAATTGAACAAAACTAAGAAAAGAAAAGAAGAGATTGATGTTTAAGTTATACCTGTATGTGGCACTGTAGACTCGGTCATTATCAATAAAAACAAAGATTATCCAAGTTGCATAAAAGATTGGGGCTTTTAGAGCTATCTGATTACGAAAAATCACATCCAAAACTTGTGAATCTTATCTCATGGGTAGATGGACTCTAAATCTTCCTTTTATTGGAAAAGGAGAAAGAGTTACAGAGTTGTTAGCGTTGGTACACACAGATGTTTGTGGACCTATGACAACGAATGTACGAGGAGGGTATTCTTATTTTATTACTTTCACTGATGATCATTCTAGATTTGGATGTGTATTTAATGAAATACAAATCTGAATCGTTTGAAAAGTTAAAAGAATTCAGAAGTGAAGTAGAGAAGCAAATAGGTAAGAGTATTAAGATTCTTTGATCGGATCGAGGAGGGGAATACTTGACCAATGAGTTTCTCAATTGTCTCAAAGAAAATGGTATAATCTTACAATGGACTCCACCAGGGACACCACAGTTGAATGGTGTATCTGAAAGGAGAAATCGAACATTGTTGGACATGGTTCGTTCCATGATGAGTTTTACCGACCTTCCAATATCCTTCTGGGGTTATGCCCTAGAAACGGCTGCATACCTACTTAACAAGGTACCTACCAAATCCGTCCCAAGGACCCCATATGAGATATGAACAGGGAGGAAACCTAGTCTTAAGCATGTTAAGACTTGGGGTTGTCCAGCTTATGTCAAAAGGTTTGAGCATGACAAGCTGAAGACTAGATCCGATAAATGTAGATTTGTGGGATATCCTAAAGAAAGTTTAGGATATTATTTCTATCATCCTACTGATCAAAAGGTGTTTGTTGTGAAACACGCTGCCTTCTTGGAAAAGGAGTTTATCCTTGAAGGGGTTAGTGGGAGTAAGATATATCTTGAAGAAGTTCAAGAACCACAAAATACTACGGATTAAAGTCAGGTACCTGACCAAGTAGAAGAACCTACTGTACCACTACCTATTCGTAAATCTGGAAGAGTACCGAAGATACCTGAAAGGTATGGATTCATCATAGAGGATGATGATGAGGTACGCATCATAGATGATGATGATCCATTGACTTACAAAGAGGCTATGAGTAGTGAAGATTCAGAGAAATGGCTAGAAGCCATGAAATCCGAGATGGACTCCATGTATGAAAACCAAGTATGGACTTTGGTTTCGCCACCTGAGGGCATTAAGCCTATTGGGTGTAAATGGGTCTTTAAGAGAAAGACTGGGGCAGATGGCAAGGTAGAGACCTATAAAGCCCGACTGGTTACAAAAGGTTTCAAACAAAGACAAGGAGTTGACTATGATAAAACCTTCTCACCAGTAGCAATGCTCAAGTCCATTCGGATTTTGCTTGCAATTGCAGCTTATTATGACTATGAGATCTGGCAAATGGACGTGAAAACGGCCTTCCTCAATGGAGAGCTTGAGGAGAATGTATATATGATACAGCCAGAGGGTTTTGTTTCAACGGTTGGAACAAACCAAGTCTGTAAGCTGCAACGATCCATTTATGGGTTGAAGCAAGCTTCTCGAAGGTGGAACATCCGTTTTGATGAGATAATCAAAAGTTTTGATTTTATCAAAAACGAGGATGAACCATGTGTGTACAAGAAGGTTAGTGGTGAAAGTAGTATGCACACAAGCCAATCATATTTGATATGATGTAGCATATACTTTATAATCTTATTCGGTTGTTAAAAGGCATTTTACATTATCTACATAGTGCTGTTATATTAAATGTGATAAACCCATAGTTTTGAGCAATGCTTTTAGAATCATGATGGTGATCATGCTAATGAGATCTAAATTCTAGATAGCTCAAAAACTTAAATTGTTCCTAATCGATGGATTACTAAAAAGGGGATTAGTGAATCCGGATAGATTAGTACATACGTTGCTTGCTCTTATGAAGAGAATGATTGATCTCATAATCATTTGTGTGGAGACACTAAAGCAAGTATGTAGGTGCTTATTAGATAATAAGTTCACTGAACGTGGCTCGCTAAGGAATACCTAATGGAGTTTTACTCACCTGTCAATAGGAATTCCTATAGTGATAGTTGTACAAGTGATCCTTGGACTTGAGATCATCATAGTATCTTGTGTATGATGAGTTATACTTTGGCATGTCCCTTAAGACCTTGTGGGTATATCAAAGGGTATGATTGGGTATAATTAGTTGTACATGGAGATAGGTGAATGATCAACAAAGAATCTACCTCGTCTAGTAAAAGATGTGAATGTCCTATGTGATTCGATAAATGATAACTCAGTAGTCCTTGGCCAAGGCAGAATGAAATTAGAAAGGAGTTTCTAATTTGCATTAATCAGAGTTGTGCATTTGCGAATCGAAATACAAATAATTAAATAAAATAAGACTTGACAGTAAATCCATGTCTTATATTTAATTGGGACATTGTATGGTAGAAAGATTGAATTGTACGGTAACTATTTACTCAAAGGTTCTTTTGTGATTAATGTTGAAATCTATATTATTTGGAAAGTCGTTGATCGCTAAGGGGGCTTACCCTTATTGTAGAATAAATATTATTTATTTAAATGAATTAAATAGTTTAATTTATTTATTTAAATAAGATTAGAATTGTTCTAATTGATTTATTCACAATCGGTTTAATATGGAGAACCTAAAGGGTCACACCGCAAAAGGAAAATATTTATTTAAGAAGTAAATGGCATAATTGTAATAATAAGTTAAGTGTATTTAATTTACTCTATGGAGATAGAATAAATTAAATAGCTTAATATTTATTATTTAATATTTTAGAAATATTAAATATAAATTAATAAGAGGAGTCTTATTATTATTATTACTATTACTATTATTTAATTCCTAATAGGGATTGAAAATTAATTAATAGAAGTAATCTCACATGAATTCCTAATTGGATTAGGAGTTTAATTTAATTAAAGGAGTTTAATTAGAATAGAAACCCTAATCCTAAATAGTTTAGGGAAGGGTTTTTCTACATCTATAAATAAGAGAAGTCTTATCATAGATTAGGGTTAGACACTCTTGCATAAGAATTGTAGAGAGTACTTACAATTTCTATAGAGATAGAAACTAGGGTTTTGCCAACACCCATCTTCTTGAACAAGTATTATTCCTTGGTGGATCACCTCTAGAGGCCAAACACTTGGGTGGCTAACGTTGATCAAAGGAAGGAATTTAATTGGTGGAATTCAAGGAGAACGTGAAGGAATTGGAGGTGAACTTGTACCTGAGGAAGCTAGAATTCTACAAAGACCTTGTGGGTATATCAAAGGGTATGATTGGGTATAATTAGTTGTACATGGAGATAGGTGAATGATCAACAAAGAATCTACCTCGTCTAGTAAAAAATGTGAATGTCCTATGTGATTCGATAAATGATAACTCAGTAGTCCTTGGCCAAGGCAGAATGAAATTAGAAAGGAGTTTCTAATTTGCATTAATTAGAGTTGTGCATTTGGGAATCGAAATACATATAATTAAATAAAATAAGACTTGACAGTAAATCCATGTCTTATATTTAATTGGGATATTGTATGGTAGAAGGATTGAATTGTACGGTAACTATTTACTCAAAGGTTCTTTTGTGATTAATGTTAAAATCTATATTATCTGGAAAGTTGTTGATCGCTAAGGGGGGCTTACCCTTATTGTAGAATAAATATTATTTATTTAAATGAATTAAATAGTTTAATTTATTTATTTAAATAAGATTAGAATTGTTCTAATTGATTTATTCACAACCGGTTTAATATGGAGAACCTAAAGGGTCACACCGCAAAAGGAAAATATTTATTTAAGAAGTAAATGGCATAATTGTAATAATAAGTTAAGTGTATTTAATTTACTCTATGGAGATAGAATAAATTAAATAGCTTAATATTTATTATTTAATATTTTGGAAATATTAAATATAAATTAATAAGAGGAGTCTTATTATTATTATTAGTTTTACTATTATTTAATTCCTAATAGGGATTGGGAATTAATTAATAGAAGTACTCTTCCATGAATTCCTAATTGGATTAGGAGCATAATTAATTAAAGGAGTTTAATTATAATAGAAACCCTAATCCTAAATAGTTTAGGGAAGGGTTATTCCTACATCTATAAATAAGAGGGGTCTTATCATAGATTAGGGTTACACACTCTTGCATTAGATTGTGGAGAGTACTTACAATTTCTATAGAGATAGAAACTAGGGTTTTGCCAAATACCCAACTTCTTGAATACTTGTTCTTCCTTGGTGGATCACCTCTAGAGGCCAAACACTTGGGTGGCTAACGTTGATCAAAGGAAGGAATCACACCGTAGCATTCGAGGAGTACACGAAGGACTAGGAGTTGAACTTGTACCCGAGGAAGCTTTGTTCTACGAGGGTATAATTCTTATTCTCTTTTTCTTTCGTTTATATCGTTAATTAAGCACATAGATTGATCTTCGTGATGGTTTGTATAAAATTTTAAAATCTGATTTTATCGCGCTTCCGCACTATTTATGTAATTTGATTACATGTTTGCGCTATATACAAACCTAACAACCTTCTTATTGTTTCATTAGTCCTTTTAAATTGTAAAAGAAAGAGGTGATTAGGAGTCCTATAACTTCGTTCTAGTTTAATTAGCATCTAAAGGAGCAATCCCATCACAATCGCGTTAAGAACGATGTGTACATCTAATACAAGTCTCGAATTAGGGAGACCTTATTATTGTTTCATTAGTTTCCTCAAATTGCCAAAGAAAGAGGCGACTAGGAGTCCTATTGCTTCGTTCTAGTTTGATTAGCTTCAAAAGGAGCAATATCATCAATATCGCATTCAAAACGATGTGTACATCTCACAGAAGTCTTGCTTTAGGGAGACTTTTTATTATTTCCTTAGTAGCTTCAAATTACCAAAGAAATAGGTGATTAGGAGTCATATTACTTCGTTCTAGTTTGATTAGCTTCAAAAGGAGCAATATCATCAATATCGCGTTCAAAACGATGTGTACGTCTCACACAAGTCTTGATTTAGGGAGACCTTCTTATTATTTCATTAGTTCTTTTAAATTGTAAAAGAAATAGGTGATTAGGAGTCCTATAACTTCGTTCTAGTTCAATTAGCATCTAAAGGAGCAATCCCATCATTATCGCGTTAAGAACGATGTGTACATCTAATACAAGTCTCGAATTAGGGAGACATTATTGTTTCATTAGTTTCCTCAAATTGCCAAAGAAAGAGGTGACTAGGAGTCTTATTGCTTCGTTCTAGTTTGATTAGCTTCAAAAGGAGCAATATCATCAATATCCCTTTCAAAATGATGTGTACATCTCACACAAGTCTTGATTTAGGGAGACTTTTTATATTTTCATTAGTAGCTTCAAATTACCAAAGAAAGAGGTGATTAGGAGTCATATTACTTCGTTCTAGTTTGATTAGCTTTAAAAGGAGCAATATCATCAATATCGCGTTCAAAACGATGTGTACGTCTCACACAAGTCTTGATTTAGGGAGACCTTCTTATTGTTTCATTAGTTCTATTAAATTGTAAAAGAAAGAGGTGATGAGGAGTCCTATAACTTCGTTCTAGTTTAATTAGCATCTAAAGGAGCAATATCATCAATATCGCGTTCAAAACGATGTGTACGTCTCAAACAAGTCTTGATTCAGGGAGGCTTTCTTATTGTTTCATTAGTTCTTTTAAATTGTAAAACAAAGAGGTGATTAGGAGTCCTATTACTCCGTTCTAGTTTAATTAGCATCTAAAGGAGCAATCCCATCATTATCGCGTTAAAAACGATGTGTACATCTAATACAAGTTGTGATTTTGGGAGACCTTCTTATTGTTTCATTAGTTTTCTCAAATTGCCAAAGAAAGAGGCGACTAGGAGTGTTATTGCCTCGTTCAAGTTTGATTAGCTTCAAAAGGAGCAATATCATCAATATCGCATTCAAAACGATGTGTACATCTCACACAAGTCTTGATTTAGGGAGAATTTTTATTGTTTCATTAGTAGCTTCAAATTACCAAAGAAAGAGGTGATTAGGAGTCATATTACTTCGTTCTAGTTTCATTAGCTTCAAAAGGAGCAATATCATCAATATCGCGTTCAAAACGATGTCTACGTCTCACACAAGTCTTGATTTTGGGAGGCTTTCTTATTGTTTCATTAGTTCTTTTAAATTATAAAAGAAAGAGGTGATTAGGAGTCCTATAACTTCGTTCTAGTTTAATTAGCATCTAAAGGACAATCCCATCACTATCGCGTTTAGAACGATGTGTACATCTAATACAAGTCTCGAATTAGGGAGACCTTCTTATTGTTTCATTAGTTTCTTCAAATTGCCAAAGAAAGAGGCGACTAGGAGTCCTATTGATTCGTTCTAGTTTGATTAGCTTCAAAAGGAGCAATATCATCAATATCGCATTCAAAACGATGTGTACATCTCACAAGTCTTGATTTAGGGAGACCTTCTTATTGTTTCATTAGTTTCCTCAAATTGCAAAAGAAAGAGGCGACTAGGAGTTTTATTACTTTGTTCTAGTTTGATTAGCTTTAAAAGCAGCAATATCATCAATATCGAGTTCAAAACGATGTGTACATCTCTTTATTTTTTATTTTTTTATTTTTTTATTTATTTTTGATAATGTGGAGTTTCCCAACCGCAGTCGGACTAAGTCTCCCCACCCCGGGCCAGGCTTTGCGTACACGCTCCGCCTAAGACATGGCTTCACCAAGAAATGTACGACCCGTGGCCGGCGTTGCCTTTGCAGGCTTAACAAATGTTGCTAGTGGGATTCGATCCTAGGACGTCCGAGTTTACGGTTCGCCCCCGGGCCTCATTTAAACCACTGCGACAACTGCCGCGGTTGATGTGTACATCGGACACAAGTCTTGATTTAAGGAGACCTTTTATTGTTTTATTAGTAGTTCAAATTACCAAAGAAAGAGGTGATTAGGAGTTCTATTACTTCGTTCTAGTTTGATTAGCTTCAAAAGGAGCTATATCATCAATATCGCGTTCAAAACGATGTGTACGTCTCGAACAAGTCTTGATTCAAGTAGGCTTTCTTATTCTTTCATTAGTTCTTTTAAATTGTAAGAGAAAGAGGTGATTAGGAGTCCTATTACTTTGTTCTAGTTTAATTAGCATCTAAAGGAGCAATCCCATCATTATCGCGTTAAAAACGATGTGTACATCTAATACAAGTCGTGATTTAGGTGATAGACTCCACGGCACGCTTGCGTGAGGTGGTCGTCGCCCGGATCGTTTCTAACAAGTTGATAGGATGGATAGCTTGCAACACCTTAACCCCTCGCCTATATGTAGACGGTAATCTTGGTACAATTGCTTGCAAATGAAGTTTGCGTAGGATGGACACCAACGACACCTCGACCCCTCGCTTATGTTGAAGCGGTAATCTTGGTACAATCGACGATTGATGCGGTAGAAGACGCCACACACAACTATGATTGGTTGTATGATAAGTCGAATATGAATCTCAAAGAAAAATCAAGGAATACTTAGGAATTCTCAAGAACCACAAGAAAAGAACAATCTCACAATAATGATGATAATCTGAATATTAATGAATAATTCAAGTCCCTAATGTCTTACAAATGAAGCCTATTTATACTAGTCTAGGAAACCAACTAGAAGCTTCTAGAAGCACACACTCTTTGAAATACAAGCACACAAATTTGGAAATGTAGCAATCATAACTCATGTAATTGAACCTAAATACTGATATCATGTTTTGGGTGAAAGAAGGTTCGAAAATCAAGAAAGTCAAAAATAGACAAACTGCATCCAGGGGGTTCTCGTCGGGGCGAGAAAATTGTATTGAAAATTCTCGCCGGGGCGAGCTTCTCGCCGGGGAGAGAGATTTGGCTTGAAAATCCTCGCCGGGGCGAGAAAACTGGCTGGGAAACTCTCGCCGGGGCGAGCCATCCTGAGTCCAAACAAACTGATTCCTTTTGATTTTCTGATCCGCTACATCCGTTTGCAACATGTTTATGGTGCATACGCACTTGGAATCCATTCCCAAAACTGCTATACTCGAACCATTATGGATCCAAGCTATTTGAATCAATCTCCATGATGAACGCCATGTGGTATAGCTAGAATTCGTTTCCGCCATTACATGATGGTTTGGTTTGTATCGAGTTGGTTGTGTCGAACAAGTGTCATAAAATTCTGACCCCCTCATGCTTATATCATTAGGGAGACCTTCTTATTGTTTCATTAGTTTTCTCAAATTGTCATAGAAAGAGGCGACTAGGAGTCCTATTGCTTCATTCTAGTTTGATTAGCTTCAAAAGGAGCAATATCATCAATATCGCATTCAAAACGATGTGTACGTCTCACACAAGTCTTGATTTAGGGAGACCTTTTATTGTTTCATTAGTAGCTTCAAATTACCAAAGAAAGAGGCGACTAGGAGTCCAATTGCTTCGTTCTAGTTTGATTAGCTTCAAAAGGAGCAATATTATCAATATCGTGTTCAAAACGATGTGTACGTCTCACACAAGTCTTGATTTAGGGAGACCTTCTTATTGTTTCATTAGTTCTTTTAAATTGTAAAAGAAAGAGGTGATTAGGAGTCCTATTACTTCGTTCTAGTTTAATTAGCATCTAAAGGAGCAATCCCATCACTATCGCGTTAAGAACGATGTGTACATCTAATACAAGTCTTGATTTAGGGAGACCTTCTTATTGTTTCATTAGTTTCCTCAAATTGCCAAAGAAAGAGGCGACTAGGAGTCCTATTGCTTCGTTCTAGTTTGATTAGCTTCAAAAGGAGCAATATCATCAATATCGCGTTCAAAACGATGTGTACATCTCACACAAGTCTTGATTTAGGGAGACTTTTTATTGTTTCATTAGTAGCTTCAAATTACCAAAGAAAGAGGTGATTAGGAGTCATATTACTTCGTTCTAGTTTGATTAGCTTCAAAAGGAGCAATATCATCAATATCGCGTTCAAAACGATGTGTACGTCTCACACAAGTCTTGATTTAGGGAGACCTTCTTATTGTTTCATTAGTTCTTTTAAATTGTAAAAGAAAGAGGTGATTAGGAGTCCTATTACTTCGTTCTAGTTTAATTAGCATCTAAAGGAGCAATCCCACCACTATCGCGTTAAGAACGATGTGTACATCTAATACAAGTCTTGATTTAGGGAGACCTTCTTATTGTTTCATTAGTTTCCTCAAATTGCCAAAGAAAGAGGCGACTAGGAGTCCTATTGCTTCGTTCTAGTTTGATTAGCTTCAAAAGGAGCAATATCATCAATATCGCGTTCAAAACGATGTGTACATCTCACACAAGTCTTGATTTAGGGAGACCTTCTTATTGTTTCATTAGTAACTTCAAATTACCAAAGAAAGAGGCGACTAGGATTTCTATTACTTCGTTCTAGTTTGATTAGCTTCAAAAGGAGCAATATCATCAATATCGCGTTCAAAACGATGTGTACATCTCACACAAGTCTTGATTTAGGGAGACCTTCTTATTGGTTCATTAGTTCCTTCAAATTGTCAAAGAAAGAGGTGATTAGGAGTCATATTACTTCGTTCTAGTTTGATTAGCTTCAAAAGGAGCAATATCATCAATATCGCGTTCAAAACGATGTGTACGTCTCACACAAGTCTTGATTTAGGGAGACCTTCTTATTGTTTCATTAGTTCTTTTAAATTGTAAAAGAAAGAGGTGATTAGGAGTCCTATTACTTCGTTCTAGTTTGATTAGCTTCAAAAGGAGCAATATCATCAATATCGCGTTCAAAACGATGTGTACGTCTCACACAAGTCTTGATTTAGGGAGACCTTCTTATTGTTTCATTAGTTCTTTTAAATTGTAAAAGAAAGAGGTGATTAGGAGTCCTATTACTTCGTTCTAGTTTAATTAGCATCTAAAGGAGCAATCCCATCACTATCGCGTTAAAAACGATGTGTACATCTAATACAAGTCTTGATTTAGGGAGACCTTCTTATTGTTTCATTAGTTTCCTCAAATTGCCAAAGAAAGAGGCGACTAGGAGTCCTATTGCTTCGTTCTAGTTTGATTAGCTTCAAAAGGAGCAATATCATCAATATCGTGTTCAAAACGATGTGTACATCTCACACAAGTAATGATTTAAGGAGACCTTTTATTGTTATATTAGTAGCTTCAAATTACCAAAGAAAGAGGTGATTAGGAGTCATATTACTTCGTTCTAGTTTGATTAGCTTCAAAAGGAGCAATATCATCAATATCGCGTTCAAAACGATGTGTACGTCTCACACAAGTCTTGATTTAGGGAGACCTTCTTATTGTTTCATTAGTTCTTTTAAATTGTAAAAGAAAGAGGTGATTAGGAGTCCTATTACTTCGTTCTAGTTTAATTAGCTTCTAAAGGAGAAATATCATCAATATCGCGTTCAAAACGATGTGTACGTCTCACACAAGTCTTGATTTAGGGAGACCTTCTTATTGTTTCATTAGTTTCCTCAAATTGCCAAAGAAAGAGGTGACTAGGAGTCCTATTACTTCGTTCTTGTTTGATTAGCTTCAAAAGGAGCAACATCATCAATATCGCGTTCAAAACGATGTGTACGTCTCACACAAGTCTTGATTTAAGGAGACCTTCTTATTGTTTCATTAGTTTCCTCAAATTACCAAAGAAAGAGGCGACTAGGAGTCCTATTACTTCGTTCTAGTTTAATTAGCTTCAAAAGGAGCAATATCATCAATATCGCGTTCAAAATCATGTGTACATCTCACACAAGTCTTGATTTAAGGAGACCTTTTATTGTTTTATTAGTAGTTCAAATTGCCAAAGAAAGAGGTGACTAGGAGTCCTATTGCTTCGTTCTTGTTTGATTAGCTTCAAAAGGAGCAATATCATCAATATCGCGTTCAAAACGATGTGTACGTCTCACACAAGTCTTGATTTAAGGAGACCTTCTTATTGTTTCATTAGTTCTTTTAAATTGTAAAAGAAAGAGGTGATTAGGAGTCTTATTACTTCGTTCTAGTTTAATTAGCTTCTAAAGGAGAAATCCCATCACTATCGTGTTAAGAACGATGTTTACATCTAATACAAGTCTTGATTTAGGGAGACCTTCTTATTGTTTCATTAGTTTCCTCAAATTGCCAAAGAAAGAGGCGACTAGGAGTCCTATTGCTTCGTTCTAGTTTGATTAGCTTCAAAAGGAGCAATATCATCAATATCGCGTTCAAAACGATGTGTACGTCTCACACAAGTCTTGATTTAGGGAGACTTTTTATTGTTTCATTAGTAGCTTCAAATTACCAAAGAAAGAGGTGATTAGGAGTCATATTACATCGTTCTAGTTTGATTAGCTTCAAAAGGAGCAATATCATCAATATCGCGTTCAAAACCATGTGTACATCTCACACAAGTCTTGATTTAAGGAGACCTTTTATTGTTTTATTAGTAGTTCAAATTCCCAAAGAAAGAGGTGATTAGGACTTCTATTACTTCGTTCTAGTTTGATTAGCTTCAAAAGGAGCAATATCATCAATATCGCGTTCAAAACGATGTGTACGTCTCACACAAGTCTTGATTTAGGGAGACCTTCTTATTGTTTCATTAGTTCTTTTAAATTGTAAAAGAAAGAGGTGATTAGGAGTCCTATTACTTCGTTCTAGTTTAATTAGCTTCTAAAGGAGAAATCCCATCACTATCGCGTTAAGAACGATGTGTACATCTAATACAAGTCTTGATTTAGGGAGACCTTCTTATTGTTTCATTAGTTTCCTCAAATTGCCAAAGAAAGAGGCGACTAGGAGTCCTATTGCTTCGTTCTAGTTTGATTAGCTTCAAAAGGAGCAATATCATCAATATCGCGTTCAAAACGATGTGTACGTCTCACACAAGTCTTGATTTAGGGAGACTTTTTATTGTTTCATTAGTAGCTTCAAATTACCAAAGAAAGAGGTGATTAGGAGTCATATTACTTCGTTCTAGTTTGATTAGCTTCAAAAGGAGCAATATCATCAATATCGCGTTCAAAACGATGTGTACGTCTCACAAAAGTCTTGATTTAGGGAGTCCTTCTTATTGTTTTATTAGTAGTTCAAATTCCCAAAGAAAGAGGTGATTAGGACTTCTATTGCTTCGTTCTAGTTTGATTAGCTTCAAAAGGAGCAATATTATCAATATCGCGTTCAAAACGATGTGTACGTCTCACACAAATCTTGATTTAGGGGGGAGCTTCTTATTGTTTCATTAGTTCTTTTAAATTGTAAAAGAAAGAGGTGATTAGGAGTCCTATTAATTCGTTCTAGTTTAATTAGCATCTAAAGGAGCAATCCCACCACTATCACGTTAAGAACGATGTGCACAACTAATACAAGTCTTGATTTAGGGAGACCTTCTTATTGTTTCATTAGTTTCCTCAAATTGCCAAAGAAAGAGGCGACTAGGAGTCCTATTGCTTCGTTCTAGTTTGATTAGCTTCAAAAGGAGCAATATCATCAATATCGCGTTCAAAACGATGTGTACGTCTCACACAAGTCTTGATTTAGGGAGACTTTTTATTGTTTCATTAGTAGCTTCAAATTACCAAAGAAAGAGGTGATTAGGAGTCATATTACTTCGTTCTAGTTTGATTAGCTTCAAAAGGAGCAATATCATCAATATCGCGTTCAAAACCATGTGTACATCTCACACAAGTCTTGATTTAAGGAGACCTTTTATTGTTTTATTAGTAGTTCAAATTCCCAAAGAAAGAGGTGATTAGGACTTCTATTACTTCGTTCTAGTTTGATTAGCTTCAAAAGGAGCAATATCATCAATATCGCGTTCAAAACGATGTGTACGTCTCACACAAGTCTTGATTTAGGGAGACCTTCTTATTGTTTCATTAGTTCTTTTAAATTGTAAAAGAAAGAGGTGATTAGGAGTCCTATTACTTCGTTCTAGTTTAATTAGCATCTAAAGGAGCAATCCCATCACTATCGTGTTAAGAACGATGTTTACATCTAATACAAGTCTTGATTTAGGGAGACCTTCTTATTGTTTCATTAGTTTCCTCAAATTGCCAAAGAAAGAGGCGACTAGGAGTCCTATTGCTTCGTTCTAGTTTGATTAGCTTCAAAAGGAGCAATATCATCAATATCGCGTTCAAAACGATGTGTACGTCTCACACAAGTCTTGATTTAGGGAGACTTTTTATTGTTTCATTAGTAGCTTCAAATTACCAAAGAAAGAGGTGATTAGGAGTCATATTACTTCGTTCTAGTTTGATTAGCTTCAAAAGGAGCAATATCATCAATATCGCGTTCAAAACCATGTGTACATCTCACACAAGTCTTGATTTAAGGAGACCTTTTATTGTTTTATTAGTAGTTCAAATTCCCAAAGAAAGAGGTGATTAGGACTTCTATTACTTCGTTCTAGTTTGATTAGCTTCAAAAGGAGCAATATCATCAATATCGCGTTCAAAACGATGTGTACGTCTCACACAAGTCTTGATTTAGGGAGACCTTCTTATTGTTTCATTAGTTCTTTTAAATTGTAAAAGAAAGAGGTGATTAGGAGTCCTATTACTTCGTTCTAGTTTAATTAGCATCTAAAGGAGCAATCCCACCACTATCGCGTTAAGAACGATGTGTACATCTAATACAAGTCTTGATTTAGGGAGACCTTCTTATTGTTTCATTAGTTTCCTCAAATTGCCAAAGAAAGAGGTGACTAGGAGTCCTATTGCTTCGTTCTAGTTTGATTAGCTTCAAAAGGAGCAATATCATCAATATCGCGTTCAAAACGATGTGTACATCTCACACAAGTCTTGATTTAGGGAGACCTTTTATTGTTTTATTAGTAGTTCAAATTCCCAAAGAAAGAGGTGATTAGGACTTCTATTACTTCGTTCTAGTTTGATTAGCTTCAAAAGGAGCAATATCATCAATATCGCGTTCAAAACGATGTGTACGTCTCACACAAGTCTTGATTTAGGGAGACCTTCTTATTGTTTCATTAGTTCTTTTAAATTGTAAAAGAAAGAGGTGATTAGGAGTACTATTACTTCGTTCTAGTTTAATTAGCTTCTAAATGAGAAATCCCATCACTATCGTGTTAAGAACGATGTGTATATCTAATACAAGTCTTGATTTAGGGAGACCTTCTTATTGTTTCATTAGTTTTCTCAAATTGCCAAAGAAAGAGGCGACTAGGAGTCCTATTGCTTCGTTCTAGTTTGATTAGCTTCAAAAGGAGCAATATCATCAATATCGCGTTCAAAACGATGTGTACGTCTCACACAAGTCTTGATTTAGGGAGACTTTTTATTGTTTCATTAGTAGCTTCAAATTACCAAAGAAAGAGGTGATTAGGACTTCTATTACTTCGTTCAAGTTTGATTAGCTTCAAAAGGAGCAATATCATCAATATCGCACTCAAAACGATGTGTACGTCTCACAAAAGTCTTGATTTAGGGAGTCCTTCTTATTGTTTTATTAGTAGTTCAAATTCCCAAAGAAAGAGGTGATTAGGACTTCTATTACTTCGTTCAAGTTTGATTAGCTTCAAAAGGAGCAATATCATCAATATCGCGCTCAAAACGATGTGTACGTCTCACACAAGTCTTGATTTAGGGAGACCTTCTTATTGTTTCATTAGTTCTTTTAAATTGTAAAAGAAAGAGGTGATTAGGAGTCCTATTACTTCGTTCTAGTTTAATTAGCTTCTAAAGGAGAAATCCCATCACTATCGCGTTAAGAACGATGTGTACATCTAATACAAGTCTTGATTTAGGGAGACCTTCTTATTGTTTCATTAGTTTCCTCAAATTGCCAAAGAAAGAGGCGACTAGGAGTCCTATTGCTTCGTTCTAGTTTGATTAGCTTCAAAAGGAGCAATATCATCAATATCGCGTTCAAAACGATGTGTACGTCTCACACAAGTCTTGATTTAGGGAGACTTTTTATTGTTTCATTAGTAGCTTCAAATTACCAAAGAAAGAGGTGATTAGGAGTCATATTACATCGTTCTAGTTTGATTAGCTTCAAAAGGAGCAATATCATCAATATCGCGTTCAAAACCATGTGTACATCTCACACAAGTCTTGATTTAAGGAGACCTTTTATTGTTTTATTAGTAGTTCAAATTCCCAAAGAAAGAGGTGATTAGGACTTCTATTACTTCGTTCTAGTTTGATTAGCTTCAAAAGGAGCAATATCATCAATATCGCGTTCAAAACGATGTGTACGTCTCACACAAGTCTTGATTTAGGGAGACCTTCTTATTGTTTCATTAGTTCTTTTAAATTGTAAAAGAAAGAGGTGATTAGGAGTCCTATTACTTCGTTCTAGTTTAATTAGCATCTAAAGGAGCAATCCCACCACTATCGCGTTAAGAACGATGTGTACATCTAATACAAGTCTTGATTTAGGGAGACCTTCTTATTGTTTCATTAGTTTCCTCAAATTGCCAAAGAAAGAGGCGACTAGGAGTCCTATTGCTTCGTTCTAGTTTGATTAGCTTCAAAAGGAGCAATATCATCAATATCGCGTTCAAAACGATGTGTACGTCTCACACAAGTCTTGATTTAGGGAGACTTTTTATTGTTTCATTAGTAGCTTCAAATTACCAAAGAAAGAGGTGATTAGGAGTCATATTACATCGTTCTAGTTTGATTAGCTTCAAAAGGTGCAATATCATCAATATCGCGTTCAAAACCATGTGTACATCTCACACAAGTCTTGATTTAGGGAGACCTTCTTATTGTTTTATTAGTAGTTCAAATTCCCAAAGAAAGAGGTGATTAGGACTTCTATTACTTCGTTCTAGTTTGATTAGCTTCAAAAGGAGCAATATCATCAATATCGCGTTCAAAACGATGTGTACGTCTCACACAAGTCTTGATTTAGGGAGACCTTCTTATTGTTTCATTAGTTCTTTTAAATTGTAAAAGAAAGAGGTGATTAGGAGTCCTATTACTTCGTTCTAGTTTAATTAGCTTCTAAAGGAGAAATCCCATCACTGTCGTGTTAAGAACGATGTTTACATCTAATACAAGTCTTGATTTTGGGAGACCTTCTTATTGTTTCATTAGTTTCCTCAAATTGCCAAAGAAAGAGGCGACTAGGAGTCCTATTGCTTCGTTCTAGTTTGATTAGCTTCAAAAGGAGCAATATCATCAATATCGCGTTCAAAACGATGTGTACGTCTCACACAAGTCTTGATTTAGGGAGACTTTTTATTGTTTCATTAGTAGCTTCAAATTACCAAAGAAAGAGGTGATTAGGAGTCATATTACATCGTTCTAGTTTGATTAGCTTCAAAAGGTGCAATATCATCAATATCGCGTTCAAAACCATGTGTACATCTCACACAAGTCTTGATTTAAGGAGACCTTTTATTGTTTTATTAGTAGTTCAAATTCCCAAAGAAAGAGGTGATTAGGACTTCTATTACTTCGTTCTAGTTTGATTAGCTTCAAAAGGAGCAATATCATCAATATCGCGTTCAAAACGATGTGTACGTCTCACACAAGTCTTGATTTAGGGAGACCTTCTTATTGTTTCATTAGTTCTTTTAAATTGTAAAAGAAAGAGGTGATTAGGAGTCCTATTACTTCGTTCTAGTTTAATTAGCATCTAAAGGAGCAATCCCATCACTATCGCGTTAAGAACGATGTGTACATCTAATACAAGTCTTGATTTAGGGAGACCTTCTTATTGTTTCATTAGTTTCCTCAAATTGCCAAAGAAAGAGGCGACTAGGAGTCCTATTGCTTCGTTCTAGTTTGATTAGCTTCAAAAGGAGCAATATCATCAATATCGCGTTCAAAACGATGTGTACGTCTCACACAAGTCTTGATTTAGGGAGACTTTTTATTGTTTCATTAGTAGCTTCAAATTACCAAAGAAAGAGGTGATTAGGAGTCATATTACTTCGTTCTAGTTTGATTAGCTTCAAAAGGAGCAATATCATCAATATCGCGTTCAAAACGATGTGTACATCTCACACAAGTCTTGATTTAAGGAGACCTTTTATTGTTTTATTAGTAGTTCAAATTCCCAAAGAAAGAGGTGATTAGGACTTCTATTACTTCGTTCTAGTTTGATTAGCTTCAAAAGGAGCAATATCATCAATATCGCGTTCAAAACGATGTGTACGTCTCACACAAGTCTTGATTTAGGGAGACCTTCTTATTGTTTCATTAGTTCTTTTAAATTGTAAAAGAAAGAGGTGATTAGGAGTCCTATTACTTCGTTCTAGTTTAATTAGCTTCTAAAGGTGAAATCCCATCACTGTCGTGTTAAGAACGATGTTTACATCTAATACAAGTCTTGATTTTGGGAGACCTTCTTATTGTTTCATTAGTTTCCTCAAATTGCCAAAGAAAGAGGCGACTAGGAGTCCTATTGCTTCGTTCTAGTTTGATTAGCTTCAAAAGGAGCAATATCATCAATATCGCGTTCAAAACGATGTGTACGTCTCACACAAGTCTTGATTTAGGGAGACCTTCTTATTGTTTCATTAGTAGCTTCAAATTACCAAAGAAAGAGGTGATTAGGAGTCATATTACATCGTTCTAGTTTGATTAGCTTCAAAAGGTGCAATATCATCAATATCGCGTTCAAAACCATGTGTACATCTCACACAAGTCTTGATTTAAGGAGACCTTTTATTGTTTTATTAGTAGTTCAAATTCCCAAAGAAAGAGGTGATTAGGACTTCTATTACTTCGTTCTAGTTTGATTAGCTTCAAAAGGAGCAATATCATCAATATCGCGTTCAAAACGATGTGTACGTCTCACACAAGTCTTGATTTAGGGAGACCTTCTTATTGTTTCATTAGTTCTTTTAAATTGTAAAAGAAAGAGGTGATTAGGAGTCCTATTACTTCGTTCTAGTTTAATTAGCATCTAAAGGAGCAATCCCATCACTATCGCGTTAAGAACGATGTGTACATCTAATACAAGTCTTGATTTAGGGAGACCTTCTTATTGTTTCATTAGTTTCCTCAAATTGCCAAAGAAAGAGGTGACTAGGAGTCCTATTGCTTCGTTCTAGTTTGATTAGCTTCAAAAGGAGCAATATCATCAATATCGCGTTCAAAACGATGTGTACGTCTCACACAAGTCTTGATTTAAGGAGACTTTTTATTGTTTCATTAGTAGCTTCAAATTACCAAAGAAAGAGGTGATTAGGAGTCATATTACTTCGTTCTAGTTTGATTAGCTTCAAAAGGTGCAATATCATCAATATCGCGTTCAAAACCATGTGTACATCTCACACAAGTCTTGATTTAAGGAGACCTTTTATTGTTTTATTAGTAGTTCAAATTCCCAAAGAAAGAGGCGACTAGGAGTCCTATTGCTTCGTTCTAGTTTGATTAGCTTCAAAAGGAGCAATATCATCAATATCGCGTTCAAAACGATGTGTACGTCTCACACAAGTCTTGATTTAGGGAGACCTTCTTATTGTTTCATTAGTTCTTTTAAATTGTAAAAGAAAGAGGTGATTAGGAGTCCTATTGCTTCGTTCTAGTTTGATTAGCTTCAAAAGGAGCAATATCATCAATATCACGTTCAAAACGATGTGTACATCTAATACAAGTCTTGATTTAGGGAGACCTTCTTATTGTTTCATTAGTTTCCTCAAATTGCCAAAGAAAGAGGTGATTAGGAGTCCTATTGCTTCGTTCTAGTTTGATTAGCTTCAAAAGGAGCAATATCATCAATATCGCGTTCAAAACGATGTGTACGTCTCACACAAGTCTTGATTTAGGGAGACTTTTTATTGTTTCATTAGTAGCTTCAAATTACCAAAGAAAGAGGTGATTAGGAGTCATATTACATCGTTCTAGTTTGATTAGCTTCAAAAGGAGTAATATCATCAATATCGCGTTCAAAACCATGTGTACATCTCACACAAGTCTTGATTTAAGGAGACCTTTTATTGTTTTATTAGTAGTTCAAATTCCCAAAGAAAGAGGCGACTAGGAGTCCTATTGCTTCGTTCTAGTTTGATTAGCTTCAAAAGGAGCAATATCATCAATATCGCGTTCAAAACGATGTGTACGTCTCACACAAGTCTTGATTTAGGGAGACCTTCTTATTGTTTCATTAGTTCTTTTAAATTGTAAAAGAAAGAGGTGATTAGGAGTCCTATTACTTCGTTCTAGTTTAATTAGCATCTAAAGGAGCAATCCCACCACTATCGCGTTAAGAACGATGTGTACATCTAATACAAGTCTAGATTTAGGGAGACCTTCTTATTGTTTCATTAGTTTCCTCAAATTGCCAAAGAAAGAGGTGACTAGGAGTCCTATTGCTTCGTTCTAGTTTGATTAGCTTCAAAAGGAGCAATATCATCAATATCGCGTTCAAAACGATGTGTACGTCTCACACAAGTCTTGATTTAGGGAGACTTTTTATTGTTTCATTAGTAGCTTCAAATTACCAAAGAAAGAGGTGATTAGGAGTCATATTACATCGTTCTAGTTTGATTAGCTTCAAAAGGTGCAATATCATCAATATCGCGTTCAAAACCATGTGTACATCTCACACAAGTCTTGATTTAAGGAGACCTTTTATTGTTTTATTAGTAGTTCAAATTCCCAAAGAAAGAGGTGATTAGGACTTCTATTACTTCGTTCTAGTTTGATTAGCTTCAAAAGGAGCAATATCATCAATATCGCGTTCAAAACGATGTGTACGTCTCACACAAGTCTTGATTTAGGGAGACCTTCTTATTGTTTCATTAGTTCTTTTAAATTGTAAAAGAAAGAGGTGATTAGGAGTCCTATTACTTCGTTCTAGTTTAATTAGCTTCTAAAGGAGAAATCCCATCACTATCGCGTTAAGAACGATGTGTACATCTAATACAAGTCTTGATTTAGGGAGACCTTCTTATTGTTTCATTAGTTTCCTCAAATTGCCAAAGAAAGAGGCGACTAGGAGTCCTATTGCTTCGTTCTAGTTTGATTAGCTTCAAAAGGAGCAATATCATCAATATCGCGTTCAAAACGATGTGTACGTCTCACACAAGTCTTGATTTAGGGAGACTTTTTATTGTTTCATTAGTAGCTTCAAATTACCAAAGAAAGAGGTGATTAGGAGTCATATTACATCGTTCTAGTTTGATTAGCTTCAAAAGGAGCAATATCATCAATATCGCGTTCAAAACCATGTGTACATCTCACACAAGTCTTGATTTAAGGAGACCTTTTATTGTTTTATTAGTAGTTCAAATTCCCAAAGAAAGAGGTGATTAGGACTTCTATTACTTCGTTCTAGTTTGATTAGCTTCAAAAGGAGCAATATCATCAATATCGCGTTCAAAACGATGTGTACGTCTCACACAAGTCTTGATTTAGGGAGACCTTCTTATTGTTTCATTAGTTCTTTTAAATTGTAAAAGAAAGAGGTGATTAGGAGTCCTATTACTTCGTTCTAGTTTAATTAGCATCTAAAGGAGCAATCCCACCACTATCGCGTTAAGAACGATGTGTACATCTAATACAAGTCTTGATTTAGGGAGACCTTCTTATTGTTTCATTAGTTTCCTCAAATTGCCAAAGAAAGAGGCGACTAGGAGTCCTATTGCTTCGTTCTAGTTTGATTAGCTTCAAAAGGAGCAATATCATCAATATCGCGTTCAAAACCATGTGTACATCTCACACAAGTCTTGATTTAAGGAGACCTTTTATTGTTTCATTAGTAGCTTCAAATTACCAAAGAAAGAGGTGATTAGGAGTCATATTACTTCGTTCTAGTTTGATTAGCTTCAAAAGGTGCAATATCATCAATATCGCGTTCAAAACGATGTGTACGTCTCACACAAGTCTTGATTTAGGGAGACCTTCTTATTGTTTCATTAGTAGTTTAAATTCCCAAAGAAAGAGGTGATTAGGACTTTTATTACTTCGTTCTAGTTTGATTAGCTTCAAAAGGAGCAATATTATCAATATCGCGTTAAAAACGATGTGTACATCTCACACAAGTCTTGATTTAAGGAGACCTTTTATTGTTTTTTTAGTAGTTCAAATTCCCAAAGAAAGAGGTGATTAGGACTTCTATTACTTCGTTCTAGTTTGATTAGCTTCAAAAGGAGCAATATCATCAATATCGCGTTCAAAACGATGTGTACGTCTCACACAAGTCTTGATTTAGGGAGACCTTCTTATTGTTTCATTAGTTCTTTTAAATTGTAAAAGAAAGAGGTGATTAGGAGTCCTATTACTTCGTTCTAGTTTAATTAGCTTCTAAAGGAGAAATCCCATCACTATCGCGTTAAGAACGATGTGTACATCTAATACAAGTCTTGATTTAGGGAGACCTTCTTATTGTTTCATTAGTTTCCTCAAATTGCCAAAGAAAGAGGCGACTAGGAGTCCTATTGCTTCGTTCTAGTTTGATTAGCTTCAAAAGGAGCAATATCATCAATATCGCGTTCAAAACGATGTGTACGTCTCACACAAGTCTTGATTTAGGGAGACCTTTTTATTGTTTCATTAGTTCTTTTAAATTGTAAAAGAAAGAGGTGATTAGGAGTCATATTACTTCGTTCTAGTTTGATTAGCTTCAAAAGGTGCAATATCATCAATATCGCGTTCAAAACCATGTGTACATCTCACACAAGTCTTGATTTAAGGAGACCTTTTATTGTTTTATTAGTAGTTCAAATTCCCAAAGAAAGAGGTGATTAGGACTTCTATTACTTCGTTCTAGTTTGATTAGCTTCAAAAGGAGCAATATCATCAATATCGCGTTCAAAACGATGTGTACGTCTCACACAAGTCTTGATTTAGGGAGACCTTCTTATTGTTTCATTAGTTCTTTTAAATTGTAAAAGAAAGAGGTGATTAGGAGTCCTATTACTTCGTTCTAGTTTAATTAGCATCTAAAGGAGCAATCCCACCACTATCGCGTTAAGAACGATGTGTACATCTAATACAAGTCTTGATTTAGGGAGACCTTCTTATTGTTTCATTAGTTTCCTCAAATTGCCAAAGAAAGAGGCGACTAGGAGTCCTATTGCTTCGTTCTAGTTTGATTAGCTTCAAAAGGAGCAATATCATCAATATCGCGTTCAAAACGATGTGTACGTCTCACACAAGTCTTGATTTAGGGAGACTTTTTATTGTTTCATTAGTAGCTTCAAATTACCAAAGAAAGAGGTGATTAGGAGTCATATTACTTCGTTCTAGTTTGATTAGCTTCAAAAGGAGCAATATCATCAATATCGCGTTCAAAACCATGTGTACATCTCACACAAGTCTTGATTTAAGGAGACCTTTTATTGTTTTATTAGTAGTTCAAATTCCCAAAGAAAGAGGTGATTAGGACTTCTATTACTTCGTTCTAGTTTGATTAGCTTCAAAAGGAGCAATATCATCAATATCGCGTTCAAAACGATGTGTACGTCTCACACAAGTCTTGATTTAGGGAGACCTTCTTATTGTTTCATTAGTTCTTTTAAATTGTAAAAGAAAGAGGTGATTAGGAGTCCTATTACTTCGTTCTAGTTTAATTAGCATCTAAAGGAGCAATACCACCACTATCGCATTAAGAACGATGTGTACATCTAATACAAGTCTAGATTTAGGGAGACCTTCTTATTGTTTCATTAGTTTCCTCAAATTGCCAAAGAAAGAGGTGACTAGGAGTCCTATTGCTTCGTTCTAGTTTGATTAGCTTCAAAAGGAGCAATATCATCAATATCGCGTTCAAAACGATGTGTACGTCTCACACAAGTCTTGATTTAGGGAGACCTTCTTATTGTTTCATTAGTAGCTTCAAATGACCAAAGAAAGAGGTGATTATGAGTCATATTACTTCGTTCTAGTTTGATTAGCTTCAAAAGGAGCAATATCATCAATATCGCGTTCAAAACGATGTGTACATCTCACACAAGTCTTGATTTAAGGAGACCTTTTATTGTTTTATTAGTAGTTCAAATTCCCAAAGAAAGAGGTGATTAGGACTTCTATTACTTCGTTCTAGTTTGATTAGCTTCAAAAGGAGCAATATCATCAATATCGCGTTCAAAACGATGTGTACGTCTCACACAAGTCTTGATTTAGGGAGACCTTCTTATTGTTTCATTAGTTCTTTTAAATTGTAAAAGAAAGAGGTGATTAGGAGTCCTATTACTTCGTTCTAGTTTAATTAGCATCTAAAGGAGCAATCCCATCACTATCGCGTTAAGAACGATGTGTACATCTAATACAAGTCTTGATTTAGGGAGACCTTCTTATTGTTTCATTAGTTTCCTCAAATTGCCAAAGAAAGAGGCGACTAGGAGTCCTATTGCTTCGTTCTAGTTTGATTAGCTTCAAAAGGAGCAATATCATCAATATCGCGTTCAAAACGATGTGTACGTCTCACACAAGTCTTGATTTAGGGAGACTTTTTATTGTTTCATTAGTAGCTTCAAATTACCAAAGAAAGAGGTGATTAGGAGTCATATTACATCGTTCTAGTTTGATTAGCTTCAAAAGGTGCAATATCATCAATATCGCGTTCAAAACGATGTGTACGTCTCACACAAGTCTTGATTTAGGGAGACCTTCTTATTGTTTCATTAGTTCTTTTAAATTGTAAAAGAAAAAGGTGATTAGGAGTCCTATTATTTCGTTCTAGTTTGATTAGCTTCAAAAGGAGCAATATCATCAATATCGCGTTAAAAACGATGTGTACATCTCACACAAGTCTTGATTTAGGGAGACCTTCTTATTGTTTCATTAGTTCTTTTAAATTGTAAAAGAAAGAGGTGATTAGGAGTCCTATTACTTCGTTCTAGTTTGATTAGCTTCAAAAGGTGCAATATCATCAATATCGCGTTCAAAACTATGTGTACATCTCACACAAGTCTTGATTTAGGGAGACCTTCTTATTGTTTCATTAGTTTCCTCAAATTGCCAAAGAAAGAGGTGATTAGGAGTCCTATTACTTCGTTCTAGTTTGATTAGCTTCAAAAGGAGCAATATCATCAATATCGCGTTCAAAACGATGTGTACATCTCACACAAGTCTTGATTTAAGGAGACCTTTTATTGTTTTATTAGTAGTTCAAATTCCCAAAGAAAGAGGTGATTAGGACTTCTATTACTTCGTTCTAGTTTGATTAGCTTCAAAAGGAGCAATATCATCAATATCGCGTTCAAAACGATGTGTACGTCTCACACAAGTCTTGATTTAGGGAGACCTTCTTATTGTTTCATTAGTTCTTTTAAATTGTAAAAGAAAGAGGTGATTAGGAGTCCTATTACTTCGTTCTAGTTTAATTAGCATCTAAAGGAGCAATCCCATCACTATCGTGTTAAGAACGATGTTTACATCTAATACAAGTCTTGATTTAGGGAGACCTTCTTATTGTTTCATTAGTTTCCTCAAATTGCCAAAGAAAGAGGCGACTAGGAGTCCTATTGCTTCGTTCTAGTTTGATTAGCTTCAAAAGGAGCAATATCATCAATATCGCGTTCAAAACGATGTGTACGTCTCACACAAGTCTTGATTTAGGGAGACTTTTTATTGTTTCATTAGTAGCTTCAAATTACCAAAGAAAGAGGTGATTAGGAGTCATATTACTTCGTTCTAGTTTGATTAGCTTCAAAAGGAGCAATATCATCAATATCGCGTTCAAAACCATGTGTACATCTCACACAAGTCTTGATTTAAGGAGACCTTTTATTGTTTTATTAGTAGTTCAAATTCCCAAAGAAAGAGGTGATTAGGACTTCTATTACTTCGTTCTAGTTTGATTAGCTTCAAAAGGAGCAATATCATCAATATCGCGTTCAAAACGATGTGTACGTCTCACACAAGTCTTGATTTAGGGAGACCTTCTTATTGTTTCATTAGTTCTTTTAAATTGTAAAAGAAAGAGGTGATTAGGAGTCCTATTACTTCGTTCTAGTTTAATTAGCATCTAAAGGAGCAATCCCATCACTATCGCGTTAAGAACGATGTGTACATCTAATACAAGTCTTGATTTAGGGAGACCTTCTTATTGTTTCATTAGTTTCCTCAAATTGCCAAAGAAAGAGGTGACTAGGAGTCCTATTGCTTCGTTCTAGTTTGATTAGCTTCAAAAGGAGCAATATCATCAATATCGCGTTCAAAACGATGTGTACGTCTCACACAAGTCTTGATTTAAGGAGACCTTCTTATTGTTTCATTAGTTTCTTAAAATTTCCAAAGACAGAGGAGAATAGGAGTCATATTACTTCGTTCTAGTTTGATTAGCTTCAAAAGGAGCAATATCATCAATATCGCGTTCAAAACCATGTGTACATCTCACACAAGTCTTGATTTAAGGAGACCTTCTTATTGTTTCATTAGTTCATTTAAATTGTAAAAGAAATAGGAGATTAGGAGTTCTATTACTTCGTTCTAGTTTGATTATCTTCAAAAGGAGCAATATCATCAATATCGCATTCAAAACGATGTATAAATCTCACACAAGTCTCGATTTAGGGAGACCTTCTTATTGTTTCATTAGTTTCCTTAAATTGCCAAAGAAAGAGGTGACTAGGAGTCCTATTGCTTCGTTCTTGTTTGATTAGCTTCAAAAGGAGCAATATCATCAATATCGCGTTCAAAACCATGTGTACATCTCACACAAGTCTTGATTTAGGGAGACCTTCTTATTGTTTCATTAGTTTCCTCAAATTGCCAAAGAAAGAGGTGATTAGGACTTCTATTACTTCGTTCTAGTTTGATTAGCTTCAAAAGGAGCAATATCATCAATATCGCGTTCAAAACGATGTGTACGTCTCACACAAGTCTTGATTTAGGGAGACTTTTTATTGTTTCATTAGTAGCTTCAAATTACCAAAGAAAGAGGTGATTAGGAGTCATATTACATCGTTCTAGTTTGATTAGCTTCAAAAGGTGCAATATCATCAATATCGCGTTCAAAACCATGTGTACATCTCACACAAGTCTTGATTTAAGGAGACCTTCTTATTGTTTCATTAGTTCTTTTAAATTGTAAAAGAAAGAGGTGATTAGGAGTCCTATTACTTCGTTCTAGTTTGATTAGCTTCAAAAGGAGCAATATCATCAATATCGCGTTAAAAACGATGTGTACGTCTCACACAAGTCTTGATTTAGGGAGACCTTCTTATTGTTTCATTAGTTTCCTCAAATTGCCAAAGAAAGAGGTGACTAGGAGTCCTATTGCTTCGTTCTTGTTTGATTAGCTTCAAAAGGAGCAATATCATCAATATCGCGTTCAAAACCATGTGTACATCTCACACAAGTCTTAATTTAAGGAGACCGTTTATTGTTTCATTAGTAGTTCAAATTCCCAAAGAAAGAGGTGATTAGGAGTCATATTACAACGTTCTAGTTTGATTAGCTTCAAAAGGTGCAATATCATCAATATCGCGTTCAAAACCATGTGTACATCTCACACAAGTCTTGATTTAGGGAGACCTTCTTATTGTTTCATTAGTTCTTTTAAATTGTAAAAGAAAGAGGTGATTAGGAGTCCTATTACTTCGTTCTAGTTTAATTAGCTTCTAAAGGAGAAATCCCATCACTATCGCGTTAAGAACGATGTGTACATCTAATACAAGTCTTGATTTAGGGAGACCTTCTTATTGTTTCATTAGTTTCCTCAAATTGCCAAAGAAAGAGGTGACTAGGAGTCCTATTGCTTCGTTCTAGTTTGATTAGCTTCAAAAGGAGCAATATCATCAATATCGCGTTCAAAACGATGTGTACGTCTCACACAAGTCTTGATTTAGGGAGACTTTTTGTTGTTTCATTAGTAGCTTCGAATTACCAAAGAAAGAGGTGATTAGGAGTCATATTACTTCGTTCTAGTTTGATTAGCTTCAAAAGGAGCAATATCATCAATATCGCGTTCAAAACCATGTGTACATCTCACACAAGTCTTGATTTAAGGAGACCTTTTATTGTTTTATTAGTAGTTCAAATTCCCAAAGAAAGAGGTGATTAGGACTTCTATTACTTCGTTCTAGTTTGATTAGCTTCAAAAGGAGCAATATCATCAATATCGCGTTCAAAACGATGTGTACGTCTCACACAAGTCTTGATTTAGGGAGACCTTCTTATTGTTTCATTAGTTCTTTTAAATTGTAAAAGAAAGAGGTGATTAGGAGTCCTATTACTTCGTTCTAGTTTAATTAGCTTCTAAAGGAGAAATCCCATCACTATCGTGTTAAGAACGATGTTTACATCTAATACAAGTCTTGATTTAGGGAGACCTTCTTATTGTTTCATTAGTTTCCTCAAATTGCCAAAGAAAGAGGCGACTAGGAGTCCTATTGCTTCGTTCTAGTTTGATTAGCTTCAAAAGGAGCAATATCATCAATATCGCGTTCAAAACGATGTGTACGTCTCACACAAGTCTTGATTTAGGGAGACTTTTTATTGTTTCATTAGTAGCTTCAAATTACCAAAGAAAGAGGTGATTAGGAGTCATATTACATCGTTCTAGTTTGATTAGCTTCAAAAGGTGCAATATCATCAATATCGCGTTCAAAACCATGTGTACATCTCACACAAGTCTTGATTTAAGGAGACCTTTTATTGTTTTATTAGTAGTTCAAATTCCCAAAGAAAGAGGTGATTAGGACTTCTATTACTTCGTTCTAGTTTGATTAGCTTCAAAAGGAGCAATATCATCAATATCGCGTTCAAAACGATGTGTACGTCTCACACAAGTCTTGATTTAGGGAGACCTTCTTATTGTTTCATTAGTTCTTTTAAATTGTAAAAGAAAGAGGTGATTAGGAGTCCTATTACTTCGTTCTAGTTTAATTAGCATCTAAAGGAGCAATCCCATCACTATCGCGTTAAGAACGATGTGTACATCTAATACAAGTCTTGATTTTGGGAGACCTTCTTATTGTTTCATTAGTTTCCTCAAATTGCCAAAGAAAGAGGCGACTAGGAGTCCTATTGCTTCGTTCTAGTTTGATTAGCTTCAAAAGGAACAATATCATCAATATCGCGTTCAAAACGATGTGTACGTCTCACACAAGTCCTGATTTAGGGAGACTTTTTATTATTTCATTAGTAGCTTCAAATTACCAAAGAGAGAGGTGATTAGGAGTCATATTACATCGTTCTAGTTTGATTAGCTTCAAAAGGTGCAATATCATCAATATCGCGTTCAAAACCATGTGTACATCTCACACAAGTCTTAATTTAAGGAGACCGTTTATTGTTTTATTAGTAGTTCAAATTCCCAAAGAAAGAGGTGATTAGGACTTCTATTACTTCGTTCTAGTTTGATTAGCTTCAAAAGGAGCAATATCATCAATATCGCGTTCAAAACGATGTGTACGTCTCACACAAGTCTTGATTTAGGGAGACCTTCTTATTGTTTCATTAGTTCTTTTAAATTGTAAAAGAAAGAGGTGATTAGGAGTCCTATTACTTCGTTCTAGTTTAATTAGCATCTAAAGGAGCAATCCCACCACTATCGCGTTAAGAACGATGTGTACATCTAATACAAGTCTTGATTTAGGGAGACCTTCTTATTGTTTCATTAGTTTCCTCAAATTGCCAAAGAAAGAGGTGACTAGGAGTCCTATTGCTTCGTTCTAGTTTGATTAGCTTCAAAAGGAGCAATATCATCAATATCGCGTTCAAAACGATGTGTACATCTCACACAAGTCTTGATTTAGGGAGACCTTCTTATTGTTTCATTAGTTCTTTTAAATTGTAAAAGAAAGAGGTGATTAGGAGTCCTATTGCTTCGTTCTAGTTTGATTAGCTTCAAAAGGAGCAATATCATCAATATCGCGTTCAAAACGATGTGTACATCTCACACAAGTCTTGATTTAGGGAGACCTTCTTATTGTTTCATTAGTTCTTTTAAATTGTAAAAGAAAGAGGTGATTAGGAGTCCTATTACTTCGTTCTAGTTTGATTAGCTTCAAAAGGAGCAATATCATCAATATCGCGTTCAAAACCATGTGTACATCTCACACAAGTTTTGATTTAAGGAGACCTTTTTATTGATTCATTAGTAGCTTCAAATTACCAAAGAAAGAGGTGATTAGGAGTCATATTACATCGTTCTAGTTTGATTAGCTTCAAAAGGTGCAATATCATCAATATCGCGTTCAAAACCATATGTACATCTCACACAAGTCTTGATTTAAGGAGACCTTTTATTGTTTTATTAGTAGTTCAAATTCCCAAAGAAAGAGGTGATTAGGACTTCTATTACTTCGTTCTAGTTTGATTAGCTTCAAAAGGAGCAATATCATCAATATCGCGTTCAAAACGATGTGTACGTCTCACACAAGTCTTGATTTAGGGAGACCTTCTTATTGTTTCATTAGTTCTTTTAAATTGTAAAAGAAAGAGGTGATTAGGAGTCCTATTACTTCGTTCTAGTTTAATTAGCTTCTAAAGGAGAAATCCCATCACTATCGCGTTAAGAACGATGTGTACATCTAATACAAGTCTTGATTTAGGGAGACCTTCTTATTGTTTCATTAGTTTCCTCAAATTGCCAAAGAAAGAGGTGACTAGGAGTCCTATTGCTTCGTTCTAGTTTGATTAGCTTCAAAAGGAGCAATATCATCAATATCGCGTTCAAAACGATGTGTACGTCTCACACAAGTCTCGATTTAGGGAGACTTTTTATTGTTTCATTAGTAGCTTCAAATTTCCAAAGAAAGAGGTGATTAGGAGTCATATTACTTCGTTCTAGTTTGATTAGCTTCAAAATGAGCAATATCATCAATATCGCGTTCAAAACTATGTGTACATCTCACACAAGTCTTGATTTAAGGAGATCTTTTATTGTTTTATTAGTAGTTCAAATTCCCAAAGAAAGAGGTGATTAGGACTTCTATTACTTCGTTCTAGTTTGATTAGCTTCAAAAGGAGCAATATCATCAATATCGCGTTCAAAACGATGTGTACGTCTCACACAAGTCTTGATTTAGGGAGACCTTCTTATTGTTTCATTAGTTCTTTTAAATTGTAAAAGAAAGAGGTGATTAGGAGTCCTATTACTTCGTTCTAGTTTAATTAGCTTCTAAAGGAGCAATCCCACCACAATCGCGTTAAGAACGATGTTTACATCTAATACAAGTCTTGATTTAGGGAGACCTTCTTATTGTTTCATTAGTTTCCTCAAATTGCCAAAGAAAGAGGCGACTAGGAGTCCTATTGCTTCGTTCTAGTTTGATTAGCTTCAAAAGGAGCAATATCATCAATATCGCGTTCAAAACGATGTGTACGTCTCACACAAGTCTTGATTTAGGGAGACTTTTTATTGTTTCATTAGTAGCTTCAAATTACCAAAGAAAGAGGTGATTAGGAGTCATATTACATCGTTCTAGTTTGATTAGCTTCAAAAGGAGCAATATCATCAATATCGCGTTCAAAACCATGTGTACATCTCACACAAGTCTTGATTTAAGGAGACCTTTTATTGTTTTATTAGTAGTTCAAATTCCCAAAGAAAGAGGTGATTAGGACTTCTATTACTTCGTTCTAGTTTGATTAGCTTCAAAAGGAGCAATATCATCAATATCGCGTTCAAAACGATGTGTACGTCTCACACAAGTCTTGATTTAGGGAGACCTTCTTATTGTTTCATTAGTTCTTTTAAATTGTAAAAGAAAGAGGTGATTAGGAGTCCTATTACTTCGTTCTAGTTTAATTAGCATCTAAAGGAGCAATCCCACCACTATCGCGTTAAGAACGATGTGTACATCTAATACAAGTCTTGATTTAGGGAGACCTTCTTATTGTTTCATTAGTTTCCTCAAATTGCCAAAGAAAGAGGTGACTAGGAGTCCTATTGCTTCGTTCTAGTTTGATTAGCTTCAAAAGGAGCAATATCATCAATATCGCGTTCAAAACGATGTGTACGTCTCACACAAGTCTTGATTTAAGGAGACCTTTTATTGTTTTATTAGTAGTTCAAATTCCCAAAGAAAGAGGTGATTAGGACTTCTATTACTTCGTTCTAGTTTGATTAGCTTCAAAACGAGCAATATCATCAATATCGCGTTCAAAACGATGTGTACGTCTCACACAAGTCTTGATTTAGGGAGACCTTCTTATTGTTTCATTAGTTCTTTTAAATTGTAAAAGAAAGAGGTGATTAGGAGTCCTATTACTTCGTTCTAGTTTAATTAGCATCTAAATGAGCAATCCCACCACTATCGCGTTAAGAACGATGTGCACAACTAATACAAGTCTTGATTTTGGGAAAGCTTCTTATTGTTTCATTAGTTTTCCCAAATTGCAAAAGAAAGAGGCGACTAGGAGTCTCATTGCTTCGTTCTAGTTTGATTAGCTTCAAAATGAGTAATATCATCACTATCGCATTCAAAACGATGTATACATCTCACACAAGTCTTGATTTAGGGAGACTTTTTATTGTTTCATTAGTAGCTTCAAATTACCAAAGAAAGAGGTGATTAGGAGTCATATTACTTCGTTCTAGTTTTATTAGCTTCAAAAGGAGCAATATCATCAATATCGCGTTCAAAACGATGTGTACGTCTCACACAAGTCTTGATTTAGGGAGACTTTTTATTGTTTCATTAGTTTCCTCAAATTGCCAAAGAAAGAGGTGATTAGGAGTCCTATTACTTCGTTCTAGTTTGATTAGCTTCAAAAGGAGCAATATCATCAATATCGCGTTCAAAACGATGTGTACGTCTCACACAAGTCTTGATTTAGGGAGACCTTCTTATTGTTTCATTAGTTCTTTTAAATTGTAAAAGAAAGAGGTGATTAGGAGTCCTATTACTTCGTTCTAGTTTAATTAGCTTCTAAAGGAGAAATCCCATCACTATCGCGTTAAGAACGATGTGTACATCTAATACAAGTCTTGATTTAGGGAGACCTTCTTATTGTTTCATTAGTTTCCTCAAATTGCCAAAGAAAGAGGCGACTAGGAGTCCTATTGCTTCGTTCTAGTTTGATTAGCTTCAAAAGGAGCAATATCATCAATATCGCGTTCAAAACGATGTGTACGTCTCACACAAGTCTTGATTTAGGGAGACCTTTTATTGTTTCTTTAGTAGCTTCAAATTACCAAAGAAAGAGGTGATTAGGAGTCATATTACATCGTTCTAGTTTGATTAGCTTCAAAAGGAGCAATATCATCAATATCGCGTTCAAAACCATGTGTACATCTCACACAAGTCTTGATTTAAGGAGACCTTTTATTGTTTTATTAGTAGTTCAAATTCCCAAAGAAAGAGGTGATTAGGACTTCTATTACTTCGTTCTAGTTTGATTAGCTTCAAAAGGAGCAATATCATCAATATCGCGTTCAAAACGATGTGTACGTCTCACACAAGTCTTGATTTAGGGAGACCTTCTTATTGTTTCATTAGTTCTTTTAAATTGTAAAAGAAAGAGGTGATTAGGAGTCCTATTACTTCGTTCTAGTTTAATTAGCATCTAAAGGAGCAATCCCACCACTATCGCGTTAAGAACGATGTGTACATCTAATACAAGTCTTGATTTAGGGAGACCTTCTTATTGTTTCATTAGTTTCCTCAAATTGCCAAAGAAAGAGGTGACTAGGAGTCCTATTGCTTCGTTCTAGTTTGATTAGCTTCAAAAGGAGCAATATCATCAATATCGCGTTCAAAACGATGTGTACATCTCACACAAGTCTTGATTTAAGGAGACCTTTTATTGTTTTATTAGTAGTTCAAATTCCCAAAGAAAGAGGTGATTAGGACTTCTATTACTTCGTTCTAGTTTGATTAGCTTCAAAAGGAGCAATATCATCAATATCGCGTTCAAAACGATGTGTACGTCTCACACAAGTCTTGATTTAGGGAGACCTTCTTATTGTTTCATTAGTTCTTTTAAATTGTAAAAGAAAGAGGTGATTAGGAGTCCTATTACTTCGTTCTAGTTTAATTAGCTTCTAAAGGAGAAATCCCATCACTGTCGCGTTAAGAACGATGTGTACATCTAATACAAGTCTAGATTTAGGGAGACCTTCTTATTGTTTCATTAGTTTCCTCAAATTGCCAAAGAAAGAGGCGACTAGGAGTCCTATTGCTTCGTTCTAGTTTGATTAGCTTCAAAAGGAGCAATATCATCAATATCGCGTTCAAAACGATGTGTACGTCTCACACAAGTCTTGATTTAGGGAGACTTTTTATTGTTTCATTAGTAGCTTCAAATTACCAAAGAAAGAGGTGATTAGGAGTCATATTACATCGTTCTAGTTTGATTAGCTTCAAAAGGAGCAATATCATCAATATCGCGTTCAAAACCATGTGTACATCTCACACAAGTCTTGATTTAAGGAGACCTTTTATTGTTTTATTAGTAGTTCAAATTCCCAAAGAAAGAGGTGATTAGGACTTCTATTACTTCGTTCTAGTTTGATTAGCTTCAAAAGGAGCAATATCATCAATATCGCGTTCAAAACGATGTGTACGTCTCACACAAGTCTTGATTTAGGGAGACCTTCTTATTGTTTCATTAGTTCTTTTAAATTGTAAAAGAAAGAGGTGATTAGGAGTCCTATTACTTCGTTCTAGTTTAATTAGCATCTAAAGGAGCAATCCCACCACTATCGCGTTAAGAACGATGTGTACATCTAATACAAGTCTTGATTTAGGGAGACCTTCTTATTGTTTCATTAGTTTCCTCAAATTGCCAAAGAAAGAGGCGACTAGGAGTCCTATTGCTTCGTTCTAGTTTGATTAGCTTCAAAAGGAGCAATATCATCAATATCGCGTTCAAAACGATGTGTACGTCTCACACAAGTCTTGATTTAAGGAGACCTTTTATTGTTTTATTAGTAGTTCAAATTACCAAAGAAAGAGGTGATTAGGAGTCATATTACATCGTTCTAGTTTGATTAGCTTCAAAAGGAGCAATATCATCAATATCGCGTTCAAAACGATGTGTACGTCTCACACAAGTCTTGATTTAGGGAGACCTTCTTATTGTTTCATTAGTTCCTTCAAATTGTCAAAGAAAGAGGTGATTAGGAGTCTTATTACTCCGTTCTAGTTTGATTAGCTTCTAAAGGAGCAATATCATCAATATCGCGTTCAAAACGATGTGTACATCTCACACAAGTCTTGATTTAGGGAGACCTTCTTATTGTTTCATTAGTTTCTTCAAATTGCCAAAGAAAGAGGTGATTAGGAGTCCTATTACTTCGTTCTAGTTTGATTAGCTTCAAAAGGAGCAATATCATCAATATCGCGTTCAAAAACGATG